>CM074718.1:63986770-64586770 GCA_037306005.1 Rhinophrynus dorsalis
ATGAGGAGATTGAGAGTCATCCTCCTGGTGAGGACAGCGAAATCTTGCCTGTTGGTACTCTGGCACACATGGCTGACTTTATGTTAGGCTGCCTTTCCCGTGACCCACGCGTTATACGCATTTTAGACAACACGGATTACTGGGTGTTCACCCTTCTGGACCCCCGCTACAAAGAGAATTTCTCATCTCTCATTCCTCCGGTGGAGAGGACAAGCAAAATGGTGCAATACCAGAAGGTTCTTGTTGAAAAATTGCTCCAAAATTTTCCATCTGACAACGCTGGCGGCAGAGTACGTGCTACCTTGGCCAACAGAGAAGGGGAGAAAAGGGGAGCACACAGCAGTTCCGACAAAGGCAGGGCAACACTCTCCAAGGCGTGGGACACCTTCATGACACCCCGCCAGCACCCTCACCCTGATGCGCAGCCTAGTGTCACAAGGAGGGAAAAGTTTTGGAAGATGGTGAAGGAGTACGTAGCAGACCGTGTCAGCGTCCTCAATGATCCCTCTGTGCCTTACAACTACTGGGTGTCCAAGCTGGACACGTGGTATGAACTGGCACTCTACGCCTTGGAGGTGCTGGCCTGCCCTGCCGCCAGCGTTCTGTCTGAGCGGGTATTTAGTGCTGCTGGTGGCATCATAACAGATAAGCGTATCCGCCTTTCCACCGACAATGCTGATAGGTTGACACTTATAAAAATGAACAAGGCCTGGATTTCCCCTGACTTCTCCACTCCACTGGAGGAAAGCCCTGGGGGAACATAAACTCACTTTATATATGTTATTTACAATGATGGGAATACTCTGTATTCCCATTCACCCCTTCCACCCAAAAAACGGGTATATGGTTGACTCTTAATCTTCTCATCCTCCTCCTCCTCTTCCATATGCCCTGTGCTATAATTTTTATATAGGGCCAGCTCACCAGCGGGCCCTGTGATATAATTTTTATATAGGGCCAGCTCACCAGCGGGCCCTGTTTGACAACTTTTGGTATAGGTCAGCTCACCAGCGGGCCTTCTTATATAATGTTTTATTGGGTCAGCTCTCTAGCGGGCCCTCTCATATAATGTTTTATAGCGTCAGCTCACTAGCGGGCCTTCGCATATAATGTTTAGGATGGTCAGCTCCGCAGCAGACCCTCACCCATAATGTTTTAGATGGTCGGCTCAGCGCACGTTTCCCTCTTAATCATGGCCCCAGTTCAGGAAAATCGAGGAAATTTTTGGGAGAATTTTCCTTTGCGCACGTTTCCCTCTTAATCATGGCCTCAGTTCAATAAAATCAAGGAAATTTTGGGGAGAATTTGCCTCTGCGCACGTTTCCATCTTAATCATGGCCTCAGTTCAGAAAATCAAGGAAATTTTTGGGAGAATTTGCCTCTGCGCACGTTTCCCTCTTAATCATGGCCTCAGTTCAGAAAAATCAAGGAAATTTTTGGGAGAATTTGCAGATGATATACAAGTAAATATACAGCAAATATTGTTTGGTAACAATTTTTCGCCTAAAGTCGTTTTTATTTTCCTTTTTGTGTGTTTTACGGTCAGTCTGTAAAAATGGCGTACTACGGGCGAAAGATCGTTCCCAGCAGCAATGTTGGAGTCCAAGATGCATCCAGACATCCTCCCTATGCTGTCCCTGAACCATTTCTGTGGTGTTTCCATCATTTTCTTCCCTTTTCCTATGGACCAGGCACCCTCCCCTCATCAGAGCAGGGGGTGCCTGGTGTAATGCTCGAGTCCTCCCATTGACTTCAATGGGGCTCGGGTGCTCGGCCGAGCACTCGAGCCTCCGGGGGTGCTCGGTCAGAGCACCCGAACACCCGAGCATTGGGGTGCTCGCTCATCACTAGTAAACAGAATTTAAGGAGCTACACAAGTATTGTAGCTCCATTTCAGTTGTAAGCTCTGTGGTATCACTAGTGTAGATCCGTTTCAGTTATAAGATCTGTGGTATCACTAGTGTACCTCCATTTCAGTTGTCATCTCTGTGATATCAATTGTGTACTACCATTTCAGTTATAAGCTCTATGGAATCACTAGTGTAGATCCATTTCAGTTATAAGATCTGTGGTATCACTAGTGTAGATCCATTTCAGTTATAAGATCTGTGGTATCACTAGTGTAGATCCATTTCAGTTATACGCTCTGTGATATTAATTGTGTACTACCATTTCAGTTATAAGCTCTGAGGTATCACTTGACTTAATCCATAACATTAATGCCAGCTATAACATTAACAAAAGGGGGTGGGCTGGGACATTGGGCTGGAGCAGTAATAGAAATAGGCTACTTAATTGTACTTGCCCCCCTGGCCAAAAGTTGCCAGCACTCCCCTGTAAGGAATGTTCAGAGAAAGAAGTATAAGCCTCACAGAATGGAGAACTAAAGTGTTCCAGTTCACATTATCAGCCTGTAAGCCAGGGGATATGATGAGCAGCTTACCAACAGTGTTACTCTACTTAGAAGCTGGAATCTAACATATGCCTCTTAATCTGAATGCAGTCAGTCATCTCTTTAGTTTTAAACTCTGGAGCTTATGGAGAAATTACTATTACTGGTTTTAGAAGTCTGAATGTTTTATATATCATAACTTTTTTCTCCACTGTTACTCCTGTTGAAGCTTCATAGGACAAAGTGGGAATTGGAGCGTTTATCTCACCTTGGTGCATAACCCCCCAGTTTTTCTTAGTCCACCAGCCTCAATATACTTTAAAGCCACCCACAAAGCAGTGAAGCAGTGCACTCAGCCATTCACTGCAGTTTCAATGATTTCCTGTTGGGTAAATGAAATCACCAATATTTTGTTTTTCATTAGTCTGACACCACAAAGTAGCAAGCCATATGTACCATACATCAAATATTGGCCCAAATTCTATTTTGAAGAGAACATTTCGCTATACGGGAAAAAAAAAAAACCTAGTTTTCCAGCTGTTGAATTTATGAAAGTCTAGTTACTCATATAACATGAGGAGATTTTATAACTACATGTTCAACATTTAAACTGTGAATAATAAAGTTTGACTTAACAACATGTGGTGGAAGGTCCTATGACTTCCTCATTGCTCTTGAGTGGATTTTAAAACAAAGAAAAAGTGTGGAGGAACCTATTATAAAGCAAGTCAATTTGTTGTTCACTTTTTATACTAAGGAAAAGAAATGGGTAGGGGTATATTTCAGATTGCATTCATATTAACCCTTTGAGTGCCAGAGGGGGGACGCAACACATTGCTTTGCACTGCGTTGCTTCCCCCTCTGTCACTCAAAGGGTTAACCCCCTTGTATACTAGAGGCCTTTCATCCAACAGGATAACAATATGAGTGTTAGGTTATCCAACACGTTGCTTCTCAATGCGCTGGATACCCCCTTGCACTCAAAGTGTTAAAAAAAACATGATGAACAATATAAGTCTTATCTCTCAAACCTTTATGGTTTGAGAGATATTCACAAGCAAAGTTTCCCCTCCTGCCCCTTTTACCTAGTGTAAGCCATCTCTTCTCAGATGTGAATCTGGTTGTAAGACCAGACAGATAACAGCAGGGGACAATCTTCTTCCTATGAGAACAATGAAAGCCCTGCCCCCCTTGACAAGTTTTTCAGGTTTTTCCCTTATCTTAATTGAAGATTGTCCCTCTCTGCAATCTACCTGGGCACCTCCCTTCTGCTCTGGCTGAACAGTGTGACATCAATAAAAGGGGTGGGAGGAGGATACTTTGTCATTGAATTACTCTTGAACTACAACTCTGACAGAATTGAAATAACACTCTTCAAAGTCCAAATACTATGATGATTAATTAGAGCTGCTGTTATTATGAAACATTACTATCCCTTTAAAGCATTTCAGACATTATATATTGCTTTTAAAAATATTTAGAGGCTGATGTACTAAGAAGAACTGATGCAATTCCTGGACAAACCTACTGCTGCATCATAGGGGACAAATAAAAATTCCCATTCATGGAAATGTACATGTATTAGAGATGTCTTTAGAATTCATAGGGATAAAAGGGCCATTTGAAATAATGTTTTGCTCTCTACGGTACTGTTGATTTGCCCCAGAATTGCTCTACTTCTTCTTAGTACATCCACCTCCCTATAAACAGAATGTGCTTAACCCTTTCAGTGCCAAAGTGGGTAATCAACGCATTCCTTCAACCCTTTAAGGACCGGCCGCACGCACACGTGGCAGGCACTTAAAGGGATAGTAATGTTTCAAAATAAAAGCAGCTCCAATTAATCTTCATAGTATTTGGGTCATGGAGAGTGTTATTTCAATACTGAGAGAGTTGTAATTCAAAAGTAACTGAATAAAGTATTCCCCTCCTGCCCCTTTTATTGATGTAACACTGCTCACCTCAGAGTAGAAAGGTGGTGTCCAGATGGATTGCAGTGAGGGACAATCTTAAGTTAGCATAAAGGAAAAACCTGAAAAACCTGTCAAGTGGGGCAGGGTTTTCCTTATGATCACAGTAAGAAGATTGTCCCTTGCTGTGAGCTGTCTGGTCAAGTGACCAGATTCCACATCTGAGGGGAGGTGGCTTACACTAGGTAAAAGGGAGGGAATACTTTTATCATTCAACTACTCTTGAACTACAAATCTGATGGCATTGAAATAACATTCTCCATGGCACAAATACTATTCAGATTAGTTGGAGATGCTTTTATTTTGAAACAGTAATAACCCATTTTTTTTTTTTTGCAAATCCAAATCAGAGCTCCCTGAACGGTGTTCAGTCACGTGGGGAGCACTGAATTCCCTGACAGTCCTGGCACGTCATGGGTTCTTATCGCATGTTGGACCCATGACGTGCAAGGACCGTCATGGGTCCTTAGGGGGTTAAAATAAAGCATTGTATGCACAAAGGAAAGATACACAATTCTGGAGAAAATGATCTGTGCCATAGGGGCATAATTAAACACTCCCAAAATGAATATTGAATTCAATGGGACTTTTAACCCCTTGAATGCTAGAGATGTCTTCAAAGCATTGCATCACAATTCATTTAAGACTGCTTTAGCATTTAAGTTGTTAGTTGCCCTATTTAACCCTTTGAGTGTCATGTGTGATAACCCGCTGGCACTCAAAGGGTTAAATCAAACATTTTTATTTCTCCTCTGTGGTTCAGTTATTTTCCCCAGAATTGATCCACTTCATGGAAATTGCCCAGTTGTTTTTTATTATTATTATTTCTACTTTTTTTTTAAGATATAAAAGAAAATAAAGCCTAACAAATATATTGAAGGATTAACTGGATTTTTCCTGCCAGAAAATAGCCTTGAGGGTTTACCTGAAATTATGATGGTTAACCCCTAAACTACCAGATAAGTGTGCTAAGTATTGCTAACCAATGCACTTCACACCTTTCTGGTCCTGAAGGGGTTAAAATGCAGGGTCTTTATGACCCGCTCAGTGACAGGTTTACATTGAAACGGTTATAAATTATTACAGAGGTGAGGCCAATCTAAACAGTCCAACATAAATATGTCTGCAGACTCCCTGGCTACTACATATTCTAAACACTGTCTGTATATGAATAAACAGAGCTTTCTAAATCATTTAAGAAAATGTATTTATTCATAAAATCAATAATATTTATTTTTATCTTTTTTGCACACAAATACATATTATATTTAATCTGTTAACCCCTTTGATGCAAGAAAGGTCTGTGGTGCATTATATTTTAGTGATCCTTGTTTACTAAATTGTAAAGTAATCTGTGTTCCTACCTTTGTGTCTCTTTTCACTGAAATAGATGGGTAGAGTTATTTTATGTACAAAAATGTGAAGAAATTCTAAGCAAGTGTGTCAGTAAGAAAAAAAAAACAAATGGCATGAATTAGTAAAAAAAATCTTAAAGTTGCCAGATGTAGAAAGCAAAAGCTTTTAAGAAGGAAAGTTGTTTAGTTCCCAAGGGATCCAGTGCTTCAGCCAATTTAATGCATTATTTACTGTACCACATAGTCCAACTCCACCATTATTAGTTTGGAGATAAGCACCAATAAGTGATCCAAGCTATCAAGAAGCCCAGAACTTTAAATATGAGACCTGAAACCCCAGCAGCCAGTGCCTTGAAATCCTGCTTTTAAGCCATTGAATGCTATTCAGGTCACCAATGCAATGCAAAGCATTCAGTGACTTAAAAGTCAATTTTAAATCAAAGGAAATTTTGCATTTGTTGGTTTGTCAATGACCCCATCTTCTACACATTAAATGGCTGAGAAGCACTGTGGATCAAGGTTTTGCAGAAGCTGAACATCCAGGTAGGTGTTAACACACGACATGGTGCAGAAGGCGTGCAAGGGACCCTTTCCTTGGATAATTTTTTTTTACATTAGTATGTGGTTCCCATTTTAATTTATTTTTTAACTTTATGAGACAAGGCTGGGGTGTCAGTGCCAGCAGTGCAGGGGGTGAAGAAGAGGTCCCGGAACCCATAACATAAACATATATTGTAAGATTTATCGTCCTGAGTAAAACAAGGACACTCCTACTGAAGAGAGTTGTTTTATTCAAGTGTCACTAAACCAAAAAGATTCAGTTTTGAGTTTCAATATCTAAATGGCCTGAATTTTTATAGTGATGCTGTTACACCATCCTATGAACAGCTCTGGTCAGTTGACCAGAAACCTCCATAGGATGGTGTTGCAACAGCGCCATTGAGATACTGCACCTAAAAGTTTCAAGTTTGAGCTGCAATAACTTTCTTCAGGAGGATAAAACCTGCCATATATATTTAAGTTTTAAAGGTTTTCAGTGTGCATTGTGAGCATGGAGTGTGGAAGAGTGTCAGTGTGTGAGATTAGAATTGATTTTGAAAATATATAAATGTGCGAGATGAGTATGGATTGTGGAAAGAGGTCAGTGCGTGAGGGGAGCATTGAATGTGCAAAGGTGTTATGATGTGAGGAGAGCATGGAGTTTGGAAGGGTGTCAGTGTGTGAGGTGATTATAATGTTTGGAAGGGTTTCAGTGTGTAATGTGAGCATGGAGTGTAGAAGAGTGTGTAGAAGAGTGTCAGTGTATGAGTTGACAAAGGAGAGTCGAAGGATGTCAGTGTGTGAGATAAGTATGGTGTTTGAAAAGATGTTGGTGTATGAATGAGCATGGAGTGTGGAAGGATGTTACCGTGTTAGGTGAGTATGGAGTGTGGAAGGATAGCGTGTGAGATTAACATGGAATATGGAAGAGTGTCATTGTGTGAGGTAAGCATGGAGTATGGAAAGAGGCCAGTGTGTGTGTGTGTGTGTGGTAAGCATGGAGTGTGAAAGGATTCCAGTGTGTTTGGTGAGTATATATTATGAAAGGATTTCACTTGTGGGGTGAACATGTGGAAGGGTGCAGGTGTGTGAGGTCAACACGGAGTATGCAAGAGTGTAGGTGTGTGTAGAAATGGGCAAAAATGTTCACCTGAATATGGAAAAGTGAGGAAAACTGCACTTTTCACCTTCATCTTCTGTAATCATAATGGGCGATTTCAACTATCCTGAAATTGACTGGAGAATATGGTTTCCAGCACAACAAGGGAAATTATTTTTTTTTTTAAGTTGATTAATGACAATTTCATGTCCCAACTAGTAGAGCAACCAACTACAAAGGAGGGATTGCTTGACCTAGTGCTCTCAAACAGTTATCCTTTGAAATGTGTTATAAGAAACCCAATAGCAAGGGTTTAACCAAAACATTCAGTTTAAAAAATGCTAATTTTCCAAAGCTAAAACATATTTTTATTTTTGTATTCATAATTTGTTTTTATTTTCATTAATACTGTATTTTTCTACATTCATCAAATTATTTTCTTATATTATGTCATACCATATATTATTGGCTGTCACTTCAAACATACTACAGTGTGTAGTCACTGCATCACATAGAGCGCAATGTGTGGACACATATTGCTACATTCTTGCCTCCACAGAATTGCTGCCTGGAGGGGGTAAAGGCATTGGTGGAGGTGAGCCACTGGTGGTGGTGGCTGATAAGGCTGATGGGGGATTGCTGCAGACAATTTGGTCCTCTTATTGGAGGGTTTCTTGAGTTCACGTTTTTTTAAGTGGGGTAATGCAAGTACTAGCATGGTCAGCACCAGCAGCAGTTGAATGGGAGTGGGGACTTTTTATTTTGTTTGACATGCACATCAGCATGCCTGTGCTGCATATGCTTAAGTAATGTCCCAAGGGGAGATCCATGCTTTTCCCTCTTTACTGTTTGATCATACAGGGTGCATAATGAGTTTGCAGTTTACTGCTCTGTTACAGACCCCAGTGAGAAATATTCCTACACCCAGGACTTCACTACCCTAACATTAACTCAGTTTGAATGACCCTCACTGCCCTAATACAAACTCACAATTTAAATGAAACTCACTGCCCAAACACTAACTCATAATCAAACGTCACCAACCTCAAAAATTGCAAAGGTTCTTATTAGCATCTCTCTCCTTCCCTGAATCACCTCTACTATTTCTCTTCTAACAAAACCAACACTAAAGTACCAGAAATTCTTGGTTTTGATAGTAGAAGCCAGCAGGAAATGAAGGGGTGTTTTTCTATAAGGAGCAAAATTCCCACATCCAAAAATCAATAGTGTATGGTAGCAGAAAATTAATTCCCTCCTGAAACAACTAATAGGGTTGAAAGTTTTGGTGGAATTTTCAGCAGGAAAACCAGAAAACCATATATGTTGCACCCATCACTACACAGACTCACATGTACTGACGTCCCACTTTAGCCACAGAACCACATATATAGAATACCTAGCTTTGTCCCGCTGCCTGTTAGCCATGGAGCAATGGACAATGTGAGGCCCTCTAACTGCTGCCAAACAACAACTACCATTGGTCCACGCCAATGAAAATTTAAGAGGAATGGAAGTTGTAGTCTAGCAGTAGCTGGAAGGCCTCATGTTACCCAGGACTGCTGCGATCCCTGTCCCATAGAATCATACAAGCTAACCCCCCCATCCTTGTCCCACAGCAGACATAGAACCACACATTCTGATCTCCCAGCCTTCTCCTGCAGTAGCCAATGATGCACACACACTAACCCCACCCATCCGTGTTCCACATTAGCCATAGAAACACACATTATACAGACCTCTAGCCTTGTCCTTGTCCCAGTACAATGGTATCCATAGAACCACATATCCCAACCTCCAGCCTTGTCCTACTGCATTGGTATAGACAAATTCACAAATGCTGAGTCTAACCACTTCAAGTTTCTTGGAGTGAGAAAAAAAAGAGAATATTTTAGGGGTATCTATGTGCAAGAATTTCATTGAAAACAAAGCAAATTGCTGGTTTTCATAGAGAATTCCTGCAGGAAAAGAGTTCACCTTTTTACCCACCCCTGGGTGTTTGAGGTGAACATGAAATGTGGAAGGATGTCTGTGCATGAGGTAAACATGTTAGATGTTAGAAGGATGTCATTGTGTAAGGGGATCATCTTTGGCATGTCAGTTGCTGAGAACTACAGTTTTCATCATCCTCAACCAGCCTTTTGACTTGAACTGCCAAACAGTATATATAACCCTGGCAAAGTATGTTGTTATCTGGGGACAAGCAATGTTTTTTGCCAATAGCGTGTGGCATATATACCTTTGCAAAGTCGAAAATACATGTTTTACATCATTTATTTAGTTATAATATGCATAAAACTATTTGCAAAACCTAAACTTATCTACTAGTATTTATTGTTTTATAATGAGACTGAGAAAATCTTAAAATATCCCAGTGGAATATTTAACAGTTGTGGTTCCACAATGTCTATTAATTTCCTTTCTGATTTACACATCTATAAATCAAATTTCTCCCTGGGGTAATAGCATACCTTTATTTCCTACATCTGCAGAGCTCACCTTACTAACCGTACTAGGGCAGAATCTGTTATCTCAGGTTCAAACAATTACATGAGAATCCCCCAGATGAATTTTCAAATAACCTGTTTTGATATAGAGACTGTTGCTGAGATATTTAGATTACATTTTACAGTCCCATACATGTGTTGAATATTACGGCATGATACTAGAATAGGTGCTTTCCAGCTCTATGGCAATCATACGGTTAATGTGGTACCTTGAATACAGTGAAATACGTTACTAAATAGTAGATCTAAATGTAAAGTAATCCAAAGTGGATAAACCAAATTTGCTTGATTGATATCCTGGCTTGGAATGCTTTAACCAATTTTAATTGATAAAACATGATGAGAAAAAAAAACATGGCACCCCATACACTGATATGATCTAGTGATTATATAGTTTAATATGAATGATATATGGTATGATATATTAAGTCAAATTTCCAAGTGCATCTGCGCACTAATTTCATGTAAGCATACATACATTAGAGACCAAGTTCATTTACCTGCAGTCTTGTTAAAGGGATAATAATACTTCGTTTTATCTTTATTTTATTTTGTAGGCATTAAAAAAACATGAAGAATAGTGATGATCGAGCACCCCGATGCTCGGGTGTTCGGGTGCTCTGGCCGAGCGCCCCCGGAGGCTCGAGTGCTCGGCCGAGCACCCGAGCCCCATTGAAGTCAATGGGAGGACTCGAGCATTACACCAGGCACCCCCAGCTCTGATGAGGGGAGGGTGCCTGGTCCATAGGAAAAGGGCAGAAAATGATGGAAACACCACAGAAATGGTTCAGGGACAGCATAGGGAGGATGTCTGGATGCATCTTGGACTCCAACGTCGCTGCTGGGAACGATGTTTCGCCCGTAGTACGCCATTTTTACAGACTGACCGTAAAACACACAAAAAGGAAGATAAAAACGATTTTAGGCGAAAAATTGTTACCAAACAGTATTTGCTGTATATTTACTTGTATATCATCTGCAAATTCTGCAAAAAATGTCATCGATTTTTCGGAACTGGGGCCATGATTAAGAGGGAAACGTGCGCAGCGTAAAGCAGGTGTTCAACGTGGTTATGGCCCGGGTAAGGTACAGCATTCAGGAACGGAGGCCGCAGCTACCACAGGTTTTACAACATGTCCGTTTGCCCTTGTTAAGTCCAAAACTTATAGTCGGAACAGTGGGGTCTGATCCATTGAGTAAAAGTGACGAAGTGACTTAGTGGATGAAGCCAAGAACTACCTTCTGCTCTGTCGAACACCCCAGCCCTATTTAATTCAATGGGAGGACCTGAGGCACTCCGATACAACCTGTATATCACAAAATGGAGGGCCTCATTCACATTGTGGTACAATCGTTCAGGTAGTGGTCCAACACTCATAAAGCCTATGCACTAAGTGAAAGGGCTGCCAAAAATTAGACTGAAATGTCACTCCAATACACCCTTTATTACACATAAAGGATGGCATCATACACACCCTTGAAAAATTAGGATTAATGGCCTGCTGGTGACCCTCTAAAACATTAGGGGCGAGGGCATGCCGCTAAGCTGACCATCTAAAACATTAGGAATGAGGGTCTGCTGCTGAGCCGACCATCTAAAACATTCTGGGTGAGGGTCTGCTGCGGAGCTGACCATCCTAAACATTATATGCGAAGGCCCGCTAGTGAGCTGACGCTATAAAACATTATATGAGAGGGCCCGCTAGAGAGCTGACCCAATAAAACATTATATGAGAAGGCCTGCTGGTGAGCTGACCTATACAAAAATTGTCAAACAGGGCCTGCTGGTGAGCTGGCCCTATATAAAAATTATATCACAGGGCCCGCTGGTGAACTGGCCCTATATAAAAATTATATCACAGGGCATATGGAAGAGGAGGAGGAGGATGAGAAGATTAAGAGTCAACCATATACCCGTTTTTTGGGTGGAAGGGGTGAATGGGAATACAGAGTATTCCCATCATTGTAAATAACATATCTAAAGTGACTTTATGTTCACCCGGGGCTTTCCTCCAGTGGAGTGGAGAAGTCAGGGGAAATCCAGGCCTTGTTCATTTTTATAAGTGTCAACCTATCAGCATTTTCGGTGGAAAGGCGGATACGCTTATCTGTTATGATGCCACCAGCAGCACTAAATACCCGCTCAGACAGAACGCTGGCGGCAGGGCAGGCCAGCACCTCCAAGGCGTAGAGTGCCAGTTCATACCACGTGTCCAGCTTGGACACCCAGTAGTTGTAAGGCACAGAGGGATCAGTGAGGACGCTGACACGGTCTGCTACGTACTCCTTCACCATCTTCCAAAACTTTTCCCTCCTTGTGACATGAAGGTGTCCCACGCCTTGGAGAGTGTTGCCCTGCCTTTGTCGGAACTGCTGTGTGCTCCCCTTTTCTCCCCTTCTCGGTTGGCCAAGGTAGCACGTACTCTGCCGCCAGCGTTGTCAGATGGAAAATTTTGGAGCAATTTTTCGACAAGAACCTTCTGGTATTGTACCATTTTGCTTGTCCTCTCCACCGGAGGAATGAGAGATGAGAAATTCTCTTTGTAGCGGGGGTCCAGAAGGGTGAACACCCAGTAATCCGTGTTGTCTAAAATGCGTATAAGGCGTGGGTCACGGGAAAGGCAGCCTAACATAAAGTCAGCCATGTGTGCCAGAGTACCAACAGGCAAGATTTCGCTGTCCTCACCAGGAGGATGACTCTCAATCTCCTCATCCTCTTCCTCCTCTTCTGCCCACCCACGCTGAAGAGATGGAAATAAAGTTCCATGGCTACCCTCTGTAGCGGAGGCAACCGTGTCTTCCTCCTCCTCCTCCTCCTCCGCCTCCTCCAATTGTCGCTGAGAAGACGAAGTGAGGGTGCTCTGGCTATCACCTTGTGTAAGCTCTTCCTCCCCCATTTCCACCTTTTCCACATGCAAAGCGTCGGTTTTAATTGTGAGCAGCGAGCGTTTCAGTAGACACAGAAGTGGGATGGTTACACTGATAATAGCGTTATCGCCGCTCACCATCTGTGTCGATTCCTCAAAATTGCGTAAAACCTCACAGAGGTCTAACATCCATTCCCACTCCTCACTTCTGATTAGAGGAAGTTGAACGGAGAGGCGATGACCGTGTAACAGCTGGTACTCCACTACTGCCCTCTGCTGCTCACAAAGCCGGGCCAACATGTGGAAGGTGGAGTTCCAGCGCGTGCTCACGTCACACAGCAGCCGGTGAGCTGGCAATTGTAAGCGCTGCTGCAGCGTCAACAGGCCGGCTGAAGCTGTAGATGACTTACGGAAATGTGCACACACGCGGCGCACCTTGGTCAAGAGATCATGCAAATTGGGGTAGGTTTTTAGAAATCGCTGAACCACTAAATTAAATACATGCACTAGGCATGGTACGTGTGTGAGCTTGCCGAGCTCCAAAGCCGCCACCAAGTTACGCCCTTTATCACACACAACCATGCCTGGTTGCAGGTTGAGTGGCGAGAGCCACTGCTCGGTCTGGTGACTAATCCCCTGCAACAGCTCTGAGGCCGTGTGCTGTTTGTCCCCAAGGCAGATCAGCTTCAGCACGGCCTGTTGACGCTTCCCCACTGCAGTGCTACACTGCTTCCAGCTACCGGCTGATGGGTGAGTGGCGCTGCGCGCAGAGAATTCGGAGGTGGAAACGGAGGAGGAGGAGCCAATAACGTAGGTGCTGGCGGAAACCCTGATGGAGGTAGGGCCCGCAATCCTCGGCGTGGGTAGCACCTGTGCCATCCCAGGGTCCGAGTCGCTCCCAGCCTCCACGACATTCACCCAGTGTGCCGTCAGGGAAATGTAGCGTCCCTGGCCACAAGCACTTGTCCATGTGTCAGTCGTTAAGTGGACCTTCCCAGTAACTGCGTTGGTCAGGGCATGGGTGATGTTAAGGGACACATGGTGGTGTAAGGCGGGGACGGCACACCGGGAAAAGTAGTGGCGGCTGGGGACTGCGTACCGAGGGACAGCTGCTGCCATCAGGCTGCGGAAGGACTCAGTGTCCACAAGCCTAAATGGCAGCATTTCGATGGCCAGTAATTTGGAAAGGTGTGAGGTTAGTGCTATGGCCTGTGGGTGGGTGGCTGGGTATTTTCGCTTGCGCTCAAATGCCTGGGGTAACGACATTTGGACGCTGCGCTGGGACAGGGAAGTGGATGTGGTCGCTGATGGTGCTTCAGATGGTACAGGTGCAGGGCGGGAGGTATGCGAGCCTGCGCCTTCGACAGGTGATTGGCCGGCACCGAAAACAGGGGAAGAGGAAGCAGTGGTGTGGCCTGCAGACACAGATTGGCGATCCGGGCGTTCCTCCCACTTATTACGGTGCTTGGATGCCATGTGTCGGATCATGCTGGTGGTGGTGAGGTTTCTAGTGTTCATGCCTCGGCTCATTCTGGTGTGGCACAGGTTGCAAACTACAATTCTTTTGTCGTCCGCACTTTCCTTAAAAAAACGCCATACCACGGAACACCTACCCCTTGGCAAGGGAGATTTACGCAAGGGGGTGCTCCGTGGAACATTTGCGGGCCGGTTTGGTGCGGTCCGCCTTCTTTCTTTAGCCACACCACTGCCTCTTCCAGCCTGTTGCGGTGCTGCAGATGGCTCACCCTCAGGACTGCTGTCATCGCTCGGCTTTCCACCTTCCCAGGTGGGGTCAGTGACCTCATCGTCCACCAAGTCCTCCTCCACTTCCTCACTCTGATCATCCTCCTCATTTCTTGATCCCACCACATCCTCAGTCATTGACAACTGTGTATCATCCTCCTCATCAAGGTCTTGAGACAGTAATTGTGGTTGATTTGATGGCAACTGTGTCTCATCATCATCATCCACTTCCTTTGACCTTAAATGCCGTTCCCCTCTGTCATCTTCTTGTGATTGGGTACCCTCTAGAGGTTGTGAATCAGGGCACAAGATCTCATGTTCCTCTGCAAGTGTGCTTGGAGAGAGGTTCAAATCAAGGATTGGTGATGAGAAGAGCTCCTCACTATATCCCAGTGTGGGATCACTTCTTTGGCCAGACCCTCTATGGTGGGAGGAAGGATGATCAGGGTGAGGATTATGTTGACCAGACTCTTGGCTAGTGAGAGTGGACTTGGTGGAAGACAGGGTGGTGCTTAACTGACTGGAAGCAGTATCAGCTGAAATCCAACCGACCACCTGTTCGCAGTGGTCTGACCTCGAGAGTGATGTCCTGCGACGCCCTGTAAACTGAGATATGAAGCTAGGTATGGTGGATGTCTTTCTTTCTTGTGCTCTGGCACCAGGCACAGTTTCTACGCGTCCTGACCCGCGCCCTGAACTATCAGGATCACGTCCACTTCCCCGTCCCTTTTTACCCGCCTTCTTCATATTAAACGGAATATATGCCGGTAATCTGCGGCTAGGCACACGAAACAGAATGTGACGCTAATCTGCGGCTAGGCACACTAAACAATATGTGACGCTAATCTGCGGCTAGGCACACTAAACAATATGTGACGTTAATCTGCGGCTAAGCACACTAAACAATATGTGACGCTAATCTGCGGCTAGGCACACGAAACAGAATGTGACGCTAATCTGCGGCTAGGCACACGAAACAGAATGTGACGCTAATCTGCGGCTAGGCACAGTGAACGGAATATGTGACGTTAATTTGTGAATTTGCACACTAAACAGAATGTGACAATAATCTATGGCTAGGCACACGTTTAAAATGGCCCTTTTTGTCGCTGCGTTGTAAAATCATTGGCTCTGTGCACCTAACAGAATATGTCAGCTTGTCACTGAACTGTGAAATATTTGTCCCTGTGCACCTAGTACAATGTCACCTTAGAACATGTCCCCCCCCACAAAAAAATGAAATTCTGCCACCCCCCAAAAAAATTAAATGCTGCCCCCACACAGAACAGTCCTAAAAAGGACTTTTGGGTCTTGAAAGAGTTTCAACAATTTTATTCTCCCTACACTGACTTTCCCTGCCTAAGCGCATCTCTCCCTGGCTAAGAATGAGCCGAACTTGCGCGTCGGGTGCTATACAGCACCCGATCACGGGTTCTGGCCAGCCAATCAGTGTAATGCCAGCAGCCAACATGGCTGCTGGCATTACACTGATGTCAGAGCCTCCCCGCACGTTTATTGGCTGCGCAGCAGCTGCGAAACGTGCGGGGAGGAGACCCGAACATGGCGGGCGAGCACATGCGGTACTCGTACGAGTACCGCCATGTGCCGAGCAGAGCGATGCTCGAGCCGAACCGAGCTTCGGCCGAGCATGCTCGCTCATGACTAATGAAGAACAATATAAGTCTTATGTCTCAAAGCTTTATGGTTTGAGAGATATTCACAAGCAAAGTTTCCCCTCCCGCTTCTTTTACCTAGTGTAAGCCATCTCTTCTCAGATGTGGAATGCAGTCCATAGACCAGACAGATAACAGCAGGGGACAATCTTCTTCCTATGAGAACAATGAAAGCCCTGCCCCCCTTGACAAGTTTTTCAGGTCTTTCCCTTATCTTAATTGAAGATTGTTCCTCTCTGCAATCTACCTGGGTACTTCCCTTCTGATCTGGCTGAGCAGTGTTACATCAGAAAAAGGGGCGGGAGGGGGATACTTTGTCATTGAATTACTCTTGAACTACAACTCTGACAGAATTCAAATAACACTCTCCAAAGTCCAAATACTATGATGATTAATTGGAGCTGCTTTTATTATGAGCCATTACTATCCCTTTAAAAATTAGTGTTATCATCGATTTACATCAAATACTATAAGATAATTTCTCAAATGTAATAGAAAAAAGGTTTTGAGCAGAGACCAATAATCTGGAATGACAATGAATCCATTGGGGGAAAAAGGAACATTATATTGGACTTCATTGATACTGCACTTAGAGGTGTTGCGGTTGCACTTTCTTGTCTTTTTTTCTCTATAGATTACTTGTACAGTGTCCGGGATTGCGCCTGTGAAATCCTAATACATAAAGCAGCACCATACATCATGGTAAGTGTTTTATATTGACTTCTGACTAGCAGAAACGCTTAAAATTTTTTCCTTGTTTGGAATATATGTTCAGAGACCAATAAATGTCATTTTGGTTGTGGTGGGGAGCAGGGCTCAAAATTTCCACTCTCCACTAGCCAATGGTGAGTGAAAATTTAACCTTGGTGAGTAGAAATTCAGCCCTGGTGGGTATGCTATGGCTTGCAGTGGCGAGTAACTTTTCAGGTCTGGCTAATAGCAAAGGACTTCAAATTATAAGCCCTGGTGGGGAGTAAATACTTAATAAGTCATTAATAATAGTCATGAGTGGAAAGGTTTGGTTACTCAAGGCACTAAAGGCATAGGACTCAATTTAAAGAGGTCTGGCGTCCTGAAAAAATCCAGCAGCAGTTTTTCAAGCAGAGTAAGCAATTCAAAGAACTGTCGGCAGAAAATGAAGCATATAGGCAGATAAACTTCTTGTCCATCTTCTGTCTTCCATCTTCTCTTAATATATCTGTAAAATCAAAAAGAGAGCCATAAATACATCTCTGCAAATCTTAACCCATGGGCCCCAGAAATGTACGCAATGCATTGCTCTGCAATGCGTTACATACCCCTCTGGCACTCATATGGCTCAGTTATACATAGATGTGTAGGTTCTTTTTAAAGAATATTTATTTATGGCTCTCTTTTTGATTTTACAGGTATATTAAGAGAAGATGGAAGACAGAAGATGGACAAGAAGATGACGAAAAAGAGAGAAGAAAGATGATAAGAGAAACAAGAAGGAAGATAGAAGAAGGACAGTGGATGAGAGGTAAGTGTAACACAGACAAGCTAATGATAGGTGCTTGAAAGTATCTCAGGAACCAATCGTTAACTTTTTTCCTTTGATTCTCTAATTATTGCCTCTATATAGCTGTTTTTTGGGAACTTAACAAACAAAACGGGCCTTTGGCCACATTTCCTTTTCTCTGGTCTGACATCCGTTGTGCTTTCAGCTGGTAGGGCCATTGAATATCGACTTAGACATTTTATTCTGTCAGTCAGTAGGCAGTTTGGGCACTACCGGCTGTTTTAGAGCACTCCTTTAAATTGAGACCATAGTGTCCTAAATATAATGACATCTCTGACTTATTTCCTAGTTCCTTGATTCAAGAAATCTTCAATCAGTTCTGGATATCATGTTAATAGAAGTGGACATGACAGTTGCTAGTAGTACCATAGACACAGACTCCATCCACTGTACATAATCTTAATTGGAGACCAATAAAGATGATGAAGGGAAGCAGCATGGCTCCCCTTGATCCTTGATCTGCTTGGTGGGAGTAGGAGGGATTGGAGAAAGTCTTCAGCGCTTTGGGAATCACACATACCCCACACATACCCCCAGCCCTCTAATTCACTGAACACTCCCTCTCAAATACACTTTATGAACCCCAGCATGGTCACACTACAGATCCCCACATATACCGTCATATATCCATGCCTGATTCAGCTGTCAGATGAGGTCACAGACTCCCTCATACACTGCCTGACCCAATCCCACCCAGCCTGGTTACACTGTCCATTATTAAATACAGACCACTACATGCACACTTTCATCCCCCAGCCTTGTTACACTGGTTGTCATGGAATCATACATATACTGCCTGCCCCACAGTAGCCATGCTACTGGTACCCACTACAGCATGTCAGTCAATACCAACGAAGTACCATTTTTTGGGGCTTACACAAAGAACTGAATAAACAAGGAAATCCCATGGTATTGAAAGATTTTAGTATCTTGAAGTTACTGAAGTTTTAAAAAGTTTGTGTTTTTTTTTCCTAGCAGTTCACCACATTCTGCTAAGAATTGTGCACACTAGCCTAGTGGTAATAAAGTCAAGTATACCCTCATTTGATGTGAATGAAAAATGGTATGCAGTACTGACATTTCCTTCATATCTGTAATGGTTATGACCATTGTAGTGCAGGCAGGTAATTTCATAAAAGAGTATGTCATCCCAAAGCAAATGGGGTTCCATTCTTGTTGGGCTGATAGAAAGTACTGAATACATCAGGAATGTCCATAGTTTCCAAGGATTTTAATTTCTTTGAAGTGGTGGAAATGTAGAAAAAAAAATGTTCCCCGTTAGTGCCACCTTATGGAAATAACTTTGCATACCAGCCTAGGGGTAGAAAGTCAAACAACCCCTCATTTAATGTGGGTGAATGCTGACTTTCCAAAATGGTATGAAATCCATGCCATTTCTTCGTATCTCTAATAGTAGGACCATTTTAGTAGGGATAGGTGAAATGTTTTGCCTCAAAAGTGAAACAGGAGGAAAATGGCACTTCCTGTCAAGCGGGAAATTTTTAGTGAAAAATGCTTATTGAAATAAATGATATGACTGAATTTCCACCACCACGTTGCAAGTTTCCCTTCTTTTGCCGCAAACATAATATAAAAAGAGGTAGCCATGATACAATTATTTCCTGATCTGGCTGTTATCACTATGCTAGGGAAGTCTGGGGATGTGAGAAGGGAGCAAAGGATATTTACTGCAAGTCCCCCAAATTCTGTATGACTGACTGGAAGACAAATGTAGTCATGGTCCAAGTTCCTTCCTGATCTGGCTATTATCTCTGTGGTAAGGGAGTCTGGGGTGTGAGCAAGGAGCACAGGAGATTTACCCTAAATACCCCCACGTTTTGTGTGACTGACTGGAAAGACACAGGCAACCATAATCTAAGTTCCTTCTGGATATGGCTGTTATTATCTCTCTGGTAGTGAAGTCTGGAGAAAGAAGCAGTTAAACACAGGTAGTGTATGTTTGTTTGTTTTTTTATTGTTGACAGTTATAAGGATAGGGACAGCTAAAAAAAAAACATTGATTGATATGTGAATAACATGAGCTGTGACTAAGGCAGATTGATACTAGATGAGTTATATGATTTTGTATAGAGCAAGACATCACACATACAAACAATTATGGTATATACTTCACTGTTAAAAAATGTCCATTAAATAAACTATTGCCAGGGCAGGGTGAAAGGAGTAGGAGCAGTGCAGAGATATGTTAGTAAATTAGTAGTCCAACAAATGACTGCTGCCATGGTGGCTGCAGCATGTGCAGTAAACAATGATGATCCTTCTCCTACTTAGGAGGCAGTTTGTCAATGTCCCATAAAAACTTCCACTAACACCAGAAATATTTTTTTTAAATGTAAAAAAACTGAATACAACAATGAGTGGTATTCTAGTGTTGATGGCATGATGGAGGAAACTGTAGCAGTTAAACCAACTGCTGCATCTGACAGTGAGAGTAAAAACACCAGTCCTCAATGTAGCAGCACTGAGTAAGAAGAGGGCTGCTGTATATTAATATTAATGTTTACGAATAATATAGTAATCATGGAAGTTTAAATAGAATTTTGATAAGTAGGGACATTTCCAAATGCCATTTCGAGTCAGTGAAGGAATTATTGAGCCCACTTAGAGCTTAAATGGAGATTACTTTAATTTGTTTTTTTCCTTCCTGTGGTCCAACAGGGGTGATAATGCATATGGATATACGTATCATTGAAATCAATGTTTTATTTGCGGTTTCATAATTTTTTTAATTTTCATAAATGGGGTCTTCATTTACATTCAGCAAATTAATTGTGTATCCTATGCCATGCCATATGTAAATGGTGGGCACTTCAAATATATTGATATATACCTGTTTTGTTATATTTCTTTTGTTGGAATAGTAATAGGGGTGCAAGAAAAGGAGTGTTTTGATGTATCATATATGTTAGTTGTTACTGTGATTTATACACTTTATTTTTTACTTGCTTGACTCCTAGGAGCCCCCAAAATTTGCCCTTCTAAAATTAAGACTAAAATATGTTTTGTTCATATAATAGCCTACACAATAGTAAGTCAATAATCTTTATTTGGAGCTGGGAAACTTAAAGCAAAATAAATGTATAACATAAGTATAAAAAAAGACTCAGCTTAACAGAAGACTCATTCTCACAAATAAAATAACTTCTATGGCAGTACTCAGGGGACACATTAAATCATACACTACCATATTACTTAAGCTACAGTGAGACCTAATCAAAGTAAAAAAAGATGATTTTCCATGACATAGAGCTTAATAAGTATCTTTACAGAGCAGTGAAGGAAGTCTGCAAAATAATGCTTCAACAGACAATAGAATTGAAACTGAGATTTCAATCTAGTAAGTGGTTTTAGCAAGTCAAATCTGGGAACCTCTTGTCTGCTCTGAAAAAGTCTTCCACTTCACACTCATGCATTGCCAGTATATTAGATGGACAGGACGGTTTTACTGACCAATGCAAAATCAATTACCTATTTGCCAAATATTCCATAAATCTCTACTCACGGGTACCAGACTACCTAAACGCATTTATATGTGACATCACCCTATTTTTTATTTATCTGGGGTAAAAAGGGCAATAGCTTTTCTTGCTAATAACTAATCCCCTGGCACAGATCGACTACCCTCAGAGTAGTATAAGACACTGAAGGTGAAATGACTGCACGTTATAATGAGATACTGTCTAGTGGCGTCTTACCAGACACCTGTAATCATTTACAGGATCCGGCATTTAGTATGTAGTACTCGGGTGCTACATACTGAGTACTACATACTAAATGGTAGATTCTGTGAAGACAGCGAGAATTATGCAGCACACAGATCAAAGATCTTGCTAAGGTATTTTGTGCCCCCTTATACTATATCTATTTCTTTAAAGGAACAAGTAATCCAAACAAAAAATTGCTTACAGCAGCAGCAGCAGATAGAGAAATCAGATGAAGCAACGGTTTAGCCAGTGACATGAGAATCTTGCACTTTCATGCAGGGTGAGATTCTCCAGTCCGCCTTGTAATCATGCTGATACGGTTAATGTGCCTTTATCTCACATGCTATTTTGTGTGCGACATTTTAAAAATGAACCGGAGTCAATCAGGAACAAAGCCGAGGTCAAAATACCACTAAGGGCAAAAAGAAGCTCAATAATCAGGCAAGGGCTGTGTGGGGAGGCAGCCCTATAAAGGTAATGACACAGTGAGAATCTAAGGGAGGAGTACATCTCTCAAGAGGGAAAGAGAACAGGGTCAAAAAGGAACATAAGGCAAAATGTGACACTTCTACATTTCTTTTTTTCATTTTCTCCCCCCACCTCCATTTTTTCTTCACTCTTTTTTTATTCTTCCATTTTTTTCTACTGTACCCCCTCTCTGTGATGAAATCAGCTGCTGTCACTGGATCACATAACTGTATATAACACCCATGGTAAAAGTAATCTATATATGCATTACACTATCACTGGTAGGCTAACACATGGTTAATTTTGCTACTTATGTCTATTTGTTTAGTACTTTTTGCCACACATTGATTGGTTGATATGTAATCATATTGTGCTTCTGTATATCCAAGACTTTGTACAGATTTCTTGGTAATGTCTTTGTCGCTTTGTTATGACACCAATAAAAACTGTTTAGTAACAAAAAAAGGCAAAAATGAATCTTAATAAAAATAATTAATCTTCCCCACTAACAGACAGTGGTCATTCATATTCTGCAGGATGCATGGTTCTTAGGTGTTCTGTTATACCCTGTATCCTTATTATCTCTACAACATTACCATGTGTGTTGTGTGACATAGGGTGCAATGTGTGGACACAAGTTGCAATGTTTGTATTTGTACAGAATTGCTGTCTAGAGGTAATGACATTTGTGGAGGGATTTGGGACTGAGTGGGAACCCTTTGGACTGGTGTCAAAGTTGGACTGAAGACTGAAGACTGAAAGGGGAGCCATTGGTGGTGGTGGCTGACGGGGTTTTCTTACTAGTTGTTCCCTGTACTGTTCCTGACCCCAGGGAGAAATATACCCACTCCTAGGACTTCAGTGCAGGAGGAGGAGGAGATAATATGCTTGTATCTGAAACACATGCTGCAGAGCCTGAGACCGAGTCTGACACAGTTCATGATGCTCTTTGAGCTCATCCTCTCTAATTCTCCTCCTCAACCTCTACAGCTACAGTTACCAGTGCCATCACATCTTCAGTCCCTGTCACATGAACGTGCCCTTCTTCCTGTCTACTCACAGGAACCTGACCTTCTTCCGAACCACTCTACAAATCCTGCATCTCTTCTTGCACACTCAAAGGAACCTGGCCTTCTTCCTCCTGACCACTCACAGGATCCTGCCCCTCTTCTTGTTCACTCACAACCAGAACCTGACCCCTAATATACACCTCCAAACCTATTCTTCCTGCCCAGTCACACGATCCTCCACTATATCCTCCTGCTGCCCACTCACAAGACGATCTCTGTCACCTAGTACACCCACTTCCAAAGCCACAATTTATTTTTAATTTGTATCCTCACTCTCACATTCTTTTTCTTCTCTGTGCACTCCATGCTTGTCTAGTGAAGAAAGCTTTGGAGTACATTGAAAAACTCAGAAGAATCATCGCTATCTACTAGGTTGCTTGGTGACAAATATGGTGTACCTGGTGTCACCACAATTGTTGGTGCAGGTGTCTGGGGGTTCAATGCAGTGCTTCTGCTTGTGGTGGCAGTAGCAATGACACTGCTACTAACAACTGGTGCCTCTATTTCCACCTTGGAAAGTGGGAGAGCACCCTGATTTAGCTGTGGCCTACTGCCCCTTGATGTGGATGAGTCTCCTCCAGTTCCTCTCCATCCCCTCCCAGTCTTTCTGGTAGATTTGTACAAATGTAAATGTTATTGAATATGTTCGCTCATCTCTAATGCTAATTCCTTCTATCTATCTATCTATCTATCTATCTATCTATCTATCTACCGAAGTGATTAGCTAGTTAGCTATCTAGCTATTATCATAAAGGGAATCTGCAGTGGACGGGTTCTAAGATGTATGTCTATGGGCTGTATGTCAATAAGAAAAGTGGTGGAATTCTGGAGCAAATCAATTGCACCACAGGAGGAAAATAAAAATTCCAATAATCCACACTGGTTTAAATGTGGGTTTTAACCCCTTGAGGACTAGACCAGTCTCTGTTCATTGCTTTGCAATGCATGGAAACCATTCTAGCATTCATGGAGTTAAAATTTCTAATTAATCTGTGGGAATTGTAGATCTCCCCTATAGTGCAATTGGGCTGACCCCAAATGTCTTCACTTTCCATCTTATCATATTGTCCTGTGGTGCTATATGTCTCTAACACTAAAAATATGTTTGTATGCCTCTGGCATTAGAATGGAGTCTGTGAGTATGTATCTGGTACTAAAAGTGTGGCTGTGTAAACAAGAAATTCATGCTATTTCAGTAACTCCCAATGTAGTTAGTAACACAAGGGTAAATTGACTCACCTCTTTTCAGATCCAGAGCCAGCATCCAGAGGGTTCTCCACATCCTCCACAAAGCAGAAGTCACACTCAATGAAGTCTTCTACTTAATAAAGTTATTAGGTGTCACAAAGTAGCGTAACATGATTCCTTTGCAATGGACCTTACTTATGGGCACACAAAACACCAGATAAAATATTGTCAGAACTGTAACATCACACCAACATAGAATCATGCACTGGCGCTAAAAGAATGTCTCTGTCTCTGGGGCTAAAAAAATTAGTCTGAGTTTGTTACTAGCATTACAATGTACCTATGTCTGAATATGTCTTGCAAACAAACCCCCTTGAATGCTAGAGAAGACGTAGAGACCTCTCTAGCATTCAGAGGGTCAATAAGAATCTGTGTCCATGTTCCTCTGGCCCTAAAAGAGTAACTGTCTTTCTGGTACTGAAAGGTATCTGAATCTATGCATGACTGTTGCACTGAAATGGTGTCTGAGAATCTCTCTGTGTATCTGTCACTGAGGTATCTGTTTCTATTTATCTGGCACTTAAAGTATGTATGTGACTGTATCTTTATGTCTCTGGCACTGAAAGGCATCTGTGTTTCTGGGACTGAAAGGGTACGTGAATGTCTGTGTCTGTGATGCAACTAACCTGTTAACCCTTGGAGAGCCAGGGATGTCTGCAATGCGTTGGATACCACTTTGGCACTCAAAGGATTAATAGACTGCTAGAGTGAGTGGAGCTAGTGTCATTTTCGTTATGAGTAAAACTACTCACAAAACAGTAAGTAGGTATGAATTTCATAACAAGAAAAATCCCCTCTCGTTCAGGACCTCCATTTTTTTTCATTTGTATTGTATCTACATTAACCTGTATCTACTGAGCCTCATATCAGGTCTATATTTAGTTCACTTTTGGTCACAAGAAATAATATGCTTCAATGGCTTGAAAGATAAATCCTAAAAAGAAAGACCCAAGCCATATTTATTTAGAACAATGTAAAACAAAAGTATATAGGTATAGCTAACTGGTATATGAAATACTGTAAAACCTCACAATGTTACCCCCTTTTCACCTCATGTGAAGTGTGGGGGGGTGTATTATACATGACAGAGAAATTATATATATATATATATATATATATATATATATATATATATATATATATATATATATATATATATATCCACGTGTCTGCTTCCCTCCATCCACCCACCTCAATATGCTCCCACCTTCCTCTCCCTCGACTCACCCCCTCCAGAGGCATTATTTTATTTATTTAGAAAATGTTTTACCAGGAAGAATACATTGAGATTTCTCTCCTTTTCAAGTATGTCCTGGAGTGTTTACAGTAAAGAGTTGAGTATTTGCACAAACACAGAGACATAATATATATATATATATATATATATATATATATATATATATATATATATATACAGGGCTTAAAATTCGAAGTCCTTTGCTACTAGCCAGACCTGAAAAGTTACTTGCCACTGCAAGCTAAAACATGCCCACCAGGGCTGAATTTCTACTCGCCAGGGCTAAATTTTCATTAGCCATTGGCTAGTGGCGAGTGGAAATTTTGAGCCCTGTATATATATATATATATATATATATATACATGTGTATATATAGATATATATAGATATATATATACACACATATACTAAAAATGTTATATACAGTTGCATATTGTTTTTAAATATAAAGAAGCAGTTATTTTTAAGGATTTTAGACTGGGAGAAGATCTGATTTTTTAGGTAGGTTATTCCACACTTTCGGAGCTCTGAAACAAAAAGGCAGATTGGCTTCTTCCTTGAAATGTGGTACACTCAGTGAGTTTTTAGCAGTCAAGTGGAGGTTATAGTTAGTATGGAGAGCTAGAGTAAGCATACTGCTCAGGTAGTGTGGTAGTTTTCTAGAGAAGTGGTTATAAACCATGTAAGAGAGGTGAAGGGCACGTCTAGATTTGAGTGTTAGCCAATTTTAGTACATGACAGGAGGCTTCGTATTTTGCTATTCTTTCTTTACTGAATATCTCCATAGCAGCACAGTAACCAATCAGAGAACAGAAAACCACAGTATAAATAGTCTGATACTGCTATTCTACTTCCTCTTTCTTGCTGCTCCAACAAGCTGCACAGGTCAGAGTGTCCTTTTACTCCTTTTACTAATTTATGGTATATGTGGAGATTGTATAGGATTGTTCTCTTTCATTCATGTTTTTTCCATGATGTCTACTGTGATTTGTGTTAGCTTCTAATGTGTTCTTAATTTTTCATGTTTATATTGCATTTTCCATCTATGTACCCTGTTACTGTTGCTTGCATGCTAAATAACTGTATCTTGCCACTGGCTGCCTGGTTACCTTTGCCCTTACAAGTATAGCATTCACACATCCTTTCACTGTCCTGGTGTGGGGCGAGTCTGTTAATCTTTACTCGCCCGGCGGGGTTTCACGGCAGCCAGGGGTTTTTTCCTTGTGTGTGCTCTATTGCTACGGCGGTCCGCGAACCGGACCGAAAGTTGCGGCGGCCATCTTGGATCTCGTCTCGCGAGATCCAGGACAGCCATCTTGATTGAAGGCTCCGATTCGTGGCGGGGTTGTTCCGGCCACGGCGGTGCCCTCCGGTGCTACTGGCTTCTGCTTTGGGGGTATTTTCTTACTGATTGAGGCGCGGATGTTCTCCGGCACTTCTTTCAGTTCCAAATACCTCCAAGTTTGTTCGTGGCTTCAGGCCAATACTTACATTTCCTTGGTGCTTGGTTTTTAATGCCTGATGAAGGGGTGAGCCCCCAAGGTACACCTGGGGTGAGCCCCCTTACTTAGCTGTTCATGCCACATTAGGGTTACACTGGTTTTGTGTTGTGGGTGAGCCCCACCGTTGCTTGGGGTGAGCCCCCTTTTTTTCCAATCGCTACTGTTCTGTAGTCCATGTGCCATGCCTTGCATAGGTATGTTCCATGAGGGGATCTAGTCAGCTGTGGCAGAGTTATTGAAGGGTTCCGTTCCCTTCAACGCTTATTCACTGGGTTACAGTGCTTAGCCAGTGGGATTGAAAAAAAACCAAAAAAACAACTTTTACGCTGTGTTTTTACACGGCTTCTTGGCTTGCGGGGTGAGCCCCCGTTCCTTATTATATTTTGGCTTTGTTCGCCACCTCCAATATCCCGGGTGAGCCCCAGGTGTTGCCCTTCGGGGCCTTCCCCTTCCTTATTGGACCTTTTATTCAGTTATGATGGTCCTCTCTGTTTCCATTTTTCTAGATTGTGGAAAACAGGACAGGCATATTACCTATTTCATCATGAGCGACCCTGCTCCAGGGTGGCGGCCTCAGTGGAGAAGGTCCTCGCCGCTGTTCACTCTCAAGATTCTGGCCCATCCAGATCTGTTACTCCATCTGTTTCTGCTGAATCATCTGAGGGCCCTGCTCTTGGTAAACGCTTGGCTCACGGCTCTTCTAGTTTTGGAGGCAAAGGGAAGGCTCCTTTGAAACGCCCTAGATATGAAGATCTGGTGTCGGTGCCTCTGAGATCTCCTGGTTCCTCGGGGGACGAGGGTTTGTCTGCCAAACAACTGGCTATTGTTGATGAGTGGTGCGCTTCCGGCTCTGAGGATGACTGCTTGGATGACTCTCGTGGAGGTTCTTCCCGGTATGTTAAGGAATCTACCGAGCCTCTTCCCGCTTCTGATGCCCAGACGCCCTCCTGTCAGGATGAGGGGACTCTCTGTGATGCCAGAGGGGTTCCGCTGTTCGACCCGCGAGCCATTCGTCATCCTCGCTCCTCTGACTGGTGTCTTCCTGACCATCTCTCACGTTTTGTCCACTTCTGGTTGAGACAATCCTTGGACCGGGAGGTTCGGAGTCGTCTGAAGGCAGAATGTCCTCGGCCAGTGCTTCCAGACAAGATTGCGATCACTCCTGAATTAGACCAGACAGTTCTTACCTTTATGGCCCGTTCGGGACGTGATCCTCGTAAAGGTATAGAAAAAGGGCTGAAGTCTGCTCAAGACAAGCTGCTGGACATTCTGGGGCCCCTGGCTAAAATATTATGTTTTGCGGATCAGGCTCTGGAACAAGGCGATACTCTGGATGCATCGGATGTTTGTGAGTGGGCTCAACGGGCAGTCTGCTTGTTGGGCAATGCGAATGCGGCTATCTCCACTGAGAGGCGGAAAGCAGCATTGCTTAGGATTGATCCAAAGCTAGCTGATCTGGGGTCTAAGGAGCTGGGCCCTTCTGCTAAAGGACTGTTATTTGGGGACCCATTCATTGCTGAGTTGAAACGTCACGTCAATTTGTTTACCACCCTCAACAAGGCGCAATCCTCTATGCGTCAGGTGTTCCGCCTATCACAGTGCCTGTGATTCCTGTCACTCTCTGTTGTGGATGTCACTGATTTGCTGACTGAGTTTGACCCGCCTCCTGATGACCTTTTTATACCTGGCTATCTCTCTGGTCAGTTGCCCTTTCGTGGTGTTCCTGAGCCTGTAGTGCTTTTGCTGTGTTCCTGTGTTCTGAGTTCCTGTGTACCGATTCGGCTTGTCCTGACAATTCTCCAGTGTTCCTGCCTGTGTATGATTCGGCTTGTCCTGTCTATTCTCCAGTGTTCCTGCCTGTGTATGACTCGGCTCGTCTGCGGACCACCCTTGGATCCTGACCCGGCTAGTCTGACGTTCCTGCCTGTGTATGACCCGGTCCGGCTGACTTCCTGCTCCGAAGATCGACTTCCAGCTTGTTCCAGTGACCTGCGTTCCAGTTGTCGCCGTCGCGACATTTTCCAGTCCTTGCTGCCCACGAGTGTGCCATTGCCTAGCCTGGTGATTCCTTCGAAAGTGCTGTGTCTCGTTCTAGTGCAGAGCTGTGTGTATTCTGTGGGCCTTCCTCTCCTTGCAGAGCCTGACCGTAGCGTTGTAGCCTCGAGTAACGTTACAGAGCCTTGCAGTAGCGCTGAAACCTCGAGTAAACGTGCATTTTAACTCTTGCAGTGCTGCCTCTTATTCACTCTCTATATCTCCAGTACGAGCCTTGTTACAAGTGATACTGCTGCTGAGTTGGCCGCTCTCCGTCGGCAACTCTAGTCTTACGTTGCAGAGTGTTCACGAAGCTTGGGCCGTTTGGGCGCTTAAGGCTCTCCGGTGTTGGTTACCGACGAGATCGTATCCCCAGAGTGTTGGCAGAGAGGTTCAGTGTTGGCTATTCGATACTAAGCCAAGGGGGCTAGTGGTTCTG
Organism: Rhinophrynus dorsalis; assembly: GCA_037306005.1. Taxonomy (NCBI): domain Eukaryota; kingdom Metazoa; phylum Chordata; class Amphibia; order Anura; family Rhinophrynidae; genus Rhinophrynus; species Rhinophrynus dorsalis. Next base: position 64,016,177 of record CM074718.1, read on the forward strand.
GCTCTAGCATTACTGCATTCGATTACACTTGAGGAGGCTCTTAGCTCTTGCTTTGCAGGCCGATTTCCATATTGCCCTAAGGGGCTATTGGCACTTGCACATACTAAAGCAGTTCCTGTAGCTACGCCCGTGGGGGCTAAGTCGTTACCCATTCTGCTTATCATTTACCACCTTGGCAAGGCAGCTCGTTCCTCTGCACCTGATGAACTTCGTCTGTACAGCACAGCCTATTTAACATCAAGGGCGTGTCAAACTTCCACATCTGAGACTGAGTATATTTGGACTTTAACCCCTTTGGGGCCTATACCATCCTAGGGCATACTGACTTGCATTTATGTCCATAATACTATTTTCCTTGTATTCTCTCAGTTTACATTATCTGTATATTACCTACCGCCTCTAGAGGGCGTGAGTATCATTATTCACTTTAATAAAGTGTGTTTTATTTTCACTTATTGGTCTGAGTGTCATAAAAACCGTAACAGTACGAAAGGGCCATGACCTCAGACGGTAAGGGTGAAAGTAATCCTCTGAACATCCACTGGAGAATGGATGTCCAAGAGCAGCGCCTGGACCAATTGGCACTGGCTCTACAAACGTTGCTTGAACGTACAGTACAGTTGGACAAGTCTGGTCCGAATCCGGTGGTCCCCCCAGTCGTGACACCGGAGAATCCCTCGGTACCCATCAGTACTAACACAAGAGGGTTATCGGCAGCGGTACCGTTACCCCTAAGATATGATGGCGAACCCTCCTTATGCAGAGGTTTCATTAACCAGTTGGAGATATTTTTGGAATTGGCACCTTAGGCATTCCCTAATGACCGTAGCAAGGTCGGCTTTATGATATCTCTGTTGACGGGCAAAGCTTTGGCATGGGCAAATCCGATATGGGAGAGTGCCAGACCCTGCACACTGAACTTTAGAGAATTTGTGGCGAAGTTCAGACGTGTGTTTGAGGTTCCTGGTAGGTCTGCCTTTGCTGCCAAAAGGCTGATGGAGATTCAGCAGGGCGAACGCACTCTGGGCGAATACGCTATTGAATTCCGGACCTTGGCAGCAGAGGTTGGCTGGAACGATGAGGCCTTACTTGCTGCTTTTTCTCAGGGCCTGGCTGAACAGATCAAGGACGAGATAGCAGCTCGAGATGTACCCAGCGAGCTGGACGAGTACATTGACTATGTCATGCTAATAGATTCTCGCATCCGGGAGAGACGCTTGGCTAAAAGGACCAAAACAAAGAGTTATGGTCAGAACCAGTTCATTAACCCACCCACTCCACCCGTGCTGCTTGAGCAAACAGCTGATGGCATTGAACCTATGCAATTAGGTTTTACTAGGCTCACGAAAGAGCAGAAGCTGTATCGTAGAAGGCAAGGCTTATGCCTATATTGTGGCAAACCAGGTCATATATTACGCAATTGTCCTGTAAGGCCGGGAAACGAACGCACCTAGGGTACCTTGGGGGACAGGCCCTAGGTGGTGTTGAACAGTCCCTAGAGACTTGCACCACTAAACCCACCATCCAGGGGGCTTTTGCCTGGACTGACAAGGTCATAGAAGTCTTAGCATTGGTGGACTCCGGGGCAGCCGGATACTTCATGGATCAGTCCTTTGCTGAGTTGCAAGGCATTCCGTTATGTAAAAAGGACTCTCCTGTGGCTATAGAGGCCATTGATGGCAGACCCCTAGATCCTGCTTTCATTACATTCGAGACTATCCCAGTGTCTATGACTGTGGGGGCTTGTCACAGGGAGCAGATACAATTTCAGATCATTCGTTCCCCACATCATTCAGTTATTTTGGGGTTCCCGTGGTTGCAGACACACAATCCCCAATTTGACTGGCAAAGGTGTGAAGTTAACTCTTGGTCGGAGTATTGTAACAAGAATTGTCTTTCTCTCCCTATTAAGATTATGTGTACCTCTCCAGCTGTGCCAACAGAATATGGACAATTCAGTGACGTGTTTAGCAAAGGAGAGGCCAGCGCATTGCCTGACCATAGGCCATATGATTGCGCCATTGATTTGTCTCCAGGGGCCGTGCCTCCTAGGGGGCGTACTTACCCACTGTCCTGTGAGGAAAATAGGGCGATGGAGGAGTATATCACAGATGCCCTGGAGAGGGGAATCATTCGAAAATCTACGTCTCCGGCTGGTGCCGGATTCTTTTTTGTAAAAAAGAAAAATGGGGAACTCAGGCCTTGCATTGACTACCGTGGGTTGAATAAGCTGATGCCCAAGAACGCCTATCCCATTCCACTTATTACTGAATTATTTGACAGATTAAAGGGCTCTTCGATCTTTACCAAACTTGACTTACGAGCCGCCTATAATCTAGTCAGAATTAAAGAGGGTGACGAGTGGAAAACGGCGTTTAATACCAGAACAGGGCATTATGAATACCTGGTGATGCCATTCGGCCTATGCAATGCGCCTGCAGTATTTCAGGAACTGATTAACGATATTTTACGTGACTTGCTTCAGTCCTGTGTGGTTGTGTATCTAGATGATATACTAATTCATTCTGCTAACCTCGCCCAACACATTAAAGATGTCTCAGAAGTCTTGCTCCGACTTCGCAAGCACAAGTTATTCTGTAAATTGGAAAAGTGCGAATTCCATACTTCTCAAGTACCATTCCTGGGGTTCATTATATCCAAAAATGGCATTGCCATGGATCAGGAGAAGTTGGCTGCAGTTCTGCAATGGCCTCGGCCTAAGGGATTAAAAGCCGTTCAACGATTCCTGGGTTTTGCGAATTATTATAGGAAGTTCATCAAGAACTTTTCCACAATTGTAAGGCCATTGTCAGACTTGACTCACAAGGGCGCTTCTCCCTCTCAGTGGTCTGAGGCAGCTGAAAACGCATTTGTTACCCTGAAATCTGCCTTTGCATCTGCTCCTGTACTGTCCCACCCTAATCCCTCCCTGCCGTTTACTTTGGAGGTTGACGCTTCAGATGTTGGGGTTGGGGCAGTGCTCTCCCAACGTCCTGTGGGAGGTGGAGCTTTGATGCCGTGTGGGTTCTTTTCTAAGAAATTGTCCAGCGCCCAGAGTCATTACGAGATTGGTGACAGGGAACTGTTGGCCATCATACTGGCACTTAAGGAGTGGCGACATCTCCTGGAGGGCACTCAGACTCCAGTACTAATTCTTACTGACCATAAGAATCTAACCTATCTCTCAGAGGCCAAAAGACTGTCTTCCCGACAGGCCAGGTGGGCGCTGTTTCTGTCCCGGTTCAATTTCTTAGTATCCTATCTCCCTGGTTCTAAGAATATCAAGGCCGATGCGTTGTCACGTCAGTTCGCTTCTGACACTGAGAGGGAGGAAGTCCCGGTACCCATCATTCAGCCAGATCGGATCCTGGCTACTATTCGCACTACTATAACCTCGCCACTGGGGGAGGAGATACTGGCATCACAATCACGGGCACCTCCAGGAACCCCAGTGGGGAAGTGTTTTGTAGAAGAGTCTTTCCGTACCCGTCTCTTGGAGACTTATCACGCCTCTAAAGCAGCTGGGCATATTGGTAGGGACCAATTAGTATGGTCTCTTTCGCAACTATTTTGGTGGCCTACATTGAGAGCTGACTGCGCTGCCTTCACGGCAGCTTGTACCACATGTGCCCGTGCCAAGACCCCTAGGCATCTCCCTGTGGGCTTATTACAACCTGTGCCTAACGGAGACCGTCCATGGTCTCATATATCCATTGACTTTCTGGGAGAATTACCGGCATCTAGAGGTTACAAGTTCATTCTTATGGTGGTCGACAGATTCTCTAAGATGGCACATTTTGTGCCTCTGACTGGCCTTCCATCGGCTCAGGAATTGGCGATAGTTTTTGCCAGAGAGGTGTTCCGTCTGCACGGAGTGCCCAGAGTAATTGTCTCTGACCGTGGGAGCCAGTTCGTTTCTAGGTTCTGGAGGGCATTTTGTGGTCAGATGGGCATTCAATTATCATTCTCCTCCGCCTACCATCCCCAGACGAATGGGGCCGCTGAGCGTGCCAATCAGGGACTGGAACAGTTCCTGCGCTGTTTTATCTCCGATCATCATGATAATTGGGCTGACCTGTTGCCATGGGCAGAGTTTGCCAGGAACTGTGCGGTTAACTCATCGTCCGGGAGCTCCCCATTTTTCGTGAATTATGGTTTCCAGCCTTGTCTGCTCCCGGACTCCTTTCAGGCACAGCAGATCCCTGCTCTAGACGAGCATTTGGCACGACTTCATTCCACTTGGGCACAGGTTCAGAGGTCCCTCAGTCAGTCTTTCAGACGGCAGCAACGGCACGCTAATCGCAGACGCCTTCCAGCGGTCTCATTTCAAGTTGGGGACAGGGTATGGCTGTCATCCAGAAACCTCAACTTACAAGTCCCATCCAATAAACTGGCTCCCCGGTTCATTGGTCCATTTAGGATTATCCGCAAGATTAATCCGGTTTCTTATGCTCTGGAGCTTCCACCCTCTATGCACATTCATAATGTGTTCCATGTGTCTCTTCTGAAACCCTTGGTGTGCAATCGATATACTACTACGCCAGTGATTCCTGGGCCGGTGGACGTCCAGGGTCAAGAGGAATATGAAGTCCAGAGTATTGTTGACTCCAGGAGATTTAGAGGAAAGCTGCAATATTTGGTTCATTGGAAGGGCTATGGTCCTGAGGAACGCTCTTGGATTGATCAGGGGGATCTCCATGCTCCAAGATTAGTACGCAGCTTTCACTCTAAATATCCTTTGAAACCCAAACCTCAGGCTAGGAGAGGGGGTCTTTGAGAGGGGGGTACTATCACAGTGCCTGTGATTCCTGTCACTCTCTGTTGTGGATGTCACTGATTTGCTGACTGAGTTTGACCCGCCTCCTGATGACCTTTTTATACCTGGCTATCTCTCTGGTCAGTTGCCCTTTCGTGGTGTTCCTGAGCCTGTAGTGCTTTTGCTGTGTTCCTGTGTTCTGAGTTCCTGTGTACCGATTCGGCTTGTCCTGACAATTCTCCAGTGTTCCTGCCTGTGTATGATTCGGCTTGTCCTGACTATTCTCCAGTGTTCCTGCCTGTGTATGACTCGGCTCGTCTGCGGACCACCCTTGGATCCTGACCCGGCTAGTCTGACGTTCCTGCCTGTGTATGACCCGGTCCGGCTGACTTCCTGCTCCGAAGATCGACTTCCAGCTTGTTCCAGTGACCTGCGTTCCAGTTGTCGCCGTCGCGACATTTTCCAGTCCTTGCTGCCCACGAGTGTGCCATTGCCTAGCCTGGTGATTCCTTCGAAAGTGCTGTGTCTCGTTCTAGTGCAGAGCTGTGTGTATTCTGTGGGCCTTCCTCTCCTTGCAGAGCCTGACCGTAGCGTTGTAGCCTCGAGTAACGTTACAGAGCCTTGCAGTAGCGCTGAAACCTCGAGTAAACGTGCATTTTAACTCTTGCAGTGCTGCCTCTTATTCACTCTCTATATCTCCAGTACGAGCCTTGTTACAAGTGATACTGCTGCTGAGTTGGCCGCTCTCCGTCGGCAACTCTAGTCTTACGTTGCAGAGTGTTCACGAAGCTTGGGCCGTTTGGGCGCTTAAGGCTCTCCGTTGTTGGTTACCGACGAGATCGTATCCCCAGAGTGTTGGCAGAGAGGTTCAGTGTTGGCTATTCGATACTAAGCCAAGGGGGCTAGTGGTTCTGGCTCTAGCATTACTGCATTCGATTACACTTGAGGAGGCTCTTAGCTCTTGCTTTGCAGGCCGATTTCCATATTGCCCTAAGGGGCTATTGGCACTTGCACATACTAAAGCAGTTCCTGTAGCTACGCCCGTGGGGGCTAAGTCGTTACCCATTCTGCTTATCATTTACCACCTTGGCAAGGCAGCTCGTTCCTCTGCACCTGATGAACTTCGTCTGTACAGCACAGCCTATTTAACATCAAGGGCGTGTCAAACTTCCACATCTGAGACTGAGTATATTTGGACTTTAACCCCTTTGGGGCCTATACCATCCTAGGGCATACTGACTTGCATTTATGTCCATAATACTATTTTCCTTGTATTCTCTCAGTTTACATTATCTGTATATTACCTACCGCCTCTAGAGGGCGTGAGTATCATTATTCACTTTAATAAAGTGTGTTTTATTTTCACTTATTGGTCTGAGTGTCATAAAAACCGTAACACCGCCGCAGCGGGGCCGTGCCACCAGCAGATTCTGGAGTTCCGGCCCCCGCCACGTTCCTACGACTCCAGGCTTCTTCCCTTCGACCCAATACCAAAACGCAACTTTCTCCAGGGGAACAGTCAAGTCAAGACCTATCCGGGGCAGAGGTCGGGCCAAGTTCCCAACTGGTAAGTGTGCCCATACTAACTGTTCATGCTCCCATTCAGTTTACTGCAGGAAAACTCTCTTCTCATTTGCAGGCTTGGCAGGCTCTCACTTCCGATGCTTGGGTCCTACAGTGTGTACAGGGCTACGTCATAGACTTTCTTTCACCTCCGGTGCAGACCCATCTTCCTCCGCCAGCAGTCTACTCGCCGAGGGAACAAGAGCTCATAGACGCCGAGGTTATGTCTCTTTTCTCCAAAGGCACAGTGCAGTTAGCGCCAGACGAGACCGGGTTCTTCAGCAATATTTTTCTGATGCGGAAGAAAACAGGAGATTTTCGCCGGTCATCAGCCTCAGATCATTAAACCGTTACGTTGTCTATCGTCACTTCAAGATGGAAGGCATCCATCTTCTGCGCGATCTCTTGCTTCCAGGAGATTGGTTTTCCCGCCTCGACTTAAAAGACGCTTACTAGTGTTGAGCGAGCGTGCTCGGCCGATGCTCGGATCGGCTCGAGCATCGCTCTGCTCTGCACATGGCGGTACTCGTACGAGTACCGCCATGTGCTCGCCCGACATGCTCGGGTGAAGAGGATCTGTGCCGGAAGAGGCACAGATCCGAAGACGCTCCGCTGGACCACCAGGGAATGGAGGTACGGGGGCATTGCGGAGATGAAGGGGGCATTGCGGAGATGAAGGGGGACATTATGGAAGAGGGGCATAGACTCTATGCCCCTCTTCCACAATGTCCCCCTTCATCTCCGCTATGCCCGTCTTCCACAATGTGCCCCTTCATCTCCGCTATGCCCCTCTTCCACAATGTCCCCCTTCATCTCCTATGCCATAGAGGAGATGAAGGGGGACATTGTGGAAGAGGGGCATAGCGGAGATGAAGGGGGACATTGTGGAAGAGGGGCATAGAGTCTATGCCCCTCTTCCACAATGTCCCCCTTCATCTCCGCTATGCCCCTCTTCCACAATGTCCCCCTTCATCTCCGCTATGGCATAGGAGATGAAGGGGGACATTGTGGAAGAGGGGCATAGCGGAGATGAAGGGGGACATTGACCAGGCACCCTCCGCTCATCAGAGCAGGGGGTGCCTGGTTTAATGCTCGAGTGCTCCCATTCATTTGAATGGGGCTCGGGTGCTCGGCCGAGCACTCGAGCATCAGGGGGTGCTCGGTCAGAGCACCCGAGCACCCGAGCATCGGGGTGCTCGCTCATCTTGAACGCTTACCTGTCGGTTCCGATTGCTCAGTCCTGCTGCCAGTTTCTTCGCTTGCGTTGGAAGGATCGGCCTTGCCAATTCACTTGCCTTCCTTTCGGCCTCAGTTCGGCTCCATGGTGTTTCACCAAACTTCTGGAGCCAGTGGTAGCTCGATTCAGGTCTCTAGGAATTCGTTGTCTTATCTACCTAGACGATCTTTTACTGTTCTGCAACGACGCATCGCGGAATCGATCTCAGACACGCTTTGTGGTGCACTTCCTAGAATCTTTGGGGTTCGTCATCAATGTAGAGAAGTCAGCGTTGGAACCTTCTCAGGTAGTTCAGTTTCTGGGGTTCGAGATCGATTCCGTTCACTGCCTTCTTCGACTTCCATTATCAAAGGTGGCGGCTATTCGCAAGGAGATTCGTCGCCTCCTGCGCACGTCTCTGGTTCCCTTACGTTGGCTGGCTCGCATTGTGGGTCTTCTGTCCTCTTCTATACAGGCCATATTTCCGGGCCCACTTCACTATCGAGCGATGCAGCGTTTCAAGGCCTACCACCTTCGCCTAGGACGGTCGTACGATCATTTGGTGGAGTTGCCCCCGGAAGTTCGTTCGGAACTTCGCTGGTGGCTTCTTCATATGCAGGCTTGGAACGGCAGAGCTGTTTTCGGCCCTTCCCCAGACTTCGTGGTGGAATCCGACGCGAGTCTTTGGGGTTGGGGCGCCCATTGCGCAGAGGGGTCAATGGGAGGTCCTTGGTCCCTCGCAGAGGAAGGTCTTCACATCAATTGTTTAGAGCTGATAGCAGGCTCCTTTGTGGTGCGCAGTTTTGCAAAGGACGCCTCAGATTGTTGCATCCTTCTTCGTATGGACAACTTCTCTGCTGTTCAATACATCAACAAGTTGGGAGGCGCAAGATCACAGGATCTGACGGAAGCAACGAAGGATCTATACAGGTTTTGTTTCAGACGCAACATTTCCCTTCAGGCGGAGTATCTGCCAGGAACCTCCAATCTCACGGCAGATTGGTTCTCCCGTCATTGGAGAGACACCAGCGACTGGAAACTGGACGTGGCAGTGTTCCGGAGGCTGTGTCTCCTCAGAGGGCCGTTACATCTAGATCTTTTTGCCTCCAGGACAAACTGTCAGCTGCCGGAGTACTTCAGTTGGCTTCCGGATCCGAAGTGCACGGCGGTGGACGCTTTTCTGCAGTCGTGGCCGAGTCAAGGGGCGTATGTGTTCCCTCCATTCGCGATGCTGGCTCGAGTGCTTCACCAGGTGCGAGTTCAGGAGGTAAGTCTTCTTCTGGTAACTCCATTATGGCCGAGTCAACCTTGGTACCCGGACCTTCTGGAATTATCATGCAGCGATCCGCTTCTTCTTCCTTCCTTTCCTCTTCTTCTTCTGGATCCCCAAGGGCATCCTCATCCTCTCATCCTTCAAGATCGGCTACGGTTGGTGGCCTGGGCGGTTTCAGGGGTGCTTGGTCTGTCGAGGGCTTATCGCAAGAGCCTAGGGACCTCTTGTGGGACTCATGGGCCCCTGGTACGAGACGATCTTATTTGTCCGCCTGGAATGCATGGTCTGGCTGGTGTATGGAGAGGGGTTGCGATCCCTTTACAGCACCTGTGACGGCCATCCTCAACTATCTTTCCTTTCATTTTGCAGCTGGGCTGTCTTTTCGTTCTTTGAATGTGATTCGTTCCGCTATTTCCGCCGCGCATGTTCCTCTTGCAGGTATGCCGGTGGGGCGGGATCCGTTGGTTTGTCGGTTGTTGAGAGGCATCAAGTTGGCTAGGCCTCCTGCTCCCAAATATGCACGTTTCTGGGACGTGGAGGTGGTGCTACGATTCTTGAAGGGTTGGCCTTCCAATGATTCTCTTTCTCTCAGACAGCTTTCGACTAAACTGACTATTTTACTTTGTTTAGTCCCTTTTCGGCGAGTCTCCGATGTGCGGGCTTTTGACGTGGACGGATTCTCCATTCTTCCAGAAGGGGTGACTTTCGGCATTTCTCGACGCACGAAGTCTGATTCTACGTCGGTATTCTACCCCTTTTTCAGGGACCAGCCTCAACTTTGTGTTGTGGAGGTTTTGCTTCGTTATGTTCAGGTTACCGCATCTTTGCGCTCTTCGCCTTCGGGCCAACTTCTGATATCTTATGTTAAACCACACAAACCAGTTTCTACCATTACGTTGGCTAGATGGGTGAGATGGATTTTATCATTGGCAGGAGTGGACCCCGACTTTGGAGCTCACTCAGTGCGGGGGGCTGCAGCATCTGGGGCTGCGTCCGCGGGCGCTTCTCTTACGGACATTCTACGCTCGGCTGATTGGTCTAGGGAGAATACTTTTCGACTCTTTTATTTTCGTCCTCAACCTCATGCGTCCACTTTTTTGGTGTCATAGCGTTAAAATTGCAAAATACGAAGCCTCCTGTCATGTACTAAAATTGTAGATTATGCTAGCTTTAGTGTACTCATAATCTTAGTTTTAATAATGACAGGAGGCGAGTATTTTCCCTCCCTTCCCTTCCCAGATACTCTTAAGGAGGTAAGTATTACGGAACGGTGGTTTTTTACATTTCATGTTCTTAGACTGTTTGGGGGGGGGGTGTATGCTAGTTAACAGCTATATGTATTCATGTTATGGATATATTTATCTTTGTTGCAATGTATGTGATTGCTTGGAATTATGTATATGGTTTATGTACTTTCATGGAATTTCAATGTTTTTCAGTATGAGTTTCTTCCGGCAACAGCGTTGAGGCCCTGTGGATGAAGTATCGGACGAGGATGTTTCGGTTGAAGATAGTTCGATGATTGACCGTAGTTTCTGTTTGACTGTTTGCTTGTTGTTTATACCGCGAAAGAGGAAGTAGAATAGCAGTATCAGACTATTTATACTGTGGTTTTCTGTTCTCTGATTGGTTACTGTGCTGCTATGGAGATATTCAGTAAAGAAAGAATAGCAAAATACTCGCCTCCTGTCATTATTAAAATTAAGATTATGAGTACACTAAAGCTAGCATAATCTACAATTTTAGTTCTTCAAACATATCACAATGATGGGTTGTGTAATTACATTGGAGGATAAAATGGCATAATGAGTTATACAGACTTTCAGTTTTAGCAAGATGGATTTGTGGCGCGGGACCGTATACTATGTCCCCATAGTCTATGACTGGCATTATCATCTGTTGAAACTATACATCTTCTTACCAGGGGATTTAAACAGGATTTGTTTCTAAACAATGCACTTATTTTGGGATAAAGGTTGGATTTTAATTTGGGATATCTGTGAAGTGGACAGCATGCTTGCATTTGCAGCCTGCTTACAGCATCCTCCTGTGAGGACCCTGGTTACTACAAGATAATGGTAGTGCCCTTTGAGGACACTACTGTTGTTTCATTGCACAGAGGTCTATGCATTAGATCTATTGTAGTGCCTTACAAGGACCTTCATGTCCTCAAAGGGCACTACCATTATCTCAAATTAACATATGTCCTCATAGTGGGATGCGGGTTGAAAATACCAGTATGCTGCTGGCTGCCAGATATCCCACATGACTCTGGGAGCAGAGGGAGGGGAAGGTGGGAGCATATTGAGGTGGGCTGAGGGAGGAAAGCAGACAAGAAACCAATTTTTTTTTTGGTGGGTAGAGGGAGGAAAAACAAGGGTGTGTATTATACATAGGCACTTTTGTTTTCCCCTATAATCTTGGGTATCATTTACACCTGCGTATTATGCACAGGTATGTATTATATCTGAGATTTTACGGTAATCCTTCTGTACAATAATTTAAGAGCCACTACTTATTGTAAGTATAGTTTGTCTTTTAAATCAAATTCCACATAACAGGAAATGGAAAAAGGCATCTATAAGATTGTATCATCCAAAATAATAATTCACTAAAACGTGTGTAACGACAAAGTCATGCGCAGTAGAGACTGCTGCACGTGCTGCAGTCATGAGCAGTAGAAACTGCCAGTGCTAATAGCACTGAAGTTTATAATTTGTGATTTGCAAAAGTTTATAATTAATATTAATTATGAAACAAAGACATATTTTGCATCCCTGTAGATTTCTGGTAGTACATATTTCAACAAAATTAATAATAAGAACCAGCCATATGGAATTTCTTTGCTTAAGATTTATCAAAATGTAAAATAAAAATACAGGTAGAATGTAAGTGGCTAAGTTGCTGGACTTCTGGCTTTTGTACCTAAAGGGTGAGATGTTCAGAAAGTGGTGGTAACAGAAATTGTCTGTAATCAGAATAAAAATGGTCATCAATCTCAGACATATTTCCATCTTTTTTGCATCCAATTCCGCTATCTCTATCAAAGGGAAAAAGCAGTCTTAAAAGTGGGTGTGGTTTAATCTACTATTATATTGTAAAGTACTTTCAGAAAAAAAACATTGTTTCAACGTCACTTTTTTGTCTGATTAAAGGGATAGTCATTTCTAAAATAAAGTAGATCGCTGAGTCTTCATTATGGTAAGCATAACAATTTGCTCAATGTTTAATAACTTACATTGCTGTAGTTTTAAAGATATTCCAGACAGACGCAGTGTGGGACAAACTTAAGACAGTAAGTATAAGGAAAAGCCTGTTCTCCTTGACGAAGGAGGGCAGGATTTTCCTTTGTGTACTACAGTTTGTCCCTTGCTGTTCTCCATCTAAACCACACAAGGACAAGTGTGATATGGCTAGAAAGGGCAGGAGGGTGATCTTTTTTCATGGAATATCTTTAAAACTATAGCAATGTAAGTTATTAAACATAGAGCAAATTGTTATGCTTACCATAATGAAGACTCGGCAATCTACTTTATTTTACACATTACTATCCCTTTAATCAGACAAAAAAGTAATGTTGAAACAATGTTTTTTTTTTCTGAAAGTACTTTACAATATAATAGTAGATTAAACCACACCCACTTAAGACAGCTTTTTCCCTTTGATGGAGATAGCGGAATTGGATGCAAAAAAAGATGGAAATATGTCTGAGAACTGATGACCATTTTTATTCTGATTACAGACAATTTCTGTTACCACCACTTTCTGAACATCTCACCCTTTAGGTAAAAAAGCCAGAGGCCCAGCAACTTGGCCACTTACATTCTACCTTTATTTTTATTTTACATTGGTTTTTTTCCCAACATAATAAAAACTGTCTAAACTCGGAGAAGACAGGACTGAGAAGCAGTTTGTCATTTCAAAGATAAAACATTTTTAACATCAGAATTTTTAAGGACAATATTTATCAAGATCTTCTTATCATAATGTTTTATTTTTTAGACACATTTTCAAAGGTGGCGGAGCTACTTCTGAAAATATTGTCCTTTTTTTTATCACCAAATCATGATCCAACAATTTTTTCATTATGATGATTTTTTGAACATCTCGCCCTAAATCTCTGACCATCTCTAATGGCTGGTTGGAAATTATGGGAAATTTAGTCCCCACTAACTGGAGATCCAACAACTGCCTGTCCCTAGTGATGGCATTGTTAGGAAGACATTTTTAAATTGTAGTGCAGAAAATGATGGTGGTTTCCATCATTAAATGTTTGGGATATTTTTAGCACAAAACAAAAAAAATTTCTTCATCATGGTTGCTTATTGCTCTAGCTGTAAATTATTCATGTTGCATATGTGTAAAATACCTTTTAATCCCTCAGATATTAAAGGGATAGAAAATGCTTCACAAAAAAAGCAGCTCCAATTAATCTTCATAGTACTTGTGTCATGGAGAGTGTTATGTCAATACTGTCAGAGTTGTAGCTCAAGAGTAATCAAATGATAAAGTTCCCCTCCCGCCTTTTTTACCTAGTGTTAGCCACCTCCCCTCAGAAGTGGAATTTGGCCCCTTAACCAGACAGATCACAGCAAGGGACAATCTTCTTACTGTGAGCATAAGGAAAACCTTGCCCCCTTTAACAGATTATTTCAGATTTTCCCTCAGATTATCCCTCTCTGTGATCCATTCAGACAGTTTTGCTGCTCTGAGGTGAGCAGTGTTACATCAGTAAAAGGGGCGGGAGGGGGATACTTTATCATTCAATTACTCTTGAACTACAACTCGCACGGAATTGAAATAACATTCTCCATGGCCCAAATACTATGAAGGTTAGTCGGGTCTGCTTTTATTGTGAAACATTACTATCCCTTTAAGTCTCCAGTGCCCTATGAAGCAATTAATGGATATGTCTGTAGCAGCCAATGGGTTAAAACATCATAAGAGAAATATTAAAATATTTTACTTGTAAATCAGAATCACACAAAAGGTTCTATTATTGCATTTGTCAAGCCAGAACATTCTAAGAAGAAACCAACATACTACTTCATTATATTCCGAGGAAAGAATTAAACCAAGAAATCAGCATTTGGATAACTGAATTCTTTCAGCCTAGTTACTAATGTGAGATCAGCAGTAATGCCTATGAACAGCTTGTATTTAAATCATAGCTAACAACTGATAACAACTATTACAAATTTACTGAATAAATCACAGCATGCTATTTTAAACCCATTAGTCTAGCCAACTTGTTTTATGAACTACAAATGCCTGTCAAAGGCAAATAATAAATAATCAAACAGAATGAGAATTAAAAGCAAATCGGGTTAAGATAGTTAATAGAATTACCATAAGTGTAAATCCATCTGCTCTAACTGCACTTCTACCCAAATAGCACTTTAATTCAACTGCAATGATTTAATAGTGTTCACCACTAGCCTCTGCTAAATATAGTACAGACCAATCAGATGAGGTAAGATTAATATTTACTACCAAGAACAGTAACCACAGGCACTACAAGCAATCAGACAAGACAATTAAACAAATAATATATTCACCCGCAGTCTCTCCAAACACTCAAAGACAACACAATTATGAATAAATCAAACTGCATCAACTGGTAGCAATATTCACCACACACAAAGCTCCATCTGTTCATAACTATAGACTTTTTGTTTTATTTTTTACTAATTGGCTACATTTGCTTGTTGCAGTGGCTTTTTACAAGAAGTGAAAGAAAGCTTGCTTTCACTACACCATAGGTGTTTCATACCAGTGTCGCCTACTGGCTGGTTCAGAGGTTCAACTTTAGACTTTTAGAAACCAGGGTGATACTCAAAGACCAAAACAGAAGTGTTGCTTATCTTCTTTCTCTAAAACATCTTACCATGAAGCTGAAAATTAAGCTACTGGTACCATGGTAATGTGGACTCAAGGAGACATAGAAAATAGAAACAAAAAGAACTTACTAGTATAGAAGTATAATTTAATGTGTCACACATTGATATAAAGAAAAAGGGTGTTTCAGATAAGTACTATGATGTTATAAAATTAAAACAAGTGCAATTGTGGCATGCTTTACATAATCACACTTGACAAACTTGGTTAGAAGCCTTTGATGGATGTAAAGAAAGTCTGTATGCTGAATAACTTCACATACGGTACTTCAAATACTACAAAAGATGATGAATGAAGATTTAGTTCCAGACTCTACAGGTGGTCTCCACAAGTCATATCTGGCACACATCATACTATTAAAATAAAAAATGGAGTCAGACACAAATAATCAGTTATACGCATACCTGGGAACTTTCAGTTGAGGGCTACCCGGAGGGTAGTCCTCTGTTCAGCAGGGGGTAACAAAAATGACGCTAATCGTGTCAAAAAGGGGTGGGGCTTAACTCGAGTGTTGGGGGGGATTTAACCCTCTGAGTGCCAGAGTGGTACGGAATGTCAGTACCACTCTGGAACTCAGAGGGTTAAATGTGTCACACAGAAGGCTGGGGACGGAGGCACAACGGGAGAAAAAGCAGATGTGGCAGAGTTTCAATAGAAACTCTCCAAATCCGGAGGACTCTGCCTCTGCCCCGGAGACCCGGTAAAGCTCTGTCAGAACCGGAGTCTCCGGGGCAAATCCGGAGAGTTCCCAGGTATGGTTATACGTCCCCTACATATTTATTGATTCATAGTAATCCTAATTGACTGCAGATAATAGCTCACAGGTGCATATTAACATTTTTCAGAGCTGTGACTGAATCTATAATCAACATCACCATAGAGAAAGATTCAAAGAAATAATTTGGAGTACAGTATTTCAGTCACTCAGCTGCTCCCTTTGTCAGAGACAAGGAATTTTATGCTTTTGAACCCAATATTCTATTCTGGTGAATTTTAACATGATTGGTTTTAGGTCTCAGTTTAATACTGTCCTGTGAAAAAAGGTTGTATATCAGAATGGGCAAACTGCAACTTTTCAATAGTTGTTAGACTACAATGTACATAATTCTCAGCCAGCCATTAGCAACAATTGAAGAGCCATCAGTTGCTCTCCCTTGATATGCACTTCAGTTTGACAATGAGTAAAGATGAGAAAACTGGTCCTACTGCACTGGTAGCCATAGAAACAAATATACTGACCTCTGAGTCCCAGCCTTGTTCCACTGCTCTGATAGAAATAGAACTACATATACTGAGTCTGAACTGCGGCAAGATATCTCAGGAATAGGAGGAACAGGTGAAGTTGTTGTGGGGAATTGTTGAGTCTAAGCAAAAATGGCATAAATTGCATATGGTTTGTACGAATGGAAATTACTGCAGAAAAACCTGCAAGTTGAGTTTTTTCTATGAAAATTCCTGTGGGGAAAATGGGACTTTTGGACATTTCTAATAAAAATTCAATTGCTATTTTTGCAGTTATTTTCAGACATTCATGCTTAACCATTTGAGTGCCAGAGGGGTGTGCAACGCAATTTTTCTCTTCAAGGGTGTGTGGAACTTTCCGTGGCACCACCATTATTTTAGAACAGACAACAAGAGGTGATCTATGAGTGCTGCACCCTTCCAAAAACACAGTCAGTCAGAGACCTGCTTCCATTTAGTAACATGACTGGTCTCCCAAGGATGGAGAAGTGCTCTCATCATCATCAGTAGAAGCCAATATTTTCCATTCTCACTTCCTCTATGTGGGACACTAAATAGACAATTTTATAAGACAAATAATCACAGGATATTAACTCTTATCTGATCATACTAGTTGGAAAATTATTTTATGGAAGCTTGACAACACCTAAATACTCATTCTTTTGATATATAATAGGCTAGACAAGTCATAGTTAATTCATACTCTTAAAGGGTCACCAAGAATTAGGGATGGGCAAAAATTTTTGCCTCAAATGGACAAAAAGTGCCATTTTTTTCAGCTTTTTCATGCTTTTTTCGCCTAGCTCATTGCATTGAAATCAATGGGTAGAAAATTTTTTCTCCACCTCACGAAGGTTTTCTACAGCCATATAAAAGGCTGTCGGGCTCTCACAGCAGCCATTCTGTGTCTGTGAGAGGAGAGAGCAGCATGTTTTTGAGCTAGAGGAGATAAGTAAATAAGGGGGAATTGAAGCTTAGTTTTACTGAGTCATTTATGTAGGACATTTGTTCTCTGTAGTAGGGGAGTCTGGGGGCCAATAGGGAAAAGAAGGTAGGAAGGAGGTTGACCCAAAATACCCCCAAATTTGGTGTGACTGACTGTCAAGATTCAAGCATCTGGGGTCCAAATTTCTTGCTGATTTTACTTTTATTGTCTCTGTGCTGGGGAAGTCTGGGGAAAGAAGTTCTTGTTTTTTAATTATAAATATATCTTTTTTGAACTAACTGTGATAAGATGTGGTGGACAACTTTAAAAAAATAATAATTTAACAAATAAATATATTAGCTGACTGGGAGCTCTGTGACTAAGGCAGACTTGATAGACGGCAGACGACATTGAGAATTTTGTTGAGGGCCAAGGCAAGACATCACACTCTATCAGTTGTGTACTGTAGAGAGTAAAACCACACACAGTAGTTGTCTAGCAAATGCACATGCGACTTGTGGATAACGAGGTACTGTCGTTTATTAGCTGGCTGTGCTAGTATACATATATATACATTTCATATGTTGCTGTATGACTCACAGTTTTGACTTCCAGCTACTTATTTATCCACTACAGCCGTCAGAAGAAGTAATATTGTTCTGGGAAATGTTGCACCATATTAAACATAAGAAAAAATGTGTTGTAATAGGAGAAAAATGTATCAGAATAGGAGAAAAATTTGTTGAATAGGCAAAAAATGTGTTAGACTATGTGAAAAATGTGTAAGTATAGGAGAATAATGTGTTGGAATAGACCAAAAAAAATTGGTGGAATAGGCAAAAAGGAGGAATATTTTACATTGGAGAAAAAGAGAAAACTTTCACGAAAAAAGTGAAAAAACGTCCGTTTTTCATGAAAAGTCATGCAGGAAATTTTTCTCACTTTTCGCCCACCCCTACCAAGAATATATAAAAAATAAAAATAATCGGATGTAGTATCTAGAATGATAACCTACACTATATAAACAAATGGAAACTCCAGATCGATATTCACCGGATGTGAAACTGAAATATATGAGTGACAATGCATTGTAAACAAATGATTCTGTGCCGAACAAAAATTTAAAAAATGCCCTCACCATAAACAAATCTCTAGATAAATATATATGGTGAAATACTCCATAAAATTATAATCTAAAAAAATCTGTTTGCAATAATTCAGCAGTAATAGCCCTAAAGAACATATGTATATATAGATACACATACACAGGTGTCACTGTGCATATATCTGAGCAACTGACAATAAACAAAAAGTATATATGCCTACACATACACATGTTCAAACAATCACATATGTATACGCTAAGACCTGTTTCTGATATGACTCACTGGATCCATACCTATTTACATGTACCACAAAAACAAAGTGAAATATTCCCTATCATACCTAAAGATATGCACTAAATAGAATACAAAATAAAAAAAAGAATCAAATGTATATAAAAACAATGATAAAGGGGGCGTGGCCTGTTCGCTGATGGCGCCAGACGCTTAGTGCGATAGCTCCGTGTCTGAACTGGGGTTTATGCTTCTTTTTTTTGGGTATCTGCCTAGTTATACCCCCATCTTTACCACATTCCCGTCCTCACATCTTGAGGGGGGCTTCGGATGAGCGGCAGGAGGAAGAAACCCGGCACCGCTTCGGGGACTATTGCCCGTTATCTAAGTGCGCGGCCTACCTCCGCGTCTGAACCACCTACGCAACTTCTCTCCACTACTTCCACCGCTCAGCCTGAGACAACTGCTGCGGAGCTCACTACAAAAACTGAGTTTCCTCTGCCAAGGGGTGTGTGTGACATACTACCGAACATGCTACAACCTAACGATCCAGATTCTCCTCTGACTCGTGCAGATCTAGACGGTATGGAATCCTGGCTAACGGAAGGCTTCAGGGGCCTTTTGGCTGAATTCTCTCAAAGTTTGAGGGCTGAATTGTCTACTATTAAATCTGAAATATCTCAACTTGGTCAACGTGTGGCATACCTGGAAGAGGAAAGGACCACGAATTCAGATTATATGGATGGCCTTGAGTGATTGACTCTGGAGCAAAAAGATAAGGTACTTTTTCTTAACCTGAAACTCGACGATTTAGATAATAGGGGGAGACGGTGTAATTTGCGGGTGAAAAACTTACCAGAATCTGTCCCCCCAGCGGACATTCCCAGAGTGTTGACGGATTTCTTTACTACGCTTATCACTGACCAGACTCTAGGCCCGATCCGATTGGAAAGAGTGCATAGAGTGCTGAAACCGAGAGAAGATGCCAAACCAAGAGATGTGGTGGTCTGCTTCCACAGCTTCGCACTCAAGGACCACGTAATGAAAAATGGCAGATCCCACCAAAAATTACATTGTGCTGGAGCAGAGATCCAATTATATAATGATGTCTCACCCTTTACTCTTCAAATGAGACGTTAGCTTAAACCCCTCACTGATCAATTACGTGCTTCTCAGATTAAATATTGATGGGCCTTTCCTTTTGCTCTCATTGCTTCCAATAATAACAGATCTGCTACCCTCCGTTCCACCGAGGATGTCGCTGCTTTTTGCCTCACTCTGGGGATCCCAAGACCCCAGATTCCTGCGGGGATAGCTACCTCTTCAGCCGGGAAGTCCCAGAAAAGAGTCGAATGGTCGCCTGAGTCCCCAGCTAAGAAAAAGAAGCAACGTCGTTTGGAATACCGTCCTGATGAGCTGACTCCACAGGCCTCTGCTTGGACCTGAACCCTGGGACTGATACTTCTGGGTCTCCTGTATCCACTCTGATGGACATTCTTAAAATGTTCCATTGAACTCCAGGTTTGCTTGTATCTTGGAACTGAAAACTGTTTAAATTTCTAGTGCCTTACCTGTATACCAGTTGGCCTTTTGTTGTTCTTACCTTGCTTCTCTTTATCTCCATAGTTACAAATATATTTGTTCATGTTAACCATGCTGCCTTATTTATGCTGCTTAGTGTGTGGGAGATGGTCTGCCGGGTTTTGGCTAGAGTACCTGTTCCTCCAATACTACTCACATTAGCTTTATTAGACTTCCCTTTCTCCCTTTGTTACCTCTTTCTTGTGATCCCTTCCCTCCCATCCCATATACTATGGTTCCTTTAATTAGTTAAGGACACTAGGCCCCTGTTCAATTGAGTTGCCTTCGGATATCCTTTGCTTAGAATTCTCTCTCCTTTATACGGTCTGATACTTGTTCAATGCAGAATTGTCTGCTACTTAGTGGATTATACCCCTTGGGACTCTATTAAACCTTTCTCCCACACACTTGGTAGCGTCCATTAGCGATCCTCCAATGCTTGCTTTTTCGTTTTACCCACATGTATATGTTCCCACATTTTCTAACAAGGTACCAGACGAGAGAAATGGAGAGAGGTTTTTCTTTTCTCCATTGCTCTCTCTTTTACACTCTACTACAGGCATGAATCTATTGGTTTGATAAGTATTTAGCGATATACTTGTTGTACATGTACACTCGATATTGTCTGGGGACATATCTCTTGCTCTCAGGACTTATTCCCTTGGCAATATGGGTTGATATCCCATTGATCCACCGATCCTACGCTTGCACCTTCCTATTTGACTTCACTCCCTGACCTCCTCTCTCATGGCTGTACCCTATCAATCAGCTTTCTACCCCTCTGTTTCAGACATGGTCTACTCTGGTTAGTTCATTACCATATGGCAATGTGGAGTTTTCCCCATACTCCTATGTGCCGTCTGCGATTTTTTCTCACTCCCTACTATGTCTTTTATTTCAGTTTTCATTCTAGGGTTTTCCCTGCTTTTCACTTCTCTTTATGTCTGGCCTTCTTGAATTCCTTTTATTTTTTTATTTATTTTTTTTTTTTATTTCCCCCCCTCCCCTCTCCCTTTGGGACAGGGCTCTGGAGCCTCACAGCGATGTTTACCTCGCTATTGTAATACCCAGTGTGAATGGCTCTTGAGGTGAAGATTGCAACGCTCAATGTCAAAGGTCTAAACTCCCCTGAAAAGAGATCTATAGCTCTTAAGGAGTTTGATAGATTGCAAGCAGACATCGTCTTTGTACAAGAAACTCATTTCTGCCTGTCCTCTTCCCCTACTTTTAGCAACAGGAAATTTCCTTATGCTTACTTTTCTTCCTTTGGGGATAAAAAGAGGGGGGTCTGCACTTTATTTCGTTCCTCCCTTCCGTGGACTCTTCTAGAACAAGTGTCTGACGTGGAAGGTAGGTATCTCCTCCTTCGTGGGTTGTTAGGTGACAAGCCTTACACCTTTCTAAACATCTATGCGCCTAATGTTGGGCAGGTTTCTTTCCTACATTCCGTCCTGGCCCTTCTGGATGCCAAGGATGAGGGCCATACGATATTGGGTGGCGATTTTAACATACCCCTTGACCCGACCATGGACACTTCCTCTGGAAAGTCTACAGTCAGACAGTCCCAACTCCGCAGCATCAGGCGTAAATTGTTTGATCTACACCTCATCGACGCTTGGAGGGTTCTACACCCCACTGATAGAGATTATTCTTTTTTTTCTTCACCACATAATTCTTTCAGTAGGATAGATTATATATTCTTCTCTCAATTTCTTCTCCAGAACGTCAAGGAGTCGGACATAGGCACGATCTCCTGGTCGGACCACTCCACGGTCTTGTCTTCCTTGCGCATCCCAGAGAACCATTCATGCCTCTCTTCTTGGAGGTTAAATGAAACATTACTGAATGATCCCAAGGTCTCGGACTATCTTAGAGGTAGATTAGAAGAATATTTTCTATTGAACAAGACCCCTGATGTGTCAAATCCCGTTATTTGGGAAGTTCACAAAAGTGTGATCAGGGGACATCTTATAAAGTCCGGCTCTTTGAAGAACAGGGAGAAACGTCACTTAATTAAATCTGTCATTGCCCAGATCAGATATCACAGTGCCTGTGATTCCTGTCACTCTCAGTTGTGGCTGCCACTGATTTGCTACTGAGTTTGACCCGCCTCCTGATGACCTTTTTATACCTGGCTATCACATCTGTCAGATGCCCTTTCGTGGTGTTCCTGAGCCAGTAGTGCTGTTGCTGTGTTCCTGTATTCTGAGTTCCTGTGTACCGATTCGGCTTGTCCTGACCATTCTCCAGTGTACCTGCTTGTGTATGACCCGGCTCGTCTGCGTACCACCCTTGGATCCTGACCCGGCTAGACTGACGTTCCTGCTCGTGTATGACCCGGCTTGTATGACTGCCTCCTACGTGCTCCGACCCGGCCCGGCTGACTTCCTGCTCCGAAGATCGACTTCCAGCTTGTTCCAGTGACCTGCGTTTCAGTTGTCGCCGCCGCGACATTTCCAGTCTCTGCTGCCCGTGTCAGAGTGACTGCCTTGCCTGGTGCTTCCCTCGATTTAGTGCTGTGCCTCGTTCTTTGTGCAGAGTTGTGTGTATGCTGTGGGCCTTCCTCCCTGTGCAGAGCCTTGCAGTAGCGCTGAAGCCTCGAGTAAACGTGCATTTTAACTCTTGCAGTGCTGCTTCGAATTCACTCTCGCTATCTCCTGTACGAGCCTCGTTACCCGTGATACTGCTGCTGAGTTGGCCTCTCTCTGTCGGCAACTCTAGTCCACCATTGCAGAGTGTTCACATAGTTGGGCCGTTTGGGCGCTTAAGGCTCTCCGGTATTGGCTACCGACGATATCATTTGACACAGAGTGTTGGCAGAAAGGCTTCAGTGTTGGCTTATCCGGTACTACGCCCGAGGAGGCTAGTGGCTCTTGCTCTCTTATTCCAGCATTCGATTACACTTAAGGAGGCTGTTAGCTCTTGCACCGCAGGCCGGTTTCCGTTACGCCCGTGGGGGCTATTGGCACTCACACAAACGAAAGCAGTTCCTGTAACTACGCCCGTGGGGGCTAAGTTGTTTCCCTTTCTGCTTACTATCCAACACCTTGGCAAGGCAGCTCTATCCTCAGCACTTGATGAACTTTGTCTATACAGCACAGCCCTTTTAACATCCAGGGCGTGTCAAACCTCCACATCTGAGACAGACCGTTATATGGACATTAACCCCTTGGGGGTCAATATCATCCTAGTGCATACTGTTTTGCATTTACGTCTTTTGTGCTATTACCATTGTAAATATCTCAGTTTACTTATCTGTGTATTACCTACCGCCTCTAGAGGGCGTACTTGTGCCTTATTCACTTTAATAAAGTGTGTTTTATTTTCACTTATTTGGTCTGAGAGTCCTAAAAACCGTGACATCAGATCCCTTGAATTGCAACATAGATCATCACTGTCCTCCTCTATTCAAGCTGAACTCACGAAACTTCGGACTGATCTCAATGCTATCCTTCGATCCAATGTCGTTAGGTCTTTCATGTGGATTAAATACCGTTCCTATATCTCTCGGGACAAGTGTGGGCAGTCCTTGGCAAGGTTGATTAAAACCAGACAACGCAAAACGATTGTCCATAAGCTTCAAGCCTCGTCTAAGCAGCACTTCTTTAAGTATCCAGATATAGCTCAAGCCTTTGCTGACTTTTACAAGTCACTATATAATCTTGAATCGAACTCTTCAGAGTTGGACACCTCATTGGGTATGTCTTGCTTCTTAGACTCTGCTGGCCTCCCCTCCTTGTCCCCAGATGATAGTGCTGCTTTGGAAGTTCCATGCTCCGAGGAAGAAGTTCTTCGGACCATTAAATCTATGGCCTTGGGGAAGAGCCCGGGTCCGGACGGCCTCTCGGTTGCATACTATAGACACTTCAGCTCTACCTTAGTTCCTCACTTGACTGCGACCTTTAATTCTATTTTATCTGGTTGTCCTTTCCACCCTCAAACTCTAGAAGCCCATATTGTTGTCCTTCCCAAGCCAGGAAAAGACCCTACCTTGTGTGGGAATTATCGCCCTATATCCCTTCTTAATGTTGACTTAAAAATTTTCGCTAAGCTTATCGCAAATCTTTTAAAACCTTTCATGCCTTCTCTCATACACCCTGAGCAGTGTGGTTTTATAACGGGGAGGCAAGCCTGTCATAACACGGCTAGTGTAATATCTTTGTCTCAATATGTTCGCTTACACAAGATACCTACTGTCCTTATCTCCACAGATGCCGAGAAGGCGTTCGATAGAGTGCGATGGACTTACCTCAAGGCGGTAGTACAGAGGACGGGTCTTGGCCCCAATATGCTACAAGGTGTCTTAAGCCTCTACTCTGAGCCTTCCGCACGGGTATTCGTAAATGGCACTCTGTCATCCTCCTTCCCCATCCGGAACGGTACGCTGCAGGGCTGTCCCCTATCTCCACTCATTTTTAATCTATCCTTAGAACCGCTTCTTTGTCATATCAGGAGGGATCCCCAAGTACAAGGTATTCGTATCAAAGACAATGTTTTTAAAGTAGCTGCTTTCGCTGACGATGTTCTCATCTTTCTGACAAACCCAGATATCTCACTTCCCCCTTTACTGCGACTCCTGGAGTCATATTCCCTATATTCACAGGCCCTGATTAATTACAGTAAATCTGAAATACTTAACCTCACCCTGACGCCTGAGCAAGTAGATTTGCTGAAACCTCAGTATGATTTTACATGGGCTACATCTCATATCACTTACCTAGGTGTGAGGATATCTTCTACCCTCTCGGAACTACCAACTCTTAATTTTCCGCTTCTTCTGACCTCTGTTTCAGCTGATCTCCGCTCATGGTCTTTGCTACAGATCTCTTGGACGGGGCGCATCAACGTCGTTAAAATGATGGTTCTTCCTAAGCTTTTGTATCTCTTCACTTCTCTACCTATCCGTCTTCCCAATTCTCTCTTGCTCTCCTTTGGCTCCCTTATAACAACGTATATTTGGGCCAACAAACAACCCAGGCTCCGACATTCCATTCTCTCACGCCCGGTCTCTATGGGTGGCTTGGGGTTACCAGATGTTATGGCATACTATAGAGCCTCTGCCATCTCAAAATTATTTGATTTCACTCGCTCCCCCTTGCCTAGATGGACTTTAACTGTGCGTGATGCATTAGGATCACATGATCCAATTCAGGTTTTCTGGTCTTCTTATACTAATATCCCCAAGCAATGCATGTCACATATCATACTCGGTCATCTACTCTCCGTCTGGAAACAATCACGTCACCTTCCCTCTCTAGCGCCTTACCCATCACCCTTGATCTCCTTCCTTGATAATCCAGATGTCCCATTGGCTTCCTCTGATCCATCGATAATCCCATTTAAAGACAAAGATACACTCACTCTAGGTTCTCTCGTTCAGCTACGCACGCATTCGTCTTTTGTTGACCTAGATTGGGACACAAAATCTCAAGGGATGAAATGGTGGTCTGTACACAGACTTCGCCATTGGGTCTCCTCTGTGATTCCTAAAGGTTGCTCAATTAGATCCCTTACTCCCTTCGAAAAACACTTACTGGCTCCTACTCCAGCCTTGCGGGCCCTTTCCTTTACCTACTCTTCACTTACTTTTCCAAATACAGACTCTAAGATGTATTTTCTCCTTCAGTAGGAAGCTGAACTTGGAATATCACTAAACTCAACCTTGTATATGCGAGAGACTCCAAAACTCGGGAATTGAATTATAAATTGCTGTCGAGGTGGTACATGACGCCTTTTAAATTACATAGGATTTGGCCTTCGTCCTCTGCAATCTGCTGGCGATGCTCCTTGGTCAGTGGTACTCTCTACCACATTTGGTGGACTTGTGAACGCATCACCCCATTCTGGGTTTTGATACGTGATTCTATTTCTAGTGCTTTTGGGAATACTCTTCCACTAGACCCTCTTCTTTTTCTTTTCTCTTTCACGGATCATCTCAATCTGAAGTTGCCACCCAAATCTAGACGACTCATAT
Organism: Rhinophrynus dorsalis; assembly: GCA_037306005.1. NCBI lineage: Eukaryota > Metazoa > Chordata > Amphibia > Anura > Rhinophrynidae > Rhinophrynus > Rhinophrynus dorsalis. Next base: position 64,041,942 of record CM074718.1, read on the forward strand.
TCTCTCTGATTAATGCCGCTAGAGCCTCCATACCGCTAATGTGGAAACAAACCTCTATGCTGTCGCTTTCCTTATGGATCTCGAAGGTGGATGTATTGCTCGCCATGGAGGAATGTCATGCCATTGCGACTATTTCCCAACCTAGTTTCTTGACCACCTGGCAACCTTGGGTACAATATAGGGCAGGTATCAAACTGAATGAGAGGGAATGAGGACGAATAGTGAAGGACGTTACTCTCCTAGACGAGTATCTGTACCTCCCCAAGTTTCTAGGGCCTTTGATGTTGGTAGATGCGTTGCACTTCTCTTTTGCTTCTTGTCCTGCGGGGTTCATTCACGCTGACTTCCTTACTTTCAACCCTGACTTTAGCTTCATGGTTGGGATCCTCCAGAGTCCTGTACTAACTCAACCCCCCCTTTTTTTTTTTTTTTTTCTTTTCTTTCCTCTCTCTCTCTTTTCTCTCAGTACTATTTTCTTACTGTCCACACATCTTTCGCTCCTTCTTTTCCTCACTCAATTACTCCACACTTTGTACTTTCATGCCTTCCCCGATAGCTCATCCCTTAATTGGTTATGGTACCATTCCCCCTACCCTTGTTTTACGGTCTTGTTAATTATTACATGCTGTGATAATTTTATGTTCTAATAATCTTCCTTGTACTTGAGACTCACTATCAGCACTTGCATGTGCTTTGTTTCTATGTACTTGTTCTTATCTTAATCTTAATAAAGATTTATTAAAAAAAAACAAAAAAAAAACAATGATAAAAAATAATAAAGAGAAAATAATAATAAGAAAAAATAAAAATAAGAAAAATGTGTCTGTGTAATGATGTGTATTGTGGGAATATGTGAATATACTATATAACTAAACCCTAAGAACTAATATACTACTGGGAAAGTAAATTTATATATATAGGGGTATATATACAAAAACCTAATCTAATAATGTGTGAATGTGCTAATAAGCTATGCCTGTGACAAACATGTATGAATACAACAAATTACCACTGTAAATCTACCACCTCATTAAGGTCAAATGACTGGGAAGTATTCAGCCTAAATATCCAGTAGGCTTCCGAACATGCCAACTGTTGGAACCTGTCTCTACACTTGGAACTAATCCATTCAATGGGTAAAACCTGTAATACCTCAGGATTCTTCAAATGGTGTTCCAAAAAATGCTTATATACTCCATGTAATTCAAATCCCGTAAGGATATTCCTTTTCTGTTGTCCAAACAGCGTTCTCAAGCGTTGAGTTGTCCTGCCACATATTACAAGCCGCATTGGCATGTGAGCAGATAGACTACAAAGCTTGAGATTAGGAATGGGGGAAAATTTTGCCTCAAACTGAAATGAGCGAATAATGGCACTTTCAGCTTGGTGAATAATTTCCCGCGAAAAGTGCAGTTTTTCTGCTTTTTCACGCCTTTTCCGCCCATTCAAATCAATGGGAAGAAAAATATTTCTCCACCACATGAAAGTTTTCTACAGCCATATAAAAGGCTTTCGGGCTCTCACAGCAGCCATTCTGTGTTTGTGAGAGGAGAGAGCAGCATGTTTTTTAGCTAGAGAAGATAGGCAAATGAAGGGGAATTTAAGCTTAGTTTAGGGAGATATTTAGGTAGGACATTTGTTCTCTGTATTAGGGGAGTCTGGGGGCACTCTAGGGGATAAGAAGGGAGGAAGGAGGTTGACCACCAAATACTCCAAAATTCCATGTGACTGACTGGCAAGACACAGGCAGCTAGGGATCTATTTGCTTGCTGATCTTGCTGTTATTGTCTCTTTGCTGGGTGGGGAAGTCTGGAGAAAGACATTGTTGAATTAATTTTTCAGTTATAATTTATTTTTGGAAAGACTGTGATAAGACAACAGGGTGGAAAACTTAAAAATAAATAAATAAAAATGAATAAAAAACAAAATATCTTAGGTGACAGTGACAGACAGCTGACTGGGTTTAGGCAAGGCATCATACAGCTCCATCAGTTGTGTTGTGTACTGTACAGTAAAAAAACACAGTGTAGTTGCGTAATGTCTAGCCAATGCACAAGAGGAAGGGGTGGATTAGTGTAGGGACGTGAAAGTAAAGTAGTAGTTCAAAAACTGACTGCAGTAACGGTAGCTGCAGCGTGTGCAATCAATGGTGATGATCCCTCTACTTCAAGGGAGGAGGCAGTTTGTCAAGGTTCCAGCAAAACTAGTTCCAGCACCACCAGTGCCAGTAGAAATATAGATGCTGGCAATAGCATAATAGAGGAGGGTGTAGCAGCTGAACCCCCTGTTGCATCAGACAGTGAGACAACCAAGCACCAAAACAACTGTCCTTAAAGTAGTAGCAAATTTTCTAAGAGTAAAAGTAAAAATAAATTGTTTGAGACCTCTAAAAGCTTAGAGGAATATAAAGGTGATAGTGGGCAAGAACTGTCAGGTGATGCTGCTGCTGCTGCGGATGACCTAATGATGACTGATGATGATGCAGATCTAGAATATATCCCTCCAGCACCCTTCTCTTGTTCAGATACAGATGAAGTTGAGAGTGAGGATGGTGATAAGGCTATAAGGTTAGCAGAAAGTCAAAGGCTGAATCTTCCGCCACTTTTAAGGAGCACTGTGCCTGTCTATAAACTGTATGAGAAAGCCATTGGAAAGTCTGATCCTGGACAAGTGCAGATGTCAAAAAGCACACAGTCACTCTATCAGTCATCATCAGCATCATTGCCTCTTCAAAGTCCAAGTCCCACTCAGCCACACACACCTGTTTTGAGTACCCAGCAACAGCAACACAGGTTAAAGAGATTGTAGTGTCCCGAAAAAAATATAAGTGAAACAGTATATGCAATAAAAAATACTTAATGCCCTTATTCTAAAGGTTTGAGAGATATAAGAAAATAAAGTTCTCCACTCCCCTCCCCTTCTCATACGTCAGCTGTATAGCTGACGGCGTGAGTTCCTGGTTCCGGGATCAGACGGCGGCTCTTCAGGAGCGCTGACATCGAGATATCTAAAAATAAATTCTTCATCGGAATGGTCTACAACATGTGCCTGGTTTGCAAGCACACATTGTAGACCTTTCCAATGAAGTATTTCTTTTTAGAAATCTCGATGTCAGTGCTCCTGAACAGCCAAATCTGGTCGCGCAACCAGATTCTGCTTCGGAATGGTGGAAGACTGAGCCTTTGCCTTTCAACTAACTTTGGCCATGTCATCATCTCTCTCACTCTGAATGTTAAGAGGAGGATGCTGGAGGGATATATTCTAGATCTACATCATCATCACCATCATCATTCATCATTAGGTTATTCTCAGCATTTCCCGCCACTTCTTGCCTACTACCCTTATATTCCTGTAAGATTTTAGAGGTGTTAAACAATTTCCTTTCACATTTACTTTGACATATTTTGCTATTACTTTGAGGTCAGGTGATTTGATGCTTGTTTGTTTCACTGTCCGAAGCAGCAGTTGGTTTAGCTGCTACACAATGTCATCTTCAGTGGTCTCCTTATATGGTTTTTCATAGTACTGGCACTGGTGGTGGTGGAACTTTTGATGGGACCCTGACAAACTGCATCCTCCCCGGGAGGAGAATGATCATCATCATTTATTGCCCACGCTACAGAAACCATGGCTGCAGTCAGTGTAACTACTACTTTTCTTCCACATCCCTGCACTGCTCCTCCTTTCCCTCTCCCCTGTCCCTGCTTCATTTGTTAGACATTACTCAACTACTGAGTGTGTTTTTACTCTAAAGTACACAACAGAACTGTTGGAGTGTAATGTCTTGCCTTGGCCCTCAACAAATTCCTCAGTGTTGCTTGTGTCTATCAAGTCTGCCTCAGTCACACAGCTCACAACAGGCTCCCAGTCAGCAGCCTGTCTTTATAGTTGTCTACCCTATCCTATCACTGTCCAAAATGTATTTATTTATGTTTACAGTTGTCCACCCTATCTTATCACTGTCCAAAATATTTTTAACTAAATAACAAAATCAATAACTTCTTTCTCCAGACTTCCCTAACACAGGCATAATAACAGCAAGATCATCAAGGAAATTGCTTGGACCGCACCAACCTGTGTCTTTCAAATCAAATCAGTCAGACAGAATGTTAGGGTATTTGGGGTCAACCTCCTTTGCTCCCATCTCCCACCACCAGACGTGTCCAACACAGAGATTGCTTGGATCGCAGCTGCCTGTGTCTTTCAAATCAAACCAGTCAAAAGAATACTGGGGTATTTGGGGTCAACCTCATTTGCTCACTTCTTACACCCTCAAACTCCCCCAGCACAGAGGCAATAACAGCCAGATCAGGAAGGAACTTGGATCATAGCTGCTTGTGTCCTGCCAGTCAGTCACATCAAATCAACCAGACCAAATTTTGAGGTATTTAGGGGTCAACCTCCTTTCTCCTTTCTTCTCCCCCCGAGTCCCCTCAGTCTCCCCTAATACAGAGAACAAATGTCATAAAAGACTCCCTTTACTATGCTTCAACTCCACTTTGTTCTCTAGCTCAAAATGTGCTGGTTTCTCTTCCCATTGATTTCAATGCAATGAGCTAGCAGGAAATTTCCTGTGAAAAGTGCTATTTTTGCACTTTTTTTTGTGCCTAGCTCATTTTTCACCTATTTTGATTTGAGGGGAACATTTGTGCCCATCCCTACTCAAGACTAAAAGAATCTCACAATCTGGAACCTGGAATGGTTTTTTTTTCAGGGTAGTACAAGTTGTCAGAGATAATACAGAGATAACAGAAGACCGGGCACTGTATATCTCTAGCATAAAATAAATAAACAATATAAATAAATACATTCGAGATATTGCACACAATCTAGGTATGACACACTTTTTCACAGTGAACAGAATTGATAAAAAGAATCAATTACTCATATTCGTGGAACAATATATATAATTTTATTTAAAGCTAAATAAAACGTGATATATATATAATACAATAGTAATCATTAGGAAATTGAAAGGTTTGTAAAATTTACACAGTAATATATATCAAACAGCAGTTCTAGACTAAGATATATATATATATATATATATATATATATATATGGCATAAGACAATATAATACAATAGGATATATCAGAAAACTGGACAGATAACAAACAAGCATAGATAGGCTATAAAATATATATCTAGGTATTCAATGGTATAAGCTAGCAATGTTTAAAGGAAAAAAATAGTTCTTGATAAATGGTATGGTTGTCCTATTATAAAAATATATTTTATTGTTTTATATGTTTTCAAAATGTATGCAGTGCAAAAGTATCCCTATTCTCAGCTTGTGTATTAAAACGACACATTTTTCTTCCTCTCTTCCTCACTCTGTTCGGCTGTTAGAATGGATTTTGAAAAATGCTACAAGAAAATGCTCGGAGTAAAAACACCTGAAGGTAACAATATCAAGTAATCATGTGATTATCTGACATTGTATATTAAAATAAATCTAAATTAAGGGGGATTGACAGGCAGCAGCACCTATTGAAGCCATTTCCAATTAAGCCCCAAGTGGTAAAAAATTCCTTCCTTCCTCCAAAAGTCAAAAACACCTTTTCTTTTTTCTTAAAGGGATAGTAATACTTCGTTTTAACTTTATTTTATTTTGTAGGCATTAAAAAAAACATGAAGAATGATATAAGTCTTATCTCTCAAACCTTTATGGTTTAAGAGATATTCACAAGCAAAGTTTCCCCCTCCAGCCCCTTTTTCCTAGTGTAAGCCATCTTTTCTCAGATGTGAATCTGGTTGTAAGACCAGACAGATAACAGCAGGGGACAATCTTCTTTGTATGAACAGAATGAAAGCCCTTCCCCCCTTGACAAGTTTTTCAGCTTTTTCCCTTATCTTAATTGAAGATTGTCCCTCTCTGCAGTCTACCTGGGCACCTCCCTTCTGATGTGGCTAATCTTAAACAATCACAGTTTGGCTAGTCTCTCTTTATAACTGAGATCCTCCAACCCCTTTGTAATTTTTGTTGCATGTCTTTTTCCAGGTCAATAGTCTTTTTTTAAAAAAAAAATTGGTGCCCAAAACTATACTCCAGATTCTAGACAAGGCCTTCCCATGGATTTATAAAGAGGCAGAATTATATTTCCAAGCTGTGAAACTCTGAGATATTACTTTCAATAGCCATTTTAAGGGAAAAACACATTGGTGATGCAAGGGTACCTAGCTCTGCCATATATTGTAAATGCCCAGAGACATTTCTTTTGCACATAAGCATCAGGAGAAAGACATAAAGATCAACTGTTTGAATGGCTACACCTTTCTATTGGCAGCAGAGGGGTTAAAGCTTGGCGTGTGTGTGACTTGAGCCAAGGATACAGAGTTACAGCTTATTTGAAGTAGGAATCAGAAATAAAGTGGTGATATCCCTTGCTAGTAACAAAATGGAGAACTGTGATCAAGTCTATGAAAAGTGAAGACTGGAAAAATTACATAATGTTTATATGGTTACTGTATTAGGGACTGGCGAAAAGTAAAACAAATCCCTCTGGAATTTTCGTGGAAAACCATCAATTTCCAGCTTTTCCCATGAAAACTCCAGCCTATAGAAAATGCATAATATATATACACCTTTTCCCCACTTCCAATAGATTTCCCATGTTTTCTAGGACTGCAAGACTTCCTGCTGCTGACATGGAGAAATCAACAGCTGAGTGAAAAGTTATGAGCAGGCTGAATCCTACAGCAATACATGCATTGAAAAAATTGTTAGCAGTCTGTCTTTTACCCACAACCTCTTGCTTGTGTATTATTGGCACAGCCAACCCTGAAAAATAACCCAGGCTTGATATATGTCAGCATATATATATGACATTAGTTCTTTTAAGCCTCTGCAGCATGGCAACCACCAACATTTTGGCAAGTTTACTATTGCATGGGAGGACTTTTTTTTATTAATTTTGTGCAGGTTTTGAATTCTTACTAAGAACTGAGTAAGTGTGGGATGGCAGTACACATCATGTACCTTTGTGTAACTTTATTGATTTAACAGATTGACTTGTGGAGGTGGTGGGGTAGTGGCTGTATATTTGGGCACTCTATGACTCTTGTCACCTCCAACAACAAACTCAGAGTCATACTCCTCTTCAACAGGAACAATAGGTATTATTTCAAATGAAGGGAATTTTGGCAAACTCTTATACTCAACATCACTTCTAGGACCTAGATCCTCAGGGACTTTTAGGAGTACGTCTGCTGCTGCTACTTTTATAGATCAGTGACTTTATTCTCAGTGTGAGCCACAGCAGTTAGGTGAACCGCTATACCTTACTCTGTTATGCCATCAACAGTAGAATGTGACTTGTTGTCATCTTCAGTGTTCTTACATGGTTTATTAATAACACTAGATGTGATTAGTGTTGAGCGAGCATGCTCGGCCGATGCTCGGATCGGCTCGAGCATCGCTCTGCTCGGCACATGGCGGTACTCGTACGAGTACCGCATGTGCTCGCCCGCCATGTTCGGGTCTCCTCCCCGCACGTTTTGCGGCTGCTGCGCAGCCAATAAACGTGCAGGGAGGCTCTGACATCGGTGTAATGCCAGCAGCCATGTTGGCTGCTGGCATTACACTGATTGGCTGGCCAGAACCCGTGGTCGGGTGCTGTATAGCACCTGACCATCGAGTTCGGCTCAGTCTTAGCCAGGGAGAGCTGAGGATAGGAAGGGAAAGGCAGTGTAGGGAGGAAAAAAACCAAAATTGTGAAAAAAAAGAACCAAAAGTCCTTTTTAGGACTACTGTGTGTGGGGGCAGCAGGTTATTTTGTGTGGGGGGGGGGAAAAAAAAAAAAAAAAAAAAAAATATTCTGTTTAGTGTGAAAAGTTGCAGATTAGAGCACATTCTGTTTAGTGTGCACAGTTGCAGATTAGAGCACATTCTGTTTAGTGTGCAAAGTTGCAGATTAGAGCACATTCTGTTTAGTGTGCAAAGTTGCAGATTAGAGCACATTCTGTTTAGTGTGCAAAGTTGCAGATTAGAGCACATTCTGTTAAGTCTTCAAACTAAAATATCAAAGTCACATATTCCATTCAGTGTGCTTCGCCGCAGTTTAGCAGCACATTCTGTGTACTGTGCAGAGTTGCAGAATAGGAAGACATACTGTTAAGTCTTCAAACTAAAATATCAAAGTCACATATTCCATTCAGTGTGCTTCGCCGCAGTGTAGCAGCACATTCTGTGTAGTGTGCAGAGTTGCAGAATAGGAAGAAATACTGTTAAGTCTTCAAACTCAAATATCAAAGTCACATATTCCATTCAGTGTGCTTCGCCGCAGTTTAGCAGCACATTCTGTGTACTGTGCAGAGTTGCAGAATAGGAAGAAATACTGTTAAGTCTTCAAACTAAAATATCAAAGTCACATATTCCATTCAGTGTGCTTCGCCGCAGTTTAGCAGCACATTCTGTGTAGTGTGCAGAGTTGCAGAATAGGAAGAAATACTGTTAAGTCTTCAAACTCAAATATCAAAGTCACATATTCCATTCAGTGTGCTTCGCCGCAGTTTAGCAGCACATTCTGTGTAGTGTGCAGAGTTGCAGAATAGGAAGAAATACTGTTAAGTCTTCAAACTAAAATATTAAAGTCACATATTCCATTCAGTGTGTGTCACCGCCGTTTAGCAGCCTATTCTGTGTACTCTGCACAGTTGCAGACTAGGAAGAAATACTGTTTAGTTTTCAAACTCAAATATTAAAGTCACATTTTCCATTCAGTGTGTGTCACCGCCGTTTAGCAGCCTATTCTGTGTACTCTGCACAGTTGCAGACTAGGAAGAAATACTGTTAAGTTTTCAAACTCAAATATTAAAGTCACATATTCCATTCAGTGTGTGTCACCGCCGTTTAGCAGCCTATTCTGTGTACTCTGCACAGTTGCAGACTAGGAAGAAATACTGTTTAGTTTTCAAACTCAAATATTAAAGTCACATTTTCCATTCAGTGTGTGTCACTGCCGTTTAGCAGCCTATTCTGTGTACTCTGCACAGTTGCAGACTAGGAAGAAATACTGTTAAGTTTTCAAACTCAAATATTAAAGTCACATATTCCATTCAGTGTGTGTCACCGCCGTTTAGCAGCCTATTCTGTGTACTCTGCACAGTTGCAGAATAGGAAGAAATACTGTTAAGTTTTCAAACTCAAATATTAAAGTCACATATTCCATTCAGTGTGTGTCACCGCCGTTTAGCAGCCTATTCTGTGTACTCTGCACAGTTGCAGACTAGGAAGAAATACTGTTAAGTTTTCAAACTCAAATATTAAAGTCACATTTTCCATTCAGTGTGTGTCACCGCCGTTTAGCAGCCTATTCTGTGTACTCTGCACAGTTGCAGAATAGGAAGAAATACTGTTAAGTTTTCAAACTCAAATATTAAAGTCACATATTCCATTCAGTGTGTGTCACCGCCGTTTAGCAGCCTATTCTGTGTACTCTGCACAGTTGCAGACTAGGAAGAAATACTGTTTAGTTTTCAAACTCAAATATTAAAGTCACATTTTCCATTCAGTGTGTGTCACCGCCGTTTAGCAGCCTATTCTGTGTACTCTGCACAGTTGCAGAATAGGAAGAAATACTGTTAAGTTTTCAAACTCAAATATTAAAGTCACATATTCCGTGTAAGATGAAGAAGGCGGGTAAAAAGGGACGGGGAAGTGGACGTGATCCTGATAGTTCAGGGCGCGGGTCAGGACGCGGAGAAACTGTGCCTGGTGCCAGAGCACAAGAAAGAAAGACATCCACCATACCTAGCTTCATGTCTAATTTTACAGGGCGTCGCAGGACATCACTCTCGAGGTCCGACCACTGCGAACAGGTGGTCGGTTGGATGACAGCTGATACTGCTTCCAGTCGGTTAAGCACCACCCTGTCTTCCACCAAGTCCACTCTCAGTAGCCAAGAGTCTGGTCAACATAATCCTCACTCTGATCATCCTTCCTCCCACCATACACGGTCTGGTCAAAGAAGTGATCCCACACTGGGATATAGTGAGGAGCTCGTCTCATCACCAATCCTTCATTTGACCCTCTCTCCAAGCACGCTTGCAGAGGAACATGACATCTTGTGCCCTGATTCACAACCTCTAGAGGCTACCCAATCACAAGAAGATGACAGATGTGAACGGCATTTAAGGTCAAAGGAAGTAGTGGATGATGATGATGATGATGAGACACAGTTGCCATTAAATCAACCACTATTTCCGTCTCAAGACCTTGTTGAGGAGAATGTTATACAGTTGTCAATGACTGAGTATGTGGTGGGATCAAGACTTGAGGAGGATGATCAGAGTGAGGAAGTGGAGGAGGACTTGGTGGACGATGAGGTGACTGACCCCACCTGGGAAGGTGTAGAGCCGAGCGATGACAGCAGTCCTGAGGGTGAGCCATCTGCAGCACCGCAACAGGCTGGAAGAGGCAGTGGTGTGGCTACAGAAAGAAGGCGGACCGCACCAAACCGGCCCGCAAATGTTCCACGGAGCACCCCCTTGCGTAAATCTACCTTGCCAAAGGGTAGGTGTTCCGCGGTATGGCGTTTTTTTAAGGAAAGTGCGGACGACAAAAGAATTGTAGTTTGCAACCTGTGCCACACCAGAATGAGCCGAGGCATGAACACTAGAAACCTCACCACCACCAGCATGATCCGACACATGGCATCCAAGCACCGTAGTAAGTGGGAGGAACGCCTGGATCGCCCATCTGTGTCTGCAGGCCACACCACTGCCTCCTCTTCCCCTGTTTTCGGTGCCGGCCAATCGCCTGTCGAAGGCGCAGGCCCGCATACCTCCCGCCCTGCACCTGTACCATCTGAAGCACCATCAGCGACCACATCCACTTCCCTGTCCCAGCACAGCGTCCAAATGTCATTACCCCAGGCATTTGAGCGCAAGAGAAAGTACCCAGCCACCCACCCACAGGCCATAGCACTAACCTCACACCTTTCAAAATTACTGGCCATCGAAATGCTGCCATTTAGGCTTGTGGACACTGAGTCCTTCCGCAGCCTGATGGCAGCAGCTGTCCCTCGGTACGCGGTCCCCAGCCGCCACTACTTTTCCCGGTGTGCCATCCCCGCATTACACCACCATGTGTCCCGTAACATCACCCGTGCCCTGACCAACGCAGTTACTGGGAAGGTCCACTTAACGACTGACACATGGACAAGTGCTTGTGGCCAGGGACGCTACATTTCCCTGACGGCACACTGGGTGAATGTCGTGGAGGCTGGGAGCGACTCGGACCCTGGGATGGCACGGGTGCTACCCACGCTGAGGATTGCGGGCCCTACCTCCATCAGGGTTTCCACCAGCACCTACGTTATTGGCTCCTCCTCCTCCGTTTCCACCTCCGAATTCTCTACACGCAGCGCCACTCCCCCATCAGCCAGTAGCTGGAAGCAGTGTAGCACTGCAGTGGGGAAGCGTCAACAGGCCGTGCTGAAGCTGATCTGCCTTGGGGACAAACAGCACACGGCCTCAGAGCTGTTGTAGGGGATTAGTCACCAGACCGAGCAGTGGCTCTCGCCACTCAACCTGCAACCAGGCATGGTTGTGTGTGATAATGGGCGTAACTTGGTGGCGGCTTTGGAGCTCGGCAAGCTCACACACGTACCATGCCTAGCGCATGTATTTAATTTAGTGGTGCAGCGATTTCTAAAAACCTACCCCAATGTGCATGATCTCTTGACCAAGGTGCGCCGCGTGTGTGCACATTTCCGTAAGTCATCTACAGCTTCGGCCGGCCTGTTGAAGCTGCAGCAGCGCTTACAATTGCCAGCTCACCGGCTGCTGTGTGACGTGAGCACGCGCTGGAACTCCACCTTCCACATGTTGGCCCGGCTTTGTGAGCAGCAGAGGGCAGTAGTGGAGTACCAGCTGTTACACGGTCGTCGCCTCTCCGTTCAACTTCCTGTAATCAGAAGTGAGGAGTGGGAATGGATGTCAGACCTCTGCGAGGTTTTACGCAATTTTGAGGAATCGACACAGATGGTGAGCGGCGATAACGCTATTATCAGTGTAACCATCCCACTTCTGTGTCTACTGAAACGCTCGCTGCTCACAATTAAAACCGACGCTTTGCATGTGGAAGAGGTGGAAATGGGGGAGGAAGAGCTTACACAAGGTGATAGCCAGAGCACCCTCACTTCGTCTTCTCAGCGACAATTGGAGGAGGCGGAGGAGGAGGAGGAGGAGGAGGAAGACACGGTTGCCTCCGCTACAGAGGGTAGCCATGGAACTTTAGTTCCATCTCTTCAGCGTGGGTGGGCAGAAGAGGAGGAAGAGGATGAGGATATTGAGAGTCATCCTCCTGGTGAGGACAGCGAAATCTTGACTGTTGGTACTCTGGCACACATGGCTGACTTTATGTTAGGCTGCCTTTCCCGTGACCCACGCGTTATACGCATTTTAAACAACACGGATTACTGGGTGTTCACCCTTCTGGACCCCCGCTACAAAGAGAATTTCTCATCTCTCATTCCTCCGGTGGAGAGGACAAGCAAAATGGTGCAATACCAGAAGGTTCTTGTTGAAAAATTGCTCCAAAATTTTCCATCTGACAACGCTGGCGGCAGAGTACGTGCTACCTTGGCCAACAGAGAAGGGGAGAAAAGGGGAGCACACAGCAGTTCCGAGAAAGGCAGGGCAACACTCTCCAAGGCGTGGGACACCTTCATGACACCCCGCCAGCACCCTCACCCTGATGCGCAGCCTAGTGTCACAAGGAGGGAAAAGTTTTGGAAGATGGTGAAGGAGTACGTAGCAGACCGTGTCAGCGTCCTCAATGATCCCTCTGTGCCTTACAACTACTGGGTGTCCAAGCTGGACACGTGGTATGAACTGGCACTCTACGCCTTGGAGGTGCTGGCCTGCCCTGCCGCCAGCGTTCTGTCTGAGCGGGTATTTAGTGCTGCTGGTGGCATCATAACAGATAAGCGTATCCGCCTTTCCACCGACAATGCTGATAGGTTGACACTTATAAAAATGAACAAGGCCTGGATTTCCCCTGACTTCTCCACTCCACTGGAGGAAAGCCCCGGGGGAACATAAACTCACTTTATATATGTTATTTACAATGATGGGAATACTCTGTATTCCCATTCACCCCTTCCACCCAAAAAACGGGTATATGGTTGACTCCTAATCTTCTCATCCTCCTCCTCCTCTTCCATATGCCCTGTGCTATAATTTTTATATAGGGCCAGCTCACCAGCGGGCCCTGTGATATAATTTTTATATAGGGCCAGCTCACCAGCGGGCCCTGTTTGACAATTTTTATATAGGTCAGCTCACCAGCGGGCCTTCTTATATAATGTTTTATTGGGTCAGCTCTCTAGCGGGCCCTCTCATATAATGTTTTATAGCGTCAGCTCACTAGCGGGCCTTCACATATAATGTTTAGGATGGTCAGCTCTGCAGCAGACCCTCACCCATAATGTTTTAGATGGTCAGCTCAGCGCACGTTTCCCTCTTAATCATGGCCTCAGTTCAATAAAATCAAGGAAATTTTTGGGAGAATTTGCCTCTGCGCACGTTTCCCTCTTAATCATGGCCTCAATTCTGAAAATCAAGGAAATTTTTGGGAGAATTTGCCTCTGCGCACGTTTCCCTCTTAATCATGGCCTCAATTCTGAAAATCAAGGAAATTTTTGGGAGAATTTGCCTCTGCGCACGTTTCCCTCTTAATCATGGCCTCAGTTCTGAAAATCAAGGAAATTTTTGGGAGAATTTGCCTCTGCGCACGTTTCCCTCTTAATCATGGCCTCAGTTCTGAAAATCAAGGAAATTTTTGGGAGAATTTGCCTCTGCGCACGTTTCCCTCTTAATCATGGCCTCAGTTCTGAAAATCAAGGAAATTTTGGGGAGAATTTGCCTCTGTGCACGTTTCCCTCTTAATCATGGCCTCAGTTCAGAAAAATCGAGGAAATTTTTGGGAGAATTTGCAGATGATATACAAGTAAATATACAGCAAATACTGTTTGGTAACAATTTTTCGCCTAAAGTCGTTTTTATTTTCCTTTTTGTGTGTTTTACGGTCAGTGTGTAAAAATGGCGTACTACAGGCGAAAGATCGTTCCCAGCAGCGATGTTGGAGTCCAAGATGCATCCAGACATCCTCCCTATGCTGTCCCTGAACCATTTCTGTGGTGTTTCCATCCTTTTCTGCCCTTTTCCTATGGACCAGGCACCCTCCCCTCATCAGAGCAGGGGGTGCCTGGTGTAATGCTCGAGTCCTCCCATTAACTTCAATGGGGCTCGGGTGCTCGGCCGAGCACTCGAGCCTCAGGGGGTGCTCGGTCAGAGCACCCGAACACCCGAGCATTGGGGTGCTCGCTCATCACTAGATGTGATGGATGTGATAAAAACAACCTCCTAAGAAGGAGGATCATCATGATTTGTTGCCCACACTGCAGCAACCATGGCTGCAGTCAGCTGTTGGACTACCGCTTTATTAACATGTGCCTGCACTGCTATTACTCCTTTTGCCCTAACTCTACCCTCAAATGTTTGTGGATATTATTAATTAATGTAGTACACAACAGAACTGAAAGTATGTGATGTCTCATTTTTTGTTCAGTCCTATTCTGTATCTCATATTGGATTTTTGGAGTTTGAAACATATTACATTAATAATAAAAAGCCAGCAGGATACTTCTTACTGAAGTTATGCTAGAGAAAACAGGTTTTGCAGTAAAGTTATGAGCAAGACAACTCAAAGAGCAATTTATTGCAATTAATCTTTTAAATGCATGCAAAGGTCAAGATTGATTGATATACATAAAAAGATAGATAGATAGATAAAAAGATAGATAGATAAGATAGATAGATAGAAAAATGCACTCAGCCTGGGAGATCTCTGTATGCAGAGTGGGACAGCACACATCTAGAGCTGAAACAAAGCAATTTATTCCTTTATCATTGGAAGCGGAACGTTTTTGGTCCTCACACGGACCTTTATCAGGGCAGTTGGGGAAAAATACACATCTAATATCTATTTAAAGGATAAAATAGATGGAAACTCAACAATCACAGTGGTAACACTTCTGGAACTCAAAACTCAGCGTTTCCAGGCTTACAGTGTGATTGTTGATGTTGCATGCTCCACGAAGCCTGTTGCATAGCACAGTTGAGCTCTGCCGGCTGATGGCAAGCGCAATGTCAATAAGAGATCAGAAAAGCAAATATGCAATCACCAGGAAGTGGGGCAAGGTGTAATAGGATGGGTGAAGCTCTTAATATTATATGAATCAAATCACAATGGTGTGTAACAAATCACAAGGCCATGCTGGATTAGAGAAAATGGGAAACAAATGATCCACAAATGGATAGCTGCTATTTAAAAAATTATTTGAACTTTGATTTATTTTACTTAGTGTGTGCCATTGCCTTTCTTATTGTTTGTATATAGATATAATATATACAGTAATGTGCAAAAGTTTTAGGCAGGTGTGAGAAAAGGCTGTAAAGTAAGAATGCTTTAAAAAAATAGACGTTACTAGTTTATATCGATTAACAAAACGCGTAGTGAGTAAACAGAAGAAAAGTCTGAATCAAATCAATGTTTGTTGTGACCATCCTTTGCATTCAAAATAGCATCAATTCTTCTAGACACATTTGCACAAAGTCAGAGATTTTGTAGGCATATAGTCAGGTGTATGATTAAACAATTATACCAAACAGGAGCTAATGATCATCAATTTAATATGTAGGTTGAAAAACAATTATTGACTGAAACAGAAATAGCTGTGTAGGAGGAATAACACTGGATGAGGAACAGCCAAACTCAGCTGACAAGGGGAGGTTGCTGAAGACAGTTTAATGTCAAGAGTCCTAAGCCATGGCAAGAATGAGCACAGCAAGAAGACACAAGGTAGTTATACTGCATGAGCAAGGTCTCTCCCAGACAGAAATTTCAAGTCAGACAGGGGTTTCCAGATGTGCTGTCCAGGCTCTTTTGAAGAAGCACAAAGAAACTGGCCATGTTGAGGACCATAGACCCAGTGGTTGGCCAAGGAAACTTAGTGCAGCAGATGAGATAAATCTTGTGTAACGGTTTTTCAGACACTCAGACAGGGGATTAGAATAAAACACAGTTTTATTAAAGAAAAAATAAGAACAAGATCGTCCTCTATAGGCAACACAGTAAATAGCAGTATATAGGCTACATATGCCTTCACAGGACCAGTATACAGAAGCAAGGATGATACATATACTGTCACAGGACAAGCTAAGAATAGCGGATGGCAAGCAATAGTTAAATACAAGGAATCGTCAGTCTCATATGTGGTGTTTGGCACGCCCAAGGTGAAATAAGAGGCAGCTAGAGGTGCTAGATTACACAACACCTTAAGTCCTTAAATGTAGAGAGCTGCTTAAGTAGTGCAGAGACTGAGGCAGAACGCTGCAGGGTAGTTGGAAGATAGCCCCCACGGGCGTATAACGGAGACCAACTGTATTGTGATAACTTGAGCCAATAGGCCCCATGGGCGTATAACGGAGACCAACTGTATCGTGATAACTTGAGCCAATAGGCCCCATGGGCGTATAACGGAGACCAACTGTATCGTGATAACTAGTGTTGAGCGAGCATGCTCGGCCGATGCTCGGATCGGCTCGAGCATCGCTCTGCTCGGCACATGGCGGTACTCGTACGAGTACCGCCATGTGCTCGCCCGGCATGTTCGGGTGGCGGGGATCTGTGCCGAAGGAGGCACAGATCTGAAGACGCTCCGCTGGACCACCAGGGACTGGAGGTAGGGGGCATTGCGGAGATGAAGGGGGCATAGCGGAGATGAAGGGGGACATTGCAGAGATGAAGGGGGACATTGCAGAGATGAAGGGGGCATAGCGGAGATGAAGGGGGCGTAGCGGAGATGAAGGGGGACATTGCAGAGATGAAGGGGGACATTGCAGAGATGAAGGGGGACATTGCAGAGATGAAGGGGGCATAGCGGAGATGAAGGGGGACATTGCGGAGATGAAGGGGGACATTGCAGAGATGAAGGGGGCATAGCGGAGATGAAGGGGGCATAGCGGAGATGAAGGGGGACATTGCAGAGATGAAGGGGGACATTGCAGAGATGAAGGGGGCATAGCGGAGATGAAGGGGGACATTGCGGAGATGAAGGGGGACATTGTGGAAGAGGGGCATTGTGGAGATGAAGGGGGGCATTGACCAGGCACCCTCCCCTCATCAGAGCAGGGGGTGCCTGGTGTAATGCTCGTGTCGCCCCATTCAATTCAATGGGGCTCGGGTGCTCGGCCGAGCATTCGAGCCTCCGGCGGTGCTCGGTCAGAGCACCCGAGCACCCGAGCATCGGGGTGCTCGCTCAACACTAGTGATAACTTGAGCCAATAGGCCCCCACGGGCGTAGAACAGAGAATACTGTACTGCAAGAGCGTGAGCCAATAGCCCCCACTGGCGTATAACGGAGACCAACTGTACAGTGTTAGCTTGAGCCAATAACCCCCACAGGTGTATACGGAGACAACCTGCACTGCTAGAGCATGAGCCAGGAGCCCTCCAAGCATAATATCGGACACTGCGTACTGCAAGAGCTTAGTCAATAGCCCCCACGGGCGTATTAACGGAAACAACCTGTTGCTGCAAGTGCGTGAACCAAATGCCCCACCGAGTCGTATGGGAGAGAACTCTGAAGGCGCTAGAGCCAATAGCGCCTCCCAAGGGCGCGTTAACGGAGACCGACTACTCTGCTTAGTTGACAATATGAGCCGCCGTCTAACCAAGGCCCACAGCGCGGCCGGCTCAGCAGGAGCAGCGGATAAATGCAACGGCTCTGCAAGAGTTAACAACGGCAGCAGTGGTAGAAGATGTAGCTCTGCAAGTACAATCGGAGGCTCAGTGAGTAAAGGACTCAGCTTAGGAGACACGGCTCAGCAGGAGTTAATGGCAGCAGTCTCGATCAGCACAGGCATCCAAGCGGCAGCGATCAGAATGTCACCGGGTGACAACAGCAGCAGTAAACTGGAACAGTAGCAAGTCGGTGCAGGTCATGGTATCACGGTCCCCGTGTCTTTCTGTCAATCTGACATGATTTGCCTGTGCATTGGTGGAGACTGATTGGCCCGCCCAGGATGTGCCGTTATATGCTGGAGCGTGGGCAATTGTCAGTTGCCCTTTCGTGGTGTTCCTGTTGCTGCGCCTTGTTGCCATATTCCAGTGTCTCCTGTGTACCGACCCGGCTAGTCTGACTCTGCTCCTGATTCTGCTCCGTGAATGGACCCGGTTCTGGCTAACGACCCTGCTCCGTGATTTGACCTGGCTCTGGCTGACGACCCTGCTTCTTGAATTGACCCAGTTCTGGCTGACGACCCTGCTCTGTGATTGATTCCGGCCTGTCTACTGTTCCAGTGCTGTTCCGGTCCTGCCTGCTGTTCCGTTCCTGCCTCCTGTTCCGGTTGCTACACCGGCCTGTCTGCTGTTCCAGTACTGTTCCGGTCTTGCCTACTGTTCCGGTTGCTATTCCGGCCTGCCTGCTGTTCTGGTGCTGTTCCATTCCTGCCTGCTGTTCCGGTTGCTGTTCCGGCCTGTCTGCTGTTCCAGTTACCGTTCCGGTTCTGCCTGCCGTTCCAGGGTTCCTGCATCATTCCAGTCGCCTCGGCGACATTCCAAACTGTTTAAGCAACTCACTGTTCCTCTCACTTGTCAGTAGCTGTAGCCTGAGGTTGCTTTGCCTTCTGTTAGCTGCCAAGGTACTCGCTTGTGTGCAGAACCATCTAACCCTTGCTGTGCCTGTAGTCTCCAGTCTGGTGCCTCCGATATATCTTGCCAAGCATACATTTTCTGACGTGAGCATTTCCTCTGAGTGCTTCTGTGTGTCTCTTATTCACCATCAGAGCCTTGTCAGTCCGTGTTCATCCTCTGGCTCAGGGCCACAGACGTTGAAGGTACATTCCCATTGCACTCCAGAGGGCATCGGCTCTATTACAGCTTGTGCAGTCACCATCAGTACAGCACCCAAGGGGTGTATGGGCACAATCCAAGTGGCACATGCAGGGTTACTACTTTTCTAGTTAAGGGCGATTTTGGCTCTGATTATTACAGCGTGGCAATAGCACTCCTCTGTAGCCCACGGTGGTGGTACCGGCTCAGCTCTGGACATTGTACTCTAGTATATCAACTTGAGAGTGAATTCAGTGCAGTTACTCCACTATCCTGCTATTGAGAGACTGTGTTCCAGAGACTGCTATTTATCCTGGGCGTTGGCCAATCTTGTATATCTCACCCATTTCAGTCATTAACCCTTTGGGGGGAATACTCCCTATCCATTCAAAGCACCTGTCATTATCATTGTGTGCATTCACTTTGTCATTATTGCCATTGTTGCTATTTCTGTGCTGGCCTCTAGGGGCCTTGTTTTATTTTCAATAAAACTGTGTTTTTACTTCATACCCTGGTCTGAGTGTCAGAAAACCGTTACAGTACGAAAGGGCCATGACCTCAGACGAGAAAAGTGACAGTAATACACAGAACCTCCATTGGAGGATGGATGTTAACGAGCAATGCCTAGACCAATTGGCACTGGCCATGAAAACCTTGCTTGAACGTACAGTACACCTCGATAAACCGAATCAAAATCCGGTGGTCCCCCCAGTTATGACACCGGACAATAATACTGGGCAATTGTTGGCACCCTCTCGAAGTTTTACGGCGGTGGCGCCGTTACCATTAAGATACGATGGTGAACCCACTCTGTGCAGAGGTTTCCTGAATCAATTAGAGATATTCCTAGAACTTACACCCCATGCTTTCCCAAATGACCGTAGCAAGGTGGGGTTCATGATATCTCTACTAACTGGCAAAGCCCTGGCATGGGCTAATCCTTTATGGGAGCAGGCTAAACCCTGTACTCAAAGCTTTACCGAGTTTGTCAAACAGTTTCGCAGAGTATTTGAGTTACCTGGGCGAGTTATCTCTGCGGCAAAAAAATTGATGGTAATGCAGATGGGCGACCGCACTGTGGCAGAGTATGCTATAGAATTTCGGATTCTAGCAGCAGAAGTAGCCTGGAATAATGAGGCACTCCTGGCAGCCATTTCACAGGGCCTATCCGACTCCATTAAGGATGAGATAGCTGCCAGGGAGGTACCTACTGATCTGGATGAGTTTATTAACTATGTAATACTCATTGACACTTGCATGCGTGAGAGGCGATTAACTAAGAAGGCTAGTTCCAAGACCTATGGGCACGAGAGGTCTTTTAACCCACCCTCTCCTCCCATTCCTCCTGACCGGGCGTTTGAGACAGGGGAGTCTATGCAGATTGGCTTCACCAGGTTGTCTAAGGAGGAGAGGGCTCACCGCAAAAGACAAGGGTTATGCCTATATTATAGCAAAAAAGGGCACTTATTAAATACTTGCCTGGTACGTCCGGGAAACGCACGCACCTAGGGTACCTTGGGGGACAGGCCCTAGGTGGTGTACAATTGTCCCCAGATACTGACTACAAGAAACCCACCATTCCGGTGAGTTTTCTCCTAAGTGACCAAGCTGTGGAGGTACTAGCCCCGGTAGATTCTGGCGCAGCAGGCTATTTCATGGATCGAGCATTTACGGAAAGACACAATATTCCTTTGTCTAATAGAGATACTCCGCTAGCCATTGAGGCTATTCATGGCAAACCCCTCGAACCAGCTCTGGTTACCATGGAGACTACTCTACTCTTTATGTCTGTTGGGGCCCTCCATAAGGAGGAGGTTCGTTTTCAGATTATTAATTCACCACATCATGCAGTCATTCTGGGGTTCCCTTGGTTAATGTTGCATAATCCCCAGTCTGACTGGCAAACATGTGAGATTAAGTCATGGTCCAATTATTGCTGTGATAACTGTCTGTCTCATCCTGTCAGGATATTGTGTACCTCTCCTTCTGTGCCAGCAGAATACATCGAGTTCTGCGACGTATTCAGTAAGGGTGAGGCCAGCGCATTACCACAGCATCGAGCATATGATTGCGCTATTGATCTACCCCCGGGAGTGGTGCCACCAAGGGGTAGGACATACCCATTGTCCTGTGAGGAGACTAGGGCCATGGATGAGTACATTGAGGATGCCCTCAAATGAGGGATTATTCGTAAATCATCCTCCCCGGCAGGTGCAGGGTTCTTTTTTGTAAAGAAGAAGAGTGGCGAGTTACGACCGTGTATTGATTACCGTGGACTCAATAAGTTAATGTCCAAAAATGCTTATCCCATTCCACTCATCACAGAGTTATTTGACAGGTTGAAAGGCTCCTCTATCTTTACTAAACTCGATCTACGTGCCGCCTACAACCTAATAAGAATCAGGGCCGGTGATGAGTGGAAGACGGCATTCAATACTAGGTCAGGCCACTACGAATATCTTGTTATGCCATTCGGATTATGTAATGCACCTGCCGTATTCCAAGAGTTCATTAACGACATCCTCCATGACTTGTTACAGTCATGTGTGGTCGTGTACCTGGACGATATATTGATCCATTCTGCTAGTTTAACCCAACACATCCAGGATGTGTCCGAAGTTCTACTCAGATTACGCAAAAACAAGTTGTTCTGCAAACTAGAGAAATGTGAATTTCACTGTTCCCAAGTACCCTTCTTGGGTTTTGTCATTTCTATGGATGGCATAGCCGTGGACCAAGAGAAGTTGGCTGCAGTCCTACGTTGGCCATGACCCAAGGGGTTAAAGGCATTCAAAGGTTCCTAGGCTTCGCCAACTATTACAGAAAATGTATTCAGAACTTTTCTACCATTACTAAACCATTGTCTGACCTGACGCATAAGGGTGCAAATCCCTCTCAATGGTCTGAGGCAGCTGAGATGGCCTTTGAAACCCTCAATAAGGCGTTTGCATCTGCCCCTATACTATACCACCCTAACCCCACCCTACCGTTCACACTAGAGGTTGATGCCTCCGAGTTTGGGGTAGGGGCAGTTCTCTCCCAACGCCCTAAGGATGGGGGTAACCTGAGGCCGTGTGGATTCTTTTCCAAGAAACTGTCTAGTGCCCAGAGCCATTACGAAATTGGTGATAGGGAGTTATTGGCTATCATCTTGGCATTAAAAGAATGGTGACATCTTATGGAAGGCACAAGGACCCCAGTATTAATCCTCAAGGACCATAAGAACTTGATTTACTTATCCGAGGCCAAAAGGCTGTCATCTCACCAGGCTCGATGGGCTCTATTTCTGTCCAGATTTAATTTCATAGTGTCTTATCTGCCTGGTTCCAAGAATATTAAGGCAGATGCCCTGTCGAGACAATTCTGCACAGACATTGAGAGGGATGAGGCCCCGGTCCCCATAATTCAGCCAGATAGGATTCTGGCTACTATTCGTACCAGCATCACTTCGCCACTGGGAGAGCAAATCTTGGCATCTCAAGGGCATGCACCTCCGGAAACCCCAGTTGGCAAGTGTTTTGTGGACGAGCCTTTCCGTACCAGATTACTTGAGACCTATCACTCATCCAAGGCAGCTGGGCACATAGGCAGAGATCAGTTGGCATGGTCCTTATCTCGAACATTCTGGTGGCCTTCACTGAAGGCCGACTGCTCTGCATTTACTGCTGCTTGTACCACCTGTGCCCGTGCCAAAACTCCTAGGCATCTCCCAGTGGGACTGCTCCAACCTGTGCCTAATGGTGACCGTCCTTGGTCCCACATTTCTATAGATTTCTTGGGAGAGCTGCCTAATTCTAAGGGCTATACATTCATCCTTATGGTGGTGGATAGGTTCTCTAAAATGGCTCACTTCGTGCCCCTCTCTGGTCTTTCCTCGGCCCAGGAGTTGGCATTAATTTTTGCCAGAGAAGTATTCCGCTTGCACCGGGTGCCTAGAGTGATAGTGTCCGACCGGGGGAGTCAATTCGTGTCAAGATTCTGGAGGGCATTCTGTGGCCTGATGGGTATTCAATTGTCCTTTTCCTCCGCCTACCATCCCCAGACCAACGGAGCAGCTGAGCGTGCCAATCAGGGACTGGAGCAGTTTTTACGCTGCTTTGTGACTGATCATCATGATAACTGGGCCGACCTGTTGCCGTGGGCAGAGTTCGCCAGGAACTGTGTGGTTAATTCATCGTCTGGGAGCTCTCCGTTCCTTGTTAATTATGGGTTCCAACCCTGTCTGCTTCCAGACCCATTTCAGTCCCAACAGATTCCGGCTCTGGATGAGCACATGGAGCAGCTCCGCTCCGCTTGGGCACAGGTTCAAAGGTCCCTCAGTCAGTCCTTCCACAGACATCAGCGGCATACCAATCTCAGACGACTGCCAACGGTTTCCTTCCAGGTTGGGGACAGGGTATGACTCTCCTCCAGGAATCTCAACTTGCAAGTGCCTTCGAACAAGCTGGCCCCCCCGGTTCATTGGACCATTTAAAATTATTCGCAAAGTCAATCCTGTGGCATACGCTTTGGAACTTCCTAACAATATGCGTATTCACAATGTGTTCCATGTGTCATTGTTAAAGCCCTTAGTTTGCAACCGCTATACTACCACTCCGGTGGTTCCTGGGCCGGTGGAGGTGCAGGGCCAAGAGGAATACGAAGTTCAGAGTATCATTGACTCCAGGAAATTTAGAGGCAAGTTGCAATATTTGGTCCACTGGAAGGGGTATGGACCTGAGGAGCGTTCTTGGGTTGACCACAGGGACCTCCATGCTCCACGATTGTTGCGCAACTTTCACTCCAAATTTCCGCAGAAACCCAGACCCCCCAGCAGGGGAGGGGGTCTTTGAGAGGGAGGTACTATCATGGTCCCTGTGTCTTTCTGTCAATCTGACATGATTTGCCTGTGCATTGGTGGAGACTGATTGGCCCGCCCAGGATGTGCCGTTATATGCTGGAGCGTGGGCAATTGTCAGTTGCCCTTTCGTGGTGTTCCTGTTGCTGCACCTTGTTGCCATATTCCAGTGTCTCCTGTGTACCGACCCGGCTAGTCTGACTCTGCTCCTGATTCTGCTCCGTGAATTGACCCGGTTCTGGCTGACTACCCTGCTCCGTGATTTGACCTGGCTCTGGCTGACGACCCTGCTTTGTGAATTGACCCAGTTCTGGCTGACTACCCTGCTCTGTGATTGATTCCGGCCTGTCTACTGTTCCAGTGCTGTTCCGGTCCTGCCTGCTGTTCCGGTGCTGTTCCGTTCCTGCATCCTGTTCCGGTGCTGTTCCGTTCCTGCCTGCTGTTCCGGTTGCTGTTCCGGCCTGTCTGCTGTTCCAGTTACCGTTCCGGTTCTGCCTGCCGTTCCAGGGTTCCTGCGTCATTCCAATCGCCTCGACGACATTCCGAACTGTTTAAGCGACTCACTGTTCCTCTCACTTGTCAGAACCATTTAACCCTTGCTGTGCCTGTAGTCTCCGGTCTGGTGCCTCCGATATATCTTGCCAAGCATACATTTTCTGACGTGAGCCTTTCCTCTGAGTGCTTCTGTGTGTCTCTTATTCACCATCAGAGCCTTGTCAGTCCGTGTTCATCCTCTGGCTCAGGGCCACAGATGTTGAAGGTACATTCCCATTGCACTCCAGAGGGCATCGGCTCTATTACAGCTTGTGCAGTCACCATCAGTACAGCACCCAACGGGTGTATGGGCACAATCCAAGTGGCACATGCAGGGTTACTACTTTTCTAGTTAAGGGCGATTTTGGTTCTGATTATTACAGCGTGGCAATAGCACTACTCTGTAGCCCACGGTGGTGGTACCGGCTCAGCTCTGGACATTGTACTCTAGTATATCAACTTGAGAGTGAATTCAGTGCAGTTACTCCACTATCCTGCTATTGAGAGACTGTGTTCCAGAGACTGCTATTCATCCTGTGCGTTGGCCAATCTTGTATATCTCACCCATTTCAGTCATTAACCCTTTTGGGGAATACTCCCTATCCATTCAAAGCACCTGTCATTATCATTGTGTGCATTCACTTTGTCATTATTGCCATTGTTGCTATTTCTGTGCTGGCCTCTAGGGGCCTTGTTTTATTTTCAATAAAACTGTGTTTTTACTTCATACCCTGGTCTGAGTGTCAGAAAACCGTTACACATGTATGTATCTTTATTTATATAGCGCCATACATGTACACAGCGCTTAACAGAAGTTGAAAATGGAGCATGGAGCAGGAAGTCAGCCAGGCCAGGTCAGATCACAGAGGAGTTATGCAGACAAGCCAAATCTGCAGCGAGCAGGAACGTCAGCCAGACCGGGTCAGATCACGGAGGAGACTTGCAGACAAGCCAAATCAGCAAAGAGCAGGAACGTCAGCCAGGCCGGGTCAGATCACGGAGCAGGAACTCAGGAGCATAGTCAGAACAGGCCAATTCGGTACACAGGAAATCAGGAACGCAGGAACACAGCAACAGCAACACTGGCTCTGGAACACCACGAAAGGACACCTGACAGGTGCCAAAGGACAGGTATAAAAAGGTCACCAGGAGCGGGCCAAACAAGGCTCAACCAATAGGGGAGCAGCACAAGTGAGAATGAAAGAGAGAGATCACGGGGACCGTGATATCGTGCTTACTTCCCTTCGCAATCAGAAGATGTCCAGCAGTGCAATCAGCTCAGAATTGGAAGGAAACATTGGGACCCTGGAACACCCATCTAGTGTGCAGAGAAGTCTGGTCAGAAGTGGTCTTCGTGGAAGACTTATGGCAAAAAAAGCCATACATGTGATGTGGAAACAAGGCCAAGTGGCTCAACTATGCTGTAAAAGAATGAGTGTCTGCAGGCAACAGTGAAGCATGGTGGATGTTCCTTGCAAGTTTGGGGCTGCATTTCTGCAAATGGTGTTGGGGATTTTGTCAAGATTATTGGTCTCCACAATGTTGAGAAGTACAGGTGGGTACTTATCCATCATGCAGTACCATCAAGGAGGCATCTGATTGGCCCCAAATTTATTCTGCAGCATGACAATGGCCCCAAACATATAGCCAAAGTCATAAAGAAGTATCCTTAGTGTGAAGAAGAACAAGGAGTCCTGAAAGTGATGGTATGGCCCCAACAAAGCCCTCATTTCAACATTTTCTAGTTTGTCTGGGATTACATGAAGAGAGAGAAGCAACCGAGGCTGCCTAAAAACACAGAAAAACTGTGGTTAGTTCTCCAAGATGTTTGGAACAACCAACCTGCTGAGTTCCTTGAAAAAATGTGTACAAGTGTACATAGAAGAATTGGTGCTGTTTTGAAGGCAAAGGGTGGTCACACCAAATATTGATTTCATTTAGATTTTTCTTCTGTTCACTCAATATGCATTTTGTTAACTGATGAATTTAAACTATTAACATGTCTATTTTTGAAAACATTCCTACTTTACAGCAAATAAATATATATTGAATATATTGAATTTCTGGCCAAAGACATCAGTGAATTTATTCCTCTAATGCATGAGCACCAACAGCAATTTTTGCTTAGCTTCATTATTCATTTATATGATAAGAAGTGCAGTTATTTTCTAGGTAGATATATTATATATCTATATGTGAATGTTCTCTTTTCAGCTTTACTGAATATTTTTATTAGTACTAGCAGCAGCAGTATTAATATGAATTTATGATTGCATGAGTTGAGTAAAGTGGTACAATAAAAGCATTTAGTTTAGAAAATTTTGGAAATATTATTTACAGGAGCAGTAAACTTTTTTTATGAAAAAAATATATATTGTAGAGATTTTCCTACTGAGTACGATAAAGGTACTCCCATTGCAGAGAGATTTATATTTCCAGAGTTATTACAGATTAAACCCATGTTTTTTTACATTAGCAGTGCCCTCTAGTGGTCGAATTCTAATTAGATTTCCTGTTAGAGTCTAATGGAGAGGAAAGTCAGAAAAGTCAGAGACATACAGTTCTCCATAGAATGAGATAGAAACTGCCTGTCACTTCCTGTCAGTTAGAACTTCCAGGAAGTAAACACAGTAAATTCACTTCCTGGTTATTTAAACTGCTATAATTTTTGAATAAAACATCTGACAGAGATGGGAGTGACCTTGTTTTATTCAGCACGAAAAGATCTATAAAATATGTGTTTTCATAAACAAAAGTTTACTGTTCCTTTAAAAAAAATGATTAAATACCTAATACATTTCAAAACATTTATCAACTGCAATATATAATAACTTTCTTTTAAGTTAAAATGTATTCTCAGACACTTCCCAATTGCTTATATTGGTTAACATATAAATTACTCTTGAGTTATTTCAGATATTAATTTATTCAACAAAAATAAACTGCTGTTTACGTAACGCACAGTGGGATCATACCAAAAGTTTTACTTTGGCTAATAGATAATAAGAGCGAAATCCCTGAACACTAAACTGAGCCTTGTTTATGCATTTTGAACCAAGGTTAACAGTTTGCTTCATAAAAAGCCTCTACATATATGGAAAGTTGATTCGAAAACTAATTCCAATCAGGCTTTAGATTCTGTATATTATCTGATTGGATTTTACTTCTTAATTCAAACCAAAGGGGTACTGTTAAAGTATTAGCAATTTTATAAATATCAGCTTCAGCTAAGACATTTAGAATTTATCATTCAATGTTATTTACTTATATAATCTATAAGATGTTCTTCAAAAAAATCAGTCTTGCCATATTAGTATGAGTATTTAGTATACTGTACAGCAATGAATTGACACTTAAGCCATTTTGTTGCACTCACAGGATAAAAACTAGGGGTGGGCTAAAGCTCTCACCGTGTTACAGAATTCCCGCAAAAATCATGTTGTTGTCAACGTTTTCGCAGGAAAATACGCTTTAAAACCAGCAATTAAAATATTCAAATTTTTTGTCCATTGGCCAAAATGTGTGCCATTTTTTCAATCGCTAGAAAGTTTCCACCCATTGATTGACATGTTTTTTTGCCTTTTCACTATAAAAACGTGACATGTTCCAGGAAGTGGAATACAATAGAAGCAGCTACAGAGCGAGGTAGAAGTGCTGGGCTGTTCTTCTGTTATTTGTTTGGAAAATTGTGGCAGGAGAGGCTCATAGTGACTACTATCACTATGAGAAGGTTTCAAAATAATAAAAGGATGAATTGGAAGGACCCTTATTTGTCCACTGAGTTTGAGGAGGAGGAAGTGAGCACTACAGAGCCCTTGCGCCACTAATACTGTGCCTGCTGTCAAACGTACTGCCACTGCTACTGCTACCACTATTGCTGTGCCTGCTGTCAGACGTGCTGCCCCTGCTACTGCTACCATCATTGCTGTGCCTGCTGTCAGACGTACTGCCCCTGCTACTGCTACTACCAATTCTGTGCCTGCTGTCAGATGTGCTGCCCCTGCTACTGCTACCACCATTGCTGTGCCTGCTGTCAGACATACTGCCCCTGCTACTGCTACCACCATTGCTGTGCCTGCTATCAGACGTGCTGCCCCTGCTACTGCTACCAACATTGCTGCGCCTGTTGTCAGACGTGCTGCCCCTGCTGCCACTAGTGCTGTTTCTGCTGTCAGACATGCTGCCCCTGCAGCCATCAGTGCTGTGCCTGCTGCCACCCATGCTGAACCTGCTGCTAGTGTGTCTTGTAATACTTGGGGGGGGGGGATGATGCCAAGTGTGACAGCTGGAGACCCTAAGTCACATTTGCCATCCCCATGCAGTACCATCAGTGCTAGTACTACTACTACTAAGAAGGTCCAGCAGCTTGTTAGTGTTAGGAGTGAAGGAGGGGGTGATCAATATCCTCATATTACTAGTCACTGTGAAGAGGAAGACTGTGCGGCTGAACTTGATGTGGTTGGTATTATTAGTAGTAACAGTAATGGTGAAGCAGCCGGTAGGACTAGTGTTAGGGGAGTGGTAGGGGAAGCATTTGAGAGCATCAAGACTAGCGGTCAAGGGAGCCCACACCTTTCCTCTGGCCCTAGGAGTCCCCTTCCCTTCACAATAGCGTCCAAGTGGAACATGATCCTGAAGAAACCAGAACTGGTGGTGGATAGCAGGCACAGAAATATTACCACCACCACAAGGAGCACAGATCAGCTGCCTGTGCCTGCTGCTCCTGCTGTCAGTCTGCTTTCTTCACGTCACCAAGAAATGGCAAGTGTGACATTAGGGGACCCTTTGCACATTGTTGGTCACCTCCTCCACCCAGCAAGGAGATATCTGTAATAGAGCAGCAGCAGCACACAAGGACTAGTGGTGGGAGTGATGATGATGCTGGAGAAGCTGGGGTGGAAGAGACATTGGGTGGCTTTTTAGAAGAAACTGAGAAGGAATGGGAGACAGGGTTGAGGATGGGCATCACCACCACCACCAGCAGTGAAACTGCTCTAATTCCTGCTGCTGCTGAGCTTAAAGGGCAGCAGGATGCTGAGGAGCAAGCTAGTGTGCCACAGACCACCATGGACACAGTGGGAATGGGGTCAACAAGTGATGCGGGACTAGGACAAGTTCCACTTGCAAGTGGCAGCAATACTCTTGGTCCTAGTTACAGTGCTGAGTCCGAAGCAGTAGCAGCAACATCATCCTTTGCCCTAGGCAGTGAATGTGAATGTGGAGGAGAAGAAGAGGTAATTCTTCTCCACCTGTTCCCTATTCCCTGAAGTCATGGGTGTGGGACTATTTTTCTCTTGCAGTCATCACCAACGGCACTGTGCACAATTTGTTACAAGTCAGTGAGAAGAGGAAAGGAGGGAACACACCTTGGCACAACCACTCTGATAACACACATAAAACAGAAAAACCATGGCATTTATGTCAAAATTGTTAAAGCCAAACACCCACCACAGAAATCAAGCACCTCTGTTGCTGTAACTTCTGACTCTCCAGAAAGGCAACAAGAAGCAAGGCGGAGATCAAAGAGGAGGAAGCATAGCGAAACCCAGGCAGAGACTGGAAATTCCATGATGAGTGAAACAACTAGCTCGCCATCAGCTTCTTCCTTCAGGGTAACTACATCTTCTGCCAATCCACCTTGTTCACCGTAACCCCCTGCCAAATGACAGCCACTCTGTTGATGTTAGGATGTGGCAGTTCATGTCCACCCATTGCATACTTTGTTGTGCACTGACCACACATGGCAGTGTGGTGGAGGAGAATCGCAAGTAGGACATCAAGCAGCATCTGAGGAGATTCCATCCTGCAGAATATGCTAAGATGGTGGCAGGGAGGGTTCATCATTACTATTACACTCTCAGCAAGTTGTCATGTGTCCTTAGCAGGGTGTAGTCAAGGGGTATAGTGACATCAGCAGTACTTGGGTTCTGGTGTCATGATGTTTGGATACAGTTGTGCCCTCAGGTGTTATTTACCACATACACCTTGCACATTGCAGTTGTTGATGGGAGGCACAGTTCCTGCTCTCAAGGGAAACATTTCTATTCTAATAACAACACACCCATGATTTTGGAGGAGGTGCAGGTGGAAAAGAATTATTGGCCAACTTCTTATTTTCTCCACATATACTGGGGGCTACTTATTGTGCTGTTACTGCCTCTGGCGCATCACTGGAGCTAGTCGTGGCTAGTGGAACTTTCATCATCCATCACCCATGTTACTGCTGTTGTTGATCCCATTCCCTTTAAACTGCCTAATCATCCTGCTGCTTAAACAAGAACAGCTGTTGCAAATTCCGCAATTATATACTCAGAAGGATATTTGACAGTGGCCAGTGGCCAACACAACATGACCTGCTGGCACTAGGCCAGTACGGAATTTTTTTCTCAGTGCTTGTGCTTTAAAAAAAAAAAAAAATACTAATAAAAAAAAATATATAGTCCTACAAATCAATGTTTCCTTGAGGCTTGTACCAAACAAGCCTATGTCCTACAAATCAATGTTTATTCAGGGCTTGTGCCTCTATTAAGTTGAATTCCTACAAATCAATGTTTCCTCAGGGCTTGGGCCTCTAACAACAAATTTAACAAATCATCTTCTACAAGATACTCTATCATGTCAAGTACCAGTCTACCCCAGTGGCAGCT
Organism: Rhinophrynus dorsalis; assembly: GCA_037306005.1. Taxonomy (NCBI): domain Eukaryota; kingdom Metazoa; phylum Chordata; class Amphibia; order Anura; family Rhinophrynidae; genus Rhinophrynus; species Rhinophrynus dorsalis. The sequence goes on from CM074718.1 coordinate 64,072,863, forward strand.
TATGTCAGGGGGTTCCTGTCTATATCATTTTACATACAAATTTCTTATATATATTTTTTTTTATTAACTGTCCCCCCAGTACCAGTCAAGAACCCCCCAAAACAAATTCCCTGTTTAACTGATTAATTCCCCAGACTCCATCCTGCCACCCCAATCCCAGTAAACAAACCCCCCAAAAAACATTCCCTGTTAACTGATTGTTTCTCCACACCCCACCAACACAATCAGCCTCATGCCCCTTTTATACTATGCATTTCAGAAATAATGTAACATTTGTGTTGAGTGTAAATTCAATGTTCCCATTTATTTCAATGGAATGAGCTAGGTGAAAAAAGCAGAAAATTTGTACTTTTTGCAGGAAATTATTCACCAAGTGGGAAGTGCCATTATTCACAAATTTCAGTATGAGGTGAATGTTTCCGCCCATCCATAATAATAACCCTTCAGTTTAGGTTGACAGATAAATTTAAATACCTCCTGACATGATACAAAGCATTCTTCTGTTAGGAACTTTAACGTGCATGTGTGTATAAAAACAGATAGGCAGCAACAGTGGGTCTTGGTAAAAAAAAAAGCTAACAGTAATGGATCAATGTTTTGTTCCTCCCGAGGGCCAGGGGGAAAACTGCAGTGTTGACCCATTAAAATTTTTATTTTTTGCCAAATAAAAGACCCACTGGTACTGCCTTTCTATTTTATGTTTATTGCATTAGAATTGTACACATGGGCATGGAGAACCTAAAAAGTGAGTGATTCAATAAATTCATTGTAGATATACATATTATACATCATGCTGCTTTATGAAGGACACCTACCGAGGTAAATGAATATGCTACACAGATTAAAAGTCACTAATAGCTAGGGTGAAGATATTCTTTAAGTGGCATGTCAGCTGGAGGCTACTGGGTGCTGCCCTGTAGTGTTGCATGCAGGTACTAGAACCTGTCGTGCTAAGGAAAAATACACTGCAATAACTCCATAAAGAGGGTTGTAAAACTTCCAGGAACTCACCTAGGATATATAATGCAAAAATAATAAATAAAAGATTATGAATCCCATAAAAGGAAAAGATCTGGCCAAATGTATTCATTGGATATCATTAATAACATAAAAAAGAGGTTTATATGTTTGCACAATGCATTTCCAATCTTAAAATTATTTTTATCAGTACTCAAAGATGGAGCAAACCTTTTGCCCAGTGTGTGGATACTTATAAAAGGGTTTTAATTAAGCATAAATACATGATGAGTGTACACATTTTATTTGTAATACACATGGAAATACATAACCTTTCATCAAATAAAAATGAGAAAGAATAATATGAGTAGATATTGAAAATCTGAAATAAGTCAAATTATTAGGAAGTCACTAAGACTGAGTCTGGTATTGAGGGGGAACAAAAATCACACTAGAAAATGAATAAGAGTAATGTGTGGACTGTATGCTGGATAAAAAAAAGAAAATAATAAACAAGGAAGAAACGTGAAAGGAAAGGACAAACGTGAAACTAGATTAAAAAAACTATGATAAAATGGGGAAGTGGTACAGTGACGGAGGAGCAGGAAACCCCAAAAAGCAATAAAAAATGGATTATCAAGTTAGTTCTAAAAATTGCAATGGGGATTGTGAACGTTTATGTATTCTGAGTGATGGTGTGGTATAGCCACTGGGTCAAAACCTCTTAAAAGATGCTTAGTTTGTGTAGGGTGGGAGCATGGATTTTCTCAGTTGAACAAATTCTGGTCACCCTGTGCATTCTATGCAAAATAGAGGGTGGAATGGTGGATCTCTAGTTAGGGAGAGATTAATACCTTAGTGTCATTGTTTAAATGAGATAGAAGTATTTTAGATGCTGAAGAAATGTGAGGAAAGGCAGTCAGATATATGGAAAAAAGGAGAATCATTGAATCTAATGGGAAAGGAACTTCAAGGGAGAGCAGGACCACAAGTTGTGATACATAAAACCAATGCCCCATTTGTATCTCCAACAGCTAGATGAGACATTGGAATAGAGTTTCCCTACGAGAGAGACAGGGTATTTCTAATGAGGCAACTTTCACCGAGGAGTGAAAAAGACAATAAAGTATAGAAATCCATTCAGAAACAGAAAAAGAAGCAGATAGACTTTAGAGTATTAGGCTGGTAAAACAACAGTTTAGATAATTTTGATAAAGTTTTAGTATGGGTTGATGATGGACTGGAAATTAAAATTGCAAAACTGTCGTGCTTTCTGTAAGTAAAGCCCTTTGTCAAGATATTGACTACAATGGTAAACTTGCCTGCATTTCCCTTGAAGGTTGTAAGGGTGGTTATAGTTACATTTCAGTTCAAAAGAAATGATACCAGAATAAGATAGTAGATTATTTAGAGTTAATGACTGTTTGAAGGAATGGCCCTTTTGTCCCAAAGGGAACTCAGGGTTGTGATAAATGGATTGTAGGGGTGGAGGAATAAGGGGCCAGTGAGAGAGATAAATCAGGTTTTTCCCATGCAGAGATGATTAGGGATGGGCAAAAAGTGTGAAAAAGTTCCCGCAAAGCTTTTTGCAAAAACTTGTCAATTTTTGTCCTCCTTTTCGCCTATTTTAACAAATTTTTGCCTATTTTAACACATTTTTCGCCTGAGTCCTACAGCAACATATGCCTTGAAAAATGTGTTAGCATACATAGTGCATTTGTCCTTTGCTAACTTCCTGCTTATGTGACACTGGAACATATTCATGATGATGTCAAGTAACAAAAAAAAAATAAAGTACAACTTACAATGTGGCAGATGTGTTCTCTAGTGGTGGTGGTAGAGGACTGGCATGGTGTGATTTGTGTATGTATATTGTTTTTACCATTGTCATACTCTATCCTCCTTCTCAGATTATTGACACACATTACTTATTGGTCATAGCAGTGGTCCCAAGTGGGGTAGATGGTGACAACCCTTCTTCACAACCCTCCACCACCTCCTCTTCTGTGCTGCTGTTATTATATTTGTCCTGGCTTTGTCTGTCATACTCATCTGCAGCAGGAGCCATAGGTGTTATTTGGACTGAACTAACTGTTGGCACTGGCAGTAGCACACTCTCTGACACATAAATAACTTCACTACTTCTTTTTTCTGCCCTAGTGCCCTTGGAACTTGTTAAAATGCTAGTTGCGGCATCTTTGGCCTGCTGATACTGTGTCTCCCAGTCAGACCTGTGGTTGTGCTTCCGGTGGGATCTCATAGAGGAAGTGCCTAGGTGTGAGCTTGCTTTCCCCCTGCTCGTGTACTTTTTGCACAGACAACAGATAGCAACATGCTTAGCTTGAGGATCCTGAGTAAAGTATCTGCATACTGTGGACTTCATGGAATGAGGGGTTCCTGAGGTGGTGCTGCTGCTACTAAAACTACTGGGGCTAGGTGTTGATGCAATTATACTACCACTACTATAATGTGTCAAATGTACAGCACTTGCAGCAGCAGCAGCAGAGACACTTGTCATATCTAACATTGTGGATGCTAATAACCTGTGTTGATGTTGCTGGGTACTCAAAACACAAGTATCTGTGTGGCTGAGTAGGACTTGGACTTTGAAGAGGCGATGGTGCTGATGATGACTGAATGATGACTGTGCTTGTCCAGGGTCAGACTTTCCAATGGCTTTTTCAAACAGTTTATAGACAGGCATAGTGCTCCTTAAAAGTGGTGGAAGATTCATCCTTTGACTTTCTGCTAACCTTGTAGCCCTGTCATCTTCCTCACTCTCAACTTCATCGTATCTGAACAAGAGAAGGATGCTGGGGGGATATATTCTACATCTGCATCATCATCAGTCATCATTAGATCATCCTCAGCAGCATCGGCAACATGACAATTCTTGCCCACTGCCCTTATATTCCTCTAAGCTTTTGGAGGTCTCATCAATTTCTTTTTACTTTTACTGTAACAAAGTTCCCTACTACTTTGAGGATGGGTGTTTTGGTGCTTGTTTGTCTCACTATCTGATGCAACAGGGGGTTCAGCTTCTACACCTTCCTATATTATGCTATTGCCAGCATAATCAACACTTAAATGTGACTTGTCATCTTCAGTGTTCTTCTTATATGGTTCTTTATTTCTAACGGCACTGGTGGTGCTGGAACTAGTTTTGCTGGGACCTTGACAAACTGCATCTTCCCTTGGAGTAGAGAGATCATCATCATTGATTGCACACTCTGAAGCAATCATTCCTGCAGTCAGTTTGGACTACTACTTTAATCTCACGTCCCTATACTGCTCCACCCCTCCCCCTTTCCTTTCACCTTGTGCATTTGCTGGACATTACTACTGCACTGTGTTTTTTTTACTGTACGGTACACAACACAACTGATGGAGCTGTATGATGCCTTGCCTAAGCCTAGTCAATTGTCTGTAACTGTCAACTAATATATTTAGTCTTTTAATCTTTTTTATTTGTTATTTTTTTTACGTTGTCCACCCTGTTGTCTTATCACAGTCTGTCCCAAAAAAATGATAACTGAAAAACAAAATCAACAACTTCTTTCCCCAGACTTCCCTACCCAGCACAGAGACAATTACAGCATGATCAGCAAGCAAATAGGTCCCTAGCAGCCTGTGGCTTGACAGTCAGTCACATGGAATTTTTGAGTATTTGAGGTCAACCTCCTTCCTCCTTTCTTCTCCCCAGAGTACCTCACTGGCTCTCCTAATACGCACTTACACAGAACAAATGTCCTACTAAAAGATTCCCTAAACTAAACTTCAATTCCCCTCTCTGTCTTCTCTAGCTCAAACAAGGTGCTGCTCTCTCCCGTCACAAAAACAGAATGGTATGCAGTGAGAGTCTGATAGCCTTTTATATGGCTGTAGAAAACTTTCGTGTGTTGGAGAAAAATTTTTCTTCCCATTGATTTCAATGGTCTAAAATGACAGGAAAAATCAGAAAAACTGCACTTTTCACAGGAGTATTTGCCAAGTGTAAAGTGCCATTATGCGCAAATTTTAGTTTGAGGCGAACATTTTCACCCATCCCTAGAGATGATATGACCTACTACCTATGATCCATCAAGTATTTTGGAATGGAAGCACGGTTGAACCAGACAATGCCTGATAGTTCAATGTTCGGGCCAAATGATGACAATTTATTAATATAGATAAGGTAGCTGCTCTATCCTATATAATAATTCGCTAAAATGTGTGTAACAACACAGTCATGCACAGTAGAGACTGCCAATGATGAGGCTGATACAGAGTGGGGCACTCCGAAGGAGCGTCCAGCTCTGTATCATCAGCGGCGTGGGCAGTCTCTATTGAGCATGACTGCACCGTATCACAGTGCCGTGATTTCTTGTCTGTGGACATTGCTACTTCCTTTCGGTGCTTGTTGCTTGTTATTGGATACTGGTCTCTACTCCGCCCAGCAATCGTCTATTTAAACCTTGTTCTCACTACCTTGGGTGCCCTTTCATGGTGTTCCTGACCAGACATGTGTTGCTGTGCATCCTGTTCCGTGTATGATCCGGTTTTGCCTGACCTTGCTCTTGTCTTTGCTGCCTATTCCGTTGCCGACCCGGTTTGCCTGACTATCGATTCCTGTGTACCGATTCCGATGTACCTGACTACTACTCGCTGTGTACCGATCCAGGCTTTGGCTGACTACCGCTCTCTGTGTTCCGTTCCAGGCTTTGGCTAACAACCGCTCTCTGTGTACCGATCCAGGCTTTGGCTGACACCGCTCTCTGTGTACCGATCCTGGCTTTGACTGACTACGCTCTCTGTGCACTGATCCAGGCATTGGCTATTACTTCTAGCGGTACCTATATCGCCTGTGCCCACTGATGCCTCTGGTCTAGTTTACTCTAGCCTGGGCCTTTACGGTTGACCCTGGTTGCGCTACCTATACAGCCTGTGCCTTTGCGGTTGCTTCCGGTTGCACTACCCATACATCCTGTGCCTTATTGCCTCCGATTGCTCTACCTATACAGCCTGTGCCTTACTATTGCCTCTGGTTGCGCTACATATACAGCCTGTGCCTTGGGGGTTGCTTCCGGTTTTGCTACCTATACAGCCTGTGCCTTTACCGTTGTCCCGGTAGCGTTACTGTACAGCCTGTGCCAGCTCCGGTTGCCTCTGGGCATAACGTCCAAGTACGTGAGTCTGCGTCTGCCACTTGGGCTATCCTCTACCTTGCCTTCTGGGCAAGTCCTGCTGCCTCACTCTGTTTCCCCTGTTCCATTGGGGATTTTGCCCTGCAGTACTTACCTCTGCTTTTGGGCACTTCCTTGCTGGTACTGCTGAGGTTTTGTTCCTGTTCCAGTTCTACACTCTGTCATTACATTTATTGTGTATACTTGCTTCTGTTTGTACCCTGACCTGTGTCAGATCCAGAAGTGCTCATTCACTGTCTGGGTCTGGACCTGTGAAGGGCATTTCTGTTCTTTATTATTTATTTAATAAAGCTGAATTTTTACCAGTGGCACTGTGGCCCGTATAATGGGCTCTTCAACTAGTAGTAGGATAAAATACCTAAGACCCCTAAACCTCACAGTTTAGGGTGGAGAGCAAGATAATGGTGGGCTATTCTGTGTTTGTTTATTTGCCATATGAAAGCATGAATGGATTTTTTGAGCTTATGTATGTAAGCAGAGGGATTTGGCAGGGGGAGTATCACGGTCCCCGTGATCCTTTCTGTCACTCTCAATTGTGCTGCTCCCTGATTGGTTGAGCTGTGTTGGCCCGCCCCTGGTGACCTGTTTTATTCTGGCCATTGGCACCTGTCAGGTGCCCTTTCATGGTGTTTCTGAGCCAGTATTGCTGTTGCTGTGTTCCAGTGTTCCTGATCTCCTGTGTACCGACTTGGCCTGTACCGACTACGCTCCTGTGTTCCTGTTCCGTGATCTGACCCAGCCTGGCTGACTTCCCACTTGTTGCTGATCTGGCTTGTCTGCGAATCTCCTCCGTGATCTGACCAGGCCTGGCTGACTTCCTGCTTGTTGCTGATCTGGCTTGTCTGAAAATCATCTCCGTGATGCAACCCGGCCTGGCTGACATTCCTGCTCGATTGTTGATCTGGCTTGTCTGCGAATCTCCTCCGTGATCTGACCCGGCCTGGCTGACTTCCTGCTTGTTGCTGATCTTGCTTGTCTGCAAATCCTCTCCGTGATCTGACCCGGCCTGGCTGACATTCCTGCTCGATTGCTGATCTGGCTTGTCTGCGTATCTCCTACTTGTCCTGACCCGGCCTGGCCGACTACTTGCTCCTGGACTTCCGGATTCTGCCGCTCCAGTCTACAGCTCCTGTTGTCGCCTCGGCGACATTCTGATCGTTGCAGTGTGTGATCTGAGCCTCCTGTATTTCCTGGGTTAACCATTGCTGAGCTGTGTTTCCTGAGCTGAGCCTTCCGTATTCATTGTATTGTGTAGTATAGCTGAGTCTATTTACACTTGCTGTGCCGTGTCGCTATTGTGAGCCTTGATCACTTGTGTTGCTTCCTTCTACCGCACTGCTACTTTAACCATTGCTAAGCCTTAGCCAGATACTCTGCTTCTACAAGCCGGCCGCTATCACGGTACTGTTGGTATCCGTTAAGCCCGTGGGGGCTATTAACTCAAGCTATCACAATACTGTTGGTTCCCGTTATGCCCATGGGGGCTATTGGCTCAAACGATCCTAATACTGTTGGTCTCCGTTTACGCCCGTGGGGGCTACCAAACAATTACCCTCAGCTTCAGTGTCAAGTCGCAGCTCTTATCTACAGTGTTACACATTCAATGGACTTAAGGTGTTGTATGACCTAGCACCTACTGCAGTCTTGTTACCAAGGGCGTGCCAAACACCACATTTGAGACTGATTACCCTTGTAATTAACCATTTGTCTTCAGTCACCGTTTTGCCTGCTCCATATCTGTATTAGTGATATATTCCCTGTTCTGTACCTGTCATTGCAGTCCATTTTCTGCTATTATCAATACGGCCCCTAGGGGACAAGCTTGTTATTATTTTTTTGTTCTAATAAAGTGTATTTTATCCTAACCCTCTGTCTGAGTGTCTGAAAACCGTTACAGGGAGGGAGTTAAAGAAGTTTCAAATCTTGAGGAGGATAATCATTTTGGCTAGATTAACCTTACTGAACCAGGAAATATAAAAGTTATGCTACTGTTTTGTCTCAGTCTTCAAGGAGGTTAAGAGGGGCTCAAACTACTGAGGAATACTATCTTTAGGGTTACTGCTGAGATAAACTCTTAGGCATTTATTTCTCACTGGCTTCCAATGGAAATGAAAATTATTTATAATTTGAGTGGTTAGGCTCCCCTTGAGTTAGGGTTAAGGATTTCAGACTAAACAAAATTAAATTAGGATTGGGATATAAACTGTAATGTTCCATTGTGTGAACCATAAGTGAAATAAATTTTTGTTGTTGTGTGACAAAGAATAAGATGACATCTGCAAAGGTAGCAACTTTGGTCTCAGAAAGTCAGAATAATGAGTGGGTAAGCCACACCTATTCTGTGAAAGTCTAATAGAAATAACAGGGGCTCCAAAGCGAGAATGAAAAGAATTTGTGATAGGAAGCATCATTGGTAGTTGGGATTGGTCAAGATCCCGGACTATAACCTAGGTGAAGCTTGATAATGGTGAGGCAGTTGAGCCTTATTCCTAGGCAAAGAAGGGGTGTAGAGAGATAAGACCAACGAATTCTGTCAAATATTTTCTCTGCATCCATTGTTACTAAAATAGTAGGCAGTGTATATAAGGGTGATGACCTTTGGGAGAGGGTACCAAGTTCAATTGTGCTACAAGTACTCAGGATGGGATTGTGCTGATGTTTTAAATATTTTGTGTAGTAGGAGATCAGAAAACATCTCCTGAAGGGTTTTATTTGTAGGCTACCAGTAGTTCTTATTCTATAAAGGAAAGTTCAACATCTCTCGTTGCCTCTGGAGGTAACTTACGGATATTACAGTGACATAAAAATTTGGGTCAGGGTCAGGGTCAGGTTGATATTTTAAACAAACCAGAATCTGCCATGCCAGGGCAATTATCTTCTCTTACTGTGCTGATTTATAATACTAGAGCGTTATTGTTTTATCATACATACGGTTTAAATATATAAATATATATATACTAGCTGAACAGCCCGTTACACGGGCCACAGTGCCACTGCCACCCGGTCGCGGGGCAGTCACGCGCAGTAGAGACTGCCCGCGCCACGACTGATACAGAGCTGGACGTTCCGTCGGAACGCCCAGCTCTGTATCAGCCGCGGCACAGGCAGTCTCTACTGCGCATGACTGCAGTACGCGCAGCAGTGTCTACAGCGCATGTCGCGGCGTTACACAAGAATTAGCTAATTATTATATAGGATATATATATATATATATATATATATATATTTTTTTTTTAATATATATATATATATATATATCTATAAATATCTATATATATATATATATATATATATATAATCTGGGCATGGAGTGGCTTTATTTAAGTGCATATTTCTCTGTATATTTGTCTTTATAGGCCAATGCATGCAATTCAGGGCTTACTGCATACACACAGTACAACAAACCTACCTTCCTCTAGACTGTAAGGTCTCACGAGCAGGGCCCTCTGATCCTCCTGTTCTCCACATCTGATTGTACTATTTAATATCTCTGTATGTCTATTCCTAATTGTACAGTGCTGCTGAATTAGTTGGCGCTATATAAATAAAGAATAATAATAATAATAATAAGTTATTTATCAGATCAGCATCTGCTACAGTCTCACCCAAGTACATTATTATGTGTACTGAATACACTGTAAAATTCTCTAGTATGCTAATCAACAAATTCCTAGACATATAAACTGTTTGATAACCCCATACCACTTACAATCTATAAAAAAAGCAAATGTGTTGTACTTGAACATGATGTAAACCTAGATCGCTGTTTGAAAAAGTTCTAAAATATGTTTATCAATGCCAGTAGCAAAATAACAAAAAATAAATTAGAAAAAATAGAAAGTTGCCTTGGAAACTACAATTAAACTAAAACTTGGTGTTCACGTGAAATACATATTAATGCTTGCACATATGTTCTTAATTTTGCATCAGTTATGTCAAAAATGATATCATTTCCAGAATTTCAGAAGTATGACATAATTCACAAAACATTGTTCTCCAAAGGGGTAACATTTCTAGGTGTCAGAATTTGGTTCATTCTGTTCAAAAGACAATTTTTACAGGTCAGTTTTAATTATTTTATTCACTAGTCACAAGAAAATGGCTGTTCAGTAGATTTACTGGTGTTGTTCAATTATCTTCAATAGAAGTGCCAAGACGTGTTTCACTTATTTATTCTTTTTATAGTAGGGTGTAAAGTTTCTGTTCCCGAAGGTGTGATTGTCCAGTTTCATAAAGTTTGTTCAGCTGTCAGCAGGAAGATGCAAGTAAATTGTAATACCATTGCTAGGAGGTATAAAAATCATTCAGTTCATATCCAGTTCATATAATAAAATCATGTAAACACACTGAAAAGGTTTGAGCATCCAAAGTAGTTTAGGAAATGTCATATGACAATCTAATGTAAGTTGTATTGTGCTCTAGAATTGCCAACCTCCTGTCTTTACTCATATGTTCATTTTTTTTAATTAATAGTTATATTTTTAATGCTGAAAACCAAAGTATTACAGTATAATCAAAATGCACCTGTGCCAGTTATATGTGTTTATTGTATGCCCAATATATTAATGCTAGCACTAACTAAATTTAACAAAACATATAAAGGACATTTACGAAAAATGTTATAAATATAGCTCATGTACTCCCCAGGGAACAAATGACACATGAACATGTACTATAATCACCAGGCATTAGATAGTAACTGTAATAGCTATTTGGGTCAGTAAGATAAACCAAACCAGGAGATAAACCAAACCCCCATTTTTATCATTTATTCTTAATACAGTTAGTACAGCTGATCCAAATGGCACAGTCTGAAACATACACTGTCACTGAACATGATAAAATAGAGTGAGACATCTCAGTGAATATGCTGGCACCATTGCTATGTCCTTATTGTCAAGAGGTGGAGATTATATAGACTTTGCACTCAGATACCATAATATGACAGTGTCCTTAACTGAGGCAATAACATACTTATAAAGCTCACCATATCTTCCACCCCTTCACCCCTGTCATTAACAAGCAGGCTGCCCAGAAAGGCATGATATCTCCAACTTAAGGTACCATTAGCTACCCAGTGCCCTTCTATGGAACCCTGTTATGGTAGTTTAATCAGGAGGCAGACTGCACCACTTAGCCTGTAAGCATAAACTTTGGTGTCTGAAGCTCCTGTTGTAGAACAAGGAAAACATACATCAGTTGCAAAAATATAGAACCTGGATGATGCATAAGTCATGGATGGTGTCTGTGCAGAAGGCTGTCAGTTAACTGTATAATAATTTTGTAAATGTAAGACAAAGACTACTTTACTGTTTTAACTAGATTTGCAAGGTCTTTTGAGTGCTGTTAAAGTGTACCTTTTTCTTTTTATTCTTCTTGAGTTTTTACACTAAGCGTCACCTGCTCTCATACAGGGCTCAATATATTGGGCTTTTGCAATATATCACTCCTTTAATATACACTAATAAAACACAATGGTCAGTGCCTCTTAGGACAAAACTGATAGTGTAGTAGCATGTTTAAGGAAGAAATACCATAGACGTGATTATTTTTGCCTTTAGCCATTTTGCTGCTAGGAACATGGTCTTTAATGTTATCTGTCTTTGCTTGGGATAGATAGGCACACTGTGTTTGCTTACACATATACTCACTCCTTTTTAACTTTTAACTTGCACTAGTAGATAATATATACCTCTTATTTTAACATCTACATATATACATATGGTAAAGGATGTTACTTTAAGTGTGCTATGTGCTTAAAGTTACCACTTATCCATCAATAGCCACATATACATCAATATATATATATATATATATATATAGTAGGTAAATGGTGGGATCACCAAAAAACAAGACCACTCTTGGGACTGAGCAAACTTCAGTAAAAAAGAAAAAAAAAAAAGGAATGATTTTATTACATAAACTTTTGGCCCCCGTTTTACTTGATCTTTTATTAAAAGTAGTTACAGATTGTAATCAGTTACTTATAATAATTATATACATTATTTAACACTAAGACAAATACATTTTTTCTCTTTGAAAAATCTTTCTTTGTGAAATTGCCATTTATATGAATACTAGTTGAACAGCCCGTTACACGGGCCACAGTGCCTCTGGCAGCCGGTCGCGGGGCAGTCCCACACAGTAGAGACTGCCCGCGCCACTGCTGATACAGAGCTGGACGCTCCTTCGGAGCTCCCAGCTCTGTATCAGCCGCGGCGCGGGCAGTCTGTACTGCGCATGACTGCCGCACGCGCAGCAGTGTCTACTGCGCATGTCGGGCGTTACACACAACTTAGCGAATTATTATATAGGATCTTCTTCACACATCATTTACTTATACATTTTCAAAACTGTTGTGATACTATATATTTAATTCAAAGGGTAACATCCTAGAAAATATGTGAGTTGTTTTTGTCTTTTAACAATTACCATCTGATATTGATTCTAGTAGTATGATCCTGCTAGTGCTTCTGCAAGTGCTCCTGTTATGGCCTTTGAAGATGGATTTCAGTTGAAATACCTTCTGTAATCATGTCATAGAAGCTTAGTGAATCAGTCTGAGGATAAGTCTTTCTACTGAGTGATGAAAAACATTCCCAGCACCAGATTGCAGCTGAGTTGAATAGGGCAGTACAATGCACAATGAAGAGATTTTCTGAAGCCAAATAATTTTCATCCAAAGCAAGACCAGACAGACTTAAACTTACCAAACCATCAGAAGACCAGTATATGTGTGGAGATGCTTTGCTTATTCTGGAGTTGGTGATGTGCACAAGACCAACTACACTTTGATCAAAGAGAAATACCACTCTACTCTGCAGATGCATGACATCCCTTCTGGCTTAAAGTTGTGTGGAAGAGGATTCATTTTCCAGACGGTCAATGATCCTAAATGCACATTAAAGCTGTAACAGTCATATCTGAAGTCCAAGGAAGTGCAAGGAGTGCTAATTTGCATGACTTTCCCACCAAAATCACCGGACCTCAAACGTTTTGGACATCTTTGTGTGAGCAGGAAGAATAGGTACAGGTTCCTGTGAGAGGCCAGGTTCTGGCTGCTACTGGTCAAAAAGATGGGAAGGATCCTGTGAGTGGACACTGAAGTGAGAATATTTCTCCCTGAGGTCTTGTACAGTTCAGGAATCTGCAAATGCTTTATGCACCATGTGAAATAAAACAGTAAAGAGGAGAAAGCAAGGATCCCACCATGGCGCAGCTGCATTGCTTAAGCATATGTAGCAAAGGCATGCGGACATGTACGAGAAAAAAACATAGGAAGTCCCACTCCCATGCCACTGCTGTGGCTGCTATTGGCCCTGCTAGTACTTCTGCTACCCCCTTCTTCAAAAACATGGACACAAGAAAACCTCCACTAAGAAGACCAGATTGGCTGTGGAGACTCCCATCAGCCAGCAGCAATCCCCCATCAGCCTTTTCGGACAACACCATCAGTGGCTCCACCCCTCACAACTTCCACACCTGTCCAAAGTATTCCCAATCAGTCCCAAATCCCTCCACCAATGCCATTATGTCCTCCTGACAGAAATTCGGTGTGCACACAAATGTGGCAATTTGTGTCCACACATGTCACTCTATGTGGCTTAATGACTGCACACGATAATGTTCTGGAGATGTACAGGATGCAGGGCCTAACAGCACCTAAGAACCATGCATCCTGCATAATATGAACATCATTTAGCAGGGAAACTGAATTATTTTTACAAATTTGTTTATATATATATATATATATATATATATATATATATATATATATTTATAATGTATATGAATGAATATGCTGCCAAGCTGAGTCATATGTTTACTTTATAAAAGTAATTTGTTTTACGCTTCCCACCTCCAAATAATATTTCTTGGCTTACCATTGCATAGGCTTTTTTATTTAAAAAAATATATATTTCTAGCCCTAATTTTAGTAGGGCATTTGTTTTTTGGCTACTGTGAGTCAAGCAATAAAACAAACTGCATAAATCACAGTCACAACTATTATTCATTTAAAGCAACAGAACACTCATCTATATCCTCATTCTATTCCTATCTACAAAATAAACAGGTGCATATCACTATGTTTGCAGTGCCCACCAATTATACATAGCATGACATAATATAAGACATTGTTACTGAATGTTTGAATGTGAAAAATAACACAATTAATGAAAATAAAACAACTTATGAAGAAAGAAAGAAAGAAAGAAAGAAAGAAAGAAAGAAAGAAAGAAAGAAAGAAAAAGAAAGAAAAACATTGTTTACAGATGGCACAGATATACAGCCCTAATTCCCAAGTAATGTATATAGGCTACTTTGATAAGTGAATATCAAATTCAATCAGAAAAACCCACTAGTGGCTCATAATAATACACATAAATCATAGTAACATAGCAACATAGTTGATGGGGCTGTAAAAAGACATGTGCCCATCAAGTTCAGCCCATGCCATATCACCCTTTTGAGCCCAAGTGGTACATACAATTCCTTCTGTGACTCCAAATGCGGATCAAAATCCTATTTTAACTTTTATAATAACTGTATTATACATAAACATTAATCACTGGTCTTAGTAGTGGTCCCAGCAGTGGTCCCAACTGAGTGCTACCATTTTGAGGACTGCTGTTTTTACTCTCACTGTCAGGCACAGCAGTTGGTTGAACTGCAATACCTTCCTCCATTGTGCCATCCAAACTAGAATGCAATTAATTGTAGTCTTCAATGTTCTTATAAGGTTTAATAATACTACTGGTGGTTCTGGGGGTGGTGGAACTTTTTATAGTACTTTGACAAACTGCTTCCTCGGGAGGAGAATGCTCATCGTTGTTTGTAGCACTGTCATCATCATTTGTAACACTGCAGCAACCATGGCTGCAGTCAAGTTTTGGACTACCACTATACTAACACATCTCTGCACTGCCACTACTCCATTCGCCCTACACCTGCCACTAGTACACTTGCTGGACATTATTTAACAGTAAAGTACACAGCAGAACTGATCTTGGGCTAGATTCTATTGCAGGTGATAAATGTTACCGCCCGGTTTATTAAATATTTTCCTATTGAAGTCTATGGGGAACCTGGAGATAAAATCATAGATAAAATTAGCATCCGCAATAGAATCCATCCCCTTTTGTGTGATGTCTTCCTTTTTATAAAATATTATATTGCAGGTGATAAATAACATATTCCTATTGAAGTCTATGGGAAAACCTGGAGATAAAAGCAGTTATAAAATTAGCACCTGCAATAGAATCCAGCACCTAGTATCTCCTAGTATCCCTGTCACCTATATCAAAACTATTTTCTTTTTTTAGTATTTTTCATTTTGTTTCTTGTTTTTTTTTTTTCTAGCTGTCCCTATCCACATCCACAAAAAACACACTCCCTGTTTCTTCCCTTCGACTCCCCTAACACAGAGATAACAGCCAGATCAGAATGAACTTGTATTATAGCTGGCTGTGTCCTCCCAGTCAGTCACACAATAATTTGGGGTAAATTTCCATGTTCACTTCACACACCCCCAGACTTCCCTAACACAGAGATAACAGACAGATCAGGTGAGAACTTAGATCACAACTGTCTGTCTCAGTCAACCAAGATTTTGGGATATTTTGAGTCAACCTCCTTTGTCCCCTCACCATCCACCAGAGTCCCCCAGACTCTCCTAACACAGAGAACAAAGGTCCTGCCTACAAGACTCCTTAAACTACAATCCAGTTGTGCTTTGTTTGCCTATCCTAACTACTGCAACATTGTGTTGCTTTCTTCCTTGAAAACAAATCTGTAAATGACATGTGCAGGAACCTGACACCTCTTTTATGTTATCCCTGCAGGAAAAGAAAACAAACTTGCCAAGTGGGGATAATATTCAGTCTTACCATTGATTTCAATGCAACAAGCTAGGCAGGAAAAAACTTAAAATCTCCACCTTTTGTGAAAAAAGTACTGATTGGTTGGAAGTGCCATTTTTTGTCATTTTTCTTTTGAGGCAAAACGATTCACCCATCCCTAATCACAACTAAGACGTGATTTACTAATGATTGTATGTGATAATGATTAATTTTAACATCAATTATGTTATTAATCATGTAATTATTGCTCATTGTTCTTTCAGCCAGCAATTTTTTTGACATGTAAAGATTTTATATCATTAGGAAAATGTAAAGAAATACCAGTGGTATAGTGGTATTTCCATATATACAACAATGAGGCTGATGTACGAAGAAGACATGGAGCAAGTCTGGAGCAAACCAACTGCACCATAGGGGACACACAAGAGAACACAGTGATTTAATTAGAGCTCTTAACCCATGGAATGCTAGAGAGGTTTCAGTGGATTGCAAAGCAATGTGTTAGACACCTCTTATGTATTCAAGGAGCCAAAAGTCCCATGAAAATCAATGTGATATTTTATTATTTGTTTCTTTGGTGTAATAAATTATATTATTATTATTATAAACAATAGGGAATTGTCTCACAGAAACATAAAAAAGTACAGACAGAACATAGAAAACAAAATGATCAAGGGGCCTTATCATGAGAGGCTGCAGTCTAGAGGAAGGTAGGTTGGGATACTGAAGGCGCAAGTACTATGGGTTGTAAGTGCCTCCTGTCACATCATGAACTGTATTTCAGTGCAGTAGTCCAGAAGTGTAATGGATCTGTTAGGGAGAAAAAGGGTCTGTGTGAACAGTAAGGTCCTGATGGGGTCGTACGTGGGAGAGTAATGTAGAAAGAATGAGCAGAGTTTTGGGCAGGCTGTTGATCTAGCCATGCTCATAATAAAGTTATGGAGCAGTTGATACGCTTTACTGGACGAGGCTCAACAAGGCCGATACATACGTCTGGGGTTGGCTTCTTCTCTTGTCCAGAGAGGAATTGCCTGGCACTTCATGGCTGGACTGCTGTTTTGGCAGGACCAGTATGATATGCTTTAAGATATTTCCTATCCATGAAAGGCACTGGTGAGCTAAAAGAGACTGCACGCTGGTAGGACACCTCTCCTAGAGAGCCTGCAAATTTGTATTGCAGGCTTGTTCCTAGTTGAGCATCTCTTACTCCCACTTCACATATGCAAATTATCCATGAGATTGGTCACCCCAAGGGTAAAATGGAAATCCAGCAGTGGACCCCTTGCTCACACTGCCTAGAGAGATCAGCTTATATCTGGGGTTGACTGCTTCTCTTGTTCAGAGGGGAATTGCCTGGCACTTCATGGCTGGACTGCTGGTTTGGTAGGACCAGTATGATATGCTTAGGATATTTCCTCTCTGTGAAAGGCATTATTGGTCTAGAAGAGTCTGCACCCTTGGTAGGACACCCCTCCTAGAGGGCCTGCAAATTTGTGTTGCAGGCTCGTTCCTAGTTGAGCATCCTTGACTCCCACTTATGTTAGTAAATCTAGCAATATTATAAATTATAAAAAAGACTAAAGAAGCGCTAACTCATTTGTTCTCAGCTTAAGTGCTAAAAATAAATAAATATTATATAGTTGTTAAATTATTAAGATGGGTTGTGGTTTGACAATTCCATTAATGGCATCCACACCCATACTCTGAATATTAATATATATATTTCTAAGACATAACTGGCCTTCCTTCGTTGCAAGATGTGTAATTGTAAGCAAATCAATTGCAGCATAAGTACTAAATAAAAATTTGCAATGTATTCAAAGATTGTAAGCTCCATTTGGAGAGTTCTGTATTACATTTCCAGGGTAATCCTAGTGTTAAGATTTAACTGTCTTTGTTTTATGTTTACTCTTGTATAACTTAATGTTTAACCCATTGTATGTATGGAAATGTATGTCTAATATTTTCAAAATAAACTTTATTGAACCTAAAAAATGAAATGCTGCTCTCCTACTTCTCTCCTGAAGACTCGCTCTCCACAGAGGCAGAATCATAGGACAAAAAGAAAAGGCCAATAGTATAACATCATTAGATTTACATAACTTGTACTCACAATTAATAATGGTCAGGCTGAGAATATTCCCGCAAATCTTACAACAGAACCCACGGAGAAAAACAAACCATCTCTATTCGGGTAACAGTCTCACTTGCCAGATTCAAACTCAGTCAGGTAGCTGTACTTTCATATATAATTACAGGTTTATAAATAACAGTAAAGCAATGGCTACAAATTTAAATGGATAGTAATACTTCATTTTATCTTTATTTTATTTTGTAGGCATTAAAAAAAACATGAAGAATGATATAAGTCTTATCTCTCAAACCTTTATGGTTTATGAGATATTCACAAGAAAAGTTCCCCTCCCACCCCTTTTACCTAGTGTAAGTCATCTCTTCTCAGATGTGGAATCCAGTCCATAGACCAGACAGATAACAGCAGGGGACAATCTTCTTTGTATGAAAACAATGAAAGCCCTGCCCCCCTTGACAAGTTTTTCAGCTTTTTCCCTTATCTTAATTGAAGATTGTCCCTCTCTGCAGTCTACCTGGGCACCTCCCTTCTGATCTGGCTGAACAGTGTTACATCAGTAAAAGGGGTGGGAGGAGGATACTTTGTCATTGAATTACTCTTGAACTACAACTCTGACAGAATTGATATAACACTCTCCAAAGTCCAAATACTATGATGATTAATTAGAGCTGCTTTTATTATGAAACATTACTATCCCTTTAAGTGATTTTAAGGACTTTTCATTTTAACCTGTGGTTCAGTTGGATTGGTCAAGAATTGCTCCTCTTTTGCTTGATTAATAAGGCAATATATATATTACAATTACCATTTAACATATTTTATAGTGTCACCTTTTACCTGTATTACTGTTAAATCCGTTAAGTGTTCATGATTTAAGTTGGTAGTCACTTGTGAATTATGTGAGAATTGTAGAATATATTTGGAGAGAATTTCATACCAGTAACATGCATTCTCCTGTCTTCTATTGCCTCATTCATTATAATTTTTGATGATGTTTTGCCTGCCATATTATTAACTTCTCTTAAGCTATGAAATACCAGCTTGTCTTTTCACAGCAGAGAGATGCAGAGAATAATTATGAATGTGGAAATCCTAATGAAAACACATTTTATTGATAGAGTCTAGTGCTCCAAATAGGAGATTGCAAGATTTATGAACACCATAAAAAGCCGAACATAAAGGGAAAAAAAATGCATTTTTAAGCTGAATTACTGGGCATCATAAAGTTACATTTTGCTACTGAAGGTGAAAAAATACAAGGTATGAATTTAGTATGAACCTCATTTTCAAGTACTTGCTCCATATACATTTTTAATGACCTGAGGTGTATGACTATTAGCTTTCATAAGTTAAACATTCATTCTTCTAGTAACCTACGCAGTTCAGCTTCAGCACATGGCATAGTCATCTTCATCTAAAATACACTTTATTATAATAGTACTTGGGTTACCCATCATATTAGGTCACATTAGTTTTTGAGTGTGTCATAAACCCTTTTGGAAGTCAGTTTTAGCTCCTCCTACAAAGGATTTTCAGTTTTTTAGGCAGTCTTTTCTGTACATACACTCTTTTGAGGAAAGCCTTTTAATAGCAAAACATAATTATTTTATATTACCCATGTGAAACTATACACTTTTTCCGTAGTAAGTGTCTGAGGTTCCTTGTCTCTTCCTATGTTATTTTTTATATCTACTCTGCCCCTAGCCCCCTAACCAGCACACTTTTCATTCAGAATAGAATACATTTCATTTATGCAAGTCTTTCCAGTGAATAAATATATTCCTTTATTTAAGTCAATGTTTCTACTCCCATCCAGGAATGAGTGCTCTCTCTCATACATATCCCTTTGATATACAAACATACACTATTCTAAAAACATCTATGACAACGTCTGATCACTTCTTGATTACATTTAAGATTTTAAGAAGAGATAATACCAAGATGTCAGTTTGGACAGATGTAGCACTTTTTTCTCTTTTGCTGAATTAAGTATTCTTGGAGATCTGCTGTTAAAACTGGAAGCTAAAGTAACAACATAAATCAAATCTAAGTGTCACATCTTCTTCAGAATTTGTTTAAGTAGATGCTTCTGACTAGTACACGTGCACTTTGTTTTTTTACCCCAACAAGGACTCTTTCTGTTCCTGCTTTCCTAGCATCTGGGTGGTCACTCATAAAAAATGTGATTTACATTCTTTCTTCAATTACTCCATCCTATTCTTTCCTTATAGAGACATGTGGTGTGTGCAGTAGTTGACATCCAAGTACATATTTAAATATGAAGAACAGTAAACGCTGAGGATATTGAAATGTTAAACTGCATTATTTTTTAGCTACTTGTATCAAGTATATGCTTCAACTATTTATCTAGCTGTATTATAAGTGGGATATTTCAGCATGTAGCAAATATGCCCTTTATTATGTGAATTCTATGTTACATAATGCATCATGCATATGTTAAAATTAGACTTCAAAGATTAGGAGAATGTGATTCTGCATTAATAGCAACAATTGATACATATTAAGAAAGAGCAGAACAAACGAATATCACTCATTGGTGTTCATTACTAACCTCAGCCCAAAACAGAACTGTGCAATTGTTCCACTCCTGCATTGGCCATAGATCGAGCAATTTTAATAAGGGATATAGCCAATGGAAAATTCATGAAGCATTGAAGCATTCATTATGTATTGAATGTACAGTATTTCAGAAAAATATATCCATTTAGCATTCTTCTATAACAATAAAATGTGCTACTCCTTGTAATCACCTCTAAAGTCAAATTTGTGGTAATATCAAGTCATGAATTCTCTTGAACACAGAGCCTAAGTTGTCCAATGCATTTAAGCTGTAGAAAAATGATAATATAATATTAGCAATTTTGGTTCACCTATTTATTTTAGTGGTCATACTAGACACATTGTTATACATTAAGGCAATTTTATATCTGGTGTCACAAGCTTTGAATGTTTGAAAAGTATGAATAAAGAAGAAACCTCTAGTTGCAGTATTGCACATATTTGCTTACATGTAGGGAAATTTTTGTCTCAAACTGAAATCAGCAAATAATGGCAATTTCTCCACCGCACAAAAGTTTTCTATGGCCGTATAAAAGGCTGTCAGGCTTTCACAGCATGTCATTTTGTGTTTGTGAGAGGAGAGATCAATATGTTTTTTGAGCTATAGAAGAAAGGAGAATTGAAGTTTAGTTTAGGGAATTGATTAGGTAGGACATTTGTTCTGTTTATTAGGAGAGTCAGTGGGGCACTCTGGGGAGAAGAAGGAGGTTGACCCCAAATGCTCCAAAATTCCGTGTGACTGACTAGCAAGACGCAGGCAGCTAGGGACCTATTTGCTTGCTGATCTTGCTGTTATTGTCACTGGGTGGGGAAGTCTGGGGAAAGAAGTTGTTGATTTTGTTTTTCAGTTATAATTTTTGTGGGACAGACTGTGATAAGACAACAGGGTAGACAACTTAAAAAAAAAAAAAAAAAAAATAAAGAACTAAATATATTAGGTGACAGTGACAGACAGCTGTCTGGGCTTAGGTAAGGCATCATACAACTCCATCAGTTGTGCTGTGTATCGTACGGTAAAAAAACACAGTGTAGTTGCATAATGTCCAGCAAACACACAAGGGGAAGGGGGAGGGATGGAGCAGTGTAGGGATGGGAGATTAAAGTAGTAGTTCAAAAACTGACTGCAGCAATGGTTGCTGTAGCATGTGCAATCAATGATGATGATCCCTCTACTCCAAGGGAGGATGCAGTTTGTCAAGGTCCCAGTAAAACTAGCTCCAGCACCACCAGTGCCAGTAGAAATAAAGAATCATATAAGAAGAACACATTCAAGTGTTGATGATGCTGGCAATGCCATAACAGAGTAAGGTGTAGCAGCTGAACCACCTGCTGCATCAGATAATGAGACAAACAAGCATCAAAACACTCATCCTCAAAGTAGTAGGGAACTTTGTTAAAGTAAAAGTAGAAATAAATTGTTTGAGACCTCTAAAAGCTTAGAGGAATATAAGGGTAGTAGTGTACAAGAACTGTCAGGTTGTTGCTGAGGATAACCTAATGATGACTGATGATGATGCAGATGTAGAATATATCAATCCAGCATCCTTCTCTTGTTCAGATACAGATGAAGATCACTGTGCCTGTCTATAAACTGTTTGAAAAAGCCATTGGAAAGTCTGACCCTGGACAAGCACAGATGTAAAAAAGCACACAGTCACCCTATCAGTCATCATCAGCATCATCGCCTCTTCAAAGTCCAAGTCCCACTCGGTCACACACACCTGTATTGAGTACCCAGCAGCATCAACAACAACAACAGCAACACACGTTATTAACATCCACAATGTTAGATATGATGAGTACCTCTGCTGCTGCTGCTGTCAGTGCTGCACCTTTGATACCTAGTAGTAGTGGCAGTAGAACTGCATCAACATCTAGACCCAGTAGTAGTAGTAGAGCAGCACCTTAGGAACCCCTGAAGTCCATGAAGTCCACAGGAGATATTTCACTCAGGATCCTCAAGCTAAGCATGTTGCTATCTGTTGTCTGTGCAAAAAGCAAGTGAGAAGGGGGAAAGAAGGCTCACACCTAGGTACCTCCTCTATAAGATCCCACCTGAAGCAAAGCACAGGTCTGACTGGGAGACACACTATCAGAAGGCCAAAGGTGCCACCACTAGCAGCAGCAGAAGCAC
Source organism: Rhinophrynus dorsalis (assembly GCA_037306005.1). NCBI lineage: Eukaryota > Metazoa > Chordata > Amphibia > Anura > Rhinophrynidae > Rhinophrynus > Rhinophrynus dorsalis. The sequence continues at coordinate 64,095,669 of CM074718.1, forward strand.
TAGGGCTCTAGGGCAGAAAAAAGAAGCAGTGAAGTTATTTATGTGTCAGAGAGTATGCTACTGCCAGTGCCAACAGTTAGTTCAGTCCAAATATAACACCTATGGTTCCTGCTGCAGAGCAGTATGATGACTCTGGCTTTGCTGTAGGAGATGGCAAGAGTCATAGACTGTCCACACATGCTGCATCTACCGCCACCACTTGCTCTAGTCATGTTGTTAAAGCAATAAAGTTCCAGGTTTCTTCTGCCGTGTGCTGCCAACCCACATTGAGTTCCTAGGAAGGAGTCAAAAACTTCACAAAAACAATCCCAAAGTACACCTGTGGAATGGCATGGTTGCCAAGATGTTGGCAATCGACATGCTGTCGTATTCTACACTGGAATATCCCAAGCTGCAATTATTTTTCCAGGACAGCTGTGCCTGAATTGTACAAGCAGGTGGTTAGTGTGGTGGGCAAAGGGCTGAAAAGTGCGTATGGCAAGAAAATCCACCTGACAACAGATATGTGGACAAGTGAGCAGGACACAGACTATATGACTGTGACTGCTCACTGGGTTTCCATCCCAGCACCAACAGTGGATAAGACAAGCTTACAGCATCAGGTGAAAGCCAGTAATTGTGCTTCTGGTAGTGGCATTGTGATTAAAAGATGGCAGCAGCAGCTGGATAGCCCATACCATCATCACATCACCTTGTGCATGCATAGTTTCGAGAAACAATTCCACAAAGTTGTAGATGTTCTGAGTAAGCTAGAGCAGGTGATAGAGGAATGCCTTGTACCCAGCTCCTTAAAAGCTGGTTTTGTGTCTGCTGATAACGGCTCCAACATAATCACTGCTTTGAGAATCTGTTGTATGGTGCATATGCCCTGCTTTGCCCATGTGCTAAATTTAGTTGTGACCAGATTCCTAGCAGAATCCAAAACCCTCAAAGAGATTGCCTGCAAATCTGTGCCCCTTTTAGTCGCTCCTACAGTGCACGCAACGCCCCATCACCAGCTGAAAATGGAGGTCCCTACCAGATGGAATTCTACCATGTACATGCTAGAGTCTTTGTACAAGCAGAATAAGGCCATTAGCAGGTACACCATGCAAACTTGGAGGCTTTGGAGGGAGACTCTTTGTCACCTGGCCAATGGCAACTAATGTGCAATGTATGTGAGCTGCTGAAACCCTTTCAAGAGGCAACCATGCTGGTGAGTCACATTGGGGCAGGCATTTGTGAAATTCTAGCACTGATATATTTATTGCAGAAAAAACGAGGAGCATGTCTGAGGAATCTTACCATAATGACAACACAGACATGCACCAGTTGGTAAAGGAAATGTTAGTGTGCGTTGAACAAGATCCTCACATAGTGTCCATTAAAATCAGTGAGAAATACATTCTTGCCACTTTGCCGGACCCCTGCTTCAAATACAAAATTTCAGAAGTCCTGTAAAAGGGCCAACAGCAGTTTGTCTTAACAAGGAGTCATGGCGATCAGTAGCAACTCTCTGAGGAATCGGATTCTGTCAAGGAATATCAAGACATGCTTATTGACCAAGTGGAAGGTTGCATTGTGGAGGATGAGAGGAAGAAAGTGAGGTCACAACAAACATCTAGGCAGTATAGTGAAAGGGAAGGCAGCAAAGCATTTCAACCAGTGGAGAAGCTGCATCATCAACCAGAATATCCCATTCGGAACACAGGGCAATTCATCATGGGTCTCAGCAGGGGAGGCAACAAAACAACATTGGTGGTGATGGTGGTAGCACATCTCTTTGGAACTTGATCCCTGAGTATGGGTTGGTAACTGACACACAGGAACACAGTGTAGCTAATAGAAGTGGTCCCACTACATGTGAGATGGTTTCTGCATATTTGCAGGACAGTTACATTTTAGGCAGAAACAATGACCCTATGGACTACTGGCAAACAAAGCAGTGTGTGTGGCCAGCATTGAAACATACTGCAGTGGAAACCCTTAGTTGTCCTCCAGCAAGTGTTGAGTCTGAGAGGGTTTTCACGTCAGTGCAGCTGGTTATATTGTCAATGACGGCAGGACAGGACATGCGGGAAATTTTTCACACTTTTCACCCACCCCTACTTACATGGCTGTTAAATTCAGTATGATGGGAGTCCAACCAACCCTTTAAACCCTAAATTAAAATAATAGACCAAGGGGGAGCAGTAGATATAGCTTATCTAGATTTCATTAAAGCATTTGACACTGTCCATCATAGAAGACTCATTAATAAATTGCAGTGTTTGTGTCTGTATGCAAAAATAGTTAAATGGATAAGGCAATGGCTGAGTGGCAGAAAACAGAGGGTGGTAGTCAATGGAGAAGAAATGAGTTTTACTAGTGAGGTACCTAAGGGATCTGTACTGGGGCCCATTCTTTTTAATATTTTTATTAGTGATATTGCAAAAGGTATTCAAGGTAAGGTATGCCTTTTTGCAGGTGATACAAAGATCTGCAATAGGGTAGTCATTCCAGGGGGAAATAAGCCATATGGCAAATGATTTAGGTAAATTAGAAGAATGGACAAGAGTGTGGCAGCAGCAGTTTAACATTATATGTAAAATAATGCACTTGGGACATAAAAATCCAAAGGAAAAATATACTGTTAAGGGTATTGTTTTGTCAGAGACAGCAATGGAAAGGGATTTGTGAGTAATTATTTCTAATGACTTAAAGGTAGGCAGGCAATGTAATAAAGCAGCGGGGAATGCAAGTAAGGTGCTGGGTTGTATAGCTAGGGGCATTAGTAGCAGAAAAAGGGAAGTGGTCATGCCACTTTACAGATCTCTAGTTAGACCTCACCTAAGGCTAGCTTCTATTGCAGGTGCTGATTTTATCTCTGCTTTTATCTTGTTTTCTCCCTAGACTTCAATAGGAAAATGTTTGATAAAACGTGTGTTAACATTTAGCACCTGCAATACAATCTATCCCCTAGAGTATTGTGTACAGTACTGGAGACCCCCATCTCCAGAAGGATATAGATACTTTAGAGAAAATTCAGAAAAGGGCTATTAAAATGGTGACTAGTTTACAGGAAAAGACATATCAGGATAGACTAAAGGATCTGAACATGTATACCTTGGAGGAGAGAAGAGAGGGGATATGATAGAAACATTCAAATACATGAAGGGATTCAACAAAGTGCAGGATGGAAGTACATTTCAAAGAAGAAAAATGTTAGGACAAGAGGCCAAAGTCTAAAACTAGAGAGACAAAGGTTTAGATGTAATGTAAAAAAGTTTTACTTCACTGAGAGGGTAGTAGATAAATGGAATAGCCTACCAGCAGAAGTGGTAAAAGTTAATACAGTGACAGAATTTAAGCATGTATGGGACAGGCATAAGGCTCTCCTTAAGATAAGAAAACCCAAGGACCAGAAAAGGTTTGAGGTTTTTAACAGTAGGAAAATGGGCAGACTAGATGGGCCAAATAGTTCTTATCTGCCATCAAATTTTATGTTTCTATGTTTCTATTATCTCTGTCTTACAGGAGTCTGCGGGTGTGATAATGGAGCAAGGGAGTTTTACCCTAATTACCCCAAAATTTTGTGTGACTGAGTCGGCACAGGCAGCTATGATCCAAGTTCCTTCCTGATCTGGCTGTTATCTCTGTGACAAGGGTGTCAGGGGATGTGAGAAGGGAGCAAAGAAGAAATACATAAAAATTATTTGTAACTAACTGGGAACACACAGGCAGAGGTGATCCAAATTTGTTTGTGATCTGGCTGTTATCCCTGTCCTAGGGTAGTCTGTGGGTGTGAGAATGGAGCAAAGTAGGTTTACACCAAATATTCCAAACTTTTGTGTGACCAATAAAACACAGGCAGCTGTGATTCAAGTTCCTTCCTGATCTGGCTGTTATCTCTTTGAGAATGGGAAGAAAGCAAAGGAGAATTACCCCAAATATACCAAAATTCTGTGTAACTGACGGGGAAGACAGTCAACCATGATCCAAGTTTCTTTCTGATCTGGCTATTCTCTCTGTCCTAGGAGAAACAAGCAGTTGAACAGGTAGTGCTTTTTTAAAATATTTTTGCTGACAGTGAAATGGATAGGGGGGTGGCAGTTAATTAAAAATAAATGCATACAATTAAAAAAAGATAGGTGACAGAGATAGGGACCCTGATGTGAGCTGTGACTGAAGCAGACTGATACAGTAGTTTAGTAATGTCCATCAAACACACAAGGGGTAGGGGAATGGTAAAAGGATTAGGAGCAGTGCAGTGAGCTGTGACTTAGGCAGACTGATACTAGATGAGATAGAGCATTTTAGAGGGCCAGACACACACAATCAGTTCTACTGAGTACTTTACAGTAAAAACACACACAGTAGTTGAGTGATGCTATCACGGTGCCCGTGTTATTACTGGTGACATTTTGACAGTGCTTCTTCCTGATTCAGTCTTATTGGCTAAAGTGGTGCTGCTCCGCCCAGTGATAACTCTTAAATACTGAGCCCTGTCATTTCTGCCTTGCCCTTTGGCGGCGTTCCCATTACTAAGTGCTGTCTCCAGTATTTGTGTGTTTCCCGTGTATGACCCAGACTGCCTGACTACTCTGCCTGTATTGTTCCTGCCCTGTGTACCGAACCGGATTGGCTGACATTCCTGCTCTGTGTACCAACCCGGCCTGGCTGACGTTCCTGCTCTGTGTACCGACCCGGCCTGACTGACATTCCTGCTCTGTGTACCGACCCGGCCTGGCTGACGTTCCTGCTCTGTGTACCAACGCGGCCTGGCTGTCGCTCCTGTTCTGGGTGCCAACCCAGGCCTGCTTACTGTTCCAACCGGTATCTGGTTAAGGGCCTGTCTCGGATCTGTCTACGGACAGATCCGTTGTTGCCTCCGTTACTGCTCCAGCAGCCTTGTACTGTTACCCAACCAGTATTGTGCCTCGTTATTCATCCGGTGCTCGTAGCACCCATTCGGTAGCACCACGATACGTTTGACCTATACTGCCCTCACTGAGGTTGGGTTATCTTGGGCGCCTCAGGCGTTATCTATTCTGGCAGTCAACTCTGGCAGGTCTGAGCATTCGTTAACCCCTTGTGGGTTGGTGCCTGGCACGTTGAGTACAGTTGTTACAGTTCCTGATTGGTGTTATTCCGTGCCTCTGTAGCAATCCTCCTTTGCCAGCTCTGGTAGTCTACCGCTTGTCCAGGGCCTCCGTTGCTTTCGTGGCCTTAGTCGCCATTGTGTCACTCTCTGCGTAGATAGTGTACTAAGGGCCATTGCACTATTAGGGCCTACCTGTCCTCCCGGCCTAATAGTAACCACATTTATCTTGCTAAGTTTGGATTCACACGAACTGTGCCTGACCTGTGTCAGTATTGTATTGTGTATTGTATATATTGGACCTGTGTGGGTATTTATAACTGTAACCTGACCTGTGTCAGTAGAGTTCTGTCTTCATACCTACTGGACCCGTGTGGGTTATTCTGTTTCTGTGATTCTTTAATAAAATTGCATTTTAACCAAAATCTAACGTGTCTGAGTGTCCATAAAACCGTTACAGATGCCCAGCAAATGCACAAGGAGTAGGGGGAGCCTGAAAGGATTAGGAGAAGAGCAGGGGCGTGTGAGTAAAGTAGTAGTCCAAAAACTGACTGTCATCATTGCTTTAGCGTGTGTGATAAATTATGGTGATCTCTCTCCTCCCTAGGAAGATGTAGTTTGTCCCACCAAAACTTCCACCACTAACAGCACCAGTACTATTAATAAGGTAACTAAAAGCACTGAAGATGACAACAAGTCACATTCCAGTGCTGATGGCATTGTTCAGTCCTCAAGAGCCACCAACAGGCCAGGATTTAAGCATTTTTCTGCATAAACACAGGTGATTCGGTCAAAATGAATGAGTCATTGATTAACTCACTTGTGCTTAATCAGGGTAATCCTTAAATCCTGGCCTGTTGGTGACCCTTGAGGACTGAACTTGGATAGCTCTGCTATAGTTCAAGGAGGTGTAGCAGCTCAAGCTACTGCTGTATCTAACAGTGAGACAAACAAGCATAAAAAAACACCGGTCCTGAAACTAGTAAAGAATGCTGTTAAAATCCATCTAAGAGGAAAAGTAAAAGGAAATTAGTTGAGACTTCTAAAAGCCTAGAGAAATATAAAAGTAGTGGAGAAGAAGGGTGGGCAAAGCTGAGGATGACCTAACGAGTAATGATGATGGTGTAGATCTAGAATATATCCCTCTTGCATCTTCCTCTTTTTCACATACAGATTAAGTTGAGATTGAGTGAGATGATGTCATGGCCAGAAAGTTAGCTGAAAGACAAATGCTCAATCTTCCACCACTGAAAAGGAGTACTGTGCCTGTCTATAAACCATTTGAGAAAACCATTTGAAACTCTGACCCTGTACAAGCAAAGATGCCTAAAAATATAGACACATCCTGTCCAAGTCCCACTCAGCCACACACAATAATAGTGTTGTGTAACCAGCAAAAACAAAGGTTATCAGCATCCACAGCCTTAGCTTTGGTGAGTGCTTCTGCTTCTCTTGTAAGTGCAGCACCCGTGACACCTATTTGTAGTACAACTTCAGCAACATATAGTCCCAGTAAAAGTAGTAGCAGCCTGTCACAAACCCCATAATCTATGGAGTCCACAGTATGGAGATACTTCACTCAGAATCCAAAAGCTAAACATGTTGCTATCTGTTGACTGCGTAAGAAGCATGTGAGCAGGGATATAGCAGGCTCAAACCTAGGCACCTCCTCAATGAGTTCCCACATGAAGCACAACCACAGGTCTGACTGGGAGACACTCTATCAACAGGTCAGAGATGCCAAAAACTATCATCAGCAGCTGAAGTACTCCTAAATGTCCCCAGAGTTTGTTTTTTGAGATGACATGAGTCAAAGAGTGCCAACACATTTCACCACCAACCTCACCACCTCCATAAGTCATGTTGTTAAAGCAATAAAATTACAGAGTTCTTCTACTATGTCCTGCCATCCCACACTTACTAAGTTCTTAGAAAGAAGTGAAAAGCTACATAAAAATAATGCAAAATTATGCCCGTGGAATAGTAAACTTGCTAAAATGTTGGAGGTTGGCATGTTATCCTTTTTTTGTTGAAAACAGAGGCTTTAAAGAACTCATGTCATGTATTGCACCCTGCTGGAATATCCCAAGCTGCATTTTTTCTCGAGGATGGTTGTATCAATGTTACTTAACAGTTTTTTCAAGGCATAATGTTGCTGTAGGACTCACAACTTTTAATTTCAGCTATTTATTTCTCCACTTCAGCCCTTAAATGAAGTAATATTATGGAGGAAAACCTTGCAGTTAGAAAACATAGGAGAATATGGCAAAGTTCTCATGGGAAATTTATTGACAGCGGCGGAAAGGAGAACATTTTATGTATTGTATATGGGCAAGAAATTTGTGAAAAAAGTGGGAAATCATTGTTTTTTGTGAAAAGGAAATTTCTCCGCTCTCCATCCTTACTGAGGACCCCTATAGAATCCATGTGGTTAATAATGTTCAAATAAAGTCATCTTGATTTCATGGTGCAGCCGTGAGAGAAGAGACCATTATTAGATTTGTACTTTTCTGTGTGGTGGACATTGTAGAACTTTTCCACCAAAGTGTGAGGGCATAGATTGTTTTACCAATGTTGTCTGTTTACTGCAGCCAGAAAATGAACCTCTACATGTCTGCCTGCCTAGTGTTTTAGAATTCATTTTAAAACAAACAACTGACATTTTTCAGTCAGCTGGGACAGCATTTTATCCTATAACCCACTATAACCTCCAAGACTTGGAGTAAACCTCTGTTGCATTTATTAAACAAAAGTGAAGATAAGGAAATACTTGTGTGCTGATTACCTCTTTACCCTAATAGTATATGGAATTAACAGCATTAAGAAGAATAGCATGCCAAGAAACACCCATTCACTAACACTGCCATCCCTGGTGCAAGTGGCACAAACTGGCCATTTTTTAATTTAAACAACTTAGTACATATACATTAGGCAGGAACAGCACTGAATTTGTTTTAGTGCAGTTTTCTGTGCCTATGTACACTTCACTGCTCTTCATCACAGGTTCTCAAAAATGCCAAAATGCATGGTTTCAGACTCTACTAACTTGAACTCTGGTGTTTGGATCAGTATCTCATTTATTTTGAAAAATTATTTATGCTAGTGATCATGTGCAGAAAGTTAAAGCTGAGCTTAGCTCAGACAGAATTAGTCTTGGATTTTTAAGAACTGAGCCTCAGTTCATATCATTTATTGGCTAGGTTAAATTTAATGTGTGCTCTGTGACATCATTAATGGCATCATGGGGTATACCTCTGGTACCCTTTTGGCTCCAAAGAGAACATGAGAACATAATACCCCATGCAAAACTACTACCTGAACATCAAAAATACATCTTATCTGTCTCTTTTTTACTTTTCACAGACACACATTTTTGTGCATTGATATAAACTACACAATATTTTCATCTACTAATAATATAATGAAGAGGTTGAAGCTACATTTAAATAAAATTAAATTTTTTAACTGTCCTTTGGTGCAGACGATAATCCCCAAACTGCTCCATTTTTCTTATTTTATACATTTACCCCAAATGGTGGGGATAGAAATGTGAGGAGGATATTAATAGAAGGGCAAGAAAGGGATTATGAGGAGTTGTCCAAAGTGAATGGAGCTACATTTGAGCCTTTTTGCCCCCTTTGGTATGAACCTGTGTCATGACTGTGGGGAAGGAGTCTGTCTGCTTTCGATAAGACAAAAGCAGCAAAGCTTATTTCCTCACTGTCAGGTGGAGTAGAATGGAGCACTGGGTCATGCTGCATGTGGGTGTCACAGTTTGTTAAGACTCTCAGACACAGAGTTTAGATAAAAAATCAACTTTATTGATAAGTTAATGCAACCCCTTAGGGAAATATACACGTACACACATATATCTTTAATTGGATATAAATACAATGCAAATAGAGGAATATTGGCTCTACCAGTCCTGCCAATATACCGGGCAGGACAGCCAGGGAACGGGAAGTTGAGGTGAAGCTTTACCGGCCTTGCCAATACCGGGTAAGGCAACCATGGAAACAGGACTGGTTCTACCGGCCTTACCATATACCGGGCAAGACAGCCAATTAACAGGAAATGCACAGGCTCTACCGGCCTTGCCAATACCGGGTAAGGCAACCCAGGGGAACAGGACAGGTTTTACCAGCCTTACCATATACTGGGCAAGGCAGCCAATTGACAGGAGAATAAACAGGCTCTACCGGCCTCGCCAATACCGGGTAAGGCAACCCCAGGAAACGGGAGAGGTTCTACTGGCCTTACCGTATACCGGGCAAGGCAGCCCAATGACTGAATGAATGCAACATCGATAGTAAAGTGACTGATAGGCAAAAAACAATCACTTATGACCGAAAGACGCTAGGTCAGTACATAAGCCGCCAGCAATAGATGAAATGAAGGTATAGAGCTAGCTAGGTTCTCACAGATGGAACATCACAACACATAGAGCAGTCAGGATTGAATGGAGTGAACCAGTAACCTGTACGTGGAACGCTATAATACTGGTACTGCCGGATGGCTGGTGGAGCGAACCAGTACCCTGTATGATGAATGCAATTATGTAGATACAGCCGGATGGCTTGAGGAGCGAACCAGTACCCTGTACGTTGAATGCTATACACATGAGACAGCCGGGTGGCTTGAGCACTGAAACAGCCGGATGGCTGGAGGAGCGAACCAGTACCCTGTACGTTGAATGCTATACACATGAGACAGCCGGGTGGCTTGAGCACTGAAACAGCCGGATGGCTGGAGGAGCGAACCAGTACCCTGTACGTTGAATGCTATACACATGAGACAGCCGGGTGGCTTGAGCACTGAAACAGCCGGATGGCTGGAGGAGCGAACCAGTACCCTGTACGTGGGACGCTATACATATGAGACAGCCGGGTGGCTTGAGCACTGAAACAGCTGGATGGCTGGTGGAGCGAACCAGTACCCTGTACGCGGAACGCTATACACATGAGACAGCCGGGTGGCTAACGGAGCGAACCAGTACCCTGTACGTGGGACGCTATACACATGAGACAGCCGGGTGGCTTGAGCACTGAAACAGCCGGATGGCTGGGGGAGCGAACCAGTACCCTGTACGTGGAATGCTATACACATAAGACAGCCGGTTGGCTAACGGAGCGAACCAGTACCCTGTACGTGGGACACTATACACATGAGACAGCCAGGTGGCTTGAGCACTGAAACAACCGGAAGGCTGGAGGAGCGAACCAGTATCCTGTACGTGGAACGCTATACACATGAGACAGCCGGGTGGCTAGAGCACTGAAACAGCTGGATGGCTGGGAGAGCGAACCAGTACCCTGTACGTGGAACGCTATACACATGAGACAGCCGGGTGGCTAAGGGAGGGAACCAGTACCCTGTATGTGGAACGCTATACACATGAGACAGCCGGGTGGCTTGAGCACTGAAACAGCCAGATGGCTGGGGGAGCGAACCAGTACCCTGTACGTGGAACGCATACACATGAGACAGCCGGGTGGCTAACGGAGCGAACCAGTACCCTGTACGTGGGACGCTATACACATGAGACAGACGGATGGCTTGTGTCTCCAATAAACTAGCTGGCGAGATAACAATGTCGCCCAGGCGACTCAGGAACGTCTTGAGCAAACAGGACTGGACAGAGGACCAGCGGAAGGAAGCAGGAACCTGCAGACAGACTGTCAACCGGAATCAGGACGCTGGGGAGACTGGCAGCAGAAGGCGGAGGTTCAACCGGATCAAACGTCAGCAGGAACTCTCGAACTGGAAGCACTGGAACGGGTTAACACAGGTCACAGGAAACACAGCAAAGGCCCAGGATACTCAAGAACAGTGAAAATCACAGCAGTAAGGAGACAACACAAAAGGGCAACCAAAGGGTGCCCAGGCTAGGTTTAAATAGGCAATACAGGGCGGGCTGAAGGCAGCCAGCCAATCGAGAGCCCCCTACTGGTGACAGACATAGAAATAGAGCAATCACGGGCACCGTGATAGTGGGGCCTGCCCAAACAACTAAAACCATACTTCACATTGAAAAACTTGGACATGATTGTATGATGTATTACCATTTAAAGCTTATTTGGGTAGTTTATTGTGAGAGTTATGGGGCTGGTGTCTTTTTTGGTTGTTTTATTTTTAAGTAATTTATAAGAATACAAACATTTGCTGGTGACTTTTACCCATTCATTATTACTTTAAACAGAAATCCCATAGTCGGAGTGGAATGCAAGCTGCTAATACACGTGCATTCCATTGCTATTTTGTAAGGATACACCAGTTACTTTATAGGAGAACTATACCTGTATAAATTATTATTTATTTTTTAACATAAGGCCTTACCAAGTCAGATGTCTTTCAAACAGCAATCATTGTATATCTATATACTATGTTGTTGTTTTTGATCTCCCATGTAGTCCACTAATAAAAGCTTCTGTTTACAACCTGGTAACAGCTTGTGTTCCTTATGATCCATTCAGGGATATTGAATCATATTGCAAGCTGTTAGGAGGTGTTACCTAGAAGCAGAATTCAATAGAGAAGACTATACAGGAAACTGCAGCTATAATGCAAAACATAAATAAATGTATATACTGGGTAATAGATAAACTGGGTGGACACTTACTGCAACTTATTGTTAGAGAATAATTCCCTTTTAATTTGCATGCCAGAAAGATATCTAAATGCCTTCCAGCACAGTGCTTTCTATAACTATTTGGCACTCAAAGGGTTAATATGATTATGGACCCTATATTAAAGGAACATTTCCACCTCCTAATAATAAACCCCCACATAATCTTGGCAGAAAAAATGGCTGTGAATAATTTCTATATGCACTGGTTTTCCCAAATTAAAGCGGAACTACCACCCCTTACAAACATGGCCCCAAATAATTACCCATCTGGTGACTAGCTGCTCAGTAGCACCAGTCGGCAGAATTATTACCACGTTAATGAGAATTATGCACTGCTCTCAGATTGACAGGCAGAAAACAGTGCAGACAATTTCTATAGTGACGTCTGCGTGCCTGCGCTGTCAGTCCCAGCCTACTGTAGGAGGCATTGCTAGGAGCCATTCGGCACCAAAAAGGACTGACAGCGCAGACACGCAGACGACACTATGGAAAGATGTCTGTGCTGTTTCCTGCCTGTCACTCTGGGAACAGTGTATAATTTTCATTAACGCAGGAATAATTCTGGCGACTAGCATTATTGAGCAGCTAGTCACCAGATGGGAAATTATTTGAGGCCATGTTTGTAAGGGGTGAAAGTTCTGCTTTAATATTTAACCCCTTAGAGTCCGGTGACGTACCCGGACCGTCACGCTGGTCCGGCACTTAATTAGTACTGATATCATGTCCATGGAGGTAGACATGTTTGTTTTTTTGCAGGGCTCAGACACTCCGCACGCTGGAACCAACAATGTAAATTGCAACCAGGTTTAGTGGAGCAAACCAGCGTCCGCACGCTGGAACTAACAATGTATCTCGCCACCAGTTTAGTGGAGTAAACCAGCGTCCGCACGCTGGAACCAACAATGTGTGTCGCATTAGCAAGGAGAACAATGTCGCCAGATCGACAGCTGGAGCGCGAGACTCAGGACTCGTAAAGGTTAACCCATGAGGTGCTGGAACTCAGGAACCCCGGAATACAGGCACACAGGAACACTGGAACACCGGAACGTTAGCTTACAGGAACACTGGAACGCTGGAACACCGGAACGTTAGCATACAGGAACACTGGAACACCGGAACGTAACATACAGGAACACTGGAACAGGCCCAGAGACCTGACAAGCAGGTCAGGCAGAGTGGAGTCAGAAACACCACGAAAGGGCAACCTGGAAGTGCTCAACCTGGGTTTAAAAAGGCTGTGTGAGGAGGGCTAATGACAGACAGCCAATCACAAATACTCAGCCAGTGACAGACAGAAAGCAGCACGAATCACGGGCACCGTGATAATCTGATCCTACAGTCCAGATAATGTTCAGGGGAATACTATAATCATGAGTGCAAACACCCAATGCACATTTCACTACCCCCTCTGGACACTTAAACAGGGGTAGTGTATCTTCTACGGCTTTTATTGGATCCATTTTCTCCATACTTCATATGATAATCAACAATGTAGTTACAAATAAGTTTATTGAATTCAAAGAAGTAGTTTTGTAATGCTCATTGATCCTCCAACTATTCTTTGCCACAACAACAACAACAGGTGAAAACATCCTTTGTTGATGTAACAAATATGGAAAGTTATCATCCACACAGGCGAAGTGCTGATATAAACCCATGTACCTTGTTCCTCCTACATCCCTTACCAGTGACAGCATCATATTATAGTATACTCATTGATAAAAACCACCATTATTACTTTTATGAGAATGGATCCATAATCTAGAATTACGATGGATATTTCAGTGCTGAAACATAAAAGCACAAACATTACTATATGATACATTAATATATATATTGAATTATTTAATCAACAGCCACATTATTTGTTTATGAACCCAGTGAATTTTAGCTCTTCATTCAATCCTTTCAATTAGTCAATATAATAGACCATAATCAGTAATACCACGTATACTTTGGATGTGGTAATTCTACTCATGGGATAGTTTGTATATTATGTGTATCCATGTATCAATCATATATTTTTCTTCTATAGTAGTAATAAATTATACTTTTTTTCAAGCCTAAATGTGTGGGTCTTTATTAGTGGTAGGGATGGGTAAAAATGTTTGCCTTAAACTGAAATTGGTGAATAATTGCACTTTCCGCTTGACGAATAATTTCCCGTGATAAGTGCAGTTTTTCCACTTTTTCCCACCTTTTCCGCCCATTCAAATCAATGGGAAGAAAAATATTTTTCCACCACATGAAAGTCTTCTATAGCCATATAAAAGGCTGTCAGGCTCTCACAGCAGCCATTCTGTGTTTGTGAGCTAGAGGAGATAGGTAAATAAAGGGGAATTGAAGCTTAGTTTAGGGAGTCATTTAAGTAGGACATTTGTTCTCTGTATTAGAGGAGTCTGGGGGCTCTCTGGGGGAGAAGAAGGGAGGAATGAGATTGACCCCCAAATACTCCAAAATTCCATGTGACTGACTGGCAAGACACAGGCAGCTAGGGACCTATTTGCTTGCTGATCTTGCTGTTATTATCTCTGTGCTGGGTGGGGAAGTCTGGGGAAAGACGTTGATTTTGTTTTTCAGTTATAATATTTTTTGGACAGACTGTGATAAGACAACAGGGTGGACAACTTAAAAAAAGAAAAAGAAAATACAAAAATAAGTAAAAAAGAATAAAAAGCTAAATATCTTAGGTGACAGTGACAGACAGCTGACTGGACTTAGACAAGGCATCATACAGCTGCATCAGATGTGTTGTGTACAGTACAGTAAAAAAACACAGTGTAGTTGCGTAATGTCCAGCAAACACACAAGGGGAAAGGAGAGGGGTGGAGCAGTGCAGGGACGTGAGAGTAAAGTAGTAGCCCAAAAATTGACTGCAGCAATGGTAGTTGCAGCATGTACAATCAATGATGATGATCCCTCTACTCCAAGTGAGGATGCAGTTTGTCTCGGTCCCAGCAAAACTAGTTCCGTCACCACCAGTGCCAGTAGAAATAAAGAACCATATAAGACCAAGGGCCAAATATAGTTTGAGGTTTTCGCCATAGGGAAAAATAGGCAGATTAGATGGACGAAATGGTTCCCATGCGCCATCAGATTTTATGTTTCTTTGTAACATGCTACTGTATATATCTTCATTTTGTCCTAGTCACCCACCACTTGGGGGTAAATTATATTCAGCTGAGGTTGAGGTATTTATTCTTGACATATTGTTTGGGAAGAATTACTGAAACCTATTGTATTTAAAATAGGGGTGGGCAAAAGTGAGAGCAATTTCCTGCATGACTTTTTGTGAAAAAAGGATGATTTTTCACAAAGGTTTTGTCCTTTTTGCCAATGCCAACACATTTTTCATCTATGTTTTCTTTGCTTCAACATTTCCCACCACAATATTACTTAAGTATTGGCTTAAGTATTGGTGTAGGAAGGAGGGTTTTGGGGTTTTTAGAGCACTGGGCTGACTTTGCTCTTGGGTACAATCTATATGGAAGTGATGGATTGCACCTGAGTGGTAGGGGAGTCATCATGATACAGGACAAAATGCTAATAAAGTTGGAGGAGCTTTTAATCAAGGAAAGGGGGGAAGGTATAGGTAGTAGTAGATAGAGAGTAAAATTTGGGTGGATGGTGTAGATAGGAACTGGGGGTAGAGAAGGTGTGGGGATAAATGTAGCCAATAGGGATGCTGCTTCATCATAAATGTAGGTTATAGATTTTACATTTCTGATGATGCAACGTTAAGTGCTGCAAAATGTGTATATTAGCAGGATTGTGTTGTTTTTAATGAGAATTAAACCTTTTTTCATTTACTGGATGTTGTGTGAAGCGGACTTAATACTGCCCAACTGTTTTTTTTTACTTTTCTCTGGATTTCCTATGGAGGAGAGGTTCAAGTGATTTATCTGCAGATACCGAACAGGGACAGTAAGATTTTCCCTGTATGCCTTTCTAGCTATATCGATACATATGTATTTGTGCAGTCATATATACATGTCAGTGCAATATTTCTACCGTTTGGAATTTTATCAAATTGCTTGTTTGATAAGGCACTATTGGCGCCTCCTATATTGTCTTTTCTCATGAGTGGAGGTTAAAGGAGAGCTGCCTGGAAGAAAAGTCCATATAGCTGGATAAGGGACATCTTTGTTAACCCCTCAGCTTCTGTGCTGGGATTCACATAAGTGTCTATACAGCCAGTCTGTTTGTGAGTACTATTTTATTGCTGGTGGTGAGGTGCCAGCATTCTCATTTTGAGAAAGCTCCTCTTCGTTTTTCTTCTCTTTTCTACAGAATTTAAATTTGGGTTGCAGAAATGTATTCAAAAGTATATACCAGTGGGGAACAAATGCAAAAGAAGTAGATAACAGCCAATAAAAAGAAATGGGGGGAAAAAAGATATTTAAACTATTTAAGTATGAAGAAACAGAAAATTATTTCTTGAAATATAGGGAGTTCAACAAAGTGCAAAAAGGCAATTGGGTTAGCAAAAATAGATAATGCAAACAGAAAGAGAAGAGGGCGCCCAATCATGCTTGTTATCTTTTATAACAGTATGGAGTATGTCAGGGCTTATAATTTGAAGTCTTTTGCTACTAGCCAGACCTGAAAAGTTACTCACCACTGCAAGCCATAACATACCCACCAGGGCTGAATTTCTACTCTCCAGGGTTAAATTTTCACTCGCCATTGGTTAGTGGCGAGTGGAAATTTTGAGCCCTGGAGTATGTAATTGAAAATGTACTCACAAATGTGATGACTATAGAAAGTTATACACCTGACAACAGCACACCAAGCATGCAGAGATATTTTCCTGTCTCTGCTCAGGTAAACATGCCCAGGAGCTTATGAAGTCCATAGAGTGCTGCTTCTTTATCTTCAAATTGTTTTAATATAAATCATCAATACAAAAATAAAATTCAAGTAGTAAAATACTAAGAACAAAAACATATGTTTTTTCTATTGACTGAAGCTATGTTTGAGAAACTGGTCAGGGGACCACAAAACATTACAGCTTGCCATTTGTTCTTAGTATTTTACTGCTAGAATTGTATTTTTGTATTGATGATTTATATTAAAACAATTTGAAGATAAAGAAGCAGCACTCTGTGGACTTCATAAGCTCCTGGGCATGTTCACCTGAGCAGAGACAGGAAAATATCTCTGCATGCTTGGTTTGCCGTGGTCAGGTGTGTACCTTACTACAGTCATCATATCTGTGAGTATATTTTCAGTTACATACTCCATAATGTTGTAAAAGATGACAGGCATGATTGGGCGCCCTCTTCTGTTTCTGTTTGCAAGTTGTATACCTCCATTGGGTCTTATTGAGGAGCAGCCCTGCCGAAAGGAAGAATTCTTTCTGTTGTGGGGACAGTACATAAAAACACCCCTAATGCGCATGTGTCAGCTGACACATAAGTGTTGAGTTGAACACAACACATTGTGAGTACAGTTCCAAAAGATGGTGGTGGGTCGGTGACAATAATTACCAAAAGACGTTATTGCACTAGGAGCACCTTCTTTTTGTTTTTATCTTGCAAAAATAGATAATGAAACTCGAATTGCAATGGAGAGCAAAACTAATCCCCAAACATTTTTCAAATAAATAAATAGCAAAAAATTTAAGAGGGACAGCACTGGACTTTTCAAAAATGAGATGGGTGAGCATCTCCCAGCTAATCAGCTTCTAGTGAAGGGATAAAGAGACCTGATAGAAGCTGATTTGCTGGGAATTGCATAAGCACACATTCCAGCCAATTGCAGCTAGGAACTATTTTGAACAGAGACATATTAAAGCCAGTCTATGTTCAATTTTTCCACAGAATGGCTCGGGCAATGGCTTAAGAGGTAATAAGGGGAGCTATTACCTGCATTCCTGCTGCCACTGCCGGTGACATCTCAAGTGGCGGCAACATCATTTAACCCTTTTTAACCCTCATTTAATTATTTTTTGGGGACTGTCAAACATTCTATTTTCTATTTGGACTAACACACAAGAATTAGCGAATTGGATTAAAAAACTTTATTGCATTGGCAAACAACATTTTTTTTTCCATGCTGGACCTCCAGCACAAAATTGAACTACTGGATATCTTGAAAACATACTTTTTTTAAAGCAGGTTTAATTTTTGCATTTATTTCTTCTTTTCATAGAAGATGACAGAAGACCCTGCTGGACATCGAGATTACAGATAAGTGTTTCTTTTCAGGGGATATTTTTAATGTTGTAGAATTAACCCTGTGAGTGCCAGTGGGGTATGCAACAATGTGCAATGTGTTGCATACCCCACTGGCACTCATAGGGTTAATTCTAATAACATTTGACACTTTTTTTAATACTTTGGATTTATTAATATGGGGTTTTGGGCTGCATGTCAATACATTCACTGGTCACAGGTTTTTTGGGGGGTTGTTTCCTTTTCAATTTCTGTTTCAGCAGGTTTATGCCTGCAGGAAAAGAAGAGAAACCTGCCATTTTTTGGGGAAAAATTCAGTCTTCCAATTGATTTCAATGCAATGAGCTAGGCAGAAAAAGGGGAAAACAACACTTTTTGCCAGAAATTATTCGCCAAGTGGGAAGTGCCATTTTTTGCCCATTTTGGATTGAGGCAAAACATTTCACCCATCCCTAGTTAAAATCTCTCTTTTTTACTCCAAGGTCTTTTTTTTATACATCCCATAGGAAAGGTCTGTTGTTCAATCCTTTATTAGTTTGTTGCTAAAGGACTTACTTTAGGGGGGGTTGAATTAATCAGTTGTAAGATAATAATATTGATATTGAAATGCCCTACTTGGTTTTTTCCCTTACTCCCTTACTTTATTTCTGGTGTGGGACCAGCACACTTGTGAAAGAACCAGCACTTAGGTCAGATCAGCTTTTGTCAGCTCACATCAAAATACGGATTTGATCTAAGGCTGTGTCAATGGAATGTAAAATGTATTCTATATAAATATAAGCACCATATTAATTCCTCTTGTGAGATTAAACTCCATACATAACAAAAATGTCAACTACTTTCCCAGATACGTATGTGATATATATATACACACACAGACACACTACATATTCATACCTGGGAACATCCAGTTGAGGGCTACCCAGGGAGTTCTCTGTTCAGCAGGGAGTGGCAAAAATTATGCTAATCGCGTCAAAAAGGGGCGCGGCTTGATGCGAGTGGGGGGGCAGGGCTTAAAGGTGTCATACAGAAGGCTGGGGACGGAGAACCAGCGGGAGAAAAAGCAGATGTGGCAGAGTTTCATTAGAATCAGCCTCTGCCCCGGAGACCCGGTAAAGCTCTGTCAAAACCGGTTCCCAGGTATGTACATATTAGCCAATAGGCATTCAATCCTTTCTATAAACAAAAAGTATCAGAATGGGGATTAGGCAAAGACAATGAAGGATTTAGGTGTTACAGTAGTTATCGTATCTGTAGCAACAAAATTGCTTTGACCAAAAACAGAAATGTAGTTTAATATTTCGCCTTCAGTTTTAACAAGCTGAAATAATTTCCAACAAAACAGCCAGTTATTTTAAACTAAAATGCTAGTTTAATCCAAATATATTATGTAATTATTTTCTTTGCATGGTTGTCTATTTTTCTGCATTCTTTAACATTTTTTGACTCTTATCTTGTTTGCTCTATGGACTTGTGCTATATGTTTTTTGTTTATTTTAATAGGAAGCATAACAAAGCCGCCTTTCCAAGACTTTGCTTCCTCTATGAAGTTGACTCTACCAGTGATCCCTGACCTTAATTCATATAAAAAATCCACATCATATTTCTCTGTATGAGTCTCCAAGGAGAATCAAGTTTACACTTCCTCTCAATGCAAACCATAACAGAACTTAATTAGGTGATAATTTATGTAGTACTTAGTATGAGCATTTGCCACTTGCCAGACCATGGAAACACAAGTATGTGCATATATGTTATCACCCAGCTAAATTCATTATAAAGCTCAGACATTGACCAGACAGATTGACTTTTAATCATATCATGTAACATCCTGAATACTTTCTTAAAGGAGTACTAACTCCTCCTAATTATAATCACCACTTACATTGCTATTGATAAAAATTCCTAATTGTGCCTTTGGTCAAGGCATAACATTTTCAATCAGTCCGGATGCTGAAGCAGGTAGAATACATGTGCAGGAGCCTATTTAAAGTGGGCCTGTCACCTTAAGTGAAGTTTAGTAACAAGTATTACAAACTTCATATACCTATTTGTTAATGACACAGTCTGCTATGCTAATTAGTCTCTGTGCTGAGCCACTATTAACACATACTACAGTTTTTCTAATAGAAAAAAAAGCGGTATGGTTGGCCTGGAAAATAACGAATTAGCATAGTGTGCAGGGAATTAGCATGAAGTGCCACACTGTGCCACCAAAACATTTTGAAGCATATTTACGGACAAATGGAAAGTATAACACATAGACAAAATCTAATTATCTGTAAAACAAACTAAATATGACCTAGGGTTATAGTTCCAGCTTAACTCTTTAACCTCTTAACTAGTGGTGACAACATGGATGTGCACAGACATTTTGGGGGGCAGGGGCTCAAATGAAAAAAAAGAGCACTTCTCATAATTATTTATTCAAATGATATATTTAAAAAAAAGAAAAGAATGTTAACTATATTAACACAACTCTGACTTGAAATTGAAAAACAGACTGGAATAAGATAATATCGGACTGATTACATTTTTTTTTCTTAAAAGGGCACGAGGGCACTATGGACAAAAAGGGCAGATGCTCAAGCCCCCCTTGGTGTCTATGTGTGCACGTGTCTGGGTGACAAGACAGGATCATCACTGAGCCCTGAAATCCAAGACGTGCCAGGACCGTCATGGGTCCTTATGGCAAGTTCACCCATGATGGTCCTGGCACATCAATGTTCCTAAAGGGGTTAAGAACCGGTGATGGTCCTGGAATGTCATGGGTTAAATGATCCTAGTACACCTCAGGGCATGCTTTGATCATGCTGGGGAGGCTGAAACTTACTGGTCCAGGACCGGAGCAGTCAGATTCAGGCTTTCCCCATTTTGCTGGTACATGTGATTGCGGCTACAGAGCTCACATGTAGTAGAGCCTGAGTCAATGACAGAGGCAATGTATTCTGTCACTGTTCTCTGCCTCTCTCTTCCTTACTGCCATAGTAAGGAAGAGAGAAGCAATGCAATAAAATAAAACTGAGAACACATGGGAGCATTAGCTCTTGCATTGCTGTTGCTGAGGGTATTATGAGGTGTAGGCCACTTTATTGCATAATACCTCTTTGTCTAACCATTTTGGTTATTTGCAGCAAGACCAAAGTATTTTATTTACACCAAATCATTTAGTACCACATATGTTAACAAACATTAGTGGGTGTTTTATTGTTGTGGAGCAATGTAATGCACTTATATACACAAAACTAAGTCTAATCTACAAAAAAGCGGGACACCAGGGAGGGAAAGAGGGACATGGGGATTTTTGCCCCAGAAGGACAGTGCCCCCTAAATCTGTACATTTGGGAGTTATGAATGACAGTTCATACCTTTTATTCAGTATTTATTAAAAAATTAACCAACTGGGCACAAATTATCGGGAGAACCAATAAAAAGTTGAGTTTTTTTCCTTTTTTAATCGTTTTCTTTATTATTAATAAAAGAAATTGGTTATCCATATAAGTGTGGTATCAAAAGAAAGCACTACTTGAGCTTACAAAAATGGTATCAAGTCAATGTCTGAGTGTTCCATCTAACCACCTGATCAGTATCTACAATCATTGGACAGAGAAAACATTTTAATAAACATTACATTTAGATTGTTGTTTCCTTGCTTCTGTTTCTAGAAGTACATTACTGTATGACTGCAGTGCTTACTGGGCACTTACTAGTGACTAGAGAAATGCAGCCCAGAAGCCAGACCTCTGCAGGCAAACTCCATAGCTACTTGCTTTCAGTGAGTAGATTGGTCCTTCATTCTGCCCTCCCTCCAGTAAAGACATTAGTAATCAAGTGCAGAAAAGGTGATTACCCCCCAACTAGCACATCCCTTACTGAATTATACCCCCCAATACATTTACAAGACTCTAACATGTATGTTATATGAAGTCACATTTAATTCCTTCATTTACAGACTAATATGATTTGGAGTTCCCTTCACCTCATCCAGAATAAGATGACTGAGCTGCAACTGCACTCAGCCCCCTGCAGTGGTCAGACCATACTTGCATCTGTCTACCTTATAAGCTGGTATCTCCCTGTTCCTCCATCACCGATTATAGGGGGCAAGTGGAAACATTTTCCAGCCTTCCGCACCCCACCTGATAGTCAGCTGAGACACCCACTCAGCTGCTATTGCTAAAGGATTGCAAGGGCATTATCAAGATATCTCTTGACCCCAATGCACCTCTCCTTTCACCCCTGTGCATACCAGCACTAGCCCCAGTCCTCCACATTTGAGCTGCCCCAATCAGAGTCAGTGCTTGCCACTGGAACCCCTTACTTTCACCACCAGTGGCTCCCTGGACATCGCCAAGCATGACCACAAGTCAATATCTGACATGAATTAAAAATAAAACTGTGGTAAGGGATTGTCACATTACCACTGCATTAAAAATGGGCCCCCCATTGACTCTTTTTTATAGCCACCTAAGCCAGAGACTACCCCCACTGTTCTAAACAGTCCTGCACTGTTATTAAAAATGTCCAACCCTATGTTTGATAAATGCATGTCATCATCCCTATACAACCCCCTGCGGCTGGGATGCAGTTCCCTGTGTACCAAAAGGTTACCCACATAGGAGCACACAAATGGCCCTGTTTACCCTTTTTCCTAATTTTTTTCCACAGCCTTGATGAGGTAAGATCCTCACCATACCACTCTTGGAGTAATGCTGAACCACACCAGTTTAACTCCTGGCCATCTTTGCAGTAGCATAGCTGCCTCAATCTGTATTAATTCCAGCAACTAAGGTTGGGTGAAAAATGTCACTTCCTTCTTGTCGAATAATTTCCCACAAAAAGTGCCATTTTACTGCAATTTTCCCACTTTTTGTTCACCCCTACTAGCCCCTTAAAAGAAGTAAAATCAAGAGGTCCCGCTTACCCTATCTTACCAAAAAATGCAGCTCCAATTAATCAATCTTCTGGCCATGCAGTGCTACTTCAGAACTGTAAGAGTTGTAGTTCAAGAGTAATTGAATGATAAAGTATCCCCCTCCCACCCCTTTTACCTAGTGTAAGCTACATCTCATCAGATGTGTAATCTGGTCTCTTGACCGGACAGGTCGCAGAAAGGGGCAATCTTCTTACTGTGAGCATAAGGAAAACCCTGCCCCCCTTAATAGATTTTTCAGATTTTTCCTTAAGATCACTGAAGATTGTCCCTCTCTGGAATCCATTCAGACTGTCTTGCTGCTCTGAGCTGAGCAATGTTACATCAGTAAAAGGGGCAGGGAATATGTTATCATTCAATTACTCTTGAACTACAACTCTGACAATACTGAAATAACTCTCGCCACAGCCCAAATACCCTTGAAGATTAATCAGAGATGCTTTTATTGTGAAATATTACTATCCCTTTAATGTTTATGTGCCACTCAGAAGACCTGATTTCTTCCCTCTTGGCATCCCAATGGATGAACAAGTGGCCATTTCTCAAGACCAACATCCTTGTGCGCACTGAAACAGAACAAATATGTTAATATGTGACCATGAATTTCTTTGACTCCACCACCAGCCTTATGTACCTCTTGAGGAACCAGACTGCAATCCACCTAGTTGTTGTATGAACTCCCCTGGCATGTTAACATAGAATTTGTGGCATAAAAGAACCATGGAGTCCAAATAGTGTGCCCATTGCTTCTACTGTAAAAACCTCAAAGTTTATTTGGTCCTTGTTTTCTTGTTCTTTTCTTATGTTCAAGATAGCCTTATGCCTGTCCCATCCATGCTTACATTCCCTTGCTGTACTAACCCCTATAGTTGTAGCAGCCCCTTTTACAACTTCTATCCCAAATTCTGAGTGTTCCAGGCCAGTCCTGTCTAATACTTTCCACAATGTAGCTTTAAATTGAAAGACTGTAAGAGTTAAATCATTCCTGTGCATGAGGAATGCCACCCTGCTAGTCTAACCTCCTAATACTCCTGTACTGCCTTAACCAGGCACATAAGCCCCTTAATGGCTTCCAGTGTCACCCACTTCCCGTTTGCCAACTGATCCATCTTGGACCAATGACCCGAGCATATTACCACCTTCTCTGCAACTTATGTACAGTTGCATGCAATCTTTTGGGCACCCCTGGCCAAATTACATGTTTTGTTGATTTTATAAGTGAAAGGGAGTTAAAGCAGGCACTGCAGCAATCAAACTTAAACCTAATGTATTTCTGCATATTGTAATGTACAGTGACTATGTATTTGCTGAATTCAACAGAAAATGTTGCATGTGCAATAATTTGGCTTGTGAATGGGATTTTTCCCTTCAAGTTTATTACCGATCCCCATGCAAACCCCTGCAGGGTTACCACCCCCAATGGAACTTTTACATGTCCTTGAAAAAGCACATTAAAACCCTCCCACATTGACTTTCGTTATATGACCAACACCCCAGCTTAAAGGCGTAACCAGTCGCAGCCTGTTTAGTGCCTCCCATGCATCACCAATTTAGTACATAAATCAGTGTACTTCTGACCAAAGTTTAGCTTGCCAAACATTAACTAAAGAGGATCACACAAATATTCAGTGGAGATGCAGCTATATGGAAGCTGTACCACAGTGTCCAGCTGTCACAGTGGCTCAATGTGTTCTTCCTGCTCTGCAGGGAGCCAACTAGGAGCTGGATCTTGCAGCTTTAAACCTATAAGGATCAAACCCTTCCATGACCAAACCAGATATACAATAAATAAAGGTCTAGCGCTGATCTCTTGCCCCAGCTCGAAAACCTTAAACATACAAAGAAATCTGGGCAGTATTTCTCACATAAAATATAATATCACTCCAAATGGTATATAAAATATATATTTTTTAAAAACAATTCAAAAAGAGAAAAGTATGCACAAATTTTGCACAAACTTATACACATATAAACACCAATACTTGGTAAGGAGATAAATCCAAGTCACTTGATCAGCTCAAAAAACAGGTCACCTTAGATAACCCCTTTTTCCACCTTGATCTTTGCATAGAAATAAATGATAAGAATGAATCCCTCTCCTCAATGTGGAAAATATCCCTTCTTTTCTCACCAAGATAGTAAGAAGGGGTGTCAGGTTCCCATAGTTTGCTATTCTGTGGTTGTCGTGAAAGAGAGAGAAAACAGCACAATTTTGGAGCTTATGGTGTAGTTAGTTTGCACCATAATTGCTCTGATTTGCTTTGATACATAAAGCCCATTTTATATATATATAATATTCAATAAGATTCAGGGGAACTTAATTAGATGAGAACATATATAATAATTTATAGAAGGGGGTTAGGACAAGGTGTATATGTAGTTTTATAGGTGGCAGTGGAGTGGAAGATGTGATCACAGGAGTAAGGGCAAATAAACTAACAGAAGATGGGTCCAAACTACTTAATTGGATTTGTTTTTTTAGATAAATAGCAGTGATTACAGAGAAGGATCATTACCTGAGAGGATCCCTGTATGACATAACTGTTGGAAGTAAGCAGATTTGTTTACCTTAAAACAACCAATGGACATGAAGCTTCCTGTGTCTGTCTGGGAGGAAGCCCCATTAAGGTTCCATTAAGGTGCAACTCCCTAAGGTACTCCAAAATAGCACCGAGGAGGGCCAAACATGCAGCTAGGGTGTATTAACACAACAGGGGGCTGCATGCTTGTCTTTCCTGGGTGTGGGGTATTAGGATAGTGAGTTGGCCTTTAGTTATTTTTCTGCAGAGTCGCTGTTCCTGAGGAATGTACAGCTGTCTAAAGGAAGCAGAGGAGCCTGTGATTCATCCTGCAAGGAAGATAAGGTTGCTTTGCATATACTGCTATGATCCCTTGATGGCAGGTAGGGCCTTGGTTTCTGGGTTGCAGCGCAAGCACCACTCCCCTCCCAACCCAGCATGTGCTTCCTCCCCTGTTGTCTCCCTGTTACTCATAGCTAACCCTTTTGTTGCATTTACTTCTCTCCCCTGGTATTCTCCTCCTTGTTTGTTCCCTCACATTTTCCCCTTTCCTCTGATGTAGCATGATTTATCTGTGGTAAAGACACTTCTCCAAGTCAGACCATGAAGCAATCAATGTACTCTGGAGCTCAGGGATTCTTCTCTTAGTGGCCTGCCTACTGAGCGGCTTCAGCGGTTGAACGCTTGTGTGATCGTAATGTGCACCCTTACAATAAATTTTCCCTGTGTCAGCCTACCCCTCTTCCCTCTTTAGCTAATACAATACAATAAATAAAGATCTAGCACTGATCTCTTGCCCCAACTCGGAAAACATTAAACATACAAAGAAATGTGGGCAGTATTTCTCACATAAAATCTAATATCGCCCCAAATGGTATATAAAATATATATTTATTAAAAACAAGAAAAAAAGGGAAAAGTATACACAAATTTCACACAAACGTATACACATATAAACACCAGTACTTGGTAAGGAGATAAATCCAAGTCACTTGACCGGCTCAAAATATGGGTCACCTTAGATAACCTCTGACCTAAAACCGTGTGTAACTACTACTTTAATAAAAATAATAAAAACCTATCCCTCCAAACACAATCTAAAAGGGTAGTAATAGAGTACGCTGGACAACCTAATGCTTGCATCGTTCGGGCAGTCTCTACTGCGCATGTGCACACAGGGAGCGTTGCATTCTAGCGAATTATATATATTGATAATGGGCTTTATATATCAAAGCAAATTGGAGCACTTATGATGCACAATAACTGCACCATAAGCTCCAAAATTGTGCTGTTTTCTCTCTCTTTCACAACAACCCCAGAGTAACAAGCTATGGGCACCTGACATCCTGATTTCTATGCAAAGATCAAGGTGGAAAAAATTGAAAATTTTGTAATGAAAAATTCCCACAGATAGGGAAGTGACATTTTTTGCCTGATTCACTTTTACCCCTTTGAGTGCCAGAGGGCTATGCAATGCACGTCAAAGCAATGCACAGTGTACCCCTCTTGCACCCAAAGGGTTAAGGTAAAACATTTCACCCATCCTTACACACAGTGTGTACTGTCTATATTACAACAGTACTATTGTAACTGATAGACAGATAACACAAACTGCCTGTGTAATAACAAGTTTGGGATACATGCTCCACGAATTAATGAAAGAGCAAAAGCAAAATAAATCCAAAATAAGATCTTTACTGGAACTTTTCTCTCATCTTTATTCTTAAAGGCTATCAGTGTAAAGAGAACAGGTGTAATGACAATAGAAATCTGTTCAAAGATGTGTACTACCAAATAATTTTATATAGGACAGTTGGAATGATTTTAGAGTACATTTATTTGGAAAAGGATGGAATTTGGATACAACACAAAACTTCAAGATCAAGGTATTTAAAGATCAATGGTCCACCAGGGTGTGGTTTTGCACATGTAGAGTCATTACTAAAGAAAACTTTACTTTCAGTTAAGACCATTGGAATTTGCAAAGGCATTCACTAAAATATAGTTTGTGAAAAGATAAATCAAGCAAATTTACCTTCTGTAAAACTGAAACAATATTGTACCAATAGTGGCTTACATGAAATAATTCAGGAGAGAAAGGAAACAAGACGGGACAAATAAAGATTAACTATGATAAGAATAAAAACTAACAGTACTGACAGTAGATGATAGAGTGAGAGGCATGTCAAGAAACATCACATTTCTTGTTTGTTCTTTTCAAGAACAAACTTTACGATGTAAATACAAGGCACAGGGCTATGTTCATATGAGACATTTGTTGATAATACAACCAAAGTTGAAAAATTATTTTCCTATGTGCCTGAGAGAATAAATGACTAAACAAGTTGAAAACAGAGATCATGTTCATAAAAGTACTGTTACCATTAAAGATATGGATATGTTTATGTGTACACGTATAAAGTCCAGATATCACAAAGCAATAGGCAAGGGAGCTATAGCTAGCCCTCAAAAATAGATATTTAGTTAATGATAAGGAGAGCTAAAAAATATCTTTATGTTGTTCTTGTCATTTGTTTGTAATCTGAATCATTTTTGAGAAAACAAAGTTATTTTGTTGATAGCACAGTGCAGCAGTTTATGCCAATTAGTTTCTGTGCTGGGCCAATACTGTGAGATAAGTCTAGTCAGAGCACACACACTAGGTAAGTTTCTGGGAGGACATTGATTGATAAGTTTGCTTCACAGAGAACTAGTTATGATACAGTGCATATATTTAGCATAAAAATAAATATCCTTGAGACCACCACATTTTCAAATGTATTAATAGTAATAGTAATGTTTCATAATAAAAGCATCTCTAATTAATCATCATAGTATTTGGACTTTGGAGAGTGTTATTTCAATTCTGTCAGAGTTGTAGTTCAAGAGTAATTCAATGACAAAGTATCCCCCTCCTGTCCATTTTACTTATGTAACACTGCTCAGCCAGAGCAGAAGGGAGGTGCTCAGGTAGACTGCAGAGAGGGACAATCTTCAATTAAGATAAGAGAAAAACCTGAAAAACTTGTCAAGTGGGGTTTTCATTGTTCTCATAGGAAGAAGATTGTCCCCTTCTGTTATCTGTCTGTTATCTGTTACACTAGGTAAAAGGGGCTGGAGGGGAAACTTTGCTTGTGAATATCTCTTAAACCATAAAGGTTTGAGAGATAAGACTTATATCATTCTTCATGTTTTTTAATGCCTACAAAATAAAATAAAGTTAAAATGAAGTATTACTATCCCTTTAAGGGCAGCAGGCAAAGTACATACCAAGAAAAGAGAATGTTTTGTGCATTTTGTATTTTTAAACACTTCAGATGGATGGATCTGGTGATGTAACATCAGCCACAAGGCCTTATTTCTATGAAAGAAAGCAAAGCACAGTTATTGTCATTTTACATGCAATTGGTACTGGGGGGATATTTTAAGACTTAAACCAGAAGGTATCATAGGATGAATGGCTAAATATAGAAGAAAATTACTGGATTTGCTTGTGTACTTGTACATTTATCAATGGCCTTGTCATATTTTGCTCTTGCTCATTAATTGAGAAGCAGAAATGCATAATTTTCATCCTCCTGTTCTGACTGACAGATCCCATATTTTCCCTGCCTTGTTTACTGAGGAAAGGGAACTACAATCATTGATAAGTACCTTAAAGCATCATCCAGTGATCACTTGAGAAGAGTAGCTCATCATAGAAGAATAAGTCTTTGACAACTACCACTCTAGAATGTATCAAAAGTGTAGTAGAAGAGGTAGGGATTCTACATATCGGGCATATAGTGGTATGCCCATCCATCGTCAGTAATTAAGCATATGTTCACTGACAGAATGTCCATGCTTAATCACATGGCTTAAAACTAAATGTCACATAAGGAGAGTGACTTCTCTAAGAAGACAGCAGTTCACTTTTAGATCTAGCTGGAATTCCCAGGTATGGGCTGGATTCAAATGCAGTAAATAATTGTAAATAATTTTCCTATTGAAATCTATGGGGATTCCTGGAGATAAAACTAGCACCTGTATTTGAATCCAGACCCCTGTTCCATATAGTCGTATCTGTGACATCTATGGAGAAGCCCTTTTATCTGTGGTAGGATTTTTGGCAAAATGTAAGCTTCTTTGAGCCACAGGATAACTTCTTTTATCCACAGTATAACTTAGCCCAACTGACAACATCCATATCGTTCCTGCAGAGCTCAGTTTTGTTAGTAGGATATTTTGTTCTTCTACTGGGATTGTGATTCTGTTTCATGGGGTCAACTGTCTTATTGTGTACAGTGCATAAGTAGGCAGGGAGAGGAAGGTTAACTCTTTAAGGACCAGTGTTGGTGGTATCTGATCTCAATATCTTATTTTTATAAAAATGCGTAATTCAGATCCTTCCACATTCTCTCTCCCTCTCTCATCTCCTTGTAATGATCACAGTAGTCTCTTTGCAAGACATTAAGAGCCATGTACACATATGTAAATGTTGTCCAATTATATGGTAAACCAACAGAACCACTGGGAACAAATGAAAATTGTGACTTAAATAAGGCTTTTCTATAAGCTTTTATTTGGATTTTGCAAAGATCTTGGAATTATGAAATACAGGTTGGAGGGGGTAGAGAAGAGAGTAAGGAGGGTGGGGAAAGGTGAAGGGACATATCTCCATGCTGGATACTAGTTAAAATGCACCTGGTCCCAGTGTTGTAAATTGTGGGTGACTGTGGATAATAATATGTTAAAGACAACACTTTAAAAGCTCCTCCAAGGGGATAAGGAGATGCTGAAATGTTTATTTTGAAGTTGCATAATTCTGGGAAAGTGATAAATTCTTTAATGAGATTAGGAAAAGAAATAAAAAGTGAGGCAACTAAGAGTAATAAGTCACACAAGAATGCAGCTGCTCTATAAAGGGTTAATCCAACTCACATACCTCTGATGTCAGGGTTCAACTGACATCAGAGACTATTACAAGAAGTAATATGAGTGGAGACAACAAACATCCATTTTAAATGGTGTTTTTAACCTTCTGAATGCTTTCCAATAGGTTGAGGAAATTGCTTCAGTTTTGTTATATAAATGTGCCACAGATACCTGAATAACAGAGCTAAGGAGAAATACACTGTGACCCCAACCAACATTACATTTTCAGTAGCTGGAAAGTGGTGCTAGAGTTCATTGATAGAATGCTGTGGCCAAAGCTGAACTAAAGATGCTGACCTCAAGGCCAATACCCCCTCACTGGCTGAGCGAGTGAGAGATCAAGATGGCTGAGCCTGGGATGTAAGAGTGGCTGATACTGGAGAGAATCACATAGTAGCAGTACCCTAAGGGAGACAAAACTGCACAGACTAGAATAAAACTAAAGCTAACAGTTACACAAGGGATATCCTGAAACAGTGATAAGGAAAACACAAGTAAAGGTAATACGATTTAAAAAAGTAAATATGCATACTGGATACAAGAGTTCAATAATATAACAGCAAGTAATCGATGGTAGTGAAAACCAGGAAGTAAAAGAAGACAATAAACAAGGCCCCCTGAACAGAGCAAACAAAATTCCATAGCAGATACTGATTGACAACAGCTGTGCAGCAGCAGAGAGGCAAATACAAAAATAGAAGCAGCACAGCTAAGCTAGTCAGCAAACAAATAAACTACTGATTTAAATGATTTACTACATAAGATGCAGGAACAAAATATAAAACTCTTTACTGTGGTTTGATGGGAACTGAAATGGCTTAGCAAAAAAACTCCAGAAGATATTAACTTCACCGGAAACAAAGCAAAGCTGAAGATGCTGAATAACACTGTAAACAAAAATTGGAACAATGCTTGAAACCATAGGACTCAGAGGAAACATAAAAAGGTAGATGAAAAACAGGAGAGAATCTGAACAAATTACAAGAGATGAAGGACATGAACTGAAACAATTGCTTGAAGCTCAGCAGAACTTAGAATGGGGAAGGGGATCAAGAAGTGATGCGGGACTAGGACAGGTTCCACTCACCAGCAACAATACTCCTGGTCCTAGTTACAGTGCTGAATCTGAGGCATTAGCAGCAACAGCAGCAACCTCATCATCTCCCCCAACTAGTGAAGGAGAATGTGGAGGAGAAGAAGAAAGGCCATTCTTCTCCACCTTTCCCCTCCCCCCTGAAGTTCTGGGTATGGGACTATTTTTCTTTTGGGGTAGGCATAGTACCGACATCAATGATTGCACTGTGTACAAGTTGTGACAAGTCAGTGAGGAGGAGAAAGCAGGGAACATGCCTTGGCACAAGCACCCTGATAATACACATGAAACACAGACACCATGACATTTATGTGAAACATGTTATAGCCAAACACCCATCACAGAAATCAGGCACCGCTAACCCTCTGACCCTGCTAACTTCCTGACTCTCCCCAAAGGTAATAAGAGGTGAGGTGGAGATCAAAAAGGAGGAAGAATAGAGAAACCCAGCCAGAGGCCGAAAGTTCGATGAAAAGCGTTCTTCCTCTAGGGTAACTGTAACATTAAAAAGGAAAAAAAGAGAAAGTGCCTGATAGTGCAACACTGTATTAAATATTGTTACGGAGATAAATAATAGAAAATGTATTCACAATCTTCCTTGGTCAGAGCAATGCTTATACAACGTGTGACTAACGAGGTCATGGAGAAAATCAACCCGTCTCTGTTTGGGATCAATTAAGTAGGTCTGTTCCCTTTAGTTACAGTAGGTCTGTGGTTAGGATAACTTCACCAGTGTAATAGTATAATATAAAGTAAAATCAAATGAATAAAATAAACATGAAAAAAGAATTAACAAACAGCGGGACTTTTCTCAAAATCTATTCCACATAAAAATTATTTTTACAATGAAGACTCTACACTTATGCGTTTCATGGTTAACACCACTTTATCAAAGCACTGAGTCACTCAAGAAGAACAAATGAAGGGATCTAGGGTAACTACATCTTCTGCCAATCCACCTTGTTTATCGTTACCTCTCCCCCACCAAGTGATAGCCATTCTGTTATTGTCAGGATGCGGCAGTTCTTGTCCATCCATTGCACACTGTGTGGTGCACTGCTCACACATGACAATGTGGTGGAGGATAATTGTAAACTGGGCATAAAGCAGCATCTGAGGAGATTCCATCTCGCAGAATATGCTAAGATGGTGGCAGGGAGGGTTCATCATTACTTTTAAACTGTCTACAAGTTGTCATGTGTCCTTAGCAGGGAGTGGACAAAGGGCATAATGACAGCAGCAGTACTTGGTTGCTGGTGGGGGGATTTCACATTGGGGACCCTAAGTGTCATGATGTTTGGATAGAGTTGTGCCAGGTATTTGATGTGAATGCAGATGTACTCATTGTTCCCAGACCTTCCCTTATTTACCACACACACACTGTGCACATTGCAGTTGCTGATGTGAGAGGTAAAGTTCCTGCTCTCAAGGGATAAATTATATTCTCAAACACCCATGATTTTGGAGGAGGGGCAGGTGGATAAGCATTATTGGCCAACTTACTCTTTTGTCCACATATACCTGAAGTGGTGGGGGCTAGTTATGGTGCTGCTACTGCCTCACAAGCAGCACTGGAGCTAGTAGTGGCAAGTGGAACCTTCATCATCCATCACCCATGTTACTGCTGTTGCTGATCCCATTCCCTTTCAGCTGCTTTATCATCCTGCTATTTAACCACTCAGCAGCAACAGCAGCAACAATAACAGTAGTTGCAAATTCTGCAATTACATCGGGGAATTTGACAATGGCCAGTGACCTACTGTCACTAGGCCAGTAGGGCTTTTTTTTCTCAGGGCTTGTTCTTTAAAATAAAAACAGTGGCCTACAAAAGAAAATTTTTAGGGCTGGTTTCTAACAAGCCTAAGTCCTACAAATCAATGTTTCCTTAAGGCTTGTGCCAAACAAATCTAAGTCCTACAAATCAATGTTTCCTCAGGGCTTGGGCCTAACACAAGTCTTATTTCCTACAGCAAATCAATGTTTCCTAAGGGCTTATGCCTCTTATAAGTCTAAGTCCTACAATCAATGTTTCCTCAGGGCTTGGGCCTAACACAAGTCTAAGTTCTACAAATCTTCCTCTACAAAATATTCTATCCCTTCAAGTATCAGTCTACCCCAGTCACAGCTTACGTCACGGGGTCCCTGTCTTTGTCACATTCCGTAGCAATTTCTTATTTTATTTTATTTATATATATTTTTTATTAACTGTCCCCCCAATACCAGTCAACACTCCCCAAAAGTAAATTCCCTTTCAACTGAATTGTTCCCCAGACTCCATCTACCAACATAGGCACCATTCCCAGACCCCTTTTACTCCATGTCTTATGTTTTTTTTTAATTGTATTTAGTTTTTATTTTTTTATTAACTGTCCCCCCAATCCCACTAAACCACCCCCCGAAAAAAAATTCCCTGTTCAACTAATTCTTTCTCCACACCCCACCAACATAGGCACCCTTATACCCCTTTTATACTATGCCTTTGGGAAATAAAATAATATTTGCTATGTTTTGTGTGTAAATTCAATATTCCCGTTGTTTTCAATGGAATGAGCTAGACAAAAAAGTGGAAAAATTGCACTTTTCATGGGAAATTAGTCACCATTATTAGCTAGTTTTTGGTTTGAGGCAAAAATTTTCACTCCTACCAGTTGGAGGCTTGTTGGGGATGTTTGTATTTATAATCTCCAATAGCTGAAGACTCAAAGGTTGCCTACTCTTGATCTAGCAAGAACATTTATGTTGGTCCACTAAAAAGCATTGCAACTGCAAATAAATAAGATTTTTTAAGCACTTTGGGATTGCCAAGAACATAGTACAAAGAAATCTGTAGATATCATGTGTCTCACATTTTAGATTTCTCACTGTTTTAAGGAATTATGACAAGAAATATTTTCCCCATATGTTTGACCCATAGCTTTAAAGATTTAAAAGGAAAATTAATCTCATTTATAAGTTGATACCTTTTATTATTTTTTTCTGTGCTACTACAAAATATACCCAGGCCTATCTTGTATAAGTTTAAATTAATTAACTTAGTGTGTGAGCTTTGCAACATGTTTTTTTTGGTATATTCACAGTATGGAGTAAGATTTAGGTGTTCTGCTCTTATGTGTTTGATATTTTCAACCTTCTATGAGTCCAGCCGGTAAATTTAGGTAGTCTCTTCCTCCTTCTCCTCTTGACTATTTCTTCTTCTAAACCTTCCACTGATGACATGTGTGAAAGGACTGGGTGGGATTTCAGCATCTGATAGTGATATCATCAGAAGGTGGAATTAAGAAGAGGAAAGAATATTTCCAATTATCATAATATAATATTTCTTGGTACACCTTTTTATGCATTTTTGTGACTCGCAGGCTCATGTAGAGATAAAAACACAGAATTTTATAAGACATGCCTTTTTTCAGGACTAGAAATATCTTGAGAATTAGATGTTTTTTTCCCTAATTTCATAATGTCTATAACATTTTAAAAAAGCAGGTTCACTTCCCATGTCACTCAAACTGACCTGTCTGGGTCACAAGTCTGAAAAAAGTAGGAAAGCTTATTTTTGGATTAAAGGCTGATAGGGTTTTAGGACAAATTTGACACTCTCACCCATCTTGACTCACTTCTCATTTTTCCCTTCTCTCTGTGGTCTGCCCCTCTATCATCTGCACTCTCCAGCATTTTCAAGATCACACCCTCTCTCACGTGCATATCAGACTCTCCTATCTTATCATCGGTATTCAATTCATTTTAAATCAGTTGGATGGAACAACATTTTTTATTTGTCCTCCATATTAATCCACAAAGCAATGTGTTGATCTTTAATTAATCTCTACTTATGAATAGTGCAAAAATAAAAATGCATCTATTTATTTTCCTCTCTTAAAGGGTAGTAATGTTTCATAATAAAAGCAGCTCTAATTAATCATCATAGTATTTGGGCCATGGAGAGTGTTATTTCAATTCTGTCAGAGTTGTAGTTCAAGAATAATTGAATGATAAATTATCCCCCTCCTCCCCTTTTACTTATGTAACACTGCTCACCTCAGAAAAGAAGGGAGGTGCCCAGGTAGATTGCAGAGAGGGACAATCTTCAATTAAGATAAGGGAAAAAGCTGAAAAACCTGTCAAGGGCAGGGTTTTCATTGTTCTCATAGTAAGAGATTGTCTCTTGCTGTTCTCTTTCTAGTCTAGCAACCAGATTCCACATATGAGGTGAGCAGTGTTACACTAGTTAAAAGGGCCGGAGGGGGGAATAATTCAATTACTCTTGAACTACTGGCAGTATTGAAATAACACTCTCTATGGCTCAAATACTATGAAGATTAATTGGAGCTGTTGTTTTTGTGAAACATTACTATCCCTTTAAAATTCTACTGTACATGACTTACTTTTCTCATGAAGCTCAGTCCCTTTAACCTCTGTATGTGGAGACATGTCCAACACATTCCAGTACTGGAGTTGTCTATAACACTGAGGGACTTCAGGTAAACGTGTTACATTTCCCATATACGTAGGAGAGCAATTTACAATTCTGTTATGGGCCTGGATTATATTGCAGATAATAAATGTTATCACTGGTTTTAATGCACATATTCTAATCTAAGGAAGTGTTTCTCAAGATTAGTCCTCAGGGCACACCAATAAGTTAGTTTTTAAGACTGTCACTGCTTGATCTCTACTTTACCACAACTGGGTAATCAGTGGATAAATAATTTGGACATATCTTCTAGTGCTTAATCAGGGAAATCCTTAAAACATGATCTGGTGGTTTGCCTCATGGACCAGAGTTGAGAATGACTGCGTTTAATTTCCTATTTTGTTTGTTGTTTTAACCAATCATGATGCCCACCTGCAATGGAATCTAGCTCACAATGGTCAAAGTACAACTTTTTCCACTAATCGTATTTTAGCAATATATTTACCTTTATGTGGACTCTGTTAAGTAAATCATCTTTCAGCGTTGGAGTATGCATATGTTTCTGTATTCATTGGCTTTTAAACACCTGGCAAAATAAGACTATTTTGCATTTTTAGATTTTAAGGGCTTTTTATATCCTACTCTTCTGGTCTCACTTAATTTATGTCTTATGTTTGTAGTTTCAGCAGTGAAATACAAATATAAGGTTTTAAATAAAAAAACATTGTAACCACTCTTCAGTCTACAAGTTGGCATTCTGTAGTTATTTATTTATGCTGTCTTTATGTCTGCTTCACTCTTGAGTTTTCTTCCTTTAATTGAAGGGAAAAAGTTTTTCTACTTTTTTCCACTTTGACCCCCAGCGTTTTCCACTGCAATGGAACCACACTTACTGATCCACAACCTTGTCCCACAGTAGCCATAGAACCACTCACACTGACTTCCATCCTTGTTCCACAGTAGCCACAGAATGGTGACCACCCAGCCTTGTCACATTGTCTGGTAGCTGGGATGGTCAATGTCAGGCCCTTCATATGCTGTCAGCTGCAACACCCAATGTTCACTGGAGGGGAAATGGTGGGACTTGAAGTTTGGAAGCAGGTGGAGGTGCTGCTCATGTGCTGTGACCCCCTAGCCTTGTCCCATGGTTGCCATAAAGCCACATATACTGACCCCTATCCTTGTCCAGCTGCATTGGTAGCCATATAACCATACATACTAACCTCTCAGCCTTGTACCACTATACTGGTAGCCACAGAACCACATATAGTGACCTCCAGCCTTGTTCCACTGCACTGTTATAGAAAGAACCACACATGAGTATAATGCACCCCCACGCAGGAACTGGTAATGATCCTGCTGGGAATCTTTTCTTCCAGAATTCATTGAAAAATAGTCACATGCAGTCCTTAGAAGAGTCATACACAGTCTGTAACAAGACCGCACCCGTGGGAGTGCTGTTGTGGAGCTGTTGATGTGCTTTTACTTCCTATGAGAGCATGTGCATGTGCACTTCATAGACATCAATAGCAACAGGAATGACATGAAGATACTGCTCCCATCTTCTACTAAAATACAGTTTGGCCCATTAATAACATTTGAGTGAAACATCTCCCATAGGCATGGGCAATCCCTGCAAAAAGTTCACATTTTCCATTTTCCTTTGCATTTAAATCAATAACAAAAATATAATTTATCCCCATGTGAAAAGTTTCTTCCTTGAATTCCTGCTGTGCTAACTCACCAGTATAAACGGGTCTGTCAGTTTAACACATGGTGTCAGTCTTTGCTTGGGCGATAGAGAGAAAGCTGCTGAAATTGTGATGCCACCTAGTGTAGATGTGGAAAGGCAAAGAGAGGTAGCTGGAGTTGCCAGAGTGGTACCCAAAACATAGAGAAGCATTGCATCCTTCTGGCACTCAAAGGGTTAAGGAGTATTGTTGGTAGAAAGTTGTTCTCTGGACAGTTGGTGTATAGAAAGTGTTGGTGTGAAGGGAGAAAGGAAAAAAAATAATGTCAATAACACTGAAGCGGCAATTAGCTTTGCAGGGGGAATTCTCAAAGCCATAGAAAACATAAATGGACATTGGCAAAGTTCTCAATGGAATTTCAATGATGATAGCAAAAGGGCAGACATTTTTACATTTTACATATTTTATCGTTGAGAATTTCTATGAAAATTAGAAAAACTATTTTTTTTCAGCAAAAATTCCCATGAAATGAAAATGGGACTTTTTGACCATTGCTAACCTTTCAACCATAACATAATTATCATTGTTTTATTCTGCATGAAAAATTCCTACAATATATTCTATAGTGTATATTTGTTTCTCATAATAATTTATGTTTTCATTGCAATTCCATTCTATTTCTATATTTTAAACAACATTAAAAACATGGTTATTGTCATGTTCTGCCCTTTTTGGAAAGTTTTAGTTATGAATAAAGGCGAGAAAAGTTAAACTTGTACACACTAGAGAAACGGCGTCTTAGAGGGGATATGATAACACTATATAAATATGTTCAGAGCCCATACAAAGGGCTTTCCAAAACCTGTTCATTAACAGAACAGTACAAAGGACAAGGGGCCACCCGCTTAGACTTGAGGAAAGGAGATTTCATCTACAACAGCGGAAAGGTTTCTTTACGGTAAGGACAATAAAGCTATTGAATTCACTGCCTGAGGAGGTGGCGCTATTGATTACATTAGATGCCTTTAAAAAGGGCCTTGCTTCCTGTTTACTCTCTTGCTCTTCAACTTTGTACCGTGCCTTGATTTGATGGATTCTCCTTTCCTGACCCCGACACTCCAACTTGACTATTCTCCTGCTTGCTGCTTATGTACTTCTTTGCCCACCTGTTACTGATGCTGTTAGTCCTAACATCCAACTATCAACTGTCTATTCAACTCATTGCCTTCACCATTCACCTGAGCAGTGAGAGTTCGATTAATTCAACCTTCTATCATTCCTGTTTCTTTACTGCCATTCTACTGTTGGATTCCAGGCCAACCTTTTCTTCTGCTCCCATTTTGACGTACCCAGATCCTCAGGCTCCATTCACTCTTGAGGCTGATGTGTCAGATTCAGCTGCTGGAACCATGGGGGTTCTCCATCCATGTTTGTATTTTTCTCTAGACTTTGCGTCAGTAGAGAGGAATTACGACACTGGAAACAGGAAACTGTTAGCTATTAAGTTGGCTATGGAGGAGCGGTATCTGCTTGAAGGGTTTCTCCATGTCATCACGATTCTGACTGACCAACATAATCTGCAATACCAGAGGTGTCCATCCCTTCGGTTAAGGCCATGGAGGAGGTCATGCACATCAGAGAGTGCCTAAAGTCTCTCCAACCAGGCCATAGCCTCCACTTCAGAGACAAAGAAATGACTGAGGTCATCGTGAGTCACTCTAGCTTGGAAGGGTACAGCATAGCATAGGGAATATTCCTCTCCCATAGACGCGTTTTACATATTGACATTTTCTCAGCTGTTTCTGGACATCCTCCGAAAAGTCGGGGAAAATGGAGAAATGGTGATTTTCGTAGGATAATTGGCCTTTCAGTCTGGATGCAATATAGCATCACGGTCTATAGAGCTTAGCGATCATGGGTCTAGGGGGGTCTCAGGTGGAAAGGGTGCAGACAGCACTTGGCCCTCTCGATCCCAGAGTGGATCTTATCCAGGTTTCAAGGAGTGATTCAGCTGACCTGCCTTCACAGTGTTCCGGCAGACTGACAATTTAAAGATTGTAAAGGTGGAGTCTATTCGCCAAGTCATTTGCCTTGTGAGTTAGGACTTGCACCTGTGATTGTAAGATACATACCGCTCCCTGTACTAGAGGGGTAATACATCCTCAATGGTAGGGACCTGCCTTTGAACAACTAGGACATTCTGTCTCATCGCCTGCTGGTCAGCTCTTAAGGGGTACAGGTCAACCTGTACAGCATACATTTTAGTGGTTAAGGCTGATTGGCAGTTGGCAATGGTGACCATGAGCTCTGAAAAGTGGGACTTGGCAGAATCCTCAGAGC
This sequence comes from Rhinophrynus dorsalis, assembly GCA_037306005.1. Taxonomy (NCBI): domain Eukaryota; kingdom Metazoa; phylum Chordata; class Amphibia; order Anura; family Rhinophrynidae; genus Rhinophrynus; species Rhinophrynus dorsalis. The sequence goes on from CM074718.1 coordinate 64,135,430, forward strand.
TGGATGAAAGTTCAGCAGATGCAGAGGCAGAATGATCTTCCACAATAGTTTCCATTTCATCCTCAGCAATCTGACATCTGACGAACTTACTCAGATTTGTCTTGTATTCACCGGATTTCTTACCCATTTCTGAATCCATGGGAACAGGTGTGGGTAACAAGAAAAGTAGTACCAAGGAGTAGGGACGGGAGGAAGCAGCAATCAGCTACACTGAAACAGGATAATAGTGGGGTGCAAGCTCTAGAGAACAATTCACAGCATCGGTTACACTAAGTGGCTATATATATGAGAGAGGTTGTGGAGGCTGTCCATGGTTTGCTGGCGGGCAAGGCATCGGGTGTGGATGGTCTTTCTGCGGAATGGTATAAAGAATTTGTGGATGTCTTAGCCCCACACTTGTTGAATACCTTCTATGCTGCTATTGATGATGGCTGCCTTACGGAGTCTATGAATAACGCCTCCATTATTGTACTGCCCAAACCAGGTAAAGATCCAGAGCTTTGCAACTCTTATAGGCCAATTTCTTTATTGACTACAGATGCCAGAATTGTGGCGAAAATCCTAGCTACCAGATTTAATATGGTACTAGGAACTTTAGTATATGACGATCAAACCGGCTTTATCCCAGGTAAATCAACATCACACAATCTTAGGAGGCTATTTATGCACCTGCAGCTTTCTCACAACACCATGGGGTCTCGGGTGATTGCATCTCTCGACTCTGTCGATTGGCCATATCTTTGGCAGGTACTCAGGGGATTTGGGTTTGGCCCATCCTTTATTAAATGGATACATATCTTTTATAGTAGTCCCAGGGCTTCTGTGGTGATGGGCGGACTGTGTTCACAGTCCTTTTCCTTACATCGTGGTACCAGGCAGGGTTGTCCACTCTCGCCCGGTCTGTTCGCCTTGGCCTTGGAGCCCCTGGCTGTTCTTGTTTCTGCAAATCCATTGATTAGGGGACTCACGGTGGAGGGCAGAGAGGAAAAGCTTGCACTCTACGCTGATGACATCCTGCTTTTTTTTAATGATGATGAGAATTCCTTGAGGACCACATTGAATTTGGTGGATGATTTTGGCACTTACTCTGGATTCCAAATAAATTGGACTAAGTCCTCTTTGCTTCAGATTGATAATAAATTGCGTGAGCCTTGTCCGACTAACATCCCGGTTTCATACGTGGATGTGTGCACTTACTTGGGGATTAAGGTAGCTGCAACGACGGACTCCTTTTTGGAGTTGAATTTGATACCCAATATTCAGTACTTTCAAGACAAAACAACTGCATGGCTTCACCTGCCTTTAAACGTTATTGGTAGATCGAATCTTATTCAAATGATTTTTTTGCCCAAATTCTTGTATGTCTTTCAAAACACGCCGGTCCCTATACCTAAAAAATATTTCCGACAAATAGATAAAATTATCTTACATTTCCTATGGCGAGGGGGTCGGGCTAGGATCAGGCTGACTACCCTCATGAGATTTAAACGTGAGGGGGGAATTGCTTTGCCCAATTTCTACAGGTACTATTTAGCTGTGCAATGCCTATATGCGTTGGATTTTGTTTCTTCCCAGCCTCGATACCAGACTACTCAGATAGATACATTATTGTTGCGACCTGCCTATGCGCTGTCCCAGTTCTTGCACGGAGGCCCTGCGGTCTTTAAAACTCGAACTCTGCTGACGGCAACCCTATACGAGGCATGGGTGGAGGTGAAAAGGCTGTTGGGATATGTCGCAATGGACCCTGATACCCCCTTGTGGGGCGCTGTGGGGCTACGTCACTTATTTGATTGTGACTTTGGCTCCTTGTGGGCCAGATTCGGGATTACAACCCTTGGACAGTTGTATCGGGATAGTCGGCTGAAATCCTTTGCACAACTGCATGACGAATACCATATACCACATAATCTTTTTTATTCATATCTGTGTATTAGACATGCTCTTAGCGCTCAGTGGGGTGATCAGATCCCGATGATCTCCATATTCTCGCTTCTTGCCAGATTGATGCTTCTCGAGCCTTCGAGACCTCTTTCTTTCATTTACCAGTGGTTGGAATCTCATGTAGGGTGTCAGGAGTTCCCTTCCCGGAATAAATGGGAAATGGACGTGGGTCCGTTAGAGGACTGGGAATGGGATATGGCCAAGGTAGGACCAGCAATGGTGGCAATGTCGACTAGACACCAGATGATACAGTTGAATATCCTACATCTAATTTATTATACGCCGGTCAGACTGTATAGGATGGGGAATTCTGGTACCGACAGTTGTCTCCAGTGTGATAATGTTCCGGGCACATACCTTCATATGATCTGGGATTGTCCTGGGGTTGGGAGATTTTGGAAAGAAATAATGCATATTGTGGTCCTGGTGCTGGGGAGACCTGTTCCTGTGACTCCAAAAATATGTTTATTGTCTATTTTCCCTGATGAGATTGAGGATACAGCTGACAGATCCCTGCTGAGAGAACTCTTGGTGTTGGCTAGAAAGGTGGTGGCCATGAACTGGATGTAAAACGGAGCTCCCAATTGTGGGGCGTGGATTAATTTAGTTTTACAGTGCATTCCACACTATAGATTGGTTCACTTGCATCGGGGCATGCTAAACAAGTTTGACAAGATCTGGGGACGGTGGCAGAACTGGTGGACGCATAAAGCTGATGCTCGTGTGGCACTTTCTGATTTGCAACTTGACAGCACTGGTTGATTTGGGTCATGCTTGCTGGTTACGTGAATGGATGTGAGGCATGGTTGATGCGTGGCGTTGTGTTTGAACCCTGTACTTATTGAGATCATACGGTTTTGCTGGCTGGTGGGCGGGTGGGGGGGTGCTGCGGGTTCGGGAGAGAGAGGAAGCGGAAATGGGGTAGGGGAGTTTAGCAAAAGTTAAGCTAGGTTAGTTCTTTTGGGAGTTTTGGTTTTTACATAACAATAAAACCTCAGGTTGTCTCTGTACACCCCATTGCTATGTCTATGTTCTTTTCATTGTTACATCTGTCTGGATATTTTTCCTGTATCTGAACGATTTTACATGTATTTTTCTGTATTTGTGATCTGTATGGAGCGATCTAATAATAAAATTTATTACAAAAAAAAAAAAATCCTAAATAAACAAGGTGAGATGGAATGGACTAAATCAATCCAATTTAATCCAAGATGAAGAATACTTCATAAAACAATATATACATAATAATGAAAGAGATTAATATAGTATAATGCATTTAAGTCAATATGATGATGATGTGATGAAGTGGATTCTAAATAAGAAAAATCAACAGGTAAGAGTGAAAACTAAGATGATGAAAAATGGATATGTCCACATAAATGTTATTTCTCTTTAGAAAGTAGTAGAGTGACTCTTTTTTCAAAGTGTAAAGGCTGAAACACAACATTTTATACTGACTCCATGGAAATAATAATAATACCTATAATAATAGTGGGAAAGCCAGTGTGAAGAGACACAGGAAGGGTAAGAGTACACTTGTCATCATATTTAAGGATATCATAATTGCGTATATAGTCTCTGACCACTGGTACTATGTATTAGAACTTGACTGATATGTGTCATCACAAGAAATACTAACAGTTCTGTTAAAAGGGTACACAGCCATGATTAAAGAGTGTATGGAAGTTTACTTCCAATACGGACTATGGTAAAGTTGTAAGAGAATGCTAACTGAGGAAGATGTTTTGTGGTTTGGGGCTAGGCATCACTTTAGAAAGCACTTGAAGATTGGGAAGCTGGGGTGTCACAGTTATCAAAAATACACCAGGAGTCAGTACTGTAATTGTAAAACCACCTTTATTGAAGAGTAATAATTACAGACAGTAAAATGGTAGCAATCGCAGAGGGTACAGAGGAAGCTAGCAATTCCTACCAGAAATAGGATGCCGCTAGAGTAACCTCTCTGCTAGAGACTAGGCAGATGCTAATGGTAGTCTCAGAATGGCGATCACGGAAACCAGAGAGGAAGGTCTGCCAGAGCCAGAGGTGCACACCAGATTGGGTGTCTACTATGTAGAAGGGTAAGGCAAGAAGAAAAGTTAGACAGAGCCACAGGTCAGCACCAGAATGGATGGTCAGACAAGCCTAGGTCATGCACGGAGCGGGTAGTCAGCCAGAGCCAAAGGTCTGCACCAGACTGGGTGTCTGCTAAGCCAAAGGGTAACGCAGGAAGAGTAGTCAGACAGAGCCACAGGTCAGCACCAGGATGGATGGTCAGACAAGCCTAGGTCATACATGGAGCGCTACAAAGAAAATAAACAACTGCAACAAACACCAACGTAAGGGGCGACTGGACTAACAATCCATCGACCTTTTAAGCTCTACATGAAGTAGCTGGGAGGAGCCTCAAGTCACCTAAGGTCTTAAAGGTACTTGCATCATACATATAAAATTGCGCCTGCAAGTGACGCCGCTGACTGAGGAGATGCGTCGCATCCAGCGACATACTGCACTACCGTGTCTATTGGGGAAAGGACACGGCCAACCACGGGAGATACAAGATGCAGCCAGGCCGCAGGCACAGAGAGACGCGGGTAGTGATGCCAGAGCGCCACTCCTGCCTCTAGAACCCCAGCAACATCCAGCCAGAAGACGCTGGACCTAGGGTTGGTGCTGTGACATGGGGAGACTCAGGCAAAGCAAGGAAGCTCCAGAGATAGGGAGCAGCTCCAGAAAAGTCACTGACGTATACGTGAACGGATGTAATGAGGGAACAGGATAGCAGAATCTCATTGCCAAAACTCAGAAGGTAGCAACACTGATATCAGATATATGCACCTGAAGATCCCACTATATTTTTTAACCCACTGGATCACATCACTGTATGAACACAACAAAGACAGCTCCTTTAACCCATTGAGTGCCAGAGGGGTATGCAAAGCAATGCGTTGCGTACCCCCCTGACACTCAAAGGGCTAAAGCTCAACACTGTGGCAGTTATAACATTGAGGTATGAGAAATTCCATCTATAAAGGAGAAACGTATTGCTAGGCCCTACGTGCTAGGCCCTACTTCAGTAGAGATAAACTTCTAGATAGGAGGGTAAAACACTATGGAAGAGGCAATTCTTGTGATGCTCTGTGATACAAACCTTTATCTCCATAAAACATACAATATTAAAGGAATCAAGATATTTTATTATGACATGCAACATATATTGTAGTATTTTTCCTTCTGAGTAGAAAATGGTACTCCTATAGATAGGAGATGCAGCACTCAATAGTTATTATATCTAAATTTTATAATCAAAGTTCAGGTTATGAAAAGTCACCACTAGTTGGTGCTGCTTCTATTGCTTTTTCTGAAGAATGACCTTTAGACTAGAATTAAGGACTCAAAGTTTTCAAAAGATAGCAAAAGAAAAATAAATGTTTTCATCTAATTTGAGCTATAATACACTTGAAATATAGCATTTCCCAGCAGTGAATGTACCCTCATTTTATTCACCAGGAAAAGTCCAACAATTCATATTCTCATAAAAAAAAATAAAAAATGTTCTCTATTATCCAGGGGCTGATATGTTTCCAAGATTCAAATATAGCTGTACATTTTACATATTCTATTATTCTAGTATTCTATTGCCCACCATGAACCACTTTAACCCAGAAGAGCTCTAGGAAACAAAATTAAATTTGTCCAGTTTAAGATTTTTTTCTTTAATAGAAATGCATTTATTTCAAGAACACTAAGAAAATCGGAGGACTTTTACATGATATAAGGATTACATTGACAAAATAAAGTCTTCAGTATGCTGTGTTCTTTAGCTTTCCATTTTCAGTACAAATGATTCATTTTTCAACAGACAGTGTTATTGGGTGTGAAATTTATTGCTCTGGCTTATTTAAAACAGAAATTTGAGTAGAAAGAAAAAAAGACGAAGAGTGTTGGCTTTTAAAAGTTACAGTTATATGAAAGTTAAAAAGTAAATTGCAGTAATGTCAGATGCAATAACCATAAACCGAAAATGAGTTGCTCTACTTACATCAATATTTTGGACTTTGTTTTGTGATTAGCAGTAGACAGGAATATATTTGAAAGTAAGGATTAAAGGGGAGCTATCAGTATATTATTTTAATCCAATTTACTTTTGAACACAGCAATAAGGTGTATTGTAGTTTTTCATTTTGTCTCTGTGTCTGCTTGAATAAAATTACATGAGAGGCATTGTTTTGTAGGCACAGTGGGCCTTATTTTTTTATGGTGCTTTAGGGAAGGAGAACAGTCGGTGTATGTGGAAAGTGGCCATAAGAATAGGTGGAGCTTCTCCTATGTAGACATTATGAGAGGGCTTGTGTGTGTGTGTGTGTGTGTGTGTGTGTGTGTGTGTGTGTGTGTGTGTTTTGTGAGAAGGTGCTACCTACATATTAAAAGATTGTGAGTGTGCATGTCTGAGTCATTAGAGTGAAGGGGGCAAATGCAGTCCATTGCAATGAATACACTGTACTCCACCCCAATACATCCGATTAGTTAAGCATTCACACTTATCCTACCCCTGTGTGTGTCTGCCTCTGATTTAGAAACCGTTTAGCAGATAGACAAAATAGGGATAGATAGATAGATAGATAGATAGATAGATAGATAGATAGATAGATAGTATAGCTGTTTTTCTCCAAAATAGTTCCTCTTTTACTTAAAGGAATGTGATCACCTAAAAAGGAAATTGGTTGATACAACTTTAAATGTACCTATAGCTAACATTTGTAAAAAAAAAAAATATTTGTTTCATTTTAGAACCCTGAAATATAATCATATACTTGCTTTTTAGTACAATTTTAAACTGTTCTATACATACAGAATTTGGTTAATTTTATTTGTGCTCTTTGTAATGAAAGACAAGAGCTAAGGCAGGTAATATACCAAGATTAGTACCCAGCATTCTTTACTGACAATATTGGACTATCACTTGAAAAACACCTATCAAGATCACTATAGTAATGGTAATCATGGGGCCCTGCAAAAGACTGGAATGGCTGCCCCATATAGCATATTTGAGATGAGATTATAGGCCATGAGAAACAAATAGATCATTTTTTACAGATAGTAGAGTGAAGTATCGGGTTTTTAAGTATATAACCCTGGTTCGTTTTTAGTTAATGTTGCAATAGATAATTGTTATCAATGTTTTTATCTCATAGATTCCTGGTGAAGTCTATGGGGAAAATGTTTAGATTAAAGCGATGATATGTTAACAGCTAGAAAGATGGCCACATTAAGCATAGGGCCCTCCTGCCTTCTTCACCGATTAGTGTTTAAAAGTGGTCCCATACTTCCCTTCAGTAACAAGTGGAATTCCCCAAGGCTTCATTCTTGGCCCACTTCGATTTCCCTATTTATAAAGGATCTGCCTGCAATTTGCAAAGCATCTCTTGTATACATGTATGCAGATAAAATAACCCAAAATATATAACAACATGAGGCAATTTTACTGAATGATTTCTCTAAAGTTGAAAAATGGGTAGCTAAAAACAATCTATTCTTAAATGCTGACAAAACTATCACAATGGTGTTTGGTCCCAAACACAAATGACCTAACTCTACATTACCCATTTAACCATTGTAACAAAGTCTAACTGTATTTCCAGTCAACTCCTACAAATAAATTAGCATGTGGCTTGCCCCTATCCTCACTTTTGGTCTTCATATTGATAAATTAACATCAAACGTTATCCCATAATAGGCGATCTGTTTAGAAACAAATCCTGTCTAAGTCCCCTGGTAAGAAAACTTTCAAAAGATGCTAATGCCAGTCATAGACTATGGAGATGCAGTGTATGCTTCTGTACCACAAATCCATCTTGGTAAACTTTACACTCTGCATAATTCACTATGTTGCTTTGTGCTCCTATGTAATTGCAGTACCCATCGTTGTGATAAGTCTAAAGAACTAAAGTGGCTAATGCTTGAATCTAGACGTACCCGTCACCTTTCTGGCATAGCTTATAACCACCTCTATAAAAAGCTACCTGAGCAGTATGCTCACTCCAGCTTTCCATACTAACTATAAGCTCTGCGCCACTGCTATCAATTATCTGAGTATCCCAAACTACAAGAAAGACGCAGGTCAATCTGCCTTATCCTTCAGAGCTCTGAAAGTCTGGAATAAAATCTTCTCCTAGTCTAAAGTCCCTAAAAATAACAACTTCTTTGTATCCAAAAACAATATGTAACTGTATATAATGTTTATATTGCTTCTCTATTTTCTGTAAATATGTAACTTTATACTGTAAAAGCTCTCCAGAAAATACTTGAAGATGAGAGAAATTTCAATGTGTTTTTCCTGGTAAAACATTTTCTAATTAAATAAAGTTCAGGCTCTGAAAAACATGGGTTAGAACTATCAGAATGAGGAAAAGAAAAAGCTTTGCCAGACTCAAGGACCTCCATCTACACAGTAAGTTTCCCATTTCTGCCTGGCAACCCACAAATTAACATATTCAAACACACATGGGCATCATAAAAGATTATCTACATTTTATTTCTTATCTAATGTGATCACTTTTTCCATGATCCTGTCAATTAAAAAAGTGTGTGAAATGGTTAAAAATCTCCAGGTTAGTGAAATACTATTTGGGACTTAGAAAACAGCAAAATTCAGATGAATACCAAACTTAGAGAATGGGCTCACACATTTCTACTTGGTATGCAGGTTCCATTGGTAGAAGAGAGGTATTCAAGACAATGCTTTACAGTTTACTAGAGATATGTCTAGCATCCAGGGATAATTGTTTTTTTTAATCAAAATGTATAATGTATGTATATCAGATGACAGATGTAATAAATTTACAGGTGGTTTAACTCACCAATTCCTTTTGAAATGTATGGAGAAACAAAAATTGTTATAAAGTTATCAATTGCAATGGATTCCATGTCAGTATTAGTTTGTGATACCCAACAGAACAGATCCTATTCAGTGCAAATGGGGTAATCAGCACATTAAGAAGCAATTAGCAAAATATACCTTCTGGCACTTTAATGGTTAAGGGTGTGACTTTTTTATGTGCCTATATTCATTGGCTTACTGCAATGTGAATGATTTAAAGGCACTAAGACACTGGCAGAAAGAAGAAAAGAAGAAATGAAAATTGCCATTGACTTACAGTAAGTGAGGCTTTTAACACCCATTAATGCTAGATAGGTCTCCAAAGCATTGATTTACAAGTATTCTCTGGCATTCAAAGGATTCAGTGACCATTTAAATCAATGGGGATTTGGGAAATTGGTTGATTTTGTCCCCATGGTGTAGTTCAATTGTTGTCCAGGTTTTGGTAAGGACACCCAAAGTTGTAGCCAATCATGGACCTCAAGATCTACCAATTGTGCAGGTTTTCAGGAGCACAGGTGTACTAATTAGTGGCTCAGTAACTCATTTGGGAATATCATGAAAACATGCACTGATGATAGCTCTTGAGGACCAGGATACCCCTGGAGTAACTGGTTTATGGCAGAATCTATCTTTTTTCTTTCTGCTAACATTTTCCAGAAATGATTATATTTTACAATATAATTTAGATATTTGAAGATCAGGGGAATATACACAAAGTAGAAAAGAAAAGAAAACCCCTAATAAAAGTGCCATAAAGAACCATGAAGGGAGATTTATAAAAAGTGTTCTTGTTTGTTTTTGTGAATGGCCCCTTAAAATGTCCTTTTGGTTGGTATTTATAAAGGATTTTAGTTACATTTATAAATGTGCAAATATAGTCAAGTTGATACCTTTATTGGCCAAGTAAGCAGTTTAGGATGCAGGATTTCAATACCTCTTAGGTCTCTTCATCAGGCATGTTATAATATAAAAGCTTGCATCCTAAATCTTCTTAGTTAGCAAATAAAGGTATCAACTTGACAATAGTTGCCTGCTGTATTTCTACAGCTAACATGGTACCAACTCTCATCTGCTTATAAATGTGGTGACTGTAAAGAATAAGAACAGATCGATGTGCATGGCCTGACCACGTCAGAAGATGGACGCTTGTTAAGTGTGCTCCAAGCACCTATCTGATTATTAGGCACCCCTAAATGCCTTTTAGCGACAAACTTGATATAAGAAGTCGGGGACAGACCCCTAGCTCCACTAATGCCGAAAGGCAAGTCGAAAGCCGCTAAGAAACATTGCTGCTTGAGATGAGAACTTCCCGTGCTTGGTGCGGACATAGTGTCGTTGCTGTGTCACCCTTTGGTTGCCCTTTCGTGTTGTCTCTATGTTGCCTGCACCTGCATGGTGTTCCTGAGCTTCCTGGGCCATTACTCTGTTCCTGCTCATCTGAGATCGCCTGAGTTCCTGACTGACAACTTACTCGGTTCTAGCATCGTTTCTGATCCGGTTGGGGTTGCTGTTCCCGCTGCTGTTTCCTGCTGCCGTTCCTGATCCGGTTGACTGCCATTGAAGATCTGCTTCCTGTCCATTACCAGCTGTATTCCTGCTCCTGGATCACCTGCAGTTTGTCTCTCTCCTCCAGTCGCCTTGGCGACGTTTTCAATCACTTGTGTTGTGCTCTCCAGTACGCGGGTACTGGTTCGCTCCATGTATAACCGGCTGCTCACTGTCATCCAGACAGCACCGGTGGTGATTGGGTATCTCAAGTACACGGGTACTGGTTTGCTCCATACACAACCGGCTGCTTGTTGCACTGGTAGAGATTTAGTCACTCCAGTACGCGGGTACTGGTTCGCTCCATGTATAAGCGGCTGCTCATTGTCATCTAGACAGCACCGGTGGTGATTGGGTAACTCTAGTACGCGGGTACTGGTTTGCTCCATCTACAACTGGTTGCTTGTTGCACCGGTAGAGGTTATGTCACCCCAGTACACGGGTACTGGTTCGCTCCATGTATACAGGCTGCTCATTGGGATTTAGACCGCACCGGTAGAGATTATCTACTCCAGTACGCGGGTACTGGTTTGCTCCATGCACAACCGGCTGCTTGTTGCACTGGTAGAGGTTCTGTCACCCCGGTACGCGGGTACTGGTTCGCTCCAGTATTATTGGGTACCTATATTATCCTGTCAGCCCAGAGGGCCTCAATCCGACCATCTCATGTGACTGGTCTATTACACCTTGAGCCAGTTACAGAGGCCACCTTTGCCGTGATCCAGTACTTGCAGCTATAGGCTGCCTTGCCTGGTATATTGGTAAGGCCGGTAGAACCTATCCCATCTTGTGCCAACCTAAGGTTGCCTTACCCGGTATTGGCAAGGCCGGTAGAGCCTCACTACTTGCTGTATCATTCTTAAGGCTGCCTTGCCCGGTATATTGGCAGGGCCGGTAGAGCCTTATCCACTTGTACCAGTCTCAAGGCTGCCTTGGCCGGTATATTGGCAGGGCCGGTAGAGCCTTCTTCTTCTCGTTGTACCAGTCTCCAGGCTGCCTTGCCCGGTATATAATATACCGGGCAAGGCCGGTAGAGCCTTTTCCATCTTGTGCCAACCTAAGGTTGCCTTACCCGGTATTGGCAAGGCTGGTAGAGCCTGTCTTACATTCTGTGTACCACTACTCATTATACTATGTATTGTCACTATATGTTCTATGTGTATGCTACCCGCAAGGGTTTCCATTAAACTTTTCAATAAAGTTGTGTTTTTGTCTTAACTCTGTGTCTGAGAGTCATAACAAACCGTGACGCTTGTTTAGTAAGGGGGTTCCTTGGACACATGTCTGTACTATGGCAGACCCAGATGGGAGTTTCCTTTTCCTGAAGGGGAAGTTGGGTGGCCTAGAGGTTACCCTAGCTAACATTTACTGTCCAAACCTTTCCTTCGTAGAATTTTGAACCAATTGGACTCCTTTCAATCTGGCACCCTTCTCTTGGGGGGCAACTTTAATTTGTCATTGTTTCCTGTGGAGGATTGCTCTACTGGGAAATCCTTTCTGCAACACTCTCTGCTGTCTGTGGTTAATAAACTGCTCTCCTCTTGACATCTTATAGACACATGGAGATCTTTTCATTCCGGTGAACAGGATTACACTTATTACTCGGCAGTTCACAAATCATACTCCCCTATAGATTACCTGCTCATTGTTTGTTAACATCTGGACACGGTCTCCTCCACCACTATCGAATCCCAGACTCTGTCTCATCATGTGCCTCTCACTCACTCATTTTGTCCATTCCCAATTCTTTAAATATAATATCAAGTTTGAATGAATCACTCCTACAAGATCCTACAGTGTGCTCCCAGACTGGAAATGAATTAGATTGGTTCCTACAGGCTAATTTGGATTTGGGTTCCCCTTTACCTACCATATGGGAATCCCATAAGTGTGTGCTCAGGGGATTGTTCATTAAACATGGGGCCTTTAGCAAAAAACAGTGAGATAAGCAAATTAAGGATCTCTTTGACTCCATCAGAGTACTGGAGGCAGCTCATAAGTCGACGCAGTCCTCTGAGGTGCTTATGAACTTAACACACTCTCGCACTCAGCTGACTAATATTTTGTAGCAGAATTGCCTGAAGTCTTACATGTGGTACAAATATAGGCACTACCTTTTAGGAAACAAGTCAGGTAAACTGGTAGCTTAAACAGGACCAGGCTTATATCTCTCAAATCAAAAAGGATCAATCTATAGTTGTTACCAGGACTGAGGACATTTTGGCAGCTTTTCAGGTCTATTACTATGATCTCTACAATCTATCAGATTCAGTGCCTTCACCTTCGGACTCTCGTCTGACTCTTATTCAGGATTTTTTCAGGAAAGCAAAACTTCCCAAACTCTCTGATGCGTATGCTGCTTCTCTGGAAGCTCCGTTCACTCTGGAGGAACTATCCTGTGCACTGGGTCACTCTCCTCTTGGAAAAAATCCAGGCCCAGACGGCTTTCATGTCTCTTATTATAAGACTTTTAGCACCAAACCTCTCCATTTTATGCTGGATACATTTAACACAATCATGTCTGGTGCTGAATGGCCTATTCAGTCACTATAATCTCACATAACTGTCCTCCATAAACCCAACAAAGATCCTCTGATCTGTGGCAATTATCATCCGATATCCCTAACCAATGTAGACATTAAACTATTTGCAAAGCTACTAGCTGTCAGACTTGGCAAATTCCTGCCAGAGATTGTCCATAGTGACGCTAGCGCTATAAACAGTGAATTGTGCCAATAAACCAATCTAATATAATTATGCACGAATGACAAAATACTGAAAATGAATGGAATATATTAAAAGAATTTATTAGATACACAATATACCGTATACCAAGAAATATATAACACACGTAAATTATTAGACCTATGTAAACCACACCTTTTGTGCCAAGTTGTATTCACTCCCGCACCTCCAACACACCGGGTCGGACCTAAAATGTGATTGTTCCATCATGTTATTAGAGGATCCTGAAGATGCAAATCCACACAAAGGTTGTATCGCAACAAACTGATACAAATATTAATAAAACTCCAGAAAAATGTTACTGTCGCTCTCACGTACCACATATACTCCAGAAAGAAATCTTCCTAACCTTCTGTTGTAAACTGAGTTCAAAAGCACATTAAACTGGAATCTATATTTATTTGGAAACAGAGACAAACACACCAGCAAGTGGTGGAGCTTCAGGGGCCCCAACAAAGAACCAACACTGACTGACTATGTAAATGCTGAACATGTGTATACCGCTGTATTCACACACAAATCCAATCTATACTATATCTTATCCCCCACAATGAAAAAATGGTACCTGTAAAATATTTTTTAAAAGCAAAGGATTATAGATTGTAAAGGAGAACTGTATATATTTTATAACAAATTTGGAAGAAAAATAGAAAAAGATATTGTTCTTTGATTGAACTTATTATCTGTGTGTCCAGATCATATCTATTATTGGTGATATTTCAATCTTTCTTCACATATACTTTTCCAAGACTTTTTAGGGTCAACGGGACACATCCGTCTGTACACTGTATATCATTTAGTGTTCCCTTCCAGAGATTTAGAATATTATTCACTTGGCTAATAGTGCTTTTAGCATTCTTTTTCCTCCCAAGACCAAATGATGAAGCTCCAGGGAATTCCTTATCAGATTTTCTTTTGATCAGTGTACTTACCGTTGCCATCTTCACTTGGGAAAGTATACACTTGCGTTGGTGTGCACACTGAACCGGCAACAAATTATTCTTTATCCCAAGCGGATAAGATGACAAATATAAAAGAGGAAAAAGGTCCTGCCACGAACAATAGCCCAGACTCTGAATTGTTAGCAGAAACATTTAATATTAGAGGTTTTACAATATAATGAGAGGACTGAAGAAAGGAGAATAAATACCATAACTATCTAGTCCGATAAGATCGGGGTCTGTTTGGAAGACTTTTAAATGATTGGAGACATCTTTGTTTGAATGTATAAATCAGCGGAGGGGCTATTGGTCGTGGTAGGACCTTTTTTTTCCCTTTTCGGCAAAAAATGGCACTTTCCACTTGGCAAAAAATTTTCTGTGAACAGTGCCAATTTTCAGCTTTTTTACGCTTTTTTCGCCCATTGAAATCAATGGGAACATAGAAGTTACACACAACACATTACAAAAAATATTGTATTTCCCAAAGGCACAGTATAAAAGTGGCATGAGGGTGCCTGTGTTGGTGGGGTGAGGGGAAAGATAAGTTGAACAGTTGAGTTTTGGGGGGTTGTTTACTGGGATTGGGGGGTACTTAATAAAAAAGAAATCCTAAATAAAATAAAAACCATAAGATATGGTATAAAGGGGTCTTAGGAGGGTGCCTGTGTTGGTGAATGAATGAATTATTTAAACAGGTAATTTGTTTTGGGGGGTTTCTTGACTGCTATTGGGGGGACAGTTAATAAAAAAATAAATCAATAAAATAAGACCTTTGTATTTAAAGTGACAGAGACAGGAACCCCCTGACATAAGCTGCCACTGGGATATACTGATACTTGACTTGATAGAGTATTTTGTTGAGGATGATTTGTTTGATTTGTTGTTAGAGGCCTTTGTAAGACTTAGACTTATTAGAGGCCCAAGCCCTGAAGAAACACTGATTTGTTGGACTTAAGCTTGTTTGGCATAAGCCCTAAGGAAACATTGATTTGTAGGATTTAGGCTTGTTAGAATCAAATCACCTAAAAATTGTTTATTTTTTTGTAGGACTAGTTTTTTTTCTTTCTAGTTTTTTTACAAAACACAAGCCCTGAGAAAAAAAATAAAATGCCCTACTGGCCTAATGCCAGCAGTTCATGTTGGCCAGTGGTCAATGTCAAATGTCTTCCTGAGTTGCAACTGCTGTTCGTACTGCTGCTGCTGCTGAGTTGTTTAAGCAGCAGGATGATTAGGCAGCTGAGAGGGAATGGGATCAACAATAGGAGTAACATGGAAGATGGATGATGAACGTTCCATTTGCCACGATGCACCTGAAGCAGTAGAAGCAGAATAAGTAGCCCCCAGTATTTATGGAGAAAAGAACAAGTTGGCCATTAAATCTTCTCCACCTACCCCTCCTTCAAAATCATCATGGGGGCACAACTATATCCAGACACCATGACACCTGAAACCAAGTACTGTCGCTGTCACTGTACCCCTTTTCCACACCCACTAAGGACACATGACAACTTGCTGACAGTTCAATAGTAATGATGAACCCTCCCTGCCACCATCTTAGCATATTCTGCAGGGTGGAATCTCCTCAGAAGCTGCTTGTTGCACTGATTGCAATTCTCCTCCACCACACTGTCATGTGTGGTCAGTGCATCACACAGTGAACAATGGATAGAGACAAACTTCCATATCTTAACATCAACAGAGGGGCTTTCATTTGGCGGGGGAGGTAATGAACGAGGAGGATTAGCAGAAGATGTAGTTACCCTAGAAAGTGATGGCGAGCTAGCTGTTTCACTCATCCTGGAACTTCCAGTCTCTGCCTGGGTTATTCTATTCCTCCTCCTCTTTGATCTCCACTTCGCCAATTGTTGCCTTTCTGGTGAGTCAGGGACAGCAAAAGCGGTGCTTGATTTCTGTGGTGGGTGTTTGGCTTTAACATGTATGGCGTGAATGTCATGGTGTCTGTGTTTCATGTGTGATATGAGGGCGCTTGTGCCAAGGTGTAGTCCCTCCTTTCCTCTTTTCACTGACTTGTCACAAATTGTGCACAGTGCCGTTGCTGCTGACTCTACTGTGCCTGCCCCAACAGAAAAATAGTCCCACACCCATGATGACTTCAGAGGGAAGGGGAAAGGTGGAGAAGAATGGCCTCTTTCGTCTTGTTCTCCACATTCTCCTTCATTGTCTGTGGCAGTGGATAATGTTGCTGCTGTTGCTGCTACTGCCTCAGAGTCAGCACTGCAACTAGGATCAGGAGTATTGCCACTGCTGGCAAGTGGAATGTGTCCTAGTCCCGCATTGCTTGTTGACCCCATTCCCACTGTGTCCACGGTGGTATGTGGCACACTAACCTGCTCCTCAGCATCCTATTGCCCTTGCATCTCAGCATCTGAAGGAATTAGAGCAGTTGCAAATTCCTCTAATTCCAAGATGTCCTTGCTAGTGGAGGTGGTGATGCCCATCCTCATTTCTGTCTTCAATTCATTCTCAGTTTCTGCTAAAAAGGCCATTAATGTATTTTCCACCCCAGCGTCTCCAGCATCATCACCACCACCACAAGTCCCTACATGCTGCTGTTGCTGCTGCTCTACAGACATCTCATTGCTGCTTGGAGGAGGTGACGAGCAATATGACAGAGGGTCCCCTAATGTCACACTTGCCATTGCTTTTTGACCTGAAGAAGAAGGCAGACTAGCACTAGCAGAAATAACAGCAGGCAAAGGCAGCTGATCTGTGCTCCTGCTGGTGGTGGTGGTGGTATTAATTCTAAGGCTGCTCTCCTCCCACAACACCAGTTCTGGCCTCTTCAGGTTCATGATCCACCTGGACAGTGTAGTGAAGAGAAGGGGAGGACTCACAGTCCCAGGGTCAGGAGAATGGTGTGGGCTTCCTTGACCGCTAGTCTGGATGCTGTAAAATGTTTCCCCTACCACTCCGACTGCTTCACCATTACTGCTACTACTAACACCAACCACATCAAGTTCAGCCGCAGAGTCATCCTCCTCAGTCTCACAGTCACTAGTAATATCAGGATATTGTTGATTACCCCCTCCTTCACTCCTAAGGCTAACAAGCTGCTGCACCCTAGAATCAGTAGTACTAGCAGTGGCAGGACTGCTTAGGAATGGCAAGTGTGATTTAGGGTTCCTTGCTGTCACACTTGACGTCATTTTGTCCCCCCCCCCCGAGTACTACAAGAAACACTAGCAGAAGACAAAGTATTGGTGGCAGTAGGTTCAGCACTGGCAGCAGGTTCAGTACTAGCAAAAGGTACAACACTAGTAGCTGCAGGATCAGAAATGGTGGCACTGGCAGCAGGGGCAGCACGTCTGGCAACAGGTACAACACTAGTGGCTGCTGGATCTGAAATGGTGCCATTGGCCATAGGGGAAGCACATCTGGCAATAGGTACAACACTAGTGGCTGCAGTTACAGAAATGGTGGCACTGGCAGCAGGGACAGCACACTTGGCAACAGGTACAACACTAGTGGCTGCATTATCAGCTGACCTGTCCTGCACTCACTATCCTTTTCTCCCTTCCTTCCCATTCCATTTTCTCCCTTCCTTCCCTTTCCTCCCTTCATTCCCTTTTCTCCCTTCTTTCCCATTCCCTTTATTCCCTCCCTTATTAAATTCCCCAAGATACCTTAGGGTGATTTAAGGGGACTGGACAGCATTGGTTGAGTACTGCTAGTCTCTTCCTCCTCCTCCTCATACTCAGTGGACACATAATAAGGGTCCTACCAGTTCCTCTTTTTGCTGCTCATAGTGATAGGAGTCACTATGAGCCTCTCCTGCCTCAATTTTTGCAAAATATCACAAGAAAACAGCACAGCACATCTATCTCACTCTATAGCAGCTTCTATTGTGTCTGCCTTCAGCGAAAATGTCACGTTTTTATAGTGGAAGTGCAAAAACAATGTAAATAAATGGGCAAAAACTTTTTAGCCATTGAAAAAATGGCGAAAGATTTTGGCCAATGGCAAAAGATGCAAAACTTTTAACTGCTAGTTTTAAAGTGGATTTTCCCTGCGAAAAAGCGGATAACAATGTGGTTTTTGCAAAATTTCTCGTGGGAACACGGCGACAACTTTCGCCCATGCCTATTCATCATTAAGTCTTGGTAAGAAAAAGAATGCTAAAAGCACTACTAGCCAAGTGAATAATATTCTAAAGCTCTGGAAGGGAACAATAAATGATATACAGTGTACAGACAGATGTGTCCGATTGACACTAAAAAGTCTTGGAAAACATAACAAGTATATGTGAAGAAAGAAAAGGGACTGGACATAGGCACGCTTGGTGCCGTCAGTGGCCAGCCATGTCCTTGTGCGAATCGGGCCTGCATCTTAAAATGATGCATAAAGCGTCACTTTCGGGTGCGAGGTTGCTATATGTCGCAAACCTCTGTTTTTGTACTAGTTGGGGCTTATAGCTCCACCTATCTACTTCCTGGCTGCCTTTAAAGGGTAACTGGATCTCTATTCAGTTACCCTTACGTTGTTGTTCTAGTTCTAGTTCCTATTGTTCCCGTGTATGACCCGGTGTAACGGTTTGTTCAATACTCAGACATAGTAGGTTAGGATAAAACAAAGTTTTATTAAAAACACAACGAAAATACCCTTAACGGGCTATAGCGTATCAAAACAGAATAGACAGGTGTACTATAGGACTTAGACATATGCCTACACAGGCCCAGTATAACAGTAAGAGAGCGAGTACATATACAGTCACAGGTCAGGCATGACAAGGAGAACTCAGCACAGCATGGGTTAAAGTCCAATTGATATAATCAGTCTCTGATGCGGTGTGTTCAGTAACACCCAGTATGATGGAATAACAGCGATAAGGAGACTGTAGTGCTAGAATGGAGACAAAGCACTTTAGATCTGCCGGAGTAGAGCTGAGACTTATACCCCCTGCCGTAGCAGTAAATGGAGGCCACAAATACTCTGCAAGAGCTGTACGAAATAGAGCCACATGCACCCTACCGGTGCAGTAATGGAGGCAACAGTACTCTGCAAGAGCTGAATTGAATAGAGCCAATGACACCCTGCAGGTGCAGTAACGGAGGCAACAGTACTCTGCAAGAGCTGAATTGAATAGAGCCAATGGCACCTTGCCGGTGCAGTAACAGAGGCAACAGTACTCTACAATAGCTGAACGGAAATGCAACCATGGGCACACTGCTGGAGCAGTAATGGAGGCAACAGTACTCTGCAAGAGCTGAATTGAATAGAGCCAACGGCACCTTGCCGGTGCAGTAACGGAGGCAACAGTACTCTACAATAGCTGAACGGAAATGCAACCACGGGCACACTGCCGGAGTAGTAACGGAGGCAACAGTAGCTCTGCAAGAGTTGACGGAAGGCTCGTAGCAGTAACGGAGGCAACAGTAGCTCTGCAAGAGTTAACAGAAGGCTCGTAGTAGTAACTGAGGCAACAGTAGCTCTGCAAGACTTAACGGAAGACTCGTAGTAATAACGGAGGCAACAGTAGCTCTGCAAGATTTAATGGAAGGCTCAGTAATTGGCATACTGCCGGAGCAGTAACGGAGGCAACTGTAGCTTTGCAAGAGTTAACGGGATGCTCAGCGGAATGTACACTGCCGGAGCAGTAACGGAGGCAGCACAACCACACTGTCTGGTACGCCCAGACTAGGCAGAAGTCAGAATGTTGCCCAGCGACACGATGAAGCAGGAACTGGAGAGCTGGGCCGGATCACAGAGCAGGAATGTCAGACAAGCCGGATCGGGTCACAGAGCAGGAACATCAGCCAGTCCGGGTCGAATCACGGAGCAGGAACGTCAGACAAGCCGGGTCAGGTCACGAAGCAGGAACGTCAGCCAGGCCGGGTCGGATCACGGAGCAGGAACCAGAAGCGGAGTAGTCAAACGGGCCAAGTCGGTACACGGGAACACAGCAACACAAGTCAGCACTGGTACAGGAACATCACAAAGGGCACCTGATAGGTGCCAGGGCCTGGTATAAAAAGGCCATACTGTGCGGGCCAAACATAGCTCAGCCAATAGGAGTGCAACACACAGAGACTGACAGAAAGAACGGGCACCATGATACTCGGCTTGTCTGGTTATACATTCTGGTGCTGACCTGTGGCTGTGTCTGACCATTCTACTTGTGGGCTCCTTGGGCTATTGGACATCCTATCTGGTGCAGACCTGTGGTTCTCACTGAATATCCACTCTGTGTGTGACCCTGGCTTGTCTGACTATCCAACCCGGTGCTGAACTGGGGCTCTGTCCAACTATCCTCCCAGTGTTGCCTACTATTATTGGACATTCTATCTGGTGCAGACCTGTGGCTCTGGCTGACTATCTGCTCCGTGTATGACCCTGGCTTGTCTGACTATCCTAACTGGTGCTGACCAGTGGCTCTGTCTGTTCGCTCTGCTGTGTTGCCCATTTCCCACAGACATTCATCCTGGTGCGGACCTGGGCCTCTGGCAGACTCCGGCCTTACTGACTGCAGACGTGAGTCAGTGTCTCCATTGTTGCGATCCCTTATTGGAGGCAAGCTCTCCCTAACTGACTGCAGGCGTGAGTCAGTAGCCTCCCTTGTTGCTACCTATTAGGAGATCACAGATCTATTCTGAGTTTCACTCATTTCCATTGAGACTACCAGTCAGCTCTGGTGTAGTCTCCAGCAGTTGTGGTTGATCCATTAGCAGACTCCTATTTCTGATAGAGTATCTTGCCTTTTTCCTCACCCTCTGCTTATTCTCGTTAATCTAGCTATTTGCATTACTACCTATTATTCTAATAAAGGTGATATTAGCTATACCGTCTGACTCCTTGTCTTGCTTACTAACCGTAACAGTACCTCATACCATCCCATCTTGTTAGAATATTCCCATCTACATCTAACAAGTGTTGGAGGTGCCAATCCCAGGACGGCACTTAACTGCACTTGTGGTGTCATTTCCATTACTTGGAGACTTTTGGAACTTGGTCCTTTTGGACTTGGAGCAGTTGATGTGGCCCCTGCCTGGTGCGTCTCCTGCATTACTATTACTTAATTATTTGCCTGATTCTATGCCTTCCTCTAGGGTGGGTAAAGTACAGGGGATGTTAGCTATGTCTGAAGCTAGAGGTGTATCCCACTATATTGGGTGTGATATCCCACCTACACAGGGGGACCGGAAGAGTAAATTGAGAGCTTTGTTTGAGCTAGAACTACTTAACTACAACTCTGACAGTACTGAAATAACACTCTCCATGGCCCAAATACTATGAGTATTAATTGGAGCTGCTTTTATTTTGAAACATTATGATCCCTTTAAAGAAGTTTTGACATCAATTGGAATAAAGGGAATTAAAATTTTCTCATTATGGTGCATCTGGCCTAGACTGGTTCTAATGTACTTAATGCATATATTACAGTGAGTGGGGGATATGAGGATGCAGCATATTAATAGGGCTTGGAATTTTACCCTATTGGGTGACAAAGATGTCTCTAGTGCGAGTTAAAGAAGCCCCACTGTGTCAAATTGCAGGTGTGTATTGATTTTTAATGAAAAGTCCTTAAAGCTCTTAGATAATATTTCTTTTTTTTTTTTTTTTTTTTTCAAAAATGCCTTTGGATCAGAATGTAGACAATCTATTTTGATTATTTATGTTAAACTAAAAGCAGGAAATGATTCATTTAATTCCTGCCACTATTGGAGTGTTGCCACTTTGAGCTCAGGAAGAGGAGGCTTCCCTTGGCAGCTTTTCCTTGCACATTGATGAATGAACTTCTATGTTTAGAGCCAGCTAACATTTTATAAAGTCCAAAAAGTAAGCTGTCCATGATAAAACCAGAGGTTTTTTCCCCTTGTCAATATCCCTGCTTATACTCCTAGCATTGCCCTTAAGAAATGTTTTTATTCAAAATAAATTTCTGTGCTACAATTTATTACAACTTTATTTAAAATAACCAAAATATAAAATGTTCTTTCTAATCCACGTCTCCTTTAATATTAACCAAATAGTGGTGCATTTTAGAAGTTTTATGTGGAGTGTTAAGAATGTTCATAGCAAATAGTAGTTAACCAAATAATTTCAAACATTTCCAGACTATCATGGACATAAGGTTGTCAGAAGTGCCAGATGTTTGAATTAAGTTGCATATGAGTGTTGTTAAAGGGATGCTATCAGCTAAAAACAACTTTAGGGCTTTTGAAAGAGCTTTCAAACTCACTTATATGTTGTGTTAGATTTATAAATTATGTAATTTAAGTCATGCCATGCAGGCACTTTCTGTCTTACCTCCCTCAAATACTGACATTAACTTACATTATTGCTCACCTCCTCCAGGCTTGAAATTGTTAAATGTCAGTGAGTAGGGGAGGTAATGTAGGGCTAAGATAGAAAGTGCCTGCACTGCATGCCTTTATTAATATACTCTATCGATCTAAGTAAATGAAAAATTAGTATTCTAAATTAAAAAATGTTTAATACAATATGTATGTGATTGTTAAAGCTCTATCAAAATCATTGAAGATGTTTTTATGTGCTAGTGCATCTTTAACCCCATCCCGACAATTGACTTACCAGGTATCTCCCACAAAAACTGTCACTTAGTGACAGAGGATGTACCCGGTAAGTCCCGGAAGTCCGGGTCTCTGTGCGGCTGCACACCGTTCGGGGACTCCAGAATCATTCAGAAAAAAAAATGTTAGCTGGGCGTTAAGGTGACAGTCGCATATGCACGCGGCTGTCACTAAGGGGTTAAAATTAGGATCATCAGTTTTTATGTCAACAACTGTTCATTTTTTTCTTTTAGTTTGTTGTAATTTTATCTTCACTATATAAAAAACATTTGTTAGAAATCTCTTTACTAGAGATTAAGCTATGATTAAAAGGGAATTGTTCCCTAGAAATAAGTCACTAAGTTTGTTTAATAGCAGTCAGACATGCTGCCCCTGCTACTGCTACCATCACTGATGTGCCTGCTGTCAGACATGCTTCCCCTGCTGCCACCAGTTCTGTGCCTGCTGCCAATGCTGAAACTGCTGCCACCAGTACTGTGCCTTCTGTTGGACATGCTGCCCCTGCTTTCACCAGTGCTGTGCCTGCTGCCAGTACTTTGCCTGCTGCCACTAGTACTGTGCCTGCTGTCAGAAGTGCTGCCCCTGCTTCCACCAGTGCTGTGCCTGCTGCCTGTGCCTGTTACTACCACTGCCTGTCTGCCTTCTTAATGTCACCAAGAAATGGCAAGTGTGACATATGGCGGCAGCACATATGGAGTGGGACTAGTGGTGGTGGTGATGATGATGGTGGAGAAGCTGGGGTGGAAGAGACATTAATGGCCTTTTTAGCAGAAGCTGAGAAGGAATGGGAGACAGGGATGAGTATGGGCATTACCACCACCAGCAGTGAGTTTTTGGAATTTACAACTGCTTTAATTCCTGCTGCTGCTGAGTTGCAAGGTCAGCAGAATGATGAAGAGCAGGCTAGTGTGCCACAGACCACCATGGGAATGAGCTCAATAAGTGATGTGGCACTATTAAATGTTCCTCTTGCCAGCGGGAGCAATACTTCTGGTCCTAGTTGCAGTGCTGATTCTGAGGTAGTAGCAGCAACAGGAGCAACATCATCCTCTGCTCCAGACAGTGAAGGGGAATGTGGAGGAGAAGAAGAGGCCATTCTTCTCCACCTTTCCCCTCCCCCCTGATGGGTGTTTGTCTATTTTTCTATTGGGGCAGGAACAGTGCAGCCATCACCAATGGCACTGAGCACAATTTGTGACAAGTAAGTGAGAAGGGGAAAGGAGGGAACGAAACTTGGCACAACCTCCCTGACAACACACATGAACCACAGACACCATGACATTTATGTCAAACATGTTAGAGACAAACACACACCACCGAAATAGAGCAGCGCTGTTGCTGTACATCCTGACTCTCCAGAAAGGCAACAAGAGATGAAGCAGAGATCAAAGAGGAGGAAGAATAGCGAAACCAAGGCAGAGACTGGCAGTTCAATTACGATGAAACAACTAGCTTGCTATCACCAGTCTCCTCTATGGTAACTACATCTTCTGCCAATCCACCTCGTTCATTATTACCTCCCCCGCCAAATGATAGCCACTCTGTAGACGTTAGGATGTGGCAGTTCATGTCCACTCATTGCACACTGTGTGGTGCACTGACCACACATAGCCGTGTGGTGGAGGAGAATCGCAAGCAGGGCATCTGAGGAGATTCCATCCCACAGATATGGTAAACTGGTGGCAGGGAGGGTTCATCATTACTATTAAACTGTCAGAAAGTTGTCATGTGTCCTTAGTTCTGTGTCCACAAGGGGCACAGTGACAGCAGCAGTACTTTGTTTTCTGGTGTCATGGTGTTTGGATAGAGTTGTACCAGGTGTTATTTGCCATACACACTATGCACATTGCAGTTGCTGATGAGAGGCACAATTCCTGCTCTCAAGGGGGTAACATTTCTATTGTAGTAACAACACATCCATGATTTTGGAGGAGGGGCAGGTGGAGAAGAATTATTGGCTAACTGGCTTGTTATGTTACTGCTACTGCCTCAGGAGCATCATGGGGGCTAGTCATGTCAAGTTGAACCTTCATTATCCATCACCCATGTTACTGCTGCTGTTGATCCCATTCCCTTTGAGCTGCCTAATCACCCTGCTGCTTAAAAAACTCAGCAGCAGCAAGAACAGCAGTCTCAAATTCCGCATCTACATCAGGGCATTTGACAATGCCCAGTGGCCACTGGCCAACGTGACATGAACTGCTGGCACTAGGCCAGTAGGGCATTTTTTTCTCAGGGCTTCTTCTTAAAAAAAACACACACACACACACAAAAAAACATAGGCCTACAGAAAAATAAACAGTTTTTGGGGGCTTGTTTCTAATAAGCCTAAGTCCTACAAATCAGTGTTTCCTTAGGGCTTGTGCCAAACAATCCTAAGTACTACAAATCAATGTTTCCTTAGGGCTTGTGCCAGACAAGTCTATGTCCTACAAATCAGTGTTTCCTTAGGGCTTGTGCCAAACAATCCTAAGTACTACAAATCAATGTTTCCTTAGGGCTTGTCCCAGACAAGTCTATGTCCTACAAATCAGTGTTTCCTCAGGGCCTGGGTTGTGGGCAGGGCCGGCACTAGCATAAGGCCGCTTAGGCTCCACAGCGGAGGGGCACCAAAACGGGGAGAATTTTTTTATGTGTTGTTTTCCATTTTTTTTATACATATCTGCCGTGAGGCTAAACAGTGGCGTCGCCACCAAAAGCTCCCTCTGTGCCTTGCGGTGTCTCCTGGGCTGGCGGAAGGCAGCCAGGCAGCAGGAGACAGAGTCCACTCACTGACTTAGAAACAATGAGCCAGCGTATGCATCAGACGTGACGACGTCAAATGCATGCATGCACCGCATCTGCGCACCACCACCGGCCACACCCTCTGGCTCCTTGAGATTATGGTTAGTACTGCGGCATGCCCAGAGTAGCCTCCTCTGTAATCCCATGCACTCCGCCTCCATCCCCGTGAGGAATCCAATGCTGGAGGTGGATGTGCCCGGTGACTCTGCTGTTGGGGTTCCTGCTGCTGCTGTGTCCTCTGCTGCTGTGTCCTCAGCTGCTGCTGTGTCCTCCGCTGCTGTATCCTGAGCTGCTGCTGTGTCCTGAGCTGCTGCTGTGTCCACTGCTGCTGCTGAATGTGCTGTGGCTGCTGCTGTGACAGCTTGTGGAGTGGCTGCTGCAGATGATGGGCATATGTCCACTACATCAATTGACTCACTACTGCCCACTGATGTCTGTGCTGGTGGTGGAGTAAAGATTTCCTTCAGTAGAGGGCACTGGGGCTCCCCAATCAGGCCCAGGGGTTGGTAGTCGAGTGGCCAAGGGTCATACTTTGGCCACTGGTAAGTGATTGGCCCCCACCTGGGATCATACCTGGGGCCATGCTGGGGAGCCATCCAGGAGGGTAGGTCCATCTGAGAGGAATATGGCCCATATTGGGTGGTGACCACAGTCTCTGGCAGCCATTGCCTCCCTGGTGGTGGTGGTACTGCTGGAGGGTAGTAGCTCCTGGAGGTGGTAGGATGCATCCACCTCTCCGTCTGTTGCATCCAGCCACTATACTGGGGTGGAGCAGACAGTTGTGAAGCAGCCGGTTGGGGAGCAGCCGGTGGTGGTGCAACCAGTTGGGGAGCAGCCGGTGGTGGTGCAGCCAGTTGGGGAGCAGACAGTTGAAGCAGACAGTTGGAGAGCAGACAGTTGGGGAGCAGACAGCTGTGGAGGAGGTGTGGGTGGTGAGTACGGTGCCCAGCGGCTGGTCCCCTCCTCTGTATACTCCTCACTGGGTGGTGAGGTAACCTCCTCCATGGGCTCCTGCTGTGCTGGAGGCCCATATACTATGTGGAGAAATTAGATTGTGTGATTAGTAAACTTAGCCATGATAGGATTAAAGGGATATTGATACTTAAAATGTGAAAAGAAAAATACATTTTTTAGGATTTATCCCTCTGAGTAAAACAAGGGTACTCCCACTGCTGAAGGGTGTTTCATTCAAAACGTATCACAGCTCAAAGTTGAATTCCTTTGGTGCAATATCCCAGTGCCTTGAAATTGTACATCGGCGCTGTTGCTACATCATCCTATGGAGATTCATGGTCCCGGGACCAGAGATGTCCATAGAATGGTGTATCAACAGCGCCACTGTACAATTTCAGGTCACTGGGATATTGCCCTTGAAATATTAAAGTCTGAGCTGTGAGACTTTTTGAATACCTTTCAGCAGTGGGACTACCATAACATATATTTTTCCTTTCACATTTTGAGTATTAATATCAATGGTTAATTTCACCCACATGGTTAGACAGATATTGCTCTGTGTGACAGCTGGAGATATCAGTCATTTGACCACACGGAGGTCCTTCAGCAGAGCCAAAATTGCCCCATTTCAAGATAAATACATCTTTGGAATGGTCTACAAAATGTGCCTGGTTTGCAAGCACACTCTGTGGTCCATTCCAATAAAGTATTCATCTCCAAATGTAGCAATTTTGGCTCTGCTGAAGAGCATTCATGTGGTCACATGACTGATATCTCCAGCTGTCACATAGAGCAATATCTGTCTAACCATGAGGGTAGGAGGGATAGGGCTAACATGGATCCACATCTTTTTACAATGCCTACAATATTACATCAAGGTGAAATTAACCATTGCCATCCCGTTCAAGATACACAGAAAGAAAAATGGTCTATGTATGTGGATATGTACCTTTCATATGGGTACAAACATATCCTTACAAGATATGAACCCAGAGATCCGTTCAGTACATGTGATTCTTACTGACTATATATGTGCACCCATCCCAAATTAACTTTTATTGATATCATCAATAAAAACATACCTCATATATCCCATCTAAGTAAGGTGTAATATACTAGGTATGTGTATTTTGATTATATCAATAACAGTTAGTTTGTGATGGGTGCACATATATAGGCAGTAAGGCAATCACATGTACTGAACTGATCTCTGGGTTCACATCTTATTGGGACATATTTGTACACATTTGGAAGGTACATATCCACATACATATCTGACCATTTTCTTTGTGTACATATCTTTTTTGGAACAGATCTGCAGTGGTATTCAAGTGTTATTTGTCTCTATGTTATCAGTTTATCCCGTACAATGCAAGATTTTGTAGTATTTTACATGTCACTCTCTGGTTGTTATGATGGTATCCTATGCATTGCATTGTGATGCATGAGATACCAACCTGGCAATCAGATATTGATGTACTTGACAGGATCCTGTCCATGAGGTCTGTTCCAGTTGAATCCTGAAGGGCAACAATCAAGCCAGTATTGAAGGATATCTTTGATTGAGGCCTGTGTTGTTTTTTTTCTGGATGAGCCCATCCATCCTTCTGAGTGAGGCAGCCCTACTGAATCAGACATATCCATAATTCATGGTCTGTTTTTGGTCAAACTACAATGGTTCATATTTGGTTCCCATGTGTATCCTGCAAACAGTGACTGGTGTACCATCCATCCATGCCATCAGTACTCCTGAGGATCCATGTGTGAATCAAATGTGTGATATGTAATTTCAAGTTAGAGTAAATGATTGCATACATAACACCAAAGCCTACATTTTCACCTTTAATTCTGTGGAATTTTTTTAGGCCTGTGTGTTGCACATACAACTAGTTATTCTCAGTGGCACCGTGATGTGTGACCTGATCCATCCTTTTTGTGATTCAGTAAGTGATGAAGACCTGATGAAATGAACGTGATGATGACTTCTCCAGTGATCTCATGTCCCCATTTGTAATGTTTTCTATGGAGTCTATACATTGTGACCTTAGCAACTTGATTCATGTTATTGAATATTCTCCATAGACTAACATTGGTATTGGTGAAATGAAGGTACGTAAGGGTTAATTTCTCTCCGTCATCTCTTTTTCACCACTTACTGAATGTCCCCTGTGTAGCATGCAATCGTTAGCCTATCGACTTGTGTTTGTTGTCTTGTTAACCCTTTGAGTACCAGAGGGGTTGCCAAACCATTGTTGAGCGATGCATTGATAATCCTTCTAGCACTCAAGGGGTTATGTGCTGGTTTCCCTGTGGGTACATGGGTGACTTTGTGTTGGAGCAGTTCTGATGTTTAACATACAACACTTTTAAGAGCATTGTTTGTGTGTATTGTGTATGATCAGCGCAACAACATGAGGGTTAACCAGGGAGTTGGACAGGTTTGGGTCTTGTTGAATCTTGACATTTATCCTTGTCTTGTGTCCTGTTTTAACCCTCAGGGTGCCATGTTTGTGTAGTTGTGTGGATGAATGATGGGCATATGTTGGGATGTGACTGTGTGTGTGTGTGTGTATGGTTGTGTGGTGTAATGTGTGATTATGTGCTGCTGCACTTACCGGTAGTGTGGAGTCTCCTCTCATCCCTAGTGTCAGATCCTCCAGGGACCCCCTCAATCAGAGTGGATGACAAGGTCTGCTGCAGCCTCTCCTCCCATCCGCTGAAGGTGATAGGGACAGGTGGACAACCTCAGGTGCCTCGGGAGTGCAGGGCGGCATCCCCCATCTTCTTCTTAACCTGCCTCTTGCAATCACCCCATCTTTTCTTTATTGAGTCCATGTCCCTTCTGCATGTGGCCACAGTGTTCACCCGGCTGCATATCTGGTTCCATGCTGCCTTCTTCCTCGCAGACAGACCAGGGACGTTCTCCCTGGGGAAGAGGATGGTCTCCCTCTTCAGCACAGCCTCCATGAGGGCCCTATTCTCAGCCTCAGTATAACGGGGATCCCTGATCCTCTCCTCCTCAGCTCCGGCATGTGAGGAGTCGGAACCAGACTGCCCTGCCTGCGCTGCCTCTGCCTCTGTATGGTGGTCCCCATCATGTGCCCCTCGTCCCACTGCAGGTTCTGTCCCTGTCCTCTTTGTGCCTGCTCTTCTGGGCTTGGACCCCCTCCACCCTGCGGATCTCCCACCCCTACTCTCAACAGGGATGTCCTGCTCTCCTTCTTCCTCCTCCACTACTCTCCCCACCCCTCTCTCCTTTCCTCCTCTCTCCACCATCATTCACCCACTCACACCCAGGCACTCCCACAGGCCCTCACAGACACACTCGATCCCACTCACTCTCTGTCACACTCTTTCACTCACAGATTCACACTGTAAAAATAAAGTTTAAAAAATGTGTAAAGTGTTATGAAAAAAAAAGACTATGTGTATTTATGTGTATGTGTTTGTGTTTGTATGGGTGTATGTGATATGTGCAAAATTGTGATATGTGTTTATTTAAGTGCAAATCTCTCCTCTCCAAACTCCAAAATCAAAACTCCTTCTACCTTCAATGTCAGTTCCTCTCTCCCTCGCTCTAAATGCTATCCTCTGCTCCTGGGTCCTGTGATCTAGCTCGCCAAAACTCAAACAAAGACAAAGTGTGACCGTTATTTATGGGTATATAAAGGTGTATTTAAATATTTTTGATACTTTTGAGCCTTGGGATTGGCTGTAGGTTTGAATTTTGTTTGTGCATCTATCAGGGTTGCTAGACAACGGCCGCCGTAATGTTAGATTTTGACTTAAGTTGTGTTTTAACGGGTGTTTGGGACGCATGGTGATGCGAAAACAAGTGCGACGCAGGTTTTTGTGTTACGTGTTTTTGTTGTGCCTATGCTCGATAGCTATTCTTGTAGAGTTACTGTTAAATCCGCCATAAGTCATGTGTTATTAGTGGTTAATATGCCTTTTTCACTTAGCGGCTGGTTTAACATGAACCTTTAAATCTAGCCCAAGGTATTGAGTTGATCTTTATATCCATGTCTTAATAACTTCCTCTGCTAAAATGGTTTGCCAGCTCCAACCATGTGCTGTTGGGGACAAGAGGGAGCACTAAGTTGGTGGAGAAGCAAAGCAGATAGTCTGTCCCTTATAATGAACCCTAATTTGGTATGAATTATAACGTTTCTAATTGTTTACATGGCTGAAAAAGCACGTCCAAAATGCCAAAACTATTTAAAGAGAAGAAATCACCAGGAGCAGCTTTCATAAAAGAGACGTGCAGAAAATGAAAAGGCTAGGAAGCAGATGTCTACAGATTTAAAGAAGTACTTGACCTCTCACAAAATCAGAAAGCAAGATACTCCTGCATCAGAACCAGTTTCCAGTGTAGGAGATGATCCAGTACACATGAATATTGATGAGGAATCTTCAACATCAGCTGCATCATACAGACAGCACATCACAGCCCAAGAGGATGCTAATCTTGATGATGCAAACACAGAGGAAAGACAAGAACAAGGAAATGAGCAACCTTCAACATCAAATGTACACTCTCTTTACCTTGAAAAGATAGAAGGATCAAGTGATGAAGAAAGAGAAGAACTGGTGCAGGAGAAACAACCTTCTACTTTGGAGACTCCTGATTTGTCTGATCCAGCTGTTTGGCCAGCTGTTCTTACCACCTCACTAAGGGATGCTATTATCAGGAAAGGTCCTGCAAAGCAAAAAACTAATTTTGTTTTTCCCAAAGATGCATCTAATAGATGCTTTACTAAATCAAATTATAAGCGACGGCTGCCAGACTGATTTATTCTGTTAAGCTGGACAAAGTGTTTTGTTTTTGTTGTAAGCTATTTGCAACTAAAATAACTACAAATTTGACACGCAGAAGTTGACTGGAAGAACCTGTCTCAAAATCTTTGCATTCATGAAATGTCTACTTCTCATCTTGTTGCTGTAAGAGACTGGAGTGGACTTTCTAGAAGACTTGGATCAGGAAAAACAATAGATGCTGCTTACTAGAAATTTTTGACAGCAGAAACAAAACATTGGCAAAATGTTGTTAAGCGACTTGTAGGCATTGTAAAATATCTTGGTCGCCAGTTCTTGGCTTTCAGAGGTAGCAGTGATACATTATATACTGAAAATAATGGAAATGGTCTACATCGTGCGGAACTAATGGCCACATTTGATATTGTTATGCAGGGACATCTGAAGAAAATGAAAAATAAGAAATTTTACAACATTATTTGGGGAAGGACATTCAAAATTAACTAATCAGACTTATAGCCCAAGAAATAACAAGGCACATTCTGCAGTTATTGAAAAATGCAAAGTATTATTCAATTATACTTGATTGCACACCAGACATTGGTCGCATTGAACAAATGACTATAATTGTTAGATTTGTGACCATCAAGGAAGGGGAGTCTCCTACTGCTGAAGCAGAGGTCTGTATAGAAGAAAGATTTCTAGGTTTTATCCAAATCCAAAGCTCAACCAGAGGAGGTCTAACTGAGGCAATTTTGACTGAACTTGAAAAATGTAAGATTCCCCTTGGTGATATGAGAGGACAAGGATACGATAATGGCTCAAATATAAAAGGTAAACACCAAGGGGTTCAGAAAAGTATCCTTCATTTAACCCCTTAAGGAACCACGAGGGTCCTGGACCATCATGGGTTGCTATAACCTTAAGGACCCATGACGGTCCTTGACTGTCATGTAATTCTGTGCTCACTGCGCGTCTGCACGCTGTTTGGGGAGTCTGGAATTGGATGCTCCAAAAAAAAAAATGGTCCGTGGTCCTTAAGTGACCGCAACATGCGCGCACGGCTGGTCCTTAAGGGGTTAAACTCCCATGCCTTCTATGTTCCTTGCAGCGCTCATACTTTAAGTCTTCTGGTGAATGATTCAACCATGTCATGCAGGGATGCAGCAACATTATTTTCTGTTGTGCAGAAAATATATGTTTTTTGTCAGGATCCATACTTCAATGGCATGTCTTGAAGAAGCACATTGACAGACAAACAGTAAAACCTTTGTCTGACACAAGATGGTCTTCAAGAATAGATGCTGTTCATCTGTTTAGGTTCCAGGTTGGAAAAATGTATTATGTTTTGTCTGAAATTTCTAGATCTAACTCACATACAGCAATGGCACAATCTGATGTGGAATCCCTTGCAAAACAAATAACTTTAATTTTTTGTGTTTCATTGTATTGTGGTCTAACATACTAAATAGAATTAACTTTGTCAGCAAGTGTCTTCAAAGCAAAACAATGCATCATCTGGATGTGATTGATGTTTTGGAATCCACAACTATATTTTTGAAGGATTATCATTCAGATAAAGGATTTGAAGATTTGCTGGAAGACGCTAAAGAACTAGCAGTAGAAATGGAAATTGATCCTGTGTTTTCCCCTTTAATGCAGCAAATAAAGAAAAAGAGGATGTTTTGTTATGAAGCTCCAGATGATCCAATTGCTGATCCTGCACAAAAATTTAAAGTTGGGTGCTTTTACAGCATTTTGGATGTATGCATTAATTCTCTTGATGAGAGATTTGAGCAGATTAAACATCACAGCAGGAACTTTCAATTTCTTTATGACATTCAAAAACTGCACCACAAGAAACAATGATTAAGTACGGTCTAGATTTGCAGAATGTTTTGACTGATAAAAACTCAGAAGATTCTGATCTGGATGGAGCACTACTGTGTGAAGAGCTCACAATATTGTCTCCTATCTTGAAACCTGCAATGACACCTACTCAAATTCTGTCATACGCAGCTAAAATTGGCTTTGCTCCCAATGTCTCCATTGCACTTAGCATACTATTGATATTGCCAATATCTGTTGCCTCTAGTGAGAGAAGCTTTCAAAGGTGAAATTAATAAATTATTATCTGCATTCTTCAATGCCCCAAGAGAGATTGGTGGGACTTGCAATGATTTCTATTGAAAACTGTATTGCACAAGACATTGATTTTTATGCTCTGTTTCATGATTTTGTGAGCGCAAAAGCAAGAAAGGTTAAGTTTTTATGGGGCTTACATTCTCTGTTTGACTGTGTGCAATATCTTTTAAAGCACTTTAGGTAAATTTGCACTGATAAACAACTTGCAGAGAAACGTAAGTTCTTATGTTATAGTTTTGGAAAATGTTTGTAATGTAAAAGGAATCAAGGGATTAATAAGTTGATTTGAAACCTCATTGATCCTAATTGCACTACTTCACTCTTTTTGAGTGATAGTTTTTTGTGTAATAGCTGTTTTGCCTTGACACTGGCTGTTTTAGTGTAGCACCATTTGTCTGTATTTTCCTCTGTTTCATTTTATGATTTATCATTACAAGTTCTATATTGTATGTGCACAGCAATATTGTGACTTCTTACCCTAAGAAATTAAACTGTTTGCACTGTTTCCTGCACTTTCACTCATTGTTGAAAAGTTTTTGTTTTGTAGTTTTATAACTTATTTTGTTGAACAACCGTTAATAAAATGCACTTTACAAAACCACAAATTAGTTTTTTTGGGAGGGGGCACGGGATTGTGACAAGGTTGGGGGGGGGATTGTGGACAGGTCGTAGGGGGGTGGGGGGATTGGTGGCGGGGGGACAGGGATTTGGGGGGGGACATCAAAATGCACCTTCGTCTGTGTAGACAAAAATCCTTGCACCGGCCCTGGTTGTGGGGCAACCCCCCCCCCAGAAAGAGACCCTCAGAGCTTTTTTGCTGATCCTGTAACAGAGTTTAAACTGCTAGTCTTCTTGCAGATCAGAGCTACTCTGAGCAAGAATGGCATTTCCCTTAGACTGCTGGGGATTTTTCTATCCAGACCCTAGCAGTTTGAGTCCACAGTCATTTAGACCACTCCCTCAACTTGTAGCTGTGAGTGCCCAATCCTGCTGTCAGAGGGGGGTCAATTTTGGTAAAGATATATGGTTGTTCTAGAAGTCTCTAAGGATAATTTTGAAGGGCTGATACTCTGAAGTGAAGAAAGATGAAGATGACTTCATACCATCCAGATGTTAAATAGTATTTTTGAATATCTCTCTTTTTGTGCTAAATCATGTTGTTATAGGTGCATAGTCAATATGTTTAAAATTTCTGTCCTTATCCTGTGTCAGTAAAAGCTGACCTAATGCTGGCAGGTTGTATATTTTCATTTGTGTACCTGTTAGTGTGTCTGGGCCTATTCTCCTACTATATGGAAGTTATTTATGCAAAATGTAAGACTCATGGGAAACCATAATACAACCAAAACAGGACAAGAGAGGTGTGCAATGCTTTGCAAATGAGCTGTGCGCTGCTCTTGTCCTTAAGGGTTAAAGCAGAATGGAATAACTATGGCAAGTTTTGTTCCTTCAAAATTATCTTTTACAGAGCCAATATTCTGCCAAAATATATTAAAATGGGGAATACAGTTTTGCATTCACAATTACTTCAGTAAGTAAACCCAAGGTAATTAGTCAGGACCACAAAATAATGGGTTTCCTGTTGTTATTTAAAGGAAATATAGTTTACAGAAGACTCAATTCTTTGAAGGAATATACAACCAACAATGAGGTCTAATAAACTTAAAAATGCTCAGTTTTACTCAAATACACAAGGTATTATTGATTAACACGGAGGAAATAAAATCACAGTATGCAAAATATGGCCTGAAAAGAACTTGCAGTTTGTAGAAAGCTATTAACCCTTTGAGTGCCAGAGGGGTACGCAACACATTGCTTTGCAATATGTTGCCTACCCCTCTGGCACGCAAAGGGTTAAGGAAACAGTAAACCTAGATAACCTAATCTAAATAAAACATTGTCTATGTATCCCTGACTTCCACTAACGTGCTCTGGAAGCTCAGTGGTTAAAAAGTATAGAGTTGTATGAGTTATCCATCAATGCTCCCTTAAGACAAGGCTGAAGGAAAATCCACTTCCTGTCCATGATCAGCGAATGGGAGCTGGGACTGGTTTTCGAAGCCTACATAGGGCCGTATGTTCAAAGGGATATAATAATATGAATTATTATAATTAATGAACGTAATCACTCCAAATTGATTATGAACATGGCAAATAAAATCAGGGATAAATATGAAACACTACTAGTAATCAGGAGCGAAATATATTACTAAATCACAAAATTTAGAAAAAATGGAAATAAAACTGTAAATTATAAATATAAATGTACCAGTAGACCTGTAATACACACCGAAGGCAGTGATCTCCTAAACTAATGTGTGATCATAGTGAAATACACAAAACCAATTTTGCTGGCAGAGTAGCCGAGGTAACTGAAAATAATGGCACATCATAAAAGATCCGAATGACGCAAATAATGCAGGAAATAAAATTATGACCCTATCCTTTTGTGAAAACCAAAAGGAGTTTCACCCTCCACTGGACTTGGAGAGAAACAAAAAAAAAAATACAGAACAATGGAAATACCTCATGATAAGAGGTATAAGGAGAGCAAGTCACCTAAAAGTGTAAAGGGATCACAGTAAACAAATTAACCCTCTATATAACTCTCCAGTCAGTTATAGAGTAAAACTGCATTGTCTGTAACACACCTGACATGAGTGTGTGTGTGATAACCAGCAGGAATTATTTGTGTATACTTTTGTTTCAAAAGAATTGCAATGTTGATGGAGAACAGAACACTCTTTATGAATATCATTTTAGATTTATACTTAATGATATAGTGTCATATTGGGGAGAGATACAAATATGTTATTGTGAGTATAGGGCTTCTTAAATTGTCATGTTGTAGCTACAATATTGTAGTACAGATCACATTATGTGACTATGTTTATTTTTTATTTTATGTACTTCATGAAAGAGTTACCATCGGTCTTTCCTGTATTTTACCATATAGTCCATCTCCATTAGGATTCATAATAATCATCTGTAATGACTCTCATGTAAAGATATACATATATATACTAGTTGAAGAGCCCGTTACACGGGACACAGTGCCAATGCCAGCCGGTTGCGGGGCGTCTGTATCAGCCGTGGCGCGGGCAGTCTCTACTGCGCATGACTGCAGCTCGCGCAGCAGATCTCTACTGTGCATGACTGCGTCGTTACACACGTTTTAGCGAATTATTATATAGGATATGTATATATCCCTTTGAGTGCCAGAGGCATTCACAAAGCATTGCTTCACAATGTGTTTTATACCCCAATGGCATTCAAAGGGATAAATCATTCCCATGGGTTTATGCCTTATCGTGGCGGGAGTGTTTGAGTGTGTCATTGAAGTCATAAATATGCATATGATATCCCGCATAGAGGAACTCATACAAGAACTAAATAACATTAATTGGGACATTATCTGCTTATGTGAGACTCATTAAAAGACAAAGATTTCATCAAATTAGAAGATGGACACTGGCTATACTATAACTGATTATGGACAATGTGGACAAAGCAGATTCTAGATTAACCAAAGACTGACAGACTAAGGGCTTGATCCAATACCCACTGTAAAAAAATAAAAGTACTGTCTGTATTTTTCAAGTCACAGTCAGGTATGCAATTACCTGCACTGTGACAAATGCAGGTTGATTGCTAAATTTGTGCCCATAATAAGTTGAATTTGCAATGAAATTACATGTGGTGGCTAGTAACATCATTAGGGGACTCCATTTTAACGCCACAAATTTCCAGCAAAAAAGTTGGCTCTGCTTTCCCTAACGCATGTGCCTAACCACTGATGTGTAAGTGCAGTGTAAGAATGAAAAGAAAAAATGCTGTGACCATTGGCTGTATTTATATGGGGCCCTAAGTCCCTTGTCAATACATGCAAAGTACTTAAAAATGTGTGTAATGTAAAAATAAGTAACAGCACTAAAAGGGTTAAACAGCCAAAAAATAACACCTTTTGGTCAGCAGGGTCATCTGCACCCAGGTCTTCTTCTTCAAATCTTCTTATGTAAGCTTTTTTCTTCATCTTTCTTCTCCTTCATCTGTTATCTTCATCTGTCATCTTAATCTTCTTTCTTCATCTGTGCTCCTTTTCATTCTTCTTCTTTTAACTTAGTGTGGAACATATAAAAAGAAAATATAGTTATTAAAAAAATCTAACATTAAATATACTCTACCGATGACACAGGTGGCAGGAAACAATAGCAAAAATCCACCTTCCACTAACTTTTCTGGCCATTGCCTGATGAGCACTGAAGGAAATGTGACTAGGGACTTCCTTTTATATGGCTAGTCCCTGTTCAAACTAATTTCCATGCTCCTATTGGCTGGTATTGGGGTTACACAGGTCATGGAACTGATTGACTGGCAAAACAGCTGTGATTCAATTTACTTGCTGATCTTGGGTTAGATTCTATTGCAGGTGCTAAATGTTAACACCTGTTTTATCAAATATTTTCCTATTGAATTCTATGGGGAAAACTGGAGATAAAAGAAGTGATAAAATTAGCACCTGCAATAGAATCTAGCCTCTTGTTGTTATTGTTATAGCTATGTTGGACATGTCTGGGGTTGTGAGAAGGGAGCAGAGGAGGTTGACTTCAAATACCCCAACATTCTGTCTGACTGATTTGATATGGAAGACACAGGCAGCTGAGGTCCAAACAATGTCCTTGCTAATCTTGCTCTTATTATCTCTGTGTTAAACGTGTTTGGGGGTGTGAGAAGGGAGCAAAGGAGGTTGACCCCAAATACCCCAACATTCTGTCTGGCAGATTTGATTCGAGAGACACAGGCAGCTGTGGTCCAAGATTATTGCTGATCTTGTATTTAATGTTTATTGTCTATGACATATATAATCACCAAATATCATTAAAATAATTTTGGAAGAGATGATTGTAGGAGAATTTTAAAATTATAATTTAATATTTTAATGTATCACATTAAATCTATAAAATTATATAGTATCCTCTATTAAATAATAGTTGATATTATTATAGACTAGCAAATGGTGCATGGCATTGTCCATACAATTGGGAGCACCTCAGAATTCTTCTGGATAGCTTCAGCAGTGAGTCTTGTTACAGTGGTTTTCACAGGAGTGGAAATTGCTCATCTACTTCCAATCTGAACCTTTTGTCTTATACCTGTTTCATTTTGAAAGATCTAGTACAGCTTTCTCTTTTTAAACATCCTTTTCAGACACATGAGAAAGACAGCTTAGACTGTTTTGTTTCACTCTATGCTAAAAGATTGAGATAGTGAGAAAGAGAAATAAGCGGTGGCTATTAACAGATTTCATATCAGGATATTGGCAGTATCCATATCCACAAACCAAGGCTTTGAACCTACTTGATAATAATATACCATGTGACTTGGTGCTGACACAGGACCCTAGGGGCAAGCCAGGAATCAAGCTCAGTGGAGGAGATGGAAGGCTAAGTTTGGAGCAGCACAACATGAAGTAGCAGGTCAGCAGTGACAGCAGTGGGGAGAGACCAGGTGAAGTGAAAACAAGGATCAGAGTGAGGACTGGGGTGGGTGATATCTAACCTGTTTCTGATTATACATTCTTTGTGCCAAAATACATCTCATCTGTGAGTTAAGCCTCACATTTGTGCCTTGAACCACTTTACATCTACCCACTTGTACATTTACACCAACTGCAGTCTTTTGTGCATATAGAAACATAGAATTTGACGGCAGATAAGAACCATTCGGCCCATCTAGTCTGCCGATTTTCCTACAGTAACATGTATGTCCCTTCAACTGTAACTGTTTTCCTTTTTTGAAAGCTTGCTTCCTTCTATATGCTGCCAACTATCGAGTAATACACCACAAGAAATAATAATGGATTCTCCCTTACAGCATCTTCCGATATAACTCACTGATGCACCATTTCTTGCCTCATCTTCGGCTCAATTCAGAGTCAGTGAAACACATGGTAGGGAAAAAAATAGTTCAGAACGGTACATACACAGTTGTACCATCGGAATTCAATTGCCCTACCAACAAGATCCCTAGAGATTCCCAGTTGCGCATTAATTTTGTTTGTTATTAACACACTTCAATCACAAGTCAGTGGTTATGTATAGCATTAGAGACTCAACGCCTTTATTAGGTGCAAATTTTAGGAGATAAAAGAGAGTCCCTTAATGTGTGTTACTAGCCACCTCACGTAATTGAATCACAAATTCATCAGCTTTGTCATTGGGCTCTAATTAACACCCACTGAGCATTTTTATCATTCGGTAGATTATCACAGCATAGGTAATAGAACACCTAACTGTGACTTAAAACTAATACTATTTTTATTTAATTTCAATATATTTGACTTGGTTTGCCTGTATTGGGAATTAATAGAATTCACAGCTCTGTGTGTGTGTGTTATTAGTCTTTTTAAAAGGCCATTTATCCAGTGTCATTACATTGATATATTTAAAGTAGAGCAATACGATTAAACCATAACCACTTCAAAAATCTAACCTATATGCCATAGATAAGATGTGGAGGATCATCCCACTGTCATCCTGTTCCTACTTTCCTAGAACTAGATATTCTTCTTCAGTATTGTTGGCCATGCCATCCAGATTCTTCTTGTCCTCCTTCATCTGTGTCATGAGTCTTGACATTTCTACGTGCATATGTAAAAACTGAATTTAGTACACATATTCACTCATACCCAGAAGGTCATCTCTATAATTAAGGGGGAGAAGCATTGAGGCATCATGGAGGCAAAGGCTTACCCAATTTTAAAAAATGTATTACATTTCAAAAAAGCAGTAACTTGATGGCAGCAAGACCACCCAAAATGCCATACCTATAACATACAAGGCAGGTTTGAGGTTTGGAGGAGGTCATCTTAAAGTGATAGTAATACTTTGTTTATACAGTCTTTAATATTGTACTTATTAAATCAATAAAGCAAAGGATCTAATCTAGTTGCTATAACTTGTTGTCACAGTTTGTTATGACTCTCAGACACAGAGTTAGGTA
Organism: Rhinophrynus dorsalis; assembly: GCA_037306005.1. Taxonomy (NCBI): domain Eukaryota; kingdom Metazoa; phylum Chordata; class Amphibia; order Anura; family Rhinophrynidae; genus Rhinophrynus; species Rhinophrynus dorsalis. Next base: position 64,175,677 of record CM074718.1, read on the forward strand.
AAAACACAACTTTATTGAATGTTAAAGAAAACCCTATTGGGTAGCATACACATACAATATATATATAGAGCGAATTACATAGTAGCATAGTACTGATATGTGGAATGAAACACAGGCTCTACCAGCCCTGCCAATACCGGGTAAGGCAACCTTAGCTGACACAAGATGGTAACAGGTTCTACCAGCCTTACCAATATACCGGGCAGGGCAGCCTGGAGACTAGTACAATGAAGAAGAGGCTCTACCGGCTTTGCCAATATACCGGGCAAGGCAGACAAGAAACTGAGGCTGCGAGTAATGAGGCTTTATCGGCCTTGCCAATACCGGGTAAGGCAACCCAAGGAGGAATGGAATGATCAGGTTCTACCGGCCTTACCAATACCGGGCAAGGCAGCCTAGACTGCTGACAATGGTGGCAGCACAGGTGGCCGAGGTGACTAGCTAGGTGGAGACACCAGTCACCTAAGATGACAAGCACGGCCCACTGGATAAGCAGAACGGAGTAGACTACCAGCCACACATGAATGGAACAATACAAGCTGCGTACCTCAGTCACAACCGGTACTATGAGATAGAGCAATGCTACCGGTTTAAACAGGGAGCGAACCAGTACCCGCGTACTGGTGGAAACCTACAATCTGTCGGGCTGTCTAGGACTGAACAGACTCCGATAAATGGAGCATACCAGTACCCGCGTACCGAATAACCAAAGTCCCTACCAGTGCAACAGCAGCCGGTTATAGAGGAGCGAACCAGTACCCACGTACTGGAGAAAGCAGTAACTCTACCGGTGCATCAGCAGCCGTTTACAGTGGAGTGAACCAGTACCCGCGTACTGGAGAAAGCAGTGACTCTACCGGTGCATCAGCAGCCGGTTACGGTGGAGCGAACCAGTACCCGCGTACCGGAACAACCAATGACTCTACCGGTGCGACACCAGCCGGTTACAGTGGAGCGAACCAGTACCTGCGTACTGGAGTAACCGATGACTCTACCGGTGCAACAGCAGCCGGTTACAGTGGAGCGAACCAGTACCCACGTACTGGAATAACCAACAACTCTACCTTTGCTACAGTAGCCGGTTACAGTGGAGTGAACCAGTTCCTGCGTACTGGAGTAAGCAGAGACTCTACCGGTGCGTCAGCAGCCGTTTTCAGGGGAGCGAACAATTACCCGCGTACTGGAGTAAACAGTAACTCTACCGGTGCAACAGCAGCCGGTTGCAATGGAGCGAACCAGTACCCGCATACTGGAGTAAGCAGAGACTCTACCGGTGCGTCAGCAGCCGGTTACAGGGGAGCAGACCAGTACCCGCGTACTGGAGTAAGCAGTAACTCTACCGGTGCATCAGCAGCCGGTTTCAATGGAGCGAACCAGTACCCGTGTACTGGGAAACCAGCAGATGAATGAAAATGTCACCCAGTCCACGGGATGAGACAGGCACCCGGTAGATGATACAGCTGGAACTCAGCCGAGGATGAGGAGGTACAGCTCTGCAGGCGGTCAACCGGATCTGGAATGGTAGCAGGAAACAGCAACTGGTACAGCAACTCCAACCGGATCAGGAATGGATGCAGGAACAAGGCGACTAGGAAGCAGGAACTGGATGACCACAGGCAAGCAGGAACAGCGACAAGGCCCAGGAAGCTCAGGAACTCAATGCAGGTGCAAACAGCATAGAGACAACACAAAAGGGCACCCAAAGGGTGCCCAAGCTCAGTCTAAATAGGCAATGCAGGGCGGGCTGAAGACAAGCAGCCAATGGAGAGCCCCCTACAGGTAACTGACATGTAAAGGCAGCAATCACGGGCACCGTGATACTTGTATAGTTTTATTGTAATATAATTGTAAAATGTACCCTTCCTGCTCCTTTTAGCTATGTCAGCGTTCTAGATGACATACTTGCATTCTGGTCCCAGGACCGGACGGCTCATCTGGAGAGCCAAAATAGCATTTCATACAAAGAAAATCTTCATGAGAATGGTCTACTGTCTCAAACCAGGCTCACTTTGTAGACCTTTCACATTAAATTTTCTATGTATGCAATGCTATTTCGGCTCTTCAGTCGAGCCGTCTGGTCCTGACTCAGGTAGAGCGCTGGCATGGCTAAAACTTTACGACAATCTTTCAATTAAACTGAGTTATAGCAACCAGACTTATATCCTTTGCTTTATTTATTTAAGTACAATATTAAAGATTGTATAAACAAAGTATTACTATCCCTTTAAGGGTATTTACTATCTTCTAAGAGCAATTAACATAATAAATATGAAGGTTCAGACTTTTACTAGCTTAGTAGCTTATTATATATATTCCCACCTCTGGCAGTGGTAACATTATAAAGTTACAAGTAAGATTCTTTCTTAAAATACAGGGAGTGCAACAAAGATTGCAAAAAGGCAATTAGGGTAGCAAAAATAGAAAATGAAACTCGAATTGCAAGTGAAAGTAAGACTAATCCAAATAAGGTTTTTCAAATATATAAATAGCAAAAAACTTAAGAGGGCGTGCATTGGACCATTCAAAAATGAGATGGGTGAGTTGATTAGTGAGGATAAGGAAAAGGCCGATGTTCTAAACACTTTCTTTGCATCAGTATATACAAGGGAACAAGGAATGGTAGAAGAGCCTCAACAAGTAACTATTAAGACAATACAATTATCAGATATTGAGTTAACTCAAGAAGACGTCATGGGTAGACTGAACAAAATTAAGACTGACAAAGCACAGGGTCCTGATGGTATACATCCAAGGGTTCTTAAGGAACTCAGTGCAGTGTTGGCAAAACCCCTATATTTACCCTTTAAAGATTCTCTCACCACAGGCTCAGTGCCACAAGATTGGTGAAGAGCCAGTGTAGTGCCTCTATGTAAGAAGGGAACTAAAACAGAACCTGGAAACTATAGAACTGTGAGTTTGACCTCTGTAGTGGGAAAACTGCTAGAAGGGATAATAATGGACTATATTCAGGATTACAACACAAAAAAATAAGATCATTAGCAGAAATCAACATGGTTTTATGAAGAATAGATCATGCCAAACAAACCTTCTCAGCTTCTATGAGGAAGTAAGCAGCAACCTTGATAATGGCAAGGCAGTTGAAGTGGTATATCTAGAGTTTGCAAAGGCATTTGATACAGTGCCACACAGAAGACTGGGGTATAAAATAAGGAAATGGGGGCTAGGAGATGACCTTTGCAATTGGATACAAAACTGGTTGAAGGATATGGAACAGTGTATGGTTGTAAATGGACAATTCTCCAATACAGTTAAAGTGTACCTCCGGGTTCAGTATTAGGTCCGCTGCTTTTTAACATGTTTATAAATGACCTAGAAATAGATATAGAAAGCAAATTATCAATATTTGCATACGATACTAAATTATGCAAGGTAATTAATTCAGAACATGATAATTGCTCTCTACAGAGGAATTTATATAAAATGGCAGATTGCGCAAACAAATGGAATATGAAGTTTAATGTGGGGAAGTGTAAAATCATGCATTTGGGAGGAAATAATTCCAAGGCTACTTATAAACTTAATGGAATCATTTTAGGGGACTCGTTGATAGAGAAAGACCTCAGTTCCCTTGTCAATTACAAACTTGGAAACAGTGACCAGTGTCAAACAGAAGTAGCAAAGGCAAACAAAATCCTGTCTTGCATAAAAAGAGGTATTGAAGTAAGAGTGGATAGCATTATTTTGCTATTGTACAAATCATTGGTAAGACCTCACCTTAAGTATGCAGTGCAGTTTTGGGCACCAGTTCTGAAAAAGGATATACTAAAACTAGAGAGGGTACAGCGAACAGCAACAAAATTAATTAAGGGACTGGAGGACTTGACGTATGAGGAATGACTATACAAACTTGGTTTATTTACTCTAGAGGAAAGACGACGAAGAGGAGACCTTATCACATTGTACAAATATATGAGAGGTCAATACAAGGATCTCTGCGGTGAGCTATTTATTCCAAGGCCTGATCAGATGACCAGAGGACACCCCTTGAGATTAGAGGAAAGAAGGCTTAGACTTCAGCAGAGGAAGTTTTATTTTTACAGTGAGGTCTGTTAAATTGTGGAATTCTTTGCCCAAGGAGGTGGTTATGGCAGATACAATGGATACATTCAAGAGAAGATTAGATACATTTCTTTCCAAAGGGAACATACAGAGGTATACTGTTTATTAAAAGGCAGATCAGGAAGGTCTGATAAAGACTAACTTATTTGGTAGCAGGAAACCTATAAAATTACTGGGGTATGAGGAGAAGGTTGAACTTGATGGACTTTATTCAACCTAATTTACTAGGTTACTATGTTACTATGTAGATCCCAGTTGGGTTTCACCCCCCACACACCAGAATCAGGCTACCTCTGGCAACATAAGCTCTGGTTGGTGGTGGGTCAAGCAGATGACTTCAGAACTGTAAATTTTGGTTATATATTTATAATTATGTTACTCCAATAGAGTAAAGACAAATAACTAGGAAAAAATCAAGCTTGAATTTTTTTCATGTTATTTGTCCATTAAAACTAAACATATTTCTAAACGAGTCTAAATAAGAATTGCCCTTTAATCCAGTCTTATTACATCACTCCTTATTGCCATTCTAATGATTTTCTTCTCAGAACCCTTTTCAATTCTTAGTGGATACATTTCTTCTCATCCTGCTTTCATCCTGATTCTTACAGTAGAAGCCAGAAACAGAGCATCTGGAGACTTTGCACTTAATTTACTTTTATAAGTCTTGCAAATACATTAATGGTCTAGTAAGTCGATAGTAGTAGTAAAGAGGGATGGCAGAAAAGTTAAACATTTTTCCCAATGGAAATTTCACAGAAAACTGGCAATTTGCTGCTGTTCCTGCAAAAAATTCCACTCTTAGAAAATACCTACAATTTCCTCCTTTTTACCACTATCACTGTAGTCGGTTTTTAAGAGTACTACTTTACTACCACATCAATGCTCTCTTCCAAATTCTTTCCCCTTACCTCTGCTCCTAGCACATTTGCTGGACCTATTGAAAGTAGTGTTGATTTTTAATGTATAGCACATAACAGAGGTGATAGTTTGTGGATTGCTGTTTTGTGCATCTGAAAATAACACATGATGTACAGTATGTATTTGTCTCTAGTATCTGTCACTGTGAGTATTAGTCACAACTCTGCTCAAGGTCCCTGCCTGTCTCTGAAACCTTTCAGTCAAATGTTGTTTTAATATAAACTCTCCCAGTCTGTCTCTGTCTAAAGAAAGATATATTTACTAGTTGTAGAGCCCGTTACACAGGCCACAGTGCCACTGCCAGCCGGTCACGGTGCAGTCATGCTCAGTAGAAACTGCCCACGTCGTGGCTGATACAGAGCTTCAGAGAGCCCCACTCTGTATCAGCCTGGTCACAGGTAGTCTCTACTGCGCATGACTGAATCGTTACAAACTTTCTAGTGAATTATTATATAGGATATCACATGCACACTCCCTGCAACTGCAAGTGACTCATTCTCCCCCTCTTTGGCTGTACATGTAGCCAGTGTAAACATTTCAGCAGGAGCTTTAGTTCTCTCCTAACTTGAATGCAGTGTTAGTTTTTACAGTACATTTCAGGATGAGGAGATAGATCTGTTAGTAGCATCACCACACCTCACTATATGCATGTCCCTCTTCTTCTTGCAGTTGTAGAAGTGATTGTCAAGTGAAATGTAGATTTTAACCCTTTGAATGCTAGATAGGTCTCCAACACAATGCAAAGCTATGCATTGGTGACCTCTCTAGCATTCAAAGGGTTTAAAACTCTTATTAAATGAAGGAAATGTTTGCTTGTCTCCTATGATGCATTTGGTTTGCCCCAGAATTTTTGCATTTTGCCTTTATATACAAGGCCTTTAAATTTATTGTTTGTTTGATTGTTTGTTTGTTTTAAAGTAACGGTAATGCCCCATAAACATTTTTTCTTGTTTTGTAAAGTTTACAAAAGTAAATTATGTGGCAAAAATCCTTCTGTCAAACCTTTATGGTATGAGAGATATTTATATCTGAAGTTCCCCCTCTCCTGATGTCAGCTGTAAAGCTGAAAGCAGGAGATTCAAGTCAGCCAACTCGAGGAGGCTCTTTAGCAGCAACGGAAATTGCTTTATTTAAAAAGAACTGCTTCACTTGAACGGTCTACAAAGTGTGTTTGAGAGATAGGATTTGTGCCACATAATTTTTTTTTTTTAATCTATAAAACAAGAAACATTTTTATGGGACATTAGTGTCTCTTTAATATCTTGTTGTGTTTGTGCACTGAATTGACAATTTATTGCAGTTTACCACTCGGAAGTTAAAGTGACAAAGCAATGCTCAGAGATGGTCTTTAGTACTAAGGAAATAAAGATGAAGTAAATCCCTTTAGTAATAATCTAACAACTATGGCTGAAAAATCTTAATTAACACTTTGAGTGCCAGAGGGTTACAAAATGCATTGCAGTGCAATGTGTTGCATACCCCTCTGCCACTCAAAAGGTTAACAATATGAATTTTGTCCTTGCTCCTTGGTTTAAGAGATAACATGTTCAACATCTTCAGTCCTGGATGTCATGTCCATGGAGGCAGACATGACAGTTGCTAACAAGATGACAAGATACAAACTCTGTCCACTTAACAAATAAGGATCAGATGGGAGTAAAATGCATTGCATGTAGGCCCATGTACTCTGATTCTACTTGAAAAATTGCCAGCAACTTTCCACACCTGGGAAATTTCTCTTCTGGAGTCCCCAGAGAGGACTCCTCTGGTGCCGCTGGGGGATATAATTGATGCAAATCGCAACAAAAAAGGGTGGGGTTTATTCGTGATTGGGGGTGGGACTTACTGGGTACATCACACTAGTGGGCAGGAAGTGGGAGGAACAGGGTGGGAAGGAGCATAAGTAGGCAGTGTTTCAGAGGAAATGACCTACATCTGGAGAATCATCCTCTGTTCCCAGAGACCTGGTAAAGCACTGTCAAAACCCAGAGTCTTTGGGCAAATCCGAAGAGTCCCCAGGTATGCAACTTGCTTGTCCCTCTTCATGAACAGGATATGTAACACTGATTGAGGATGTTTTCTCTAGAAAAAAGCAATGTAGGCAAGATTCACAGTGGCCTGAGATCAGGATTTTCTGACCATAGTAAGGTGAGTGGAGAGGGGGGTTATTATTAAGGAAGTGTTACTTCCCCTTACGCAAGTTTTACTTTATTTTCCCTATTGCATTCTAAAGATAACATACATCTAAACTAATTGCATGATAGGGCTGAAAAATATACTGGGAAGACAAACATATAAGCATATTCATGTGAAACGAATAGGAAACAAACAAAAAAATGAATAGGAAGCAAACAACATCTGTTTCATCTAATCGAGTTCTGTCAAAGATATACTAAAACTTCTGAAAGGCCAGTTCTCCATACATAAATATAAGTGGTTCCGGCCGAGACATAAACCCAATTATACCTTTTGAATTAGCTATTTTGCTTTTTTCTGTTCTTTTTTTATGGTGGTTTTAAAGTGGAGGAAATTACAGCTACTCATGAGCCACTGCATGAACCACATCACATTTATTTGTTTTCAGTTGAGATAACGCATATGAGACTTCACCAGTTACCGGGACCTGTCAAAAAAAGTAAACAGTTGTACGGTATGTAACATTCCTCTCCAGCAATTTAATTTAGAGTCTGATCATTATCTCGTAAGAGGTCTCTGCCAACCATAGACTTCAAATATTTCAAAAATTAAAGTGAATTTCTGTTTATTTGGATTATTGACTTTCTGAAGATGAAAGCAACAAATAATATTATTCAGTCATCTTCTTTGACAGTAAAATTGTTAACTTTCTGTACCTAATCTGGAAATTAAACAGGATACATTAGTAATCAGATTTTAGCTTTAGATATTTTCAAATTTCGTCTTCTTTCTATAACTAGCATGAGCAAAAATTAATTTGTAAGGACAGTTCCAACCATCTTTCAAAATTCAATAATAATCCAGTACTGTAGAGTTGCATCTCAGACATTTTATATCTTGACAGAGGGTTATTAACTAAACCGTTTTGCTAAAAACAGCTCCATGATTGTCTACTACCATTGGAAACACCAGATAAACCAACCTGACACATATCCTCTTGATATATTGCTTCACTGCAAAACATGAAAAAATTGTTATAGCAACTTGTACTACTGTTATACATTCCACGTTGTGCTCACAAAAATGTTGGGCGGAATGTATGAATCCTTTATAACAGCTCATGTTCAGAACAGACTGAAGATGTTATCTCTCGAACCATGGCACAAGGGAAAACTCAGAGGGGTCATTAGCATTTTTTTAAATAAAAACCTAAATGGGGGTATCCAGTGCAGGAGGTATTGCTACTGTTTTGATAGGATAATCTCTTAGTAAACAGGCATTTGGCAGACACAGAAAATCTGTTCCAGCTCCTGTTTTAACCCTTTGAGTGACGGAAAGGCATCCAATGCATTGTGCCGCAACACGTTAGATACCTCTCAGGCACTCAAAGGGTTAACTCAGAATCAGATTAATACATACCTCCTAATGACTCTGAGGCTAACATACTAAGAAGAACTGAAGCAATTCTGGAAATTGCACCATGCCGAAAAATAAACATTTCCACAGTTTTTAACTTATTCAAAATTACTGAGATCTCTATCTTTACAGGGGCTAAAAGCTTCATTTAAATAAAAGGGAACTATATTTGTTCCTTAGGGCACAGTTGATTTGCTACAGAATTGCATCGTTATAAGCTAAAACAGTTAATGTAAAACCATCACAACTTTCTTTACATGGGACTTACTGCACTAACGACATTTTAGTTTGTTTTACAGAGAATTAAAGGGATAGTAATGTTTCATAATAAAAGCAGCTCTAATTAATCATCATAGTATTTGGACTTTGGAGAGTGTTATTTCAATTCTGTCAGAGTTGTAGTTCAAGAGTAATTCAATGACAAAGTATCCCCCTCCCGCCCCTTTTACTGATGTAACACTGCTCAGCCAGATCAGAAGGGAGGTGCCCAGGTAGATTGCAGAGAGAGACAATCTTCAATTAAGACAAGGGAAAAACCTGAAAAACTTGTCAAGGGGGGCAGGGCCTTCATTGTTCTCATAGGAAGAAGATTGTCCCCTTCTGTTATCTGTCTGGTCTATAGACTGCATTCCACATCTGAGAAGAGATGGCTTACACTAGGTAAAAGGGGCGGGAGAGGAAACTTTGCTTGTGAATATCTCTCAAACCATAAAGGTTTGAGAGATAAGACTTATATTGCTCATGTTTTTTTAATGCCTACAAAATAAAATAAAGGTAAAATGAAGTATTACTATCCCTTTAAAATTTGCCTGTATGGCTGTATGTTGTCCTAGACATTTTTCTGTAAAACAAATAGTTTAAAAAAATAGCCTTTATATTTTAGTGTTAGTGTGTGGCATACTATGCTTGTTATTGGCACAGGATGCTAATGAGTTGTGAGGTAAAATGCATGTGTATGGGCTCTGCACAAGAGGAGTATAATGAAGCCTTAGGAAGGCTTAGCCTTCCCAAAATGGATAACCTCAGCAGCAGATTTAGGTGATGGCAGACTTCCTATGTACAAATATTATTATTAGCCTCCCAAAACACAACAGTTACCTTACTCCCATGTGGCTATGCCTAGATTCATTCACTGTGTGTGTGTGATTCACAGTGTGTGATAATATTGGCACAGCACAGAAACTAATTAGCATAATGTGTCACATTGTGCCACCAACAAATAAAGGTTAATTTCTCAACAATTGGTTAGCATAAAATATAGGCATTTTTTAATTTACAAATATCTAAACACTTTTTAAGGTGATGAGCTCACATTAACTCTTTAAAGGGTGAGCACTGGAACACATTACAAAGAAATGCGATGCACACCCCACTGGTTCTTAAAGGGTTAAATACATGAACTGTAATATGATTGACTGCTAGAGAGATCTCCAATGCTTCAGGCCTCTATGTGGTTTACATAAGACTTTCTGTAGGAGGAAAATGTAATTAGGTTATCTTATTATCAGATATGCATTTATTTATTTTCTAATGGCCAATTTGTTGAACTGATTACTGGTGTAAAAGAAAATAAACATCTGGAATAGATATCTGACTTTTTGAATATCTGAATCAAATTTGTCAGGCATTTAACTTAAGCCAGAAAAACAGAGTATCATGAAGCTGCTTTTCAATAGATGCCTGCAGCAGCGTGTTCTCAATGGCCTCTTTATTTGTTAAAGATGGATTATTTTAAATAAATTACAGAGCACTTTCACTGGATAAACAGAGTCTCCGCGGCTGTGGCATGCTATACATGCTTAATTGAGCCACAGAAATCTTAAATGACTACCGAACTGTGTAATCATCTTTGATTTTGCTGATCGGGCTGATTCTCCAGCCTAAAACCAAGCTATTGAGAGCTGAAGGGCAACTTTTACCTGGAGGAAAATAGAAAGTTTAATCTGGAATATATACTTATAATATTTCAGAAACCACAAGGATAGAGTGTTCCATCAACTGAATACAAGGCAGCTTTAGAGGTGAATGATCTGTGTGTCATTTTTATTTGAACTTGATATGTTAAACGGCCCAAATATTTATGTTGCATAAGCCCACTTAAACACTGCAAAGTGCAACAGATTCACTGGTAAACTAAAAACACTGAACATGCTATTCGTACTTTTTAATTAATAGCATTTTTTTACCCAACTGTTAGGATATCTGTTGATGGGAAACAATACTTATAGGAATACTGTTAATTTGTTCAACTGAAGGACCTACCGATGTAGATATCCTTCATTCTGAGTTTGTGTGTGTCCGTATGTGTATCTGTGTTTATGTTTTTGCATTTTCTGCAGGATATATACAGTTGCCTGTCTTTGTTTACTAATCTCCAAGTTTGCATTTAGGTCACACAGCTTTAAAATGAACATTAGACAATAAAACTCTGAAAGAGAAATCCCATAGACAGACCTAAAGAAAGACCCGTATTGTGAAATGAAGATCGCCATAGAAACACAGAAACATAGAACTTGACTTCAGATAAGAACCATTCGGCCCATCTAGGACTGGATTCTGTTACAGGTGCTAAATTTATCACTGCTTTTATCTCCAGTTTTCCCCATAGACTTCAATAGGAAAATATTTGATAAAATGGGTGTTAACATTTAGCACCTGCAACAGAATCTAGCCTTTAGTCTGCCCATTTTCCTGCTGTAAAAACCTCAAACCTTATGTGTCGTTGGTCTTGTCTTATGTTCAGGACAGCTTTATGTCTATCTCATGCAAGATTAAATTCCCTTTTATAACCCAAACCTGATCTGTACTTCTCCACAACTTTGTCCCTAACCAGTTTGGAGAGCTCCTTGGTCTTCATGGTGTTGCTTGCTTGGTGGTGTTGCAGACACTGGAGCCTTTCAGAACAGGTGTATATATACTGAGATCGTGTGACAGATCATGTGACACTTACTGTAGATTGTACACAGGTGGACTTTATTTAACTAATTATGTGACTTCTGAAGGTAATTGGTTGCACCAGATCTTATTTAGGGGATTCATAGCAAAGGGGGTGAATAAATATGCACACACTACTTTTCCATTTGTTATTTTTTAGAATTTTTTAAAACAAGTTATTTTCTTAATTTCACTTCACCAATTTGGACTTTTTTGTGTATATCCATTACAAGAAATTCAAATTAAAATCCATTTAATTCTAGGTTGTAATGCAACAAAATAGGAAAAATGCCAAGGGGGATGAATACTTTTGCAAGGCACAGTAGGCACTGAAAGTTTGCCCCTCTCTGCCTTTCTCCTGATGTCAGCTGTAAAGCTGACAACAGGAGATTCAGTCGTACAACTCGAGCAGGCTCTGCAGCAGAGCCAAAATCACGGTATTGCAAAATAATTACTTCATTGGAAATGTCTACAAAGTGTGCCTGGTTTGCAATCACACTTTGTAGGCATTTCCAGTCAAGTAATTCTTTTGCAATAGCGCAATTTTGGCTCTGCTGCAGAGCCACTGGCTGGTCCCTGGACCGAAATCTCCTGCTGTCAGCTAGACTCTGACATCAGGAGAAAGAGAGAGAGGGATGAACTTTCAGAGCAAATATCTCTCAAACCATAGTGGTTTGAGAGATAGGGTTAGCACCATTCTTCTTATTTTCTTGTGCTCTACAAAACTATAAAAAAGTTTTTATGGGACATTACAGTCCCTTTAAAGTGATAGTAATGTTTCAAAATAAAAGCAGCTCCAATTAATCTTCATAGTATTTGGGCCATGGAGAGTGTTATTTCAGTACTGTCAGAGTTATAGTTCAAGAGTAATTGAATGATAAATTATCCCCCTCCTGCCCCTTTTACCTAGTGTAAGCCACCACCCCTCAGATGTGGAAACTGGTCTTTTGACCGGACTGCTCACAGCAAGGGACAATCTTCTTACTATGAGAACAATGAAAACCCTGCCCCCTTGACAGGTTTTTCAGGTTTTTCCCTTATGCTAACTGAAGATTGTCCGTCTCTGCAAGTCATCTGGACATCACCTTTCTGTTCTGAGGTGAGCAGTGTTACATCAGTAAAAGGGGCGGGAGGGGGATAATTTATAATTCAGTTACTCTTGAACCACAGCTCTGACAGTATTGAAATAACACTCTCCATGGCCCAAATACTATGAAGATTAATTGGAGCTGCTTTTGTTTTGAAACATTACTATCCCTTTAATCCATGCGATTCAGTGCTACACTTCTGTCTCCACAGGAAGCATGTATTCATTTAGGAAGCCTGGCAATGCTGTCTAAAGGGTTGCATGTGCACCCCAAGAACTTGAACTGAGAGAAATCAGTTTCATTTAACCATTTGAGTGCCAGAGAGGTATCCAATATATTGCAATGCAATGTATTGGATACCTCTCTGGCACTCAAATGGTTAAGATCATGTTAAGATTTAGGGGGGGGGAAATGGCACTCAAACTCGTTGCTGGATTATCTCACTGGTTGAGGATGTTGGAAGCTGTAGTCCAACAACAGCAGACGAGCATCAGCTTATCCACCTGTGGGATAGACCAAGCACAGAGTATTAGACGTGAACATCCATATAACAATTTTATATCATGCATTGTGTTACCATGTCATTTTGCAAATACTGTATTAGTAAGTTGTTCTGTACTTGGTTAAGAAAATTATAGGTTCAATACACATTACCCTCAAGAACCAGATTTTGAAAGGAGTTGTTTCCTTCATTGGAAAGGGCACTGGGAATTTTAATAGAGGGGTGGGATACAAAGCCGCTTGAGGTATGGGACACAGGCTAACCCATTATATAGCACAAGACCAGCCCTAAGCTTATCAGTGCTCTCTGCAAAAATCAGCTATGAAGCCCCCGTTCCCTCATACACATGCACTGCACACTCACAAGAAAAAAAGTATTCCTACATAGTAAGAAAATGTTTGTTTGCTCTGTTTGTTTGTTTGTTTGTTTGTTTGTTCTGTAAAGACTGTGAAAGGCAAAAAGGTTATACATGACAATTTTTTTAAAGGAACACTAACACCTCCTAATTATTACCTCCCATTTATCTGACTATGGGCAGAAAAATCCTAATTCCAGCTATAGAGTTTTCCCTTGTTCCATGGTTCAAAAGATCCCATCTTCAGTCCAGCATGTCATTTTAGCATAGGTGGGCATGACTCCTCTTTATTACATGAAACTGGACCTCAAACTCCACCCACTCCACACTGTAATTTGTGGCTCACACTCTCTGCATGCTTCAGTTTGAAAGCATTTCAAAGCTTTAGCACCATAATGATATAAAAGAGTTACTGCTGTTGTGAATATGATTATGTGAGGTGTGGGCAACATGCGAACCTCCAGCTCTTTTCGGACTAAAGTCTAGCATATACAGAAGCAGCTATATTGGGTTGTCATGCTGAATTATAAAAACTACTTATTGGTAGGTATGGGCGAAAGTTGCCTCTGTGTTCCCGCAAGAAATTTAGAGAAAACCACATTGTTATCCGCTTTTTCACAGGAAAATCTGCTTTAAAACTAGTGGTTAAAATTTTTGCATCTTTCGCCCATTGGCCAAAATCTTTCGCCATTTTTTCAATGGCTAAAAAGTTTTTGCCCGTTGATTTACATTGTTTTCGCACTTCCGCTATAAAAACATGACGTTTTCACTGAAGGCAGACACAATAGAAGCAGCTACAGAACAAGATAGATGTGCTGTGTTGTTCTCTTATGATATTTAGCAAAAACTGAGGCAGAAGAGGCTCATAGTGACTCCTATCACTATGGGCAGCAAAAAGAGGAACTGGAAGGACCCTTATTATGTGTCCACTGAGTCTGAGGAGGAGGAGGAAGTGACTAGCAGTACTCAACCAATCCTGTCCAGTCCCCCTAAATCACCCCAAGGGATCTTGGGGAATTTAATAAGAAGGGAGGGAGAAAAGGGAATTGGAAGGAAAGGAGAAAAGGATAATGAGAGCAGGACAGGTCAGTTGCCTGTGCCTGCTGCAAGATGTGCTGCCCCTGCTGCCAGTGCCACCATTTCTGATCCTACAGCCACTAGTGTTGTATCTGTTGCTCGTACTGAACCTGCTGCCAGTGCTGAACCTGCTGCCACCAATACTTTGCCTGCTGCTAGTGTGTCTTGTAGTAGTCGGGGGGAGGAGAAAATGATGCCAAGTGTGACAGCAAGGGACCCTAAATCACACCTGCCATTCCCAAGTAGTCCTGTCACTGCTAGTACTACTGCTACTTAGGTCCAGCAGATTGTTAGCCTTAGGAGTGAAGGAGGGGGTAATCAACAATCTCCTGATATTACTAGTGACTGTGAGACTGAGGAGGAAGACTCTGCGGCTGAACTTGATGTAGTTGGTGTTAGTAGCAGTAATGGTGAAGCAGCCTGAGTGGTAGGGGAAACATTTTACAGCATCCAGACTAACGGTCAAGGGAGCCCACACCATTCTCCTGACCCAGGGACTGGGAGTCCTCCCCTTCTCTTCACTACAGTGTCCAGGTGGAACATGAACCTGAAGAGGCCAGAACTTGTGTTGGGGGAGGAGAGCAGGCTTAGAATTAATACCACCACCACCAGCAGGAGCACAGATCAGCTGCCTGTGCCTGCTGCTATTTCTGCTAGTGCTAGTCTGCCTTCTTCTTCAGGTCAAAAGGCAATGGCAAGTGTGACATTAGGGGACCATCTGTCACATAGCTTGTCACCTCCTCCAAGCATCAGTGAGATGTCTGGAATAGAGCAGCAGCAGCAACAACAGCATGTAGGGACTAGTGGTGGTGGTGGTGATGATGCAGGAGAAGCTGGGGTGGAAAAGACATTGATGGCCTTTTTAGCAGAAACTGAGAAGGAATGGTAGACAGGGATGAGTATGGGCATCACCACAACAACTAGCAATGACATTTAGAATTAGAGGAATTTGCAACTGCTCTAATTCCTTCTGATGCTGACGAGCAGGATAGTGTGCCACAGACCACTGCAGACACAGTGGGAATGGGGTCAACAACCGATGTGGGACTAGGACAGGTTCCACTTGCCAGCAGTGGCAATAATCCTGATCCTAGTTGCAGTGCTGACTCTGAGGCAGTAGCAGCAACAGCAGCAACATTATTCGCTGCCACAGACAATGAAGGGGAATGTGGAGGACAAGAAGAAAGAGGCCATTCTTTTCCATCTTTCCCCTTCCCTTTGATGTCATCATGGGTGTGTGACTATTTTTCTGTTGGGGCAGGCACAGTGCAGTCATCAGCAACGGCACTGTGCACAATTTGTGACACGTCAGTGAAAAGAGGAAAGGAGGGAACACACCTTGGCACAAGTGCCCTCATATCACACATGAAACGCAGACACCAAGACATTTACTCCAAACATGTTAAAGCCAAACACCCACCACAGAAATCAAGCACACTTTTGCTGTACCTGACTCACCAGAAAGGCAACAAGAGGCGAGGTGGAGATCAAAGAGGAGGAGGAATAGAACAACCCAGGCAGAGACTGGAAGTTCCAGGACGAGTGAAACTAGCTCACCATCACCTTCTAGGGTAACTACATCTTCTGCCAATCCTCCTCATTCATTACCTCCCCTACCAGTTCCTCCCTACCCATTGCACACTGTGTGGTGCACTGACCACACATGCCAGTGTGGTGGAGGAGAATTGCAATCAGTGCATCAAGAGGCATCTGAGGAGATTCCATTTGCGGAATATGCTAAGATGGTGGCAGGGAGGGTTCATCACTACTATTAAACTGTCAGCAAGTTGTCATGTGTCCTTAGCGGGTATGGAAAAGGGGTACAGTGACAGCAGGAGTACTTGGTTTCGGGTGTCATGGTGTTTGGATACAGTTGTACCCCCAGATGTTATTTACCACACACACTGTGCACACTGCATTTGCTGAGGAGACCCACTGATCCTGCTCTCAAGGGAAAAAAATATATTCTAATAACAACACACCCATGATGATTTTAGAGGAGGGGCAGGTGGAGAAGATTTAATGGCCAACTTGTTCTTTTCTCCACAAATACTGGGTGCTGCTTATTCTGCTGCTACTGCCTCAGGTGCATCACTGGAGTCAGTCGTGGCAAGTGGAACTTTCATCATCCATCTTCCATGTTACTGCTATTGTTGATCCCATTCCCTTTCAGCTGCCTAATCATCCTGCTGCTTAAATAACTCAGCAGCAGCAGTACGAACAGCAACTTAGGACTCAGGAGGACATTTGACAGTGGCCGTTGGCCAACATGACCTGCTGGAATTAGTCCAGTAGGGCATTTTTATTTTTTTTCTAAGAGCTTGAAAAAAAAATAAATAAAAGAAAAAAATCTAATCCTACAAAAAAATAAACTATTTTTGGGGGGGTTGTTTCTAACAAGCCTAAGTCTACAAATCAATGTTTCCTTAGGGCTTGTGCCAAACAAGCTTAAGTCCTACAAATCAATGTTTCTTCAGGGCTTGGGCCTCTTTTAAGTCCTACAAAGGCCTCTAACAACAAATCAAACAAATCATCCTCTACAAAATACTCTATCAAGTCAAGTATCAGTCCACCCCAGTGGCAGCTTATGTCAGGGGATTCCTGTCTCTGTCACTTTAAATACAAACGTCTTATTTTATTGATTTATTTTTTATTACCTGTCCCTCCAATAGCAGTCAAGAAATCCCCCCAGAACAAATTCCCTGTTTAAATGATTCATTCATTCACCAACTCAGGCACCCTCCTCAGACCGCTTTATACCATGTCTTATGGTTTTTATTTTATTTAGGATTTCTTTTTTATTAAGTACCCCCCAATCCCAGTAAACAACCCCCCAAAACTCAACTGTTCAACTGATTCTTTCCACACACCCCACCAACACAGGCATCCTCATGCCCCTTTTATACAATGCCTTTGGGAAATAAAATATTATTTGTAATGTGTTGTGTGTAACTTCTATGTTCCCATTGATTTCAATGGGTAAAAAAATCTGAAAAAAGCAGAAAATCTGCACTGTTCGCAAAAAATTTTTCGCCAAGCGGAAAGTGTCATTTTTCGCTGATTTCAGTTTGAGGTGGAAAGTTTTGCCCATCCCTACTTATTAGTATTATTATAGAAAGCCTTTTATTTATTATTTATTTTTAAACCCTTCTCTCAAATTACAGGGGAGAACGTAAAAATCCATGTGAGCAGCTCATTTGCATGTATCTCACAAATCAGGTGCCTGCACTTATGATTATGTACCAATGCAATAATGAACACTAATGCATTTAGTCCACTACAGTTACCAGAACAATAAAAAATAATAGATAAATCTAATAGAAAATTACAAGTTTTCTTTGTAATAGCATTTGAAGGAAACATCTTCCAGTTCTGGAAGAACCCTTGTTTTACAGATAGGAAAAGCTCTCCAACATATATGTATTCATAATTAGGGAATTACTACCTCTTTGTGACCTTAATGTGAGAATGCCTGAACACCTTTTGTATAGATTTTGCAAGAGAAAAGGAATAATCTATTAAACAGAACATCATGAAAAGTGAACTTTTTATATGGAAGATCATTACATATTACATATATGTAAGTTGTTCATTTTTCTCTTCAATATGCAGGTTAAGAGATAATCAAATATTCTACTAGTGATTAGTGTTGAGCGAGCATGCTCGGCCGATGCTCGGATCGGCACGAGCATCGCTCTGCTCGGCACATGGCGGTACTCGTCGAGTACCGCCATGTGCTTGCCCGCCATGTTCGGGTGGCGGGGATCTGTGCCGGAGGAGGCACAGATCTGAAGACGCTCCGCTGGACCACCAGGGACTGGAGGTACGGGGGCATTGCGGAGATGAAGGGGGCATTGCGGAGATGAAGGGGGACAGTGTGGAGATGAAGGGGGACATTGTGGAAGAGGGGCATAGAGGAGATGAAGGGGGACATTGTGGAAGAGGGGCATAGCGGAGATGAAGGGGGACATTGTGGAAGAGGGGCATAGCGGAGATGAAGGGGGACATTGTGGAAGAGGGGCATAGACTCTATGCCCCTCTTCCACAATGTCCCCCTTCATCTCCTCTATGCCCCTCTTCCACAATGTCCCCCTTCATCTCCTCTATGCCCCTCTTCCACAATGTCCCCCTTCATCTCCGCTATGCCCCTCTTCCACAATGTCCCCCTTCATCTCCTCTATGCCATAGAGGAGATGAAGGGGGACATTGTGGAAGAGGGGCATAGCGGAGATGAAGGGGGACATTGTGGAAGAGGGGCATAGAGGAGATGAAGGGGGACATTGCGGAGATGAAGGGGGACATTGCGGAGATGAAGGGGGGCATTGACCAGGCACCCTCCCCTCATCAGAGCAGGGGGTGCCTGGTGTAATGCTCGTGTCGCCCCATTCTATTCAATGGGGCTCGGGTGCTCGGCCGAGCACTCGAGCCTCAGGGGGTGCTCGGTCAGAGCACCCGAGCACCCGAGCATCGGGGTGCTCGCTCAACACTAGTAGTGATCCAAACCTTTTCTGGTGACATCATCCTTTATTCCAATGCTATGTATGTCTTACATATAGGATTTAAATTGTCCTAGCTGAATCACTGCTAGGTGTTACTGCAGTTCTTTAAATTTTCCTATTTATCTCCAATACTTACTAAAGCTTTATTCTTGCCCACAATTCATACACAGGTATGTATTTATGTCAAATGGTGATTTAAGTAACAAAATATATGTTCAGTTTGTGTGTTTTAACAAAATGTTTTAGGGGGAAAACCTATAGGCATGGAACAGTTAATAACTTTTTTCCAGTAAGTAAGTGGTGATTTAACTCTTGGCATTGAAGCTGTAGGATAATTGTAGACCAAGCTGCCCAAGCCTAGGTTGACTGAGAGGGAGAGAAAACCAACCTAGGTGTGGTGAGAAAGCCCAGCCCAAAATGTCAGCTCCCAAAACTGGAGAAAAGAGGAGAAGCAACATTTATATTTTCAATGTCTTAATGTATTTATTGTATTAAAAAAATAGCACAACTCCTATTTACTGGGCTTCCTGCACCACTTCTTGTAAGATTAGCTCACTCTATTAAAGTGATAGTAATGTCTAAAAAAAACTTTTTTGCATTTAGAAGAGCTCAAAAAGCTGATCTAAATGCAAAAAAACGCATCTCTCAAACCGCTATGGTTTAAGAGATACGGGCGTTTGAAGTTTGATTTCTCCTACTGACAGCTGTAAAGCTGTCAGCAGGAGATCCGTGTCGGTCGACACTGTGGAGCTTGAGAAGTGCCGGGATCTCGTTACTTACACAGAATCCCTTTATTGGAATGGTCTAAAACATGTGCCTGAACACTAGGCACACATTTTAGACCATTCCATTGAAGGGATTCCGTGTAAGTAACGAGATCCCGGCACTTCTCAAGCGCCACAGTGTCGACCGACACGGATCTCCTGCTGACAGCTTTACAGCTGTCAGTAGGAGAAATCAAACTTCAAACGCCCGTATCTCTTAAACCATAGCGGTTTGAGAGATACGTTTTTTGCATTTAGATCAGCTTTTTGAGCTCTTCTAAATGCAAAAAAGTTTTTTTTAGACATTACTAACACTTTAAGCATGATGGGCTCACTTTAAGGCCTTGATCAAATTAATGTCATGAATGAATGAAGCTGTGTGTGCGCTAATGGTGTCTCTATATATGGTCATGTACCAGCTTTGCATTTGTGAGTCTTAATATTAGTGCAGTAAAAGAGTTGCACTGATGGTTTTGTATATTCCCCATAGTGAAGCTAATGTATTAAGTAAAGTGGAGCAGACCACACCATAGGGAAGAAAAAGCAATTATCACTGGTTTAAATTGGAATTTGAAACCCTTGGATGCTAGAGGTTTCCACAACATTCCAAGCAATGTGTTGGACACCTCTCCAGCATTCAAGGGGTTAAAACTTCATTTAAATGCACCCTATGGTGCAGTTGGTTTGTTCCACACTCAATTTTTTCTTAATACATCAGCCCCACTGAGAGAAAATATCTGTCAACATATATCTCAAACAGCCTGGGACATCCAATCTGGTATACATGTGTTCAACATTTCTCTGTGTCCATTCATGACAATAAAAATGGGGTTTTGTTTCTAACTTCTAGCAGGATAGGACCAATCAGAACGACTTATAAGGGAGATCCCAGCATGCCCTTTTCAGTCTATGTTGGATTGAAGATTGAAGGCATTAGATTGGATTTTGGACCTGCCATACAGTGCACTGGCTGATAATCAAGTGTACCCCACGGAATCTCCACATTTGATTGCTGACTCTTGTGGGAAAGTAAGTTTGGCTTGCTATTATAAAATCCATAAGGCACCTGATGGATAAAGATGATTTCATGTCAGATTGCAACAGGAAGATAAGCAAATGTCTGTTTCTTTAGGTTCAGATTCAGGTGAACATCTTTATCCATCTCTGTTTGGAAGGTCACACTAGAGAGTTTGTTATAATCAGCTGATTACTGTTACCCCAGGTAAAATGGCATTTTTTCTGTAATGTCTCTACCTTGCTTGATGAATACTGTAAGGCATTGACTTTCTCATACCTTTATTGCTAAGTTTGGACTGGCTTATGATTGGATTACTTCATAAACTATATTGCTCCTTTTCTCTGAATCGTGGCTTCTGTTTTACTTTACTTCATCATGTGATTAAACTTAACTGCATGGCCGAGAGTCAAGACTATGTGTTAATTAGTCCTTTCAGTTCTACACCTAGTATTGGTTCAGATGTACTTACCTTTGATTTCAGAAGTTATTTTCTATGAACATCCTGCATCCTCCTCAGGTGCATTTGTGAAGCCCTGCATGCCTGTATTCCTACACCTTGTTTTCAGTATTAGTTTTCTCTGACTGGGGCTACCTCTCAGTTCTGCTCCCTTGTGGAGTTCCAGCCTCTTTTTGCAGTAGTAAGCTATCAGCTGATTGTTTCCTGTAGTAGCTGAGGCCTGCTATGCATCATCAGTTCTATGGGATCCTATCAGTTCTTTTTTGTTCTGTCAGCATCTCAAGATACCTCTCCCTCACGACTCACTGTTGGATGCTAGCGGTGTAACTAGGTAAGTCAAGTTCTTGCCCCATCAAGTGATAACAGTGGATATCACTCTAAGGGAGGAAACAATGAATGGTTCTCCATTTCTGCTATGCCTCAGTCTGTCTTGCTTAACCGGATAAGTAATAGCTTTCCACTAGGCACCTTTTTCGTGGACATTATGAATGTTTCAGCTCACCTTGCTATACACTATCTCTGCAAAATGTTAATAGACTTTGATTGCCTGTACATCTTGGCTTGTAAGATGTCTGTGAATACATACTATGCATTTTCTATGCACTTTGTCTGTGCATCCTTTGCTATGCACCCTTCCTGTGCATCTTTTGATATGCACCTTTTCCAGTGCATCCTTTTCTATGCACCTTTTCCTGTGCATCCTCTTCTGTGCATCTTTCCTGTACATCCATTGCCATGTACCGTTTCCTGTACATCATTTGTCATGCACCTTTTCCCTAGGGAGGAACTTGAATTGTGTATCACCTCTTATTGTGCACCCCATTTTTCCTGTGCATTATATTAGTGATGCACTTTGCCTGTCTATGCACTTCATCTGTGTTTTTGGCTAGAAATTCTGTCTATGTTGGTAAATCCTTACTTAGAACATTGTCAGACCGTGCACTTTTTTCTGCAGCTCAGCTGTGCATTCTACTTATAAATGCTTTTTGTGTATTCTTCCTGCCTATGCATTTATCTAGGCACCCTGGCTATGCACATTTCCTGTGCATCTTAGGTATGCATTTTATCCACAAACCTTAGCTATGCTTTTCTTGGCTTTGTCTTGGATATGCCTGTATGAACATTTTTTTCTGGAGCATCTGTGCCTCCCCTTTGCTATGTTTCATTATTGGTTCATCTTGTCATACAGTTGTTCCAGGGCATCCTTGCCAGACAGCAATGACAAGCCATCCTTGACATCTGTTCTGTGACATCCTCTTTTGGCATCCATTTCTGTGCATTCTTGCAAAAGCATCCTGTTAAGCACATCCCTGCTAGATATCTCTCATTTTGCACCCTTGATTATGTGCCCATTTTGCTGCATCCTTGTTATTCTTCCATTTTGTGCATCCCGTCAACCCCTTAATGACTCTTGACGGTCATAGTACGTCATGGGTCGATTTGAGTCAATGACCCATGATGTACTATGACCGTCATGGAATTCTGGGCTCCCCCCGCAGCTGCACGCCATTCGGGGAGTCCGGAATAAAAAAAAAAGCTCCATGGTCCTTTAGTGACCGCCGCGTGCCTGCACGGCCGGTCGTTAAGGGCAATTGGTGCATCCTTGTTATGCATTCAGTCATCTTTGTGAAACCTTTTTTGCCATACATCCATTTGGTCATCCTTGATACATGCACATTTTTGTGTATACTTGATCTGCACCTCTCTTTTTGGGCCATCCTTGATATACACCACCCATTTTTGATGCATCATTGATATGCACCCCCTCTCAGTGCATTATTGATATGCACCTCCCTTTTTTTGGCACATCCTTTATTTATATCCCCCATATCTTGGTTAATCTTTGATATGTAACCCTCTATTCTGGTATATCCATAATATGCACCCCTCTTCTTTTTGTGCATCCTTAAGAATTCACACCTTTTTCAGGGGCATCCTTGACATTCACACATTTTTGATACACCCGTGCATAAAACCTTTTTGGTACTTCCTGGTGGATCTTGGTCATGCACGCTTTATTGTGCATCTTGGTCATGCTCCTTGTGCCTACTTACTTTGCACATTTTCTGGGACATTTTGCCAATGCTTCTGGTGCATCATGGGCAGTCATGTTTTTCAGTGGGTATCTTATCTATGTATTGCTAATTTGCTTTGGGCACCCTTGTTTTTGGTTTTGCTTGTGCAAGTTTTCTTTATTTACTTTTTCAGACACTTTATTGTGTTTCCCACCTTGGACATTTTTTACTCATCCTTAAGCTCACCTTTTTTCATGTTGATGCTGTTCAACATTTCTTTCCACGAAGGATATTCTCTGTCTTTCAATTAAAATATGATCAATATATCATAGAAGACCAGACAAAATGGAAATTGACAATTTCCATAAACAACAGATAACTAAACAAAAGTTTGTAGTTTTTATGTTTTCACATTCAAAATTACTGGTCTTGCCCTGAGCTCCAGTGAACATTATCTTATCCATTATATGTTTTTGATGGTAGAAGATCTCTCTGAAAATGTGATCCCCTCTCTGAAAATGTTATTACTACATTCATATGCCAGATAACCTTTAAAACACCCAAACTCTGGAAGAGAATGGCTAAAGGCTTCCTCATTCAAGGTAACACTTTAGGCTCCTTGCAGTCTGGAGCCTGCATTGCCAGAAGCATAGGAGACAATACAAGATAAGCATGTAAGGATGCATGAAGGCTGGACTGCCATCTGAATGTTAAAGTGATAGTAATACTTCGTTTTAACTTTATTTTATTTTGTAGGCATTAAAAAAACATGAAGAATGATATAAGTCTTATCCCTCAAACCTTTATGGTTTATGAGATATTCACAATGAAAGTTCCCCTCCCGCCCCTTTTTCCTAGTGTAAGCGATCTCTTCTCAGATGTGAGTCTGGTTGTATGACAGGACAGATAACAGAAGGGGACAATTTTCTTTGTATGAAAACAATGAAAGCCCTTCCCCCCTTGACAAGTTTTTCAGCTTTTTCCCTTATCTTAATTGAAGATTGTCCCTCTCTGCAGTCTACCTGGGCACCTCCCTTCTGATCTGGTTGAACAGAGGGGGGATACTTTGTTTGTGAATATCTCATAAACCATAAAGGTTTGAGAGATAAGACTTATATCATTCTTCATGTTTTTTTAATGCCTACAAAATAAAATAAAGTTAAAAGGAAGTATTACTATCCCTTTAAGCCTCACTCTACCTACTATTTCCTGAGCTAAAAAGGTTATTGCACCACCAGAAGAGAGATACAGGAAAGCAACATGGGTCTCAATTGCTTCCTTTATCTTTCAATACACCCCTTCCAGTCACCTGTGCTCTTCTCAAGGGTTATTTCTGTCCATTCCTTACTCAACTTGAGACATTTTTGCTGCAATCATTTTTATGGCTTGCCCTTGACTTTATTAAATAGTGATCGGGAAGGCATTCCAATCATCTACGCTCATCACTCATCACTACACAACATATAGAAAAAAGTAGAGTAGATGGGATTCAATAAACTATTGTAACAAAGAACGCACAAGTGATGCATTTGACATCTCTCTAACAACCAAGGGATAAAAGCTTCTTTTTCTGTTCTTGCTTGTTATAGGCCATGCGTCTTTTCTGTGCAAAGAAATAGCGAATGGGACTGGGGATGTGCCCAAGGGTGAAGCTAAGGGTGCGTAGAGTGTCTTGCCTGGGGTAGCCTGGGATGTAAATCCAGCTCTGGTTATGGGGTTGAATTTACATGTACACATTACATTTATAAATAAACAATAATTTTTTTTATGTACGTAAAACTATATTTGTATTTCATGTATCTACTAGTTATGCCCCTGCCCTGGATCTTCTGGAAAAATCTGAGGTCGATTTCACTTAAGGACCAGAGAAATTTTGACTTTTTTGACTATGTCTTTGTTCAACAATATTTTCTCTTTAATTCCTTTTGTACACCCACACAAATTATATACTGTTTTTTAAGCACAAGTAGGGCTTTCTTTTGATACCACAATTATATGAATACCTTATCGTTTAATTTGATTAAAATAGAAAAAAAGAGGAAAAAAAATAAAAAAACAAGAACATTTTGCTTACATTTTCCTGTCAGGATTTGCACACTATTAGTTCATTACAAAACAAAAAACCTAAATATATTCATATGCTTCTCCTGAATATAAGAATACCCCATATGCCTAGTATTTCAATCCCTTTCTCACATTTACAAGGTAAATATTACAAGATGGACACCATTATTTCCAACCTGTCATTTTTCAACAATTGTCATGTGAGTATCATAGCTTAGTTGACGGTGCCAGAACCAAAAATGTCCCACAAAGATATATGTTTCTGAAAACTAGACAACATAAGGTAAATAATCAGGAGAATTTTGGAGTTTTTATGCAGCTATTTTTCCAGAAATATTTTTCAAAATTGTGTAATATTTCGTTTGTTTGCAGTTTTCACACTTACATTTCAATATCACTGTTTATATCAAACATGGGATAGTTAAAAATTTTAAAAAATGCATTGATTAGTATTCAGCTCCTTCTTCTGAGTATGTCAATACCTCATATGCATAGGTTTCTCAAGGATTGGGGAAGCTACGAGGCCCAAATTGGAACATGCGCGTTTCCAGTTTCATACTTTGAATTTTCACAGCTTGCGTCACTGGTTCCATGTCTCATTTGGGGCTGTGTACCAGTGCTCCACTTTAAAATTTCCCCCCAAACTTGTGTATTTTTGGAAAGTAGAGACCCCAGGCTTTCATTTTATGTATGTTTTCAATTTTTTTACGCAGTCCTTTTACCACCAATCCCTTGTAAACATGACTTAAGTAAAAAAAAAATCAGCATTTTTCACATATTGACTTCAATGTTGATGTGAATTTCAAGCACATAATAGGTGAAGAGTTTTAAAAATGCATTTTTTATTGTTCAGCTCCTTCTGAGTATGGCAATATCCCATATGCATAGGGTTCTCAAGGTATGGGGGAGTTATGGGACCCAAATTGGAACAGGCGCATTTCCAGTTTCACACTTTGAATTTTCACTGCTTGCGTCACTGGTGCCATGTCTCATTTGGAGCTGTGTACCAGTGCTCCACCTTAAAATTTCCACCAAAAAGTGTACATTTTTGGAAAGTAGACACCCCAGGTTTTCATTTTATGTATGTTTTAAATTTTTCTACTCAGCCATTTTACCACCACCCCCTCGTAAAACTTGACGTATGTAAAAACATCAGCGTTTTTCACACTTTGACTTCAATGTTGATGAGAATTTCAAGCACATGATAGGTGAAGAGTTTTAAAAATTCATTGTTTAGTGTTCAGCTCCTTGTTCTGAGTATGGCAGTACCTCATATGCATAGATTTCTAAAGGTTTGGGGGAGTTATGGGGCCCAAATTGGAACATGTGCATTTCCAGTTTCACACTTCGAATTTTTACAGCTTGTGTCACTGGTGCCATGTCTCATTTGGGGCTATGTACCAGTGCTCCACCTTAAAATGTCCCCACAAAAGTGTATATTTTTGGAAAGTAGAGACCCCAGGCTTTCATTTTATGTATGTTTCTCATGGTTTGGGGGAGCTACGGGACCCAATTTTAAACAAATATTGAATTTTCACATCTTGCATAACTGGTGCAATGTCTCAATTGAGGCTATATAACAGTGCTCCACTTTAAGATTTCCCCCCAAAAGTGTATCTTTTTGCAAAGTAGACACCCCAGGCTTTCATTTTAGGTGTGTTTTCAAATTTTTTACACAGCCATTTTACCACCAATCCCTCATAAATCTTGATGTAAGTTAAAAATACTGCGTTTTTCACACTTAGACTTCAATGTTGATGTGAATTTTAAGCACAGGATGGGCGAAGATTATATAATCGGCAATGCCCCATATACATAGGTTTGTCAGGGTTTGAGGGAGATACTAGGCCAAGTGGAAAATGTGTGTTTCCTTTTACAGACATGCCATTTTTACAGCTGGTGCCTTGTCGTATTTCAGACTGTTTGGCAATGCTGCAACGAATTTTACCCCCAAAAGTATATGTTGTAGAAGAGTAGACAACCCTGGCTTTCATTCTATTTGCACTTTTTACATTTTTTCGATGCCACTCTATCAGCAATCCCTCCCAAAACCTGCAGTAAGACAGAGAAACATCATTTTTTCACACTTATATTTTAGTGTTGCTCTGGATTTTAATCAGATGATATTTGCAGATTTTTTTTCAAGTGCTTTACATTAGTGGTGAGTTACATCGTCTGAGTATGGCTATGCCCCATATACATAGGTTTGTCAGGGTTTGGGGGAGCTATTATATTTTGATAGTGTTAGATCTAAGGAGGGATGTGTTCTGAAAAATTAAAAAAGCAGGATATTTCAGGGGGAAAAAGTGGCCAAATAATAAAATAAAATTTACAGCACTACTGCATTGTGCCTGCATGGTATTGAATGAAGCAGTCACCCATGCAGAGGCCAGGTTTGGAAGGGCAATCAGGACAGTAAGTGGGGGTGTCTGTCCATATTCCCTTGCTGTAGCAAACCCTGCAGTGCCTTTGTGGGTTTTTCTTTTGGGGGGTTGGGGGGATTTTATAAATAAAGTCTACTACCCCAGGTTTTTGTGGAGTTATTTATGTTACCCCTTGAAACAAAAATTGCGAAATAAGATGGAGCTGATACTGCAGAAAACTAAATTTAAGAGTGGGGTTTGCCAATTTGAAAATCAAAAAAGAATTATATACTGCAGTCTGCATCATGTAAATGGCAACCTTTTTGTACCATGCCCTACACTTTTGCATGGTGAGGTACGGCTGCATGAGTTGATCACACAGATAAACTCCCACCATGTGCTTATTGTAGTCTTTGATGCAGACTGGCTTTTTTAGTACCCCCCCCTCTGCCATGAACAGAGACTGCCACAGTTTTGTCCTCATGCATGGTGGAAAGCATGTCTTTACACTTAACTGCCAGCAGCTCTTCTTGGCACAAAGCTGAGGACGTCCCAGTTTTTAGTCTTTTTCCTACCAGTTCTTTGGGCATCTCCCTGCAATTGCACCTGACAGTGCCACAGGCCACAGTGTTAAAATAAAAAAGTTACTTAAATTAAAGGGGGCTGGTGTAGTAGTTGTCAACATATAAATGATATACTTTATTTAATAAGGGATGAATTAGATTCCAAACAATTTTCCCATTTGTTCCCAGAGATTCGGGGCAACCAGGAGGGTCAAGCTGGCTGTCCTCGCTCTCGTAAGTTCAAAAAATCTAGGTATAGCCTGTGGCACTTTCTCACAATTTATAAAATTTTGTGCCGAATTTGAATCTCTTAGAGGGGATGTATTGCTTGAATCCTAACCTGCCTTTATATTTCATAAGGGATTCATCTATACTTATTAGTGTTGAGCGAGCACCCCGATGCTCGGGTGCTCGGGTGCTCTGACCGAGCACCGCCGGAGGCTCGAGTGCTCGGCCGAGCACCCGAGCCCCATTGACTTCAATGGGGCGACACGAGCATTACACCAGGCACCCCCTGCTCTGATGAGGGGAGGGTGCCTGGTCAATGCCCCCTTCATCTCCACAATGTCCCCCTTCATCTCCGCAATGTCCCCCTTCATCTCCGTAATGCCCCCTTCATCTCCGCAATGTCCCCCTTCCACAATGTCCCCCTTCATCTCCACACTGTCCCCCTTCATCTCCGCAATGCCCCCTTCATCTCCGCAATGTCCCCCTTCATCTCCGCAATGCCCCCTTCATCTCCGCAATGCCCCCTTCATCTCCGTAATGTCCCCCTTCCACAATGTCCCCCTTCATCTCCACACTGTCCCCCTTCATCTCCGCAATGCCCCCTTCATCTCCGCAATGTCCCCCTTCCACAATGTCCCCCTTCATCTCCACACTGTCCCCCTTCATCTCCGCAATGCCCCCTTCATCTCCGCAATGCCCCCGTACCTCCAGTCCCTGGTGGTCCAGCGGAGCGTCTTCAGATCTGTGCCTCCTTCGGCACAGATCCTCGCCACCCGAACATGGCGGGCGAGCACATGGCGGTACTCGTACGAGTACCGCCATGTGCCGAGCAGAGCGATGCTCGAGCCGATCCGAGCATCGGCCGAGCATGCTCGCTCAACACTAATACTTATGTGTTTTTGGGGGGTATATACTTGGGCAAACTTTTCCTGTAAATTATTTATTGGGGGCGAATTTTGAACAGTCTGTCATACTGGGGGTGTTCTTTTGGGAGGCACAGGGAATTATTGCTAAAGTGCCTGAAGCGCAAAATCATTTTGTATCTAGTCCTGGTCATTGTTTTGGCGAATATAGGGGTATCTTATATGGGGTCTTTACTCCAGTATGAGCTAATACTTGTTTTTTTACTATTCTTATCGTCATTGTTAGGGCCCACAATTTCTTGAATTCTAAAAGGTCTGTGGTTTGCCATATTTCTTCCTTGGAAACAAAAACTGATGAGTTGGCGGCAATATATTGGGCTGCATATAAATTTGTTTGAGACACGATTTCCCCCAAAATTTGTTCCCCCAAAATAAATCCAAAAACTGAACATAAGTAAATCCTGCCACATCCACTTGAATTCCTGGGTTGCCTGTGAATTCAGGAATTTGTGGACATAAATTGGCTGGTGGTACCCATTCATCAGCAGGAGTGACAGTACTTGTGGCAGGTCTTGGGGCAGCTCTTGGGGCATTTCTTAAGGCAGCTCTTTGGAAAGGTCTTTGGGCCTCTTCTAAAGTATACCTCCGTTGCATTGTATACACCTACTCTAAACTAAATAAATTACTAACTTCTATACCTAACTATACCTAACTCTCACCCCAAACAGTCACTATTCCAATGATAATTTTTTTTTGTATTTTGTATTTTTTTTTCCCTACCCTAATCCTAAACCTAAATCTATCCCTAAGCCTTACCCTGACACATGTATTCCCTGAACCTCCCCAACCCAACTACCTATCTAAATTAGCTTATAAATTAAAATAATTTTTTAAATAAAAGAAACTTTTTTTTTTCCTACACTACTACTGAACCTGAATCTATCCCTAAACCTTACCGTAATCCACGTATTCCCTGAAGCTACCTAATCCAACCCAACTACCTATCTCATAATATAAAATCAATTTTTAAATAAACTAAACTTTTTCTGCTTGTTTTTTTTTGTTATTTTCCTACATTACTCCTAAACCTAAATCTATCCCTAAGCCTTACCCTAACCCACGTATTCCCTGAACCTACCTAAACAACTACCTATATAAACTAGCTTATAATATAAAATAAATTTTTACATAAAATAAACATTTAAGGTTTTTTTTCTATACTACTCCTAAACTTAAATCTATCCCTAAGCCTTACCCTAACCCACGTATTCCCTGAACCTACCTAACCAAACCAAACTACCTATCTAAACTAGCTTACAGTATAAAATACATTTTTAAATAATAGAGACCTTTTTTTTGGGGTGGGTTCTACATTACTTCTAAACCTAAATCTATCTGTAAGCCTTACCCTAACCCACGTATTCCCTGAACCTACCTAACCCAACTAAACTACCTATCTAAGCTAGCTTACAGTATAAAATAATTTTTTAACTAAAAAATACTTTTTTTTTTATTTTTTGGGGTTTTTTTTACTACACTACTCCTAAACCTAAATCTATGCCTAAGCCCTACCCTAACTCATGTATTCCCTGAATCTACCTATCCCAATTCAACTACCTACTTAAACTATAATTATTTATTCTAAAAATCAATAAAATAATTTTTTGTGTGTTTTTTCCCTACTCTACTCCTAAACCTAAATCTAACCCTAAAAGTTTCCCTAATGCACGATGACTAAACCTACCCAGCTAAACTACCTACCTAACCCTAAAATATGCTAAATAATATTTTTTTATAAAAAAATATATAACACCTTTTTAAAAAAACACAAGGGGGGAGTAATACAGATGGGGGGTGTATTGATCAATGCAATAAGTGGTCAAAGGAGTTAAAATTTTATTTTCTTTATTTTTAACTCTTTTTGCAGAAGCAGGAACAATCAGCAACCAGCAGCAAGATGTCTCTCTCCACCTCAGCAGTGTGTAAGATTGAGGGAGGCAGAGAGATGTGACAGGGATAGTATTTGTAAATACTGTCCCTGTCATTCTGCTTCACATGTTGCAACAATGTTGTTACTGGCTGAAATTAAGTGCCCCGGTATCGGGGCACTTAGTAACAGCCATCCAACGCTCTCCCATCTCTCCATGCGGTGGAGATGGGAGAGTTTAACCCATGAGGGTCCAGGACCGTCATTGGTCATTAAGGGGTTAAGCTGCCATACTGAGAACAACTGGAGCAATTCTGGAGAAAGCAACAACCTCACAGGACAATTCATATTGACTTAAACAAGACTTAACCCCTTGATGACCAAGGCCTTTTTACATCAGAGCAATATTTTTTTTTTAGCATGTAATTTTTCAACCATATTTTCACTCTATTAATTTAATACACTCATACAGTTTATATACTGTTTTTAAGGATAAGCAGGGCTTTGTTTAGTGTCATATTTATATGTATAACCCAATATTTAGTTTGATAACAATATAAAAAAGGAAACAAAAAACTTCAACATTTTTAAAGGTTTTCCTGTCAAGATTAGTACTCAATTAGTGATTTTTTTAACAGGGACTGGATTAAAGGGATGGACATTCACTCATACCTCCCAATTATCCTTTTTAGGCGGGATCTATCCCCCTGAGGTGAAAATCCCTATGTCCCACCCTGATTTCCCTCTTTTTAATTGGCAAGATTGTATGGTGTATATATAAGTGTATCACATTGCATTACAGCAATAAAACTCCCATTAACCCCTTAAGGACTGTGTGTCATAGCACGTCACATACATTTACTTACAGTGATCCTCCAGGAGTGCTGTAAGTAAAAACTTGGATTAAAATTGACCAATCCAAGACTAAGCGGTCTCT
Organism: Rhinophrynus dorsalis; assembly: GCA_037306005.1. Lineage (NCBI taxonomy): Eukaryota > Metazoa > Chordata > Amphibia > Anura > Rhinophrynidae > Rhinophrynus > Rhinophrynus dorsalis. The sequence continues at coordinate 64,207,884 of CM074718.1, forward strand.
CTCAGTCCCCAACACGGCATTACGATACACGCAACAGGTCACATGTACCAACACATCAGAAAGATCAAAGTGGTCTTTAAGGGAAGGTTACTTCCCAGGACCCTGGTCCTTAAGGGGTTAATGTTTGTTTAAACTTCAGAATATATTTGTTAATCTGTGTGAATAAAATACTTTGATCTGGCTCTTAACCCTTTGAGTACCAGAGGGGTATGGTACCTCTTGGGCACTCAAAGGGTTAAGCCTTTATTCAGATACACAGAAGTCATGAAGTAGCCAACCCTGCTCTGCCCACCAGTCCTCACCCAGCACCACCACATAAAATAAAAGTGCCCCCCTCTCTGGCAATTTCATCTGTTGGGAGGTCTGTTTTTTGCTTCCCTCTTCCTCACAATCACAGAGAGAGGCAGAGAACAGTGACAATGGTAACGTTTACGTGCATTACCTTTGTCATGTGGCTCTACTGGCAAATGTGATCACTGCAGTAGCGATCGCATTTGTCCTCTAGAATGTAAGCTTTCACGAGCAGGGCCCTATGATCCTTCTGTTCTCCACATTTGATTGTACTATCTAATACCTCTGTATGTCTATTCCCAATTGTACAGCGCTGCAGAATTAGTTGGCGCTATATAAATAAAGAATAATAATAATAATAATCAAGACACTGGATAATGGCTTGAACTGACAGCTCTGGTCCTGGAGCAATTAGTTACTGCCTCCCCGCAACAATCACAGAGCACAATGAGGCATTAACCAGTCATTAAATCATGAAGTGTCAGGACGCACATTGGCACTCAAGGGATCAAATTGTGTGACAGTCCTGGAAAGTCATTTATACACAGTTAATGCAATCATTAGTTGTCTCTGTTGTGCGTTTTGTTTGCTCCAATTCCTCTTAGTTCATAAGTATTATGCCAAGCTACTGTAAGTGTAAGTGCTTAGCATTTTGTGAAACTTGGTGTGAGTACTCACCATTCTGAGGTTAATTTAATTTATATTCAGAATTGTGTGAAGCTAATATAAGCCTGAGTACAAACATTTAGCAGGAGAGAATAAACAGGTATACTTAATATTTAACCCCTTTGAAGCTAGAAAGATTACATCACATTTGTAATGCAAGTCATTGAGACCTCTTCAGCATCCATAGGATGTATTAGGTCCTTTATTTTGTGCTTTACCCAGGGCCCAGAAGTGGCCTAAAGTAACCCTGTTGTTCTCACCTTAGTTTAACACAATGGTACTCCTTTAAATTCTTGTTTTCCCAGTAAATCCTAGAAACAAATCTTGATCTGATAGGAAAACACTGCCTCAGTATATCTGTAATATGCTGCAAATTAGTGACTACTGAGCAATGAAAGGTGTGATAAATCATACCTTAACATCAGTCAGCACTGCAGAATAACATGTACAAAGAGACAAAGTTCATGTTAAACCCAAACTTGCCTGTATGTTGCCTTTATTACAAAGCAGCCATAGAAAGACCTGGGGCTTTGTATTTAACCCTTTGCATGTCAGAGATGTATCCAACGCCTTGTGTTGCAATGCACTGGACACCTCTCTGGCATGCAAAGGGTTAAAGGATAAGTGGCAGAATTCTGGGGCAAACCAAATGCACCACGGGGCAAAAATAAAGACTCCAAAAATTCCTACTGACTTAAAGGGATAGTAATGTTTCACAAAATCAGAAGCTCCAATTAACCTTCATGGAGAGTGTTATTTCAATACTGTCAGAGTTGTAGTTCAAGAGTAATCGATTGATAAAGTATCCCCCTCCCGCCCCTTTTACCTAGTGTAAGCCACCTCCCCTCAGATGTGGAATCTGATCCTGGGACAAGACAGCTCACAGCAAGGAACAATCTTCTTACTGTGAATATAAGGAAAACCCTGCCCCCCTTGACATGTTTTTCAGGTTTTCCCTCATGCTCTCTGAAGATTGTCCCTCTCTTTGTTCCATCCAGACAGTCTTGTTGCTCTAAGGTGAGTAGTGTTACATCAGTAAAAGGGGCGGGAGGGGGATACTTTATCATTCAATTATTCTTGAACTACAACTCAGACAGTATTGAAATAATACTCTCCATGGCCCAAATACTATGAAGGTTAATGGGATCTGCTTGTATTGTGAAACATCACTATCACATTAAATGAGCATTCTAAACACTTGAATGCTAGATATGAATCCAGTGCATTGCAAACCAATGAGTTGAAGTTCTCTCTAGCATTCAGAAACTTAAAAGTCCCATTTAGATAAATTAGCTTTTCTTTATTATTTCTCCTCATAGTGCAATTGGTTTGCCCCATTATTCTTCCACTTTCCTATTGAATACAGAGCCCCTGGTTTGCATTAGAAAGATATATCATTCTAGAAACGAATGTGCAAATACAAAGTCCTTATATATATAAAGGTAAAGTGCGGCAATTCTGAGGCATGCCATCTGCACCATTCCCTTTGATTTTAATATGGCTTTTAACCCCTTGAATGCTAGAGGTCTAAAACTCATTTTGAAGTGATATAATGGAGACTTCTCTAGCACTGAAAGGGTTAAAATCCCCATTTAACTTGTCCCCTATACTTCATCTGATGTGTCCCAGAATTGCATCATTTTGCATTTATATATACATACACATGTTCTAATTATCACTGTTCAAAAGCATATGAATCTTTATCAGGGTAAAACATAATGGAGGGAATGTACAAATGCACTGGCACGGCTAATGTTCTTCCCTGTGAAGTTGCTTCCTTCTCATATGCCTGCATTTCTGGGTATGTCCTAGAAAGTGTAATTGCTTAGTGAATACCAGCGCACACATGCTGGTATTATTAAAACTTTAAAGGAAAAGTAAGCTTTTTTATGAAAAAAATAAATGTATTCAACGGGAAAGGTCATATAACAAAGATACTCTCACTGCATTGTTCTGGAGTATTATAGTTTAAACTCTTGATTTTTTGTGTCTTTTTTATTAACATTAACACTTCATTAGTCATTCTGTTGCATTCTATGGCAAATGTGAGTCACTGACAAATAGTTTTCCATGGAATGTGATAGAAACTGCTGAGTCACTCCTGATGGTTTGAAGTAACAACATTTTACACACTTCCTGACAGTTTGAACTGTTATAACCTTTGAATAACACAACTGGCATCAGTTGGAGTACCCTTTTTTTATTCAGCAGGAAAAGATCTATAGCATATAGGTTTTCATTAAAAAAAAAGTTTACTGCTCCTTTAAAGCAAGCAAGCCCAGAACAACTCCCCTTCAGCATGCACAGGAAACAGTCAAAATACACCACTTTCCTCTGTTCCTTGTTAGTACAGACACAGAGGGAAGGAGAGCCCAGAAACACCCATAACGTCACCACTTCCCTAGACTTAGTGCAAATGGTATTAAAGGGATAGTAATGTTTCACAATAAAAGCATCTCTAATTAATCATCATAGTATTTGGACTTTGGAGAGTGTTATTTCAGTTCTGTCAGAGCTGTAGTTCTAGAGTAATTCAATGACAAAGTATCCCGCTCCCGCCCCTTTTACTGATATAACACTGCTCAGCCAGATCAGAAGGGAGGTGCCCAGGTAGATTGCAGAGAGGGACAATCTTCAATTAAGATAAGGGAAAAACCTGAAAAACTTGTCAAGGGGGGCAGGGTTTTCATTGTTCTCATAGGAAGAAGATTGTCCCCTGCTGTTATCTGTCTGGTCTATGGACTGCATTCCACATCTGAGAAGAGATGGCTTACACTAGGTAAAGGGGGCAGGAGGGGAAATTTTGCTTGTGAATATCTCTCAAACCATAAAGGTTTGAGAGATAAGACTTATATCGTTCTTCATGTTTTTTTTAATGCCTACAAAATAAAATAAATATAAAACGAAGTATTACTATCCCTTTAAGGAAGGAACTTTTGGATGGCTTAGTAAACTGGAGTTAGCCAAGTACAGCACTAAGCATTCAGTTTCTGCTCATAGTTCAGCACAGAATCATATCAGTACATTACCCCTAAAGTTCCTGGTCAAGTGAAGACAAAGGTGTTTGTTTTTTTTTTTAAACCAGTCATACTATGCCAGATAATTGTAATATTTTTTTTTTAATTCTCCTATATTACATGTTAACCATCTGTGTGCCAGAGAAGTATTGAACGCATTGTGTTGCAATACTTTAGATACTTCTCTGCCACTCAGATAAACATATGTTGTAAATTAGTGACAGATAACCGGATTCACACCAAGGACCTTACATACGGCCCTCAAGTACACCAAAGGGCCACACATTATAGTTAAAAATTATAAACAGAGGTTGGAAAACATAGATTAACCCCTTAGATACCATGGAGTTTCAAGCATATTGCTTTGCAATGAGTTAAAGACGTATCTGGTATCTGTGGGGTTAACCATTTGAGTACCAGAGAGGTATGCAACACACTGTTCCACATGCATATCCCTCTGACACTCAGATGGTAAAAGGTATTATATTCAGTCCATCCTAGTTGTCATGTGTATGGAGGCAGACATAGCAGTTGTAAGTAGGTCTACTGGACTCAAACTCCACCCACTGGAACTGCTGGTTTTCTGTTTGTATTTTTAAATTTTGTTGTTTTATGTTTCAGAGTACATGAGCCACATACTATTACAATGTGCAGAGGGCAGGGCTGGATTTACATCTCAAGTGCCCTTAGCTCCACCCATGGACAGCCACCCATTCCTCATACGATCCCGCCCACCAGTCCCATCCACTATTCCTGGCACAGAAAATACCCTTGGCCTATAACAAGCAAGAACAAAAATAACATTAACCCCTTGGTTGCTAGAGAGATCTCCAATGCATTGCTCCCCAATGCGTTGGGTATCTCTCTAGCATCCAAGAAGTTAAATAATAGCCTGAAAAGGGGTATAAAACTGATCCAGGGACATTGAACTTTCTGAGTTGTGGGTGTGATCAGCACAGCTGAGGCACCCCTCAAAATTTGGAACTCTTCGCATTTGCCTACTCTGTCTATTGGGAATTTTGGTCCTGGCAGAGGGTTTGATTCCAGTACGCCTGCTAGCATCTGTTTAGTCTACCTCCCTTTGACATGACAGGAACAAAGGAACAAAGGCAAACTTCGTAGTGGCAATTAGTATATTCTGGTCATACATAGCAATAAGTGGAAAGTGTAAAGGGAGATATCCTGTGAGGAAAAATATAGAGGATGCTATCTGGAGTTAAGATAGCGTGTGTGAGGGGTAGAGGGAAATCACATCTTCTTCAACTGTACCAGAGAACAGACTGGTGTCCACAGGAGAAGCCTCTTAGGGCCACAGACAACCCCAGGCCTCCTGTTGCCAACTACTGATGTGAACATTTAAACAAAGTACAAAAGAAGAAAAACAGTCACCTGTGTTTCAAATAAAATATGATCTAATTGGTTAACTGAGACTTGGCTACACAAGGAAGCAGACAAGGATATTAAAACTAGGATATATTGCACAGTATATGGAAAGGAAAACCTCAATAGGACACATGGGGTATAGGCATATGTGTTAGACACTATGCTAAGCCAGAAGAAAGAAATGATATTTAATTTGCCACTGATGTGGAAACATCTGGAACCGAGGTAGAATTATGACCATAGGAAACTCTTATAGACCTCTCAGGAATGATGACAAAACAGATCACACAACTCTGCAGATAGTAGAAGCTTGTATTAAAACTATTCAAATATATTGATGACTGGGGGGATATTACTTACCATTTAAAAAAGAGAACATGTGTTAACTCAATAACAATTGGTGTCCCAGTTAGCAATAAAGTTGCTGCAAATTGAAGCTTCTCTAAAAGGTAAAACGAATCATTCTGTAATAATTTTGTTTTCAAAAATATTTCTTATTCATAAACGTTTACAATTTTATTTAGCAAATTTAGGTCTACAAATTCTGTGAAAAGAAAAAAAACAAATAAGTACGACTTAATCCCTTTGATACTAGGACAGGGGAAGTCCATCCGTGGACCTTCAGCTGTTGGGAACTACAATTCCCATGATTCCCAATAAGCCATTGGCTGGTAAGGTATCATGGCAATTGTAGACACCAACAGTGACTTCCTCTGCACTAGTGTCTCCTCAAGGTGTGTTGGAGACATCTATGTCTTGATATCATTTAATATATAAAGTATAATTATATATTAATGTGTTTTAGCAGGTTTACATGGAAGTTTACATGGAAGGGGGGGAAGTAAATATAACGTATTTACAATATTGTTAATTATATAACTACTAGTTGAAGAGCCCGTTACACGGGCCACAGTGCCACTGCAGCCGGTCGCAGGGCAATCATGCGCAGTGGAGACTGCCCGCACCACGGCTGATACAGATCTGCTCTGTATCAGCCGCTGCGTGGGCAGTCTCTACTGCGCATGACTGTGTCGTTACACACGTTTTAGCGAATTATTATATAGGATATTTCAACATGCATTTTAAATAAACATGCTTATTCAACTGATCTAAATGTTTAATAGAGTTGCTTACCAAAGATGTAATATTCTTTTTGTTTGGAACTGTCTGACATTTGCAATAGCAGCAAAGCACTGGAACTGTGTGACACTTATGGTGGTGGAAAAGCACTGGAACTATATGACATTTGTGTGGTAGCAAAGCACTGGAACTGTCTGACATTTATGGTGGTAGGAGAGCAAGGGAACCATCTAATACTTGTGGTGGCAGTAAAGCACTGAAACTATTTGACATTTGTGGTGGAAGCTACCAATACTCCTGGTCCTAGCACTACTGCTGGTGTTAAGGTATTAGCAACATCAGCAGCAGCTTCTGCATCAGCCAGTAAAGGTTCTTCTGGAGAAGAAGGTATGTTTTCACCACCCCACACACACTGAAATCATAGGTATGGGAATATTTTTTCTTTGGGGAAGGAATTGTGCACTGTGATATAAGGTACTGAAAAGGGGAATGGAAGGGACGCACTGTACCACATTTGCCCTCATAAAACACATGCAACATAAACACAACAACGATTATTTTAAGCATGTGCTATCCAAACCCCCAAAAAGGCATTGCCATTTTCACTGTGCACTTTTCCCTCCCCAAGAGCACAAAGAATGGAGGAGAAAATCCCAGAGGGAGAAAAGAAACGCCAAGTCTGGAAGTTCACTGATGAACATAACACCAGCGCCATCATTGTCTTCTTGTCCTAGGGTCTGAGTGCAGAAAATTGTACCCATCATCCCGGCAAACACAGGGTTCTTTTTCTCCTCTGGTGCACCACATGTGCCTCCTTTACCTCACCCATCAGCTGAGTCTGAATATGTGAGAATCTGGCAGTTCATCACCACCCACTGTACATAGTGGGGCCTACTGACCACACAAGGTAATGTGGAGGAGAGCAATCAAATGCAAGGTATCAGGAAGCATCTGCAGACATTGCATCCCACTGAATGTGCTAAGCTGATGGTAGGTAGGATTCATTATTTTTATTAAATCTTCTTGTCATCACATGTCCTTAGCAGAGCAGGCAAATACCATAATGGCAGCAGTACTTCTTGGGGGATGGTTTAATATTGCTGACATAAGTGTCAAGGTGGTTGGTTATTCCCGTGCTTAATATGAGAGCAGATGTGTCAGTTGTGATGCTTCCCAGTCCTTCCCATATTTATTAATGTATCCTTGCACACCATGTGCACATTGCAATTGCTGATGATGAGGTACAGTTCCTTCCTGCTCTTGAGGGAAAAAATCATAATCCAACACATCCATGATTTTAGAGGTGGTGCCGGAGGAGAAACATAATTGCCCAATTTAGTCTAACCAAATGTGCCTGAAATGGGGGGAGTTGTTGTTGTTTTGATGCTGTCTTAGCAGCACTAGAGCTAGTGACAAATGCAACCATCATTATACCACTGCCTTTCTCATGTCACTGCCAATTATCCCAGTCCCATGAATCAGCCAAATTATTCAGCTGCTTAGATAACTCCGCAGCAGGAATTACATCAGTAGCAAATTCCAGAATGATATGGCATTTGCCCCTACCAGGCATCTAGCACTGCTGGAACTAGGCCAGTTGTGCATAATGTTTTAGGGCTTGTTTTTTGCAAGACTGATGCCTGCATCCAAATTATTTTCAGGGCTTATTTTTTATAAGCCTTATGCTTGCAAACACATTTTGTCAGGGCTAACCTTGATTGAATCCTGCAATCAATTTGTTTTTAAAGCTGAGCCTTGCTATAATATTTTGAATGTTTCACTGTCCATAAGCCTTCAAAAATATTTTGAGTCTTTTCTTTGTATAACAAAAGAGTATTCTTTAGTGAATGACAATTAATGTGCTGCAAAGAGTGCATAAAAAATAAAATAGAAATATGATAAACTAGTTTAGAAAGAAATGGGGCAGCTGCAGAATATAAACTAACACCACCACTCTATGTGTTATATAATCAAAATGATTATGCACAAAAAGATATTCCAGCACCCTAAGCAATCAATTATATAATTATAAATTAGTGTGACCTAAACAAAACCTTAAAGGGATAGTAATTCACACTTTTAAACAGTCTTCTATATCAATAACGTGATCTCGGCTCTGCTGCAGAGTGTCCGCTTGTCCGATGCCAACAGAGACGGAGAAACAGGAAATCACATTTGTTTTTATTTTGACAGATATTTGAAATGATGCACACATATTTAATGGGGACTGCCGTTGGGAATGTTACATTATTGAGCAGCATAGGAATACTCTTACATTATTGACCTGCACATCTATGCATATCTTAACCCTTTGAGCCCCAAAGAGTTTCACAGTGCATTGCTCTGCCCTTTGGCACTCAAAGTATCAGTTTATGTCCGTCTTTTTTTTACAGGTTTAATGTAAAGAAGAAGAAGAAAGAAGATAAGAGAAAGAAGGAAAATAGAAGGAGACGTGCAGTGGATGACAGTTAAGTGTAACCCAGATAAGTTAACAACTGGTGCTTGACATCCTTTGATGTTCCCATTATTGCAGCTATTTAGCAGCGGTTTGGGAACTTAATGCACAAAATAGACGTTTGACCACAAAACCTTTTCTGTGGCCTAACATCTGTTGTGCTTTCAGCTGGTCAGGCAATTGAATACCTACTTAAACATTTTCATTTTTGCTCTATTGGCTGATTTAGGGCAGGTTATTGAATAGAGTCCTTAATGTTTAAAGTGGGGGTCCGACAATGTAAGAATGTATGCTTCATTGCTTTTAATGGACTCTACGTGCAGATCCTAGCTAATTCATGTCTGTGTTGTCATTATTGTAAGATTCATTGACCATGCTCATTGTTTTTTCCACAGTAACCATATCAGTGGCAGAATTTTGCTAATTCCTGCCCGTACACAACTAACCAGCATGATTGCCTCCTCATAAGGTTTCAGCAACTCATACAGGTCACACATTAGTTGCTTTTGACCAGTTGTCAAAGATGCTTCCTCCAAAGCCTTGTAGTTTTGCACTGAATACTCACTAATGGCCTTATTATGCTCATACAAATGCTCAAGCACAATATGGAATTCCACCTGGTAGGTGGAATGGGGCAACTGGTGATTGGGCAGGTTGTTAAGGTCTTGTATGGAATATCATGCATTGCAAACACTGTAGGAGCTGCTAAAATTGGCACAGAGTTTGGGTGAAATATTCAGCATCTCTCTATGAGGGTTTTAGATTTTGAGAGGAATCTTGTCACAACTAAACTTAGGACATGGGCAAAGCAGGGTATATGCATCATATCACTTATTCTCAAAGCATATATTATGTTGGATCCATCATCAGCAGACCCAAAAACCAGGTTTCAATGAGTGGGGTACAAATCATTCATCTGTCCCCAGTTCTAGATTGTTTAACACATTTATGACTCTCTCTCAGTACTCTGAATGCACATAGTGGCATGCAGATGGTAAGGGCTACCCTGCTGCTTTCCTTTAATAATACCACCAGAACCAGAGGCAAGATTACTGGCTGTGAACTGATGTTCCATGCTGTTGCTGCCCACTAGTGGAAGGTAAACCTAGTGAGCATTGACAGTTATATAGTCTGTACTCTAGCCTCTTGTCCACATATCTGTGGTCAGATACATTTTCTTGCCATATGAAGTTTCCAGACCTTTGACCACCAAACTAATCACCTACTTGTGCAATTCTGGCACAGTCACCCCTTGAAAAATAACTGTGGGTTATGATATGCCAGTGGGGTATAACACATGGCATAAGTTCTTTAAAGCCTCTGTTCTCCCCAAAGGAATAAGGCAGCATGTCAACTGCCAACATTTTGTCAGCTTTGTCAATCAACAGGTATACTCTGGGATTATTTTTTGGATGTTTTGGACTCATTCCCACGAACGTGTGGTTTGGCAGTACATAGCAGAACATGTAACTTAATTTATTTAAAAACATGACTTGTGGAGGTAGACGTACTGGTGGTGGTGGTGGCATGTGTGGACATCCTATGATACTTGTCATCTCCTCCAACAAACTAAGAATCATACTCCCTCTGTGTTTTACATTTGAAGGACAGCAGCAGGAGCTATAGGTGTTACTGCAAATTAAAGTGTCAGTATCATCAGAGCCGTGACATCATAACGTCACAATGTAACTTGCATTGCGACATCACGTGCACACTAACATCACATGCTGTTCTTTTTTATGGAAAGCCAGTTCTCAGTTGTACTGGTGGTGTTTGTAGTGAATTTTCTCTCTGTTCCTGATCCTTGACCTCCATTTTGACCTTGATCCTGTGCTACCTGCCCCTGACATTGGGCTGCCTGACCTCTCTTCTGGATTCTGCCTTTGGATTTGTTTGCTTGGACATCTGCCTTTGCTGGACCACTCTCTGTACTTCTACTGTAAGTCCTATTCAGCCCCACTCCTATATCAACTATACACCTCTACACCTTTGCCTCCTGATTTCATCAGTCTACTCAGTCATACTCCTATATCAGCTATACACCTATATAACTTTGACTTCTGCTACCATCAGTTTGTTCAGCCTTTCTCCTGTATCAGCTATACACCTGTGCCCTGCTATCATCAGTATGCTTAGCCATACCCCTGTATCACCTATACACCTGTGTACTTCTGCCTCCTACTATCATCAGCCTACTCAGCCATACTACTGTATCAGTTATACACCTGTCTACCTCTGCCTCCTGCTATCACCAGTCTGCTCAGTCATAAACTGCTACTGCTGCTGTTGCTACTACTACTACTACTACTACTACTACTACTACTGCTACCTGTACAGCCTATTCTTTGTATTTCTTCATTTGTACCTTGCTATTAGGTTCCATTGTATGTACCATTTTTAGACTAAAGTCCTTGCTGCTATATATCTGTGAAGTTATCTCTTCTTAGAGGGAGTTCCAGTAAACTTACATTGATAGAAGCAAATCTTGGCACACTCTCTGACACATCTACAGAATTGCTATTATATGCCCTAGATCCCCGTGAACCTTTAGTGCTTCTACTGATGCTAGATGTTTCACTTCTGACTTGCTGCTGCTATTTTGTCTCCCCACCAGATATGTGGTTGTGCTTCAGGTGGGATCTCACAGAGAATTTGTGTGATCTTTCTTTCCTCCTACTCAAGTGTTTTTTTACGCAGATAACAGATGTCAACATGTTCAGCTTTTGGATTGTGAGACACGTATCTCCATGGACTGAGGGGTTCATGACGGGCTACTTCTTTTGGGGCCAGATGTTGCAGTTGTGCTTGTTGGTGTCAAAGGTGCTTCACTTGCAGCATCAGAAAAGCTCTCACTGTAGCTAGGGTTGTGGATGTTGATGACCTGTGTTGCTGATTACAGAAGAATAGTGTGTGTGGTGCTCTGGTGGTTGGACTTGGAAGCAGAGACAATGCTGATGATGACCCACTGAATGACTGTATATTTTTAGGCATCTTTACTTGTCCAGAGTCAATTGATTTATCAAATAGTTTATAAACAGACACAGTGCTCCTTTTCGGTGGTGGCAGATTAAGTCTTTTCCTTCCAGCTAATTTTCTGGCCATGGTCACCTCTCTCTTACTCTCAGCTTCATCTGTATTGAGTCCTCATAAGCATTGCCAGCCCCTTCTTCCCCATTACTTTCATATTACACTATTTTTAAGTCTCAAACAATTTATTTTCCTCTTAGAGGGATTTTCAGAACATTCTACACTAATCTGAGGACTGGTATTTTTGCTCTCACAGTCAAGCACAGCAACTGATTGAACTGTTACACCTTCTGCTGCTATACAAACACTACAATTAAACTTGTAGTTGTCTTCAGTATTCTTCAATGATTTATTAACCTGATAACTCTGCATGAGGTGCCAAGACCATCAAAGGAATCTATCATTTAAGGATGGATGATGGCCCTGGCATGTCAAGGGTTAATGATTGCTTGGCACATGTGATTGTTGCTACAGTGATCACGTGTGCCAGTAGAGTCACATAACAAAGGCATTGTATGTGAACATTGCCTTTGTCACTGTTCTCTGCCTCTCAATTTCTCACTGTGGTCATGAGGAAGAGATAAATAGAGAACAGGGCTCCCAGACATGTAAAATGGACAAAGAGGGGGCACTTATGAATATGATGATGGGGGCAGGACTGGGGTAGAGTAGGTTTGATCACTTGATGACCTATTGCTACCTTTGTGCAGATAAATAAATGCAATAGAGCTACAGCTATTTACACAGAATAATTTATGAACACACATACTGAATTGTATACAAACATGAATGTGTTTTATTGCTGTGGAACAATTTGATACATTTATATACACACCACACAGTCTGATCTCCTATATTGAGGGACACCATGTTGGGAAAGAGGGACAGAGGGATTTTCATGTATGAGGGAACATATCCCCTAAAAAGGGGCACTTGAGAAGCGTAAATTGTTCTTGCCTTTTATTCAGTCCCTGTTAAAAATTAACTAATTGAGCACCAATTATCACAAATATTCAAATATTTTAAATTAAATGAACGGTATAAATATGAATGTGCCATCAAAATAAATGGCCTTATCAGGAGGGAAAGGATCATTATCATTTATTGCATATGCTGCAATCTGTTTTTGGACTATGACTTTACTAATACATTCCCCTCCCTGCTCCTACCCCTTTCTCTTACCCCTGTCCGTTGTACATTTGCTGGACATTGTCAATGTAGTGTGGATTTTGACAAAAAAGTACACAACAGAACTGTGTGTGATGTCTTTATTTTCACAAAATACTGTATCATTGTAAGGATCTGACCGAAGTGCCCAATGTAAGCAGCCTGAGAACTCCTTGCGGAAGAGGAATCACACAAAGCAATAGCAGACTGCTGATTTAATGTGGATATGACACACAACAACAGTAGACAAATACAGGATACTTACACGGTAGGCCCCAGTGAGCCAGAGGCTAGAGTTTGTAGGCTTGAGAGCGCTACTAGCAGTTGGTGGCTGTTCGAAGGATATCTTGCTGCGGGAGGAGCCATGTAAAGGTGCAGGCTGCAAAGCCTGATAACAGGATAACTTCCTAGGACACAGACAGCTACTCACCAGGTCAGGAATCAGCTTATTTAACCTACCAGAAGTATAGCTGCCTCTGTCGTACACTGGATCAGAAGAACCGAGGGTCACAAAGTTACTGTGCGACAGGCAGTTGAACAGGGGAGAGTAAAAAGCGTTGAACTTGACTGGATGGTCGACAACATCAAACATGACACACTAGGCACAACGAACCCCTCAAAGGAAAAGGACAATGGTCAACAATCCAAGTCAGCAAAAGATGGGCATAGGAAGTACCTAGGAGGAGACAGAAGATTTATCATTCATTTACTCTTGTACTACAACTCTGACAGTATTGAAATAATACTCTCCATGGCCCAAATACTATGAAGATTAATTGGATCTGCTTTTATTGTGAAACATTACTATCCCTTTAAACTTTTAAACATAGAGTACATACCATGGACATAAAATTGAGCTTTGCATGTCAAATTTTGGTCTCTTATGAAAATATATTTGAAAACTCAAGAGATTTATCATGGTTTTATAAAATATATGCATGTGCCATCTTTGTATTTTTGTTCTAACAATTGCACATTCCATTTTTCTTTTGGAAACTTGACTAAACCAACCATTATTATGAGACCACAGTGGAAAAAGTCAACATATTCATTAAAATGTATTTGACTTTAAATATTTTATACAAAAGAGGGAAGGATGAGGAGAAATCTTAATATTCTACAAAATTATACGACAGACGTTTTCTATACGATAGACCTTTTCTATTGTACAGTGAACCCACCACCTGTGGCCATTTTAATTTGTTCTGTAGAGAATTAAAGGGATAGTAATACTTAAAATGTAAAAAAATATATATGTTGTAGGGTTTATCCCCCTGAGTAAAACAAGGGTACTCCCACTGCTGAAAGATTTTTTATTAAAAAATGTTAACAGCTGAAACTTTTTTTAGGTGCAATATCACAGTGGCTTGAAAATTTACAGTGGCGGCGTTGCTTCACCATCCTATGGACTGCTCTGGTCTGTAGACCATAAATCTCCATAGGATGGTGTAGCAACAGCACCACTGTAAATTTTCAGGCCACTGAGATATTGCACCTAAAAAATTCAAGTTTGAGCTGTTATAATCCTATATAATATCCTATATAATAAAAGGCCAGAAAGTTTGTCACGATGCAGTCATGCGCAGTAGAGAATTCCCGCGTTTGGCTTTGCAATGCGTTGCATACCCCTCTGGCACTCAAAGGGCCGGTCATGCTCTGCGTCGGGGACATAAACATATATTTTTTTACATCTTGATCTTAAGTATTACTATCCATTTAAATATAAATAAGTTGTACTAGACATTTCCTGATAAAATAAATAATTTGTGAGAAATTAATCTATATATTTTGGTGGCACTTTATGCTATTGCTGTCCACAGTATGCTAATTAGTTATGTTCAGTGTTAAACAGATCTCTCACTGTGCTATTAGAAATATGCCCAGTGTGTGGCATCTGCTAGATTCAGTATATGTGATAGTTTTGGTCCAGCATGGAAACTAATTAGCATACAGTTCCATACTGCATCATTAACTATAAAGGTTAATTTGTCAAACCTTTGTGTATTGTAAAATAATGGCTATTACAATATTTAGACAGTTTTTAATTATCCCTAAAATTAACAATTTATTCTAATCCTATATTATAATTCGCTAAGGATGTTTGTCAGAAGCTGTTATGCGCAGAAGAGACGGCTGCACACGCTGCAGTCATGCGCAGTACAGACTGTCTGCTCCATGGCCGATATGGAGTGGGGAGCTCTGAATTCAGACCGGTGTCCTCTCTGCGTACCTCATGTGCGCAGAGAGGACTACGGCCTGAATTTGGAGCTCACTGCTCTGTATCAGCCGCGGCTCGGGCAGTCAGTACTGCGCATGACTGCAGCACTGCCAGTGTTGGCCCGTATACATAGGCTTTAAAACTATTAATATTATAAAATATTATGTTATTGAGTTTGTACCTTACCTATTAAAGTTATTGACATTTTTCATAGGGTGCTAACAAAATAACCAGATATGAACCTGAACTCTAGTAAACAGCTATAAACTATATGTCATTACAAATGGGTTAAGGAGTAAGGACACATGGGGGGGTTATGCACTAAGACATGATAAAAAGGTGACAAAGCAGAGATGACTTCTCCAGTGATATCACTTCACCAATTCCTATGTTATTCTATGGAGCCAGTGCACTAAGATTTCTCCACGCTTAGTGTATTGGCTCCATAGAATAACATAGGAAATGAGGACGTGATACCACTGAAGAAATCAACTCCACTTTATCACCTCTTTATCATGCCTTAGTGAATACCCCCCCTGTTATTTAAACTGGTGAACTGAACATAAAGATAAATGTGGAAGACACTGTCCTTGTCTATGTCATTAGGATATTAGCATACCCATGTGTTACACTCTTGTTCTCATTCATTGATCAATGAGCAAGTAAAAACAATGGCCTATTGCTAATGTATATCCTAGCATTTAACCATTTTCTTCTGATAAATAAACTCAACACTTTTCACCCTTATACAGCATAATTCACGGGGTCATTTGAATAGAGGAGGGATGTTGCAACATTCAAGCAGACAAAGTTATTTACCTGCAATACTTGTGATCACTGGTAAAGGCCCACCTTGATATCATACATGACTGGGAAATACCCGAATAAGTTGACCTTTCTTTGAAGATTTCAAGGAATAGTACAACCTCAATACATTAGTGCTCACTAGTGATGAGCGAGCACCCCAATGCTCGGATGTTCGGGTGCTCTGACCGAGCACCCCCTGAGGCTCGAGTGCTCGGCCGAGCAACCGAGCCCCATTGAAGTCAATGGGAGGACTCGAGCATTACACCAGGCACCCCCTGCTCTGATGAGGGGAGGGTGCCTGGTCCATAGGAAAAGGGCAGAAAAAGATGGAAACACTACAGAAATGGTTCAGGGACAGCATAGGGAGGATGTCTGGATGCACCTTGGACTCCAACATCGCTGCTGGGAACGATCTTTCGCCCGTAGTACGCCATTTTTACAGACTGACCATAAAACACACAAAAAGGAAAATAAAAACGACTTTAGGCGAAAAATTGTTACCAAACAATATTTGCTGTATATTTACTTGTATATCATCTGCAAATTCTCCCAAAAATTTCCTTGATTTTCAGAACTGAGGCCATGATTAAGAGGGAAACGTGCGCAGAGGCAAATTCTCCCAAAAATTTCCTTGATTTTCAGAACTGAGGCCATGATTAAGAGGGAAACGTGCGCTGAGCTGACCATCTAAAACATTATGGGTGAGGGTCTGCTGCAGAGCTGACCATCCTAAACATTATATGCGAAGGCCCGCTAGTGAGCTGACGCTATAAAACATTATATGAGAGGGCCCGCTAGAGAGCTGACCCAATAAAACATTATATGAGAAGGCCCGCTGGTGAGCTGACCTATATAAAAATTGGCAAACAGGGCCCGCTGGTGAGCTGGCCCTATATAAAAATTATATCACAGGGCCCGATGGTGAGCTGGCCCTATATAAAAATTATATCCCAGGGCACGCTGGTGAGCTGGCCCTATATAAAAATTATATCCCAGGGCATATGGAAGAGGAGGAGGAGGATGAGAAGATTAAGAGTCAACCATATACCCGTTTTTTGGGTGGAAGGGGTGAATGGGAATACAGAGTATTCCCATCATTGTAAATAACATATATAAAGTGAGTTTATGTTCCCCCGGGGCTTTCCTCCAGTGGAGTGGAGAAGTCAGGGGAAATCCAGGCCTTGTTCATTTTTATAAGTGTCAACCTATCAGCATTGTCGGTGGAAAGGCGGACACGCTTATCTGTTATGATGCCACCAGCAGCACTAAATACCCGCTCAGACAGAACGCTGGCGGCAGGGCAGGCCAGCACCTCCAAGGCGTAGAGTGCCAGTTCATACCACGTGTCCAGCTTGGACACCCAGTAGTTGTAAGGCACAGAGGGATCATTGAGGACGCTGACACGGTCTGCTACGTACTCCTTCACCATCTTCCAAAACTTTTCCCTCCTTGTGACACTAGGCTGCGCATCAGGGTGAGGGTGCTGCCGGGGTGTCATGAAGGTGTCCCACGCCTTGGAGAGTGTTGCCCTGCCTTTCTCGGAACTGCTGTGTGCTCCCCTTTTCTCCCCTTCTCGGTTGGCCAAGGTAGCACGTACTCTGCCGCCAGCGTTGTCAGATGGAAAATTTTGGAGCAATTTTTCAACAAGAACCTTCTGGTATTGCACCATTTTGCTTGTCCTCTCCACCGGAGGAATGAGAGATGAGAAATTCTCTTTGTAGCGGGGGTCCAGAAGGGTGAACACCCAGTAATCCGTGTTGTCTAAAATGCGTACAACGCGTGGGTCACGGGAAAGGCAGCCTAACATAAAGTCAGCCATGTGTGCCAGAGTACCAACAGTCAAGATTTCGCTGTCCTCACCAGGAGGCTGACTCTCAATATCCTCATCCTCTTCCTCCTCTTCTGCCCACCCACGCTGAAGAGATGGAACTAAAGTTCCATGGCTACCCTCTGTAGCGGAGGCAACCGTGTCTTCCTCCTCCTCCTCCTCCTCCTCCTCCGCCTCCTCCAATTGTCGCTGAGAAGACGAAGTGAGGGTGCTCTGGCTATCACCTTGTGTAAGCTCTTCCTCCCCCATTTCCACCTCTTCCACATGCAAAGCGTCGGTTTTAATTGTGAGCAGCGAGCGTTTCAGTAGACACAGAAGTGGGATGGTTACACTGATAATAGCGTTATCGCCGCTCACCATCTGTGTCGATTCCTCAAAATTGCGTAAAACCTCGCAGAGGTCTGACATCCATTCCCACTCCTCACTTCTGATTACAGGAAGTTGAACGGAGAGGCGACGACCGTGTAACAGCTGGTACTCCACTACTGCCCTCTGCTGCTCACAAAGCCGGGCCAACATGTGGAAGGTGGAGTTCCAGCGCGTGCTCACGTCACACAGCAGCCGGTGAGCTGGCAATTGTAAGCGCTGCTGCAGCTTCAACAGGCCGGCCGAAGCTGTTGATGACTTACGGAAATGTGCACACACGCGGCGCACCTTGGTCAAGAGATCATGCACATTGGGGTAGGTTTTTAGAAATCGCTGCACCACTAAATTAAATACATGCGCTAGGCATGGTACGTGTGTGAGCTTGCCGAGCTCCAAAGCCGCCACCAAGTTACGCCCATTATCACACACAACCATGCCTGGTTGCAGGTTGAGTGGCGAGAGCCACTGCTCGGTCTGGTGACTAATCCCCTGCAACAGCTCTGAGGCCGTGTGCTGTTTGTCCCCAAGGCAGATCAGCTTCAGCACGGCCTGTTGACGCTTCCCCACTGCAGTGCTACACTGCTTCCAGCTACTGGCTGATGGGGGAGTGGCGGTGTGTGTAGAGAATTCGGAGGTGGAAACGGAGGAGGAGGAGCCAATAACGTAGGTGCTGGTGGAAACCCTGATGGAGGTAGGGCCCGCAATCCTCGGCGTGGGTAGCACCCGTGCCATCCCAGGGTCCGAGTCGCTCCCAGCCTCCACGACATTCACCCAGTGTGCCGTCAGGGAAATGTAGCGTCCCTGGACACAAGCACTTGTCCATGTGTCAGTCGTTAAGTGGACCTTCCCAGTAACTGCGTTGGTCAGGGCACGGGTGATGTTACGGGACACATGGTGGTGTAATGCGGGGATGGCACACCGGGAAAAGTAGTGGCGGCTGGGGACCGCGTACCGAGGGACAGCTGCTGCCATCAGGCTGCGGAAGGACTCAGTGTCCACAAGCCTAAATGGCAGCATTTCGATGGCCAGTAATTTTGAAAGGTGTGAGGTTAGTGCTATGGCCTGTGGGTGGGTGGCTGGGTACTTTCTCTTGCGCTCAAATGCCTGGGGTAACGACATTTGGACGCTGTGCTGGGACAGGGAAGTGGATGTGGTCGCTGATGGTGCTTCAGATGGTACAGGTGCAGGGCGGGAGGTATGCGGGCCTGCGCCTTCGACAGGCGATTGGCCGGCACCGAAAACAGGGGAAGAGGAGGCAGTGGTGTGGCCTGCAGACACAGGTGGGCGATCCAGGCGTTCCTCCCACTTACTACGGTGCTTGGATGCCATGTGTCGGATCATGCTGGTGGTGGTGAGGTTTCTAGTGTTCATGCCTCGGCTCATTCTGGTGTGGCACAGGTTGCAAACTACAATTCTTTTGTCGTCCGCACTTTCCTTAAAAAAACGCCATACCGCGGAACACCTACCCTTTGGCAAGGTAGATTTACGCAAGGGGGTGCTCCGTGGAACATTTGCGGGCCGGTTTGGTGCGGTCCGCCTTCTTTCTGTAGCCACACCACTGCCTCTTCCAGCCTGTTGCGGTGCTGCAGATGGCTCACCCTCAGGACTGCTGTCATCGCTCGGCTCTACACCTTCCCAGGTGGGGTCAGTCACCTCATCGTCCACCAAGTCCTCCTCCACTTCCTCACTCTGATCATCCTCCTCAAGTCTTGATCCCACCACATACTCAGTCATTGACAACTGTATAACATTCTCCTCAACAAGGTCTTGAGACGGAAATAGTGGTTGATTTAATGGCAACTGTGTCTCATCATCATCATCATCATCATCCACTACTTCCTTTGACCTTAAATTCCGTTCACATCTGTCATCTTCTTGTGATTGGGTAGCCTCTAGAGGTTGTGAATCAGGGCACAAGATGTCATGTTCCTCTGCAAGCGTGCTTGGAGAGAGGGTCAAATGAAGGATTGGTGATGAGACGAGCTCATCACTATATCCCAGTGTGGGATCACTTCTTTGACCAGACCGTGTATGGTGGGAGGAAGGATGATCAGAGTGAGGATTATGTTGACCAGACTCTTGGCTACTGAGAGTGGACTTGGTGGAAGACAGGGTGGTGCTTAACCGACTGGAAGCAGTATCAGCTGTCATCCAACCGACCACCTGTTCGCACTGGTCGGACCTCGAGAGTGATGTCCTGCGACGCCCTGTGAAATCAGACATGAAGCTAGGTATGGTGGATGTCTTTCTTTCTTGTGCTCTGGCACCAGGCACAGTTTCTCCGCGTCCTGACCCGCGCCCTGAACTTTCAGGATCACGTCCACTTCCCCGTCCCTTTTTACCCGCCTTCTTCATCTTACACAGAATATGTGACTTTAATATTTGAGTTTGAAAACTTAACAGTATTTCTTATAATTCTGCAACTGTACAGAGTACACAGAATAGGCTGTTAAACGGCGTTGAAACACACTGAATGGAATATGTGACTTTGATATTTTAGTTTGAAGACTTAACAGTATTTCTTCCTATTCTGCAACTCTGCACAGTACACAGAATAGGCTGTTAAACGGCGTTGAAACACACTGAATGGAATATGTGACTTTAATATTTGAGTTTGAAAACTTAACAGTATTTCTTATAATTCTGCAACTGTACAGAGTACACAGAATAGGCTGTTAAACGGCGTTGAAACACACTGAATGGAATATGTGACTTTAATATTTGAGTTTGAAAACTTAACAGTATTTCTTATAATTCTGCAACTGTACAGAGTACACAGAATAGGCTGTTAAACGGCGTTGAAACACACTGAATGGAATATGTGACTTTAATATTTGAGTTTGAAAACTTAACAGTATTTCTTATAATTCTGCAACTGTACAGAGTACACAGAATAGGCTGTTAAACGGCGTTGAAACACACTGAATGGAATATGTGACTTTAATATTTGAGTTTGAAAACTTAACAGTATTTCTTATAATTCTGCAACTGTACAGAGTACACAGAATAGGCTGTTAAACGGCGTTGAAACACACTGAATGGAATATGTGACTTTAATATTTGAGTTTGAAAACTTAACAGTATTTCTTATAATTCTGCAACTCTGCAGAGTACACAGAATAGGCTGTTAAACGGCGGTGAAAGACACTGAATGGAATATGTGACTTTAATATTTGAGTTTGAAAACTTAACAGTATTTCTTTATTTCTTATAATTCTGCAACTCTGCAGAGTACACAGAATAGGCTGTTAAACGGCGGTGAAAGACACTGAATGGAATATGTGACTTTAATATTTGAGTTTGAAAACTTAACAGTATTTCTTATAATTCTGCAACTGTACAGAGTACACAGAATAGGCTGTTAAACGGCGTTGAAACACACTGAATGGAATATGTGACTTTAATATTTGAGTTTGAAAACTTAACAGTATTTCTTATAATTCTGCAACTGTACAGAGTACACAGAATAGGCTGTTAAACGGCGTTGAAACACACTGAATGGAATATGTGACTTTAATATTTGAGTTTGAAAACTTAACAGTATTTCTTATAATTCTGCAACTGTACAGAGTACACAGAATAGGCTGTTAAACGGCGTTGAAACACACTGAATGGAATATGTGACTTTAATATTTGAGTTTGAAAACTTAACAGTATTTCTTATAATTCTGCAACTCTGCAGAGTACACAGAATAGGCTGTTAAACGGCGGTGAAAGACACTGAATGGAATATGTGACTTTAATATTTGAGTTTGAAAACTTAACAGTATTTCTTTATTTCTTATAATTCTGCAACTCTGCAGAGTACACAGAATAGGCTGTTAAACGGCGGTGAAAGACACTGAATGGAATATGTGACTTTAATATTTGAGTTTGAAAACTTAACAGTATTTCTTATAATTCTGCAACTGTACAGAGTACACAGAATAGGCTGTTAAACGGCGGTGAAAGACACTGAATGGAATATGTGACTTTAATATTTGAGTTTGAAAACTTAACAGTATTTCTTATAATTTTGCAACTCTGCAGAGTACACAGAATAGGCTGTTAAACGGCGGTGAAAGACACTGAATGGAATATGTGACTTTGATATTTTAGTTTGAAAACTTAACAGTATTTCTTATAATTCTGCAACTGTACAGAGTACACAGAATAGGCTGTTAAACGGCGGTGAAAGACACTGAATGGAATATGTGACTTTAATATTTGAGTTTGAAAACTTAACAGTATTTCTTATAATTTTGCAACTCTGCAGAGTACACAGAATAGGCTGTTAAACGGCGGTGAAAGACACTGAATGGAATATGTGACTTTGATATTTTAGTTTGAAAACTTAACAGTATTTCTTATAATTCTGCAACTGTACAGAGTACACAGAATAGGCTGTTAAACGGCGGTGAAAGACACTGAATGGAATATGTGACTTTAATATTTGAGTTTGAAAACTTAACAGTATTTCTTATAATTTTGCAACTCTGCAGAGTACACAGAATAGGCTGTTAAACGGCGGTGAAAGACACTGAATGGAATATGTGACTTTGATATTTTAGTTTGAAGACTTAACAGTTTTTCTTCCTATTCTGCAACTCTGCACAGTACACAGAATGTGCTGCTAAACTGCGGCGAAGCACACTGAATGGAATATGTGACTTTGAAATTTTAGTTTGAAGACTTAACAGTATTTCTTCCTATTCTGCAACTCTGCACAGTACACAGAATGTGCTGCTACACTGCGGCGAAGCACACTGAATGGAATATGTGACTTTGATATTTTAGTTTGAAGACTTAACAGTATTTCTTCCTATTCTGCAACTCTGCACAGTACTCAGAATGTGCTGCTAAACTGCGGCGACGCACACTGAATGGAATACGTGACTTTGATATTTTAGTTTGAAGACTAAACAGAATGTGCTCTAATCTGCAACTTTGCACACTAAACAGAATGTGCTCTAATCTGCAACTTTGCACACTAAACAGAATGTGCTCTAATCTGCAACTTTGCACACTAAACAGAATGTGCTCTAATCTGCAACTGTGCACACTAAACAGAATGTGCTCTAATCTGCAACTTTGCACACTAAACAGAATATATATATTTTTTTTTTTTTTTTTTTGTTTTTTTCCCCCCACACCAAATAACCTGCTGCCCCCACACACAGTAGTCCTAAAAAGGACTTTTGGTTCTTTTTTTTTCACAATTTTTGTTTTTTTCCTCCCTACACTGCCTTTCCCTTCCTATCCTCAGCTCTCCCTGGCTCAGACTGAGCCGAACTCGCTGGTCAGGTGCTATACAGCACCTGACCACGGGTTCTGGCCAGCCAATCAGTGTAATGCCAGCAGCCAACATGGCTGCTGGCATTACACCGATGTCAGATCCTCCCTGCACGTTTATTGGCTGCGCAGCAGCCGCAAAACGTGCGGGGAGGAGACCCGAACATGGCGGGCGAGCACATGCGGTACTCGTACGAGTACCGACATGTGCCGAGCAGAGCGATGCTCGAGCCGATCCGAGCATCGGCCGAGCATGCTCGCTCAACACTAGTGCTCACAGTCTGCATAGTAACCACTAAGCTCCAATGTAGATCTCCTTCATTGACATTCATTCTGCATTAAACTAAAGTAATTGACAGCATGCTGAAACAATCTGCATCATTAGTGGGCAATACTTGCCCATGTGATCAGTCTCATCATGCTCCATGTTATGTTATGTATGGAAAACATCATGCAAGCACCAGCAGCAGGGATCAGCTAAAATTTTAGTCAAAATATGGCACTTCCCGTCTAGCAGACTATTTCCAGCAAAAAGTGCAGTTTTTCTGCTTTTTTTGCCTAGCTCATTGCATTGAAATCAATGGGAAGACTGAATATACACACAACACAGGGCACATTTTTACTTTATTTCCCAAATGCATAGTATAAAAGGGGTCTGAGGTGCCTGTTTGGTGAAGTCTGGGGAAAGAATCAGTTGAGCAGGGAATTTTTTGGGGGGGAGGGGTAATTGACTGGGATTGGGGGGGTTTAATAAAAAAAATGAAACATTGATTTGTAGGACTTAGACTTTTGATAGGCCCAAGCCATGAGGACACATTGCTTTGTAGGATTTAGACTTGTTGTCAGATCCCATGCCCTGAGGAGAAATTGATTTGTAGGACTAAGACTTGTTAGAGGTCTGACTCCAAGCCCCAAGGAAACATTCATTTTTAGGACTTTGACTTGTTAGGCACCAGCCCAGAGGAAACATTGATTTGTAGGATTTAGACTTGTTGTCAGATCCCATGCCCTGAGGAAAAATTGATTAGTAGGACTAAGACTTGTTAGAGGTCTGACTCCAAGCCCCAAGGAAACATTTATTTGTAGGACTTAGACTTGTTAGGCACCAGCCCTGAGGAAACATTGATTTGTATCACTTGCTGTTAAAGGTAGGCTGTGCCAAGGAGAGTTCCCTCCTTTCCCCTTTTCACTGATTTATCACATATAGTGCACAGTGCCATCGCTGTGGCTATGTTATAACTATATGCATATACTCATCTAAACCAGCATACTGAGAAATTCCTACCGTCTCTGTTCGGTTTGAAATAAATGCAGTCACTTTTCAGTCCAGGAACAAAAATCTCAAAAACGGCAAGCTTGATCTTCATCCAAAATATTTTAATAATGAATTAAAAACAATTAAAATATACCGCTGAGTACTGCAACGTGTTACGCAGCTACGTGTTGCTTCCGCAGGCTTTTGTTTGTTTTGTTTTGTTACCACAAGCCCGAGGAAGCAGCGTGTAGCTGTGTAACACGTAGCAGTACTCAGTGGTATATGTTAATTGTTTTTAATTCATTATTAAAATATTTTTGATGAAGAACAAGCTTGCCATTCTTGGAGATTTTTGTTCCTGGACTGAAATGTGACTACATCTATTTCAAACCGAATAGAGACAGTAAGAGTTTCTCTGTATGCTGGTTTAGCTGTGTATATGCGCATGTTTATTGCACAGTCATGTGTGATAGGGCACTATTGGTGCCCCCTGTTTTTTTTTTTCTCTCCAAGAGAAAAATAGTTTCACACCCAGGACCCCAGGGGGAGAGGGAAGGTGGAGAAGATTGACATCTTTCTTCTTTTCCACAATACCCTTCACTGGAAGGGGAAGAAGATGATGCTGCTACTGCTGCCTCAGAACTACAGCTAGGACCAGGAGTATTGCTGGCAAGTGGAACTATCACAACTACTGCTGTACACCATTCCCACAATGGCCACTGTGGTCTGTGGTACATTAGCCTGATCCTCATCAGCCTGTTGCCCTTGCAACTCAGTAGTAGCAGCAGCAGGAATTGCAACAGCAGCAAACGCAGCAAATTCCACTATCACACTGCTAGTAGTGGTGGTGATGCCCATCCCCATTCGCACATCTGTCTCCCATTCCTTCTCGCTTTCAGCTAAAAAGGCCATTAATGTCTCTTGCACCCCAGCTGCTCCACCATTATCCTCATCACCACCACCAGTCCCTCCTTGATGCTGCTGCTATGTGAGAGTTTCACTGGTTGGCGATGACAAGAAATGTGAAAGCGGGTCCCCTACTGTCACACTTGTCATCTCTACAGGTGAAGAAGGCAGACTTGCAACACTAGCAGCAGGCACAGGCAACTGATCTGTGCTGATGTTAATACAGTTCTGCCTTCCTCAGCATCAGGTCCCAGAGGCGTAGTGCCAGGGGTAGAGGAGTCACAGGGTCAGTAGGATGTTGTGGGCTCCCTTTACCGGTAGTCTGGCTGCTGTGCGTCACTTTCCCTTCCAACTCAGCAAGAGGATGTTTAGCGGTCACACTAGATCCACCACCAGCTGCTTCACTGTCATCACCCCCACCCTCAACACTCTCTAGCTGCTGCACTGTAGTAGTGGGACCACTTGGTGATGGCCAGTGTGACTTAGGGTCCTCTGCTGTCATGCATGCCATCTCCTCATCCTGAGGGCACATTTTTACTTTATTTCCCAAATGCATAGTATAAAAGGGGTCTGAGGTGCCTGTTTGGTGAAGTCTGGGGAAAGAATCAGTTGAGCAGGGAATTTTTTTGGGGGGAGGGGTAATTGACTGGGATTGGGGGGGTTTAATAAAAAAAATGAAACATTGATTTGTAGGACTTAGACTTTTGATAGGCCCAAGCCATGAGGACACATTGCTTTGTAGGATTTAGACTTGTTGTCAGATCCCATGCCCTGAGGAGAAATTGATTTGTAGGACTAAGACTTGTTAGAGGTCTGACTCCAAGCCCCAAGGAAACATTCATTTTTAGGACTTTGACTTGTTAGGCACCAGCCCAGAGGAAACATTGATTTGTAGGATTTAGACTTGTTGTCAGATCCCATGCCCTGAGGAAAAATTGATTAGTAGGACTAAGACTTGTTAGAGGTCTGACTCCAAGCCCCAAGGAAACATTTATTTGTAGGACTTAGACTTGTTAGGCACCAGCCCTGAGGAAACATTGATTTGTATCACTTGCTGTTAAAGGTAGGCTGTGCCAAGGAGAGTTCCCTCCTTTCCCCTTTTCACTGATTTATCACATATAGTGCACAGTGCCATCGCTGTGGCTATGTTATAACTATATGCATATACTCATCTAAACCAGCATACTGAGAAATTCCTACCGTCTCTGTTCGGTTTGAAATAAATGCAGTCACTTTTCAGTCCAGGAACAAAAATCTCAAAAACGGCAAGCTTGATCTTCATCCAAAATATTTTAATAATGAATTAAAAACAATTAAAATATACCGCTGAGTACTGCAACGTGTTACGCAGCTACGTGTTGCTTCCGCAGGCTTTTGTTTGTTTTGTTTTGTTACCACAAGCCCGAGGAAGCAGCGTGTAGCTGTGTAACACGTAGCAGTACTCAGTGGTATATGTTAATTGTTTTTAATTCATTATTAAAATATTTTTGATGAAGAACAAGCTTGCCATTCTTGGAGATTTTTGTTCCTGGACTGAAATGTGACTACATCTATTTCAAACCGAATAGAGACAGTAAGAGTTTCTCTGTATGCTGGTTTAGCTGTGTATATGCGCATGTTTATTGCACAGTCATGTGTGATAGGGCACTATTGGTGCCCCCTGTTTTTTTTTTTCTCTCCAAGAGAAAAATAGTTTCACACCCAGGACCCCAGGGGGAGAGGGAAGGTGGAGAAGATTGACATCTTTCTTCTTTTCCACAATACCCTTCACTGGAAGGGGAAGAAGATGATGCTGCTACTGCTGCCTCAGAACTACAGCTAGGACCAGGAGTATTGCTGGCAAGTGGAACTATCACAACTACTGCTGTACACCATTCCCACAATGGCCACTGTGGTCTGTGGTACATTAGCCTGATCCTCATCAGCCTGTTGCCCTTGCAACTCAGTAGTAGCAGCAGCAGGAATTGCAACAGCAGCAAACGCAGCAAATTCCACTATCACACTGCTAGTAGTGGTGGTGATGCCCATCCCCATTCGCACATCTGTCTCCCATTCCTTCTCGCTTTCAGCTAAAAAGGCCATTAATGTCTCTTGCACCCCAGCTGCTCCACCATTATCCTCATCACCACCACCAGTCCCTCCTTGATGCTGCTGCTATGTGAGAGTTTCACTGGTTGGCGATGACAAGAAATGTGAAAGCGGGTCCCCTACTGTCACACTTGTCATCTCTACAGGTGAAGAAGGCAGACTTGCAACACTAGCAGCAGGCACAGGCAACTGATCTGTGCTGATGTTAATACAGTTCTGCCTTCCTCAGCATCAGGTCCCAGAGGCGTAGTGCCAGGGGTAGAGGAGTCACAGGGTCAGTAGGATGTTGTGGGCTCCCTTTACCGGTAGTCTGGCTGCTGTGCGTCACTTTCCCTTCCAACTCAGCAAGAGGATGTTTAGCGGTCACACTAGATCCACCACCAGCTGCTTCACTGTCATCACCCCCACCCTCAACACTCTCTAGCTGCTGCACTGTAGTAGTGGGACCACTTGGTGATGGCCAGTGTGACTTAGGGTCCTCTGCTGTCATGCATGCCATCTCCTCATCCTGAGGGCACATTTTTACTTTATTTCCCAAATGCATAGTATAAAAGGGGTCTGAGGTGCCTGTTTGGTGAAGTCTGGGGAAAGAATCAGTTGAGCAGGGAATTTTTTGGGGGGGAGGGGTAATTGACTGGGATTGGGGGGGTTTAATAAAAAAAATGAAACATTGATTTGTAGGACTTAGACTTTTGATAGGCCCAAGCCATGAGGACACATTGCTTTGTAGGATCTAGACTTGTTGTCAGATCCCATGCCCTGAGGAGAAATTGATTTGTAGGACTAAGACTTGTTAGAGGTCTGACTCCAAGCCCCAAGGAAACATTCATTTTTAGGACTTTGACTTGTTAGGCACCAGCCCAGAGGAAACATTGATTTGTAGGATTTAGACTTGTTGTCAGATCCCATGCCCTGAGGAAAAATTGATTAGTAGGACTAAGACTTGTTAGAGGTCTGACTCCAAGCCCCAAGGAAACATTTATTTGTAGGACTTAGACTTGTTAGGCACCAGCCCTGAGGAAACATTGATTTGTATCACTTGCTGTTAAAGGTAGGCTGTGCCAAGGAGAGTTCCCTCCTTTCCCCTTTTCACTGATTTATCACATATAGTGCACAGTGCCATCGCTGTGGCTATGTTATAACTATATGCATATACTCATCTAAACCAGCATACTGAGAAATTCCTACCGTCTCTGTTCGGTTTGAAATAAATGCAGTCACTTTTCAGTCCAGGAACAAAAATCTCAAAAACGGCAAGCTTGATCTTCATCCAAAATATTTTAATAATGAATTAAAAACAATTAAAATATACCGCTGAGTACTGCAACGTGTTACGCAGCTACGTGTTGCTTCCGCAGGCTTTTGTTTGTTTTGTTTTGTTACCACAAGCCCGAGGAAGCAGCGTGTAGCTGTGTAACACGTAGCAGTACTCAGTGGTATATGTTAATTGTTTTTAATTCATTATTAAAATATTTTTGATGAAGAACAAGCTTGCCATTCTTGGAGATTTTTGTTCCTGGACTGAAATGTGACTACATCTATTTCAAACCGAATAGAGACAGTAAGAGTTTCTCTGTATGCTGGTTTAGCTGTGTATATGCGCATGTTTATTGCACAGTCATGTGTGATAGGGCACTATTGGTGCCCCCTGTTTTTTTTTTTTCTCTCCAAGAGAAAAATAGTTTCACACCCAGGACCCCAGGGGGAGAGGGAAGGTGGAGAAGATTGACATCTTTCTTCTTTTCCACAATACCCTTCACTGGACGGGGAAGAAGATGATGCTGCTACTGCTGCCTCAGAACTACAGCTAGGACC
This sequence comes from Rhinophrynus dorsalis, assembly GCA_037306005.1. NCBI lineage: Eukaryota > Metazoa > Chordata > Amphibia > Anura > Rhinophrynidae > Rhinophrynus > Rhinophrynus dorsalis. The sequence continues at coordinate 64,237,524 of CM074718.1, forward strand.
AGGAGTATTGCTGGCAAGTGGAACTATCACAACTACTGCTGTACACCATTCCCACAATGGCCACTGTGGTCTGTGGTACATTAGCCTGATCCTCATCAGCCTGTTGCCCTTGCAACTCAGTAGTAGCAGCAGCAGGAATTGCAACAGCAGCAAACGCAGCAAATTCCACTATCACACTGCTAGTAGTGGTGGTGATGCCCATCCCCATTCGCACATCTGTCTCCCATTCCTTCTCGCTTTCAGCTAAAAAGGCCATTAATGTCTCTTGCACCCCAGCTGCTCCACCATTATCCTCATCACCACCACCAGTCCCTCCTTGATGCTGCTGCTATGTGAGAGTTTCACTGGTTGGCGATGACAAGAAATGTGAAAGCGGGTCCCCTACTGTCACACTTGTCATCTCTACAGGTGAAGAAGGCAGACTTGCAACACTAGCAGCAGGCACAGGCAACTGATCTGTGCTGATGTTAATACAGTTCTGCCTTCCTCAGCATCAGGTCCCAGAGGCGTAGTGCCAGGGGTAGAGGAGTCACAGGGTCAGTAGGATGTTGTGGGCTCCCTTTACCGGTAGTCTGGCTGCTGTGCGTCACTTCCCCTTCCAACTCAGCAAGAGGATGTTTAGCAGTCACACTAGATCCACCACCAGCTGCTTCACTGTCATCACCCCCACCCTCAACACTCTCTAGCTGCTGCACTGTAGTAGTGGGACCACTTGGTGATGGCCAGTGTGACTTAGGGTCCTCTGCTGTCATGCATGCCATCTCCTCATCCTGAGTATCAGAAAGCACACTGGCAGAAGTAGCAACAGGCATAGGTAGCTAAGCTGTGCTGCCACACTTCTACCCTGTTCTTCATGTGCCTTTGCTGAAGATGACACAAATTTCCCCCAGATCCCAAGGGACCATGTCGGGGGCTGTGCATCACTGGGGCTGGGGAATCAGGGATCCCAGACCCTTCTATGCTGGTGATGGTCTCTTCCTCCTATGAACCTCTGCTACACTTATTTTGCTACATAACTAGCTTGAAAATCACCTAGAACCCTCTCTATTTTTCTAGCTGCTTGTGTTGTGTTTCGTTTCCTGGAAACATCATGTTATTGGTGTAAAAATGAGAAGCACACATAAGTAAAGGGGCAGGGAATTTGTAGCCTTCGAAAAAAGAGTGAAAACGTTTTGGCAGTAGGAGAAAAAGGCAAACATTTGAAGGGGTCTGGTTAAGGAGGAAAAAGCAGACAACTATGTGGTTTTCGCATATTTTTTCTAAGGAACACAGTGGACCTTTCACCCACCCTTAATCAACAGTCAGCAAATGGTTCTTGGAAGCATAGCTTTGTTTTATTTGCATATTTACCTCGAGAGAATTAAAAATGATTCCCAGGATACCTATTGTTAAGAAGTATATTAAGATATAATATTTTTATTTGATTAACCTCTTGAATGTAAAGCAGTGCATTGGAGAACTCAAGCATCCAAGCAGTTAAATCAGATTTTTATATTTAAAAGTGTCCACTAACATTTTTATTTCTGATAATTTTATAATTTAATTTAATTAGAAATATTGTTATGAGAAAATGAAACAAAAATTATTAATTATATTCCTGGATAAGAAATTGCCATATTTCTCTTGATGCCAGTAAAGAAAATCCATGAGTCAATATAGTTAAGTTCCATTATTATTGCCAGTAAGAGAATGTAATTCATGTTGTTCTTTACCTAGGCTCTCTGCCACAAAATTTTGATGCCATAAAATTATATTTCAGATTTTGAATGATTTACCGTTGTGCCAAGCTTATAAATCAGAAAAGTGAAATAGGGTATGAATGGGTTTGTATGTTTTTCCAAATATGTCTAAATGAAATACTTTGAAACACACTAAAAGACCTTCACAGTTCTCCATCTGGAAGCTATAATTGAAGTTAATAACACTTGTTTAGACATAAGGAAACTCTTTGACACCTCTACAATTTTAAAATGAAATGATCAAACAGACATCATCTAGTTGTAAGAAATCAAAGTAGTTGATTCTGGCAATATGTCATTTTAAGACATTCACTTTTAGTTAGGTTTTCATCTCTATTTAATAATCACCAAAATCTGTTCCACTTTATGTATTCATTTATAAATTTTCTCCACCGGCTCCACTCCATTAGGTTGTTGCAATTCAACAATAATACAGTAAAGTACAGAAATGCAGGTCATCAAAGTCATTGTTTATGACAGTACTTATCCAACCAGGAACAGACTTACATCTCAAGTGCCCCTTGGCAAGGCACCCTAGGTTCTTAGCCAACCCACAACATAGCTTCTGCCACTGTTCCGTCTACTGTTCCCTGGCTTAGAAAATACCCTTAGCCTATAACATACAAGCACAGAAAAAGTGTATAATGTTTTTGTTGTTAGAGAGATGCTAAGCAATGTGTTGGAGACCTTTCTAGAATTCAAGGGGTTAAATGATAGTCAGTAAAAGGGAATTTAAACTGGTGCAGGGACAATGATATTGCACTGACCACACCCACAACTCAAAATGTGGGTCTGACCAACACAGCTAAGTCGTCCCTCAAAATTGGGAGTTCTAGGCAGTTGCCTACTCAGCTTAATGAGAAAGCGCTGTCTTCAATGGATTGCTTGTAGTTTCAATTGAAATCCTAGTAGAACCTTAATAAAAAATGTCACAGTGAATTCTAGAGCGGTATACATTCTTTGCTTTATAATATACTGAAGATCTCTATAATCTACAAGAATTAGTTTAGTATTGTTTTCTTTTGTATTTGAATGCTAGTAACTTTCTGCTGTTCATTGGGTACCTCCCTGGCACTCAAAGTCTTAACGGTAAATTAGTAGAGTAAATCTGATCAGGCAAAAATATACTCTATCTTTATTTCCTAGCACTCAGTTATAGTTTATAAATGAGATATGTAACAAAACAAAATTGCACTGTGTGAAATGTTTCAATCTTCTATTTGTCCATTGTAGTCACAGAATCACACATAAAGATTCTGCTATTACACACATCTTCTCTATTATTAGGGATGGACACTGAAAAAAACACAACTTTTCTCTGTTTTGATTAAATTCCTGTGGATAGAAATTCCAATAAAAGTTTCAGCCTTTAGGCTGATATCAATGAAATTCCTGCAAAAACTTGGCAATTTCCAATAATGCTTTCTAATTCCTGCTACAATATTAGTTGCTGCTGTCACTTCTTGGATTATGTTTAAAATCAGTAAGATAAATTGGTGGGATGCTGCTGCTGCTGAAATGGAGAAATCTACAGATGAAAGTATCTGCTCAATCACTCAGCAATAATAAAAATAGTGGGGACCACAGAATTGGAGATGGGGATGTTTCTAAAAAGGAGAACTTTTTTAATGCAGTAGCAGAACAGAGGTGCAGGTGCCTGAGACAACTTTGTCTCTAAGTGTGATACTAAATGCACCACCTCTTTCATCACCAATAAGGGAGGAGGAGTATGGCGGTGATGCTATTGATGATCAGGGTAGTAATGATGAGGATTGTTTTGATGATAAAGAATGAGAGAGAGATATTCAGATGGGAATAGTCATCAATATCAGTGGCGTTATGGTGTTTTCTAAATTTAACTCCTGCTGAATTTTCTGTGCATCAAAGCCTGGACACAATTGTTAGCAGGCTTAGGCGTCCAGTAAGCTAAGGTTAGAAGATTTTTTAAAAGGCTAAGGCTTATGGCAAGGTAAGTCTGGAAAAATTGTTTGTACTGTGGGAGCGCGTGTACTGACAAGTGACTGGTGGAGGTGGTAATGGTCGTGGGACTGACTTCCCTGACTTGTTACCAATAAGTAAACAAAAATAATCGACCCTTCCTGCAATGAGCCGTGTGTATTGTACAGAGCAGAGAGTCTGTAGATCTTATACCCTACATCCTATTAGTCTCCACCACATTATCCTGTGTGGCCATACTCATAGAATAGCTGTCTGCTGGAGTGGTACTGATAACGTCAATGTGAGTGCTGGGGAGAAACCTGAGAGTGCCGTTGGGGTTTATTTTGAGTAATCCTATAAAACTGTATGGGTAAGAATAGAAATACAAGTAAGAGATCCCTGTCTTGTATTAACAAGACATATTTTGAGGATTTAAAGGGATAGTAATACTTCGTTTTAACTTTATTTTATTTTGTAGGCATTAAAAAACACGAAGAATGATGTAAGTCTTATCTCTCAAACCTTTATGGTTTAAGAGATATTCACAAGCAAAGTTTCCCCCTCCCGCCCCTTTTACCTAGTGTAAGCCATCTCTTCTCAGATGTGAATCTGGTTGTAAGACCAGACAGATAACAGCAGGGAACAATCTTCTTTGTATGAAAACAATGAAAGCCCTGCCCCCCTTGACAAGTTTTTCAGCTTTTTCCCTTCTTAATTGAAGATTGTCCCTCTCTGCAGTCTACCTGGGCACCTCCCTTCTGATCTGGCTGAACGGGGGGGATACTTTGCTTGTGAATATCTCTTAAACCATAAAGGTCCCTTCAACAAGAGTAGTGAGACTTTCAGTGTCACAAAGGTTAGTTTATTAGAGAAGATAAGGAAAAAGGCTTATGTTGTAAAGACTTTCTTTGCATCAGTATATACCAGGGAGCAAGGAATGGTAGAAGAGCCTCAACAAGTAACAAACAAAACCATACCTTTATCAGTTATTAGTTTAACACAAGGAGAGGTCATGGGAAGACTGAACAAAATTAGGACTGACAAACCACCTGGTCCTGTTAGAATATGTACATGCGTTCTTCAGGAACTCAGTGCAGAGTTAGCAAGACCCCTCTCTTTACTCTTTAAAGATTCTCTCACCAGAGGCTCAGTACCATAAGATTGGTGTAAAGCCAATGTGATTCCTTTATTTAAGAAGGGAACTAAAATGGAACCTGAGAATTATAGACCTGTGAGTATAACCTCTGTAGTGGGAATACTGCTAGAAGGGATAATAAGGGATTATATTCAGGCTTTAACTACAAAAAAAGAGTATTAGCAGGAATTAACATGGTTTCATGAGGAATATATTGTGTCAAACTAATCTTTTGAGTAGCAACTTAGATAATGGTAAAGCAGTAGATGTAGGATATCTTGATTTTGCAAAGGCATTTGATACAGTGCCACGCAGCAGGATGGTGTATAAAATAAGGAAATTGGGGCTAGGGGATAACCTTTGCAATTGGATAGAAAACTGGTTAAATTATAGGGAACAGTGTGTTGTTGAAAATGGAAAATCCTCCAATAGAGTTAAAGTTGAGAGTGAAGTACTTCAGGGTTCGGTACTTGGTCTACTGCTTTTTAACATGTTTATAAAGGATGTGTGTTCTCTACACAGGAATTTTTCTAATATGGCAGATTTGGCAAAAAAATGAAATAGGAAACTTAATGTTGAAAAGTGCAGTTATGCATTTTGGGAAGAAAAAATCCCAGTGCTACTTGTAAACTTAATAAAATGATTTTAGGGGACTCATTGCTAGAGAAATACCTGGGAATCCTTGTAAACTACAAACATGGTAACAGTGACCAGTGTCAAATAGCAAGTAGCAAAGAGCAAGCAAAGTCCTGTCAAGCATAAAAAAGGGTATTGAAGCAAGCGTGGATACATCATTTTGCCACAGTAGAAATTGTTGGTAAGACCTCACCTCGAATGTGCAATACAGTTTTGGGCACCAGTTCTGAAAAAATTATATTCTAGAACTAGAGAGAGTACAGCGAAGAGCAACAAAATTAATTAAGGTAATGGAAGACTTGAAGTATGTGGAAAATCTAAACTTGGTTTATTTTGAAAAAACCATTAAGCGGAGATCTTGTCAGAATGTACAAGTATATGAGAGGTTAATACAAGGATTTCTCAGATAAGCTATTCATTCCAAGGCCTGATTAAATAACCAGGGACCACCCCTTAAGATTAGAAGAAAGGATATTTCAACTTCTGCAGAGGAAGGAGTTTTTTACAGTAAGATATGTTAAATTGTGGATTTATAGACCAATGACCATTCGTTTGCAGTGGTATTTTACTGTCACTGTCTGAGGAAGCAGTTGGTCTCACTGCTAAATCATCCTCCTCTACGGCAAGAACACTAGAATTTGACTAGTCATCTTTTGTTGTGAAAATGTTTACTGCTATTAACGATGGCAGAATGTTTCATGTTAGTTTTACAAATTGCTTCCTTTGGAGAATGGATGTCTCTCCTTGTCTCTATCACTCTCCTTCTCGGCTCAGGTGTATGTATGTGCCATTATGTCAAAAGTTGTTGTTTGTCACTGTAGGTATCACTGTTTACAAATCCCACCCACACTCCCTGCAACAGGAAGGGATTTAAAGTGCACCTTTTTATCTAGTTGCATCTATACTAGTAGCTGTTGTCAAGATTTTAGTAGATTTCTCTCCCAAGGACTTCAGTGCTAATGTATACAGAACAGGATAGACTTTTATCTACAGAATCAGCAAATTGCAAGGATGAAGCACATAATAGCTGGTGTAGCAACACCAAGCTTCAGTATGTGCTTGCTCTTCTTGTTCTTCTGGATGTAAGAGTTAGTAATACAGTGTAAGTAAAAAAGTATGTCAGGTTGAACTTCTACTTGTCTGTATGTCTTGTCCCAATGGTATAATATATTTATGTTTGTCTGCATAGTACCTGTCACCCAGTCTCAACAGATTATTAGGCTTTGCCAGGAAGGTCAGGTAGGAAGGATCACTTATTAGGCCAAAAGGCTTTCTTTTCTTTTTTACTGCGATTGTTTTTAACACTCTTTTCTCCCATCATACCCTCACCAAGAGAATAACTGGTTTTGTTTACCTCTAATACTCTCTTTGCCTGTCTACATTAGCTATCATCATAAATGCAGCTGCTCTCACTTTTCCAAGCTCAGACTGACAACATGCAGGAAACCGAAACACCTTTTTGTACTTTAGCACAGTAGAAATACATTGGGGGAACTATCTGCATGATTTACATTAAAATAATTGATTGAAATAAGTGAAATAAGTGGTAAAATTGCACTTTTTGTGGGAATTCCTGTGGAAGGTGAAAAGTGCTGATTTTCGAATATCTTGCTTTTCAGTTGAAAAGGTTCACCGATCCCTAGTTTTGGGCGATGACTAACTAAACCTTCATAATACCCTATCATTCATGTTCATTTCTCAGTAAAAGGGGTTGTCAGGGTTACGGGACATATCCCAAGTCTTCAGGTGGGTGAGATGGCTCAGTTGGTTAATGCACCAGCTGTAGAATCTGTTCAAAATTCAGGGTCACAAGTTCTAGTCACAGCAAGGTCAACTCAGCCTTTCACCCTTCTGAGGTAGATACAATGGGTCCAGGACATACTTGAAAACGAGGGACAATGTTAACATACCCTTCTAGCTCGATAGAAAACTAAACTTTTCACCTCCTTAAGGGAATTTCCACATTGTTTTTGTCCTTGTAAATTAATTACCCCCACATTAAGGACTAGATTTTATTCCACCCAAAAATAACTAGTAATCGGCTTTTTGCAGCATCAGTAGGTGCTTACATGTGGCCAAAAAGTCAATCATATTCTGCCTGAAACCAGGCTGCTTTAGAATATTTTTGTAGCATAGAACCACAGCTTCCCTGAACAGAAACAGACAAGAAAACCATGCATTGTACAGCATAGCACAGCAAAAAGGTTACAAACTGGAACATCATTGAAGAAGTTCTTGAGGAATGTATTTGGAGGCAAGTAGTCATATGGGGACACTTAGGGTCACAGCCTTTTGCTCTAAATTAGTCTTTTTTTCCTGCTTCAAAAGCCATGAGCTCTCCCTGCTACCAGAATATTATAGCTAGAATGCCCATTTTTTAGAACTTGCTATCCTTCCTATATCATATTGCCATATGATATATATGTGATACATAGCTGACTGGGAGTGAATCTAGGCCCAAGTTTCAAATTTGTAACCCAAGTGAAATCAGTGAGAAATGGGATATCAAGGTGAATTGTATTTTCAACCACATTATGTTCAATCATTACCTTTTCACCCCATTGAAATCAATATATATATAATAGACTTACGTAAACATTTACTGTTTGAAACTGACTAGCTTCTAGGAATGAATATTGCATTCCCAGAATATATTGCTGATCTATGTAGAATAAATTGGATCAAAGCAATATGCACAATATTGTAAAAAATAAGTATTTTACCAAAAGTAATTATTGGGCAACCCAACGGTATGATAATGAAAGCTACTTTCCAAAAGTTATCGTTGATTTAAATGGGATTTAACCCTTGAGAGGTATCAGATGCATTGAGAAACAATATAGCCCCATTTAAATGAATAGACATTTTTAGCTGTCCCTTGGGGTGCAACCTTTAAATGAAAAGACTATGTCCATATTAATTTGTTCAGTATTAGAAACATTTGGCATCCACTACTTACCATTAGCTCTTAATGATCTACTTTAGATTGCAATCTACCGTTTGAGAACTTCTGGTGTACACTCAAGGGTAAAACTACTGATGAATACTTTATGAATAAAGGTAATACAATCTGAGAATAATTCAACTCCCTACTTGTTGTTGAAAATACTATATTGTCAAAATTGATACCAGAGAAATGAAATCTGTGCTCACAAAAAATATAGTGAAAGAAGGGAAGAGAGCTAAATTACCAGCTGACCTATTATGATACACAACAGTTCAGACTCCTCTACTATAGGAGGATAGATCCTATATTCATGTGCAAATCCGAATAATCTTCTGGTGCATGATATTTCAAAAGTTCAGTCCAACACAGATAGTTTTATATTAGTGTTTATCTGTGGTTAATAAGATGGTAAATTCCCATGTACATATTACAAATAAAGATGATAAAGATGGAATAAATAAGAAAGGAAAAAGTCCAGCAACAAAGAGGTAAGATATCTAGGTACTCCTGGAATGTTTTCTATACCATTTAATGTCTATGAGCACTGTTACTACTGTAACATATTCGTCATTATAAAATGGAGAGTGAGATGCTATATATCTTTAGGAATGCATCTACTAACCACATCATGCAAGATAATAGCTCACTGCATGATAGGCAACTGCTATAGTCATTGGCTGCATTCTATGCTTCCATTCCCCTCAATGGCACTGATGGTAACCTCTGCATCTCTGTTGCAATCCTCAGACTGTGCAGCTCATACTTCCCTGGTGAGGTGAACAGTACAGTTGATGATGAGAATGCAATATGTGAAGTGACAAGTTATTTGTAATTTAGCAGGAGTGGCTGGACAACCAGCAAGAGTGGATTCAGGAAGTGACATAAGAAGAAAGAGCTGTTATAGAGTCATCAGCATTCATGGTGGAGGGGGAAACAGACACAGTAATGACACAGGAGTGCATTTCCAATGAAGGATTTAATGCATTGTCGATTACTCCCCGCTGCTGTATATGTTACACATGGAAATGAGACTCACAGCAGGTTATACTCACCCCCGATTTGCATTGACTACTAACTTAATTACGTCTATGCATGATGTGCTATTATATTAACTATAAGCTGCCTATCTCTATGTGGATATTATGTGCATTATCCCAATGTTTATGTGGAATATATATTAGTGACCCTACTCCATCAGGGTGCATTTTATATTGATTATGTTGATTTAGGAATCGTGTATTGTTTATGGATGACAATTGTTATTATTGTGATTAAATTTGGATACTTTTTGATTATTGTTGTGTGCTATTATTGGATCTTCTCTTTTTCCTTTTTGTATTTATGATGTATTCTGGCCCTAAGCAGTGCACCACATGCAATTGATGGGAATGATTATATACAGGTGATACTGAGTGTGTTCTCAAAGTACATAACGTTTGATTACAGCCTGTATATCATCCAACCAATGAATAACTATGTAACTTAGCTTCTCGGTTTCTTTTTCGGCTGTTCTCCTTAACCCTTTGAGTGCCAGAGGGGTACACAGTGCATTGAAAAGCAATGCATTGCACAACCCTCTGGCACTCAAAGGGTTAAAACAGTGGGAATCCTTGCTGTCAAGGGCAAATAATTTATTTGTTATCATTATAGATATCACGATAAACATCAACACTCCTCCTTTTTAGCACATGATAGACTCACTCCTTGGCACCTCTCTTCCAATACATTTTATGTCTATAACTAGCTTCTTTATCATCACTATGACTAATCTTAGTGCTAGGTCTTTTCTTGTATCCTTGTCTTTTGTATTCTAGGAGTGAAGGATATTTATACAGAGCTGCCCAGTTATTTTATTTCTGCATGACTATTTTTGTTTTAATCTAATTGACTAGCATGATTCAGTCTACTAGCCCCACACACTGACAAGACCAACAAGGTTGAAACATCTGTCTCTAGGTAGGTTTAATGAGTCCTACATTTCCAAACCATGCTTTGTGGAATAAGCTGTGAAAGCAACAAGATTAAATTAAGGGAAATCAGTACGAGTATAAGTTTGGAATTGAAAAGAATAACTGCACTGTATGCTCTCACTTGTATTTTGCTGTAAGCAATTCTGGAAATGGTGCAAAACTAGGAAGCGGGTCATTCTAATCTGTTTCAGATACGTAAATGTACATACATACATATATATGTATATATGTCTAAATTAGGAGAGATTCAGCTCATAAGACAAAGCATATTTAGATTAGGTACTTGCTAAAAATGAGGTACCTTGTCGTTGGTGGCAAGCTTAGCATTCTATGGCCATATGACGTAACTAAATCCTCACCTTTAATATAGTAGTGATATGCAGGCATAATACGGCAGAGCAAAGGGATAATGGTGATGAAAATTTGGATGTGCACCAAAATTTTGTGTATTTGCTTTTAGATATTTTGGTCAAAATTGGTTGCAAGTTTAAATGTGTTTTTTTTCTTTGAGTGTGCTTACCAAAACCTGGACTGGAATTATCCAATAAATTAATTCGCTAAAAAGTGTGTAACAATGCAGTCATGCGCAGTAGAGACTGCCCACGCCGAGGCTGATACAGAGCTGGACTTCTGTATCAGCCGTGGCGTGGGCAGTCTCTACTGTGCATGACTGTCCCGCGACCGGCTGGCAGTGGCACTGTGGCACGTGTAACGGGCTCTTCAACTAGGATATATATATATATATATATATATATATATATATATATAGTGTGTAAATTACCCAATAAAATTTCCATGAGAACTTGGTAATTTCCTCCTATGCTTTCTAAAGCCATGAGAACGTTCTACTGTGCAGTGAGGTTTTGGTACTCTGTGTACTCAATCAAAATACACTATTACTCTTCATAGTGTAATTGTAATGTTATATTATAAACAACATATACAGATATACTATTAAATTATAATAAACATAATTCATAAAGAAATGAAAGGTTGAATTTAAAATAGTAAATGGTGGTGATTATGTGATACATAGGAAGGAATGTTAGACAAATTATATGCAGTATGTATGATTCCAGTGTCAATTATTAATCAACTATCATAGCACTGGTTTCAACTCTCATAGTTGGTCTCAACTGTGCAAATCCCTCCTCCTCCTTTTCCTTAGTGCTGTTACCAATCATTACTACTAGTGATGAGCGAGCACCCCAATGCTCGGGTGTTCGGGTGCTCTGACCGAGCACCCCCTGAGGCTCGAGTGCTCGGCCGAACACCCGAGCCCCATTGAAGTCAATGGGAGGACTCGAGCATTACACCAGGCACCCCCTGCTCTGATGAGGGGAGGGTGCCTGGTCCATAGGAAAAGGGCAGAAAATGATGGAAACACCACAGAAATGGTTCAGGGACAGCATAGGGAGGATGTCTGGATGCATCTTGGACTCCAACATCGCTGCTGGGAACGATCTTTCGCCCGTAGTACGCCATTTTTACAGACTGACCATAAAACACACAAAAAGGAAAATAAAAACGACTTTAGGCGAAAAATTGTTACCAAACAATATTTGCTGTATATTTACTTGTATATCATCTGCAAATTCTCCCAAAAATTTCCTTGGTTTTCGGAAGTGAGGCCATGATTAAGAGGGAAACGTGCGCAGAGGCAAATTCTCCCAAAAATTTCCTTGATTTTCAGAACTGAGGCCATGATTAAGAGGGAAACGTGCACAGAGGCAAATTCTCCCAAAAATTTCCTTGATTTTATTGAACTGAGGCCATGATTAAGAGGGAAACGTGCGCTGAGCTGACCATCTAAAACATTATGGGTGAGGGTCTGCTGCAGAGCTGACCATCCTAAACATTATATGCGAAGGCCCGCTAGTGAGCTGACGCTATAAAACATTATATGAGAGGGCCCGCTAGAGAGCTGACCCAATAAAACATTATATGAGAAGGCCCGCTGGTGAGCTGACCTATATAAAAATTGGCAAACAGGGCCCGCTGGTGAGCTGGCCCTATATAAAAATTATATCACAGGGCCCGCTGGTGAGCTGGCCCTATATAAAAATTATAGCACAGGGCATATGGAAGAGGAGGAGGAGGATGAGAAGATTAAGAGTCAACCATATACCCGTTTTTTGGGTGGAAGGGGTGAATGGGAATACAGAGTATTCACATCATTGTAAATAACATATATAAAGTGAGTTTATGTTCCCCCGGGGCTTTCCTCCAGTGGAGTGGAGAAGTCAGGGGAAATCCAGGCCTTGTTCATTTTTATAAGTGTCAACCTATCAGCATTGTCGGTGGAAAGGCGGATACGCTTATCTGTTATGATGCCACCAGCAGCACTAAATACCCGCTCAGACAGAACGCTGGCGGCAGGGCAGGCCAGCACCTCCAATGCGTAGAGTGCCAGTTCATACCACGTGTCCAGCTTGGACACCCAGTAGTTGTAAGGCACAGAGGGATCATTGAGGACGCTGACACGGTCTGCTACGTACTCCTTCACCATCTTCCAAAACTTTTCCCTCCTTGTGACACTAGGCTGCGCATCAGGGTGAGGGTGCTGGCGGGGTGTCATGAAGGTGTCCCACGCCTTGGAGAGTGTTGCCCTGCCTTTCTCGGAACTGCTGTGTGCTCCCCTTTTCTCCCCTTCTCGGTTGGCCAAGGTAGCACGTACTCTGCCGCCAGCGTTGTCAGATGGAAAATTTTGGAGCAATTTTTCGACAAGAACCTTCTGGTATTGCAACATTTTGCTTGTCCTCTCCACCGGAGGAATGAGAGATGAGAAATTCTCTTTGTAGCGGGGGTCCAGAAGGGTGAACACCCAGTAATCCGTGTTGTCTAAAATGCGTACAACGCGTGGGTCACGGGAAAGGCAGCCTAACATAAAGTCAGCCATGTGTGCCAGAGTACCAACAGTCAAGATTTCGCTGTCCTCACCAGGAGGATGACTCTCAATCTCCTCATCCTCTTCCTCTTCCTCCTCTTCTGCCCACCCACGCTGAAGAGATGGAACTAAAGTTCCATGGCTACCCTCTGTAGCGGAGGCAACCGTGTCTTCCTCCTCCTCCTCCTCCTCCTCCTCCGCCTCCTCCAATTGTCGCTGAGAAGACGAAGTGAGGGTGCTCTGGCTATCACCTTGTGTAAGCTCTTCCTCCCCCATTTCCACCTCTTCCACATGCAAAGCGTCGGTTTTAATTGTGAGCAGCGAGCGTTTCAGTAGACACAGAAGTGGGATGGTTACACTGATAATAGCGTTATCGCCGCTCACCATCTGTGTCGATTCCTCAAAATTGCGTAAAACCTCACAGAGGTCTGACATCCATTCCCACTCCTCACTTCTGATTAGAGGAAGTTGAACGGAGAGGCGACGACCGTGTAACAGCTGGTACTCCACTACTGCCCTCTGCTGCTCACAAAGCCGGGCCAACATGTGGAAGGTGGAGTTCCAGCGCGTGCTCACGTCACACAGCAGCCGGTGAGCTGGCAATTGTAAGCGCTGCTGCAGCTTCAACAGGCCGGCTGAAGCTGTTGATGACTTACGGAAATGTGCACACACGCGGCGCACCTTGGTCAAGAGATCATGCACATCGGGGTAGGTTTTTAGAAATCGCTGCACCACTAAATTAAATACATGCGCTAGGCATGGTACGTGTGTGAGCTTGCTGAGCTCCAAAGCCGCCACCAAGTTACGCCCATTATCACACACAACCATGCCTGGTTGCAGGTTGAGTGGCGAGAGCCACTGCTCGGTCTGGTGACTAATCCCCTGCAACAGCTCTGAGGCCGTGTGCTGTTTGTCCCCAAGGCAGATCAGCTTCAGCACGGCCTGTTGACGCTTCCCCACTGCAGTGCTACACTGCTTCCAGCTACTGGCTGATGGGGGAGTGGCGGTGTGTGTAGAGAATTCGGAGGTGGAAACGGAGGAGGAGGAGCCAATAACGTAGGTGCTGGTGGAAACCCTGATGGAGGTAGGGCCCGCAATCCTCGGCGTGGGTAGCACCCGTGCCATCCCAGGGTCCGAGTCGCTCCCAGCCTCCACGACATTCACCCAGTGTGCCGTCAGGGAAATGTAGCGTCCCTGGCCACAAGCACTTGTCCATGTGTCAGTCGTTAAGTGGACCTTCCCAGTAACTGCGTTGGTCAGGGCACGGGTGATGTTACGGGACACATGGTGGTGTAATGCGGGGATGGCACACCGGGAAAAGTAGTGGCGGCTGGGGACCGCGTACCGAGGGACAGCTGCTGCCATCAGGCTGCGGAAGGACTCAGTGTCCACAAGCCTAAATGGCAGCATTTCGATGGCCAGTAATTTGGAAAGGTGTGAGGTTAGTGCTATGGCCTGTGGGTGGGTGGCTGGGTACTTTCTCTTGCGCTCAAATGCCTGGGGTAACGACATTTGGACGCTGTGCTGGGACAGGGAAGTGGATGTGGTCGCTGATGGTGCTTCAGATGCTACAGGTGCAGGGCGGGAGGTATGCGGGCCTGCGTCTTCGACAGGCGATTGGCCGGCACCGAAAACAGGGGAAGAGGAGGCAGTGGTGTGGCCTGCAGACACAGATGGGCGATCCAGGCGTTCCTCCCACTTACTACGGTGCTTGGATGCCATGTGTCGGATCATGCTGGTGGTGGTGAGGTTTCTAGTGTTCATGCCTCGGCTCATTCTGGTGTGGCACAGGTTGCAAACTACAATTCTTTTGTCGTCCGCACTTTCCTTAAAAAAACGCCATACCGCGGAACACCTACCCCTTGGCAAGGTAGATTTACGCAAGGGGGTGCTCCGTGGAACATTTGCGGGCCGGTTTGGTGCGGTCCGCCTTCTTTCTGTAGCCACACCACTGCCTCTTCCAGCCTGTTGCGGTGCTGCAGATGGCTCACCCTCAGGACTGCTGTCATCGCTCGGCTCTACACCTTCCCAGGTGGGGTCAGTCACCTCATCGTCCACCAAGTCCTCCTCCACTTCCTCACTCTGATCATCCTCCTCAAGTCTTGATCCCACCACATACTCAGTCATTGACAACTGTATAACATTCTCCTCAACAAGGTCTTGAGACGGAAATAGTGGTTGATTTAATGGCAACTGTGTCTCATCATCATCATCATCATCCACTACTTCCTTTGACCTTAAATGCCGTTCACATCTGTCATCTTCTTGTGATTGGGTAGCCTCTAGAGGTTGTGAATCAGGGCACAAGATGTCATGTTCCTCTGCAAGCGTGCTTGGAGAGAGGGTCAAATGAAGGATTGGTGATGAGACGAGCTCCTCACTATATCCCAGTGTGGGATCACTTCTTTGACCAGACCGTGTATGGTGGGAGGAAGGATGATCAGAGTGAGGATTATGTTGACCAGACTCTTGGCTACTGAGAGTGGACTTGGTGGAAGACAGGGTGGTGCTTAACCGACTGGAAGCAGTATCAGCTGTCATCCAACCGACCACCTGTTCGCAGTGGTCGGACCTCGAGAGTGATGTCCTGCGACGCCCTGTAAAATTACACATGAAGCTAGGTATGGTGGATGTCTTTCTTTCTTGTGCTCTGGCACCAGGCACAGTTTCTCCGCGTCCTGACCCGCGCCCTGAACTTTCAGGATCACGTCCACTTCCCCGTCCCTTTTTACCCGCCTTCTTCATCTTACACAGAATATGTGACTTTAATATTTGAGTTTGAAAACTTAACAGTATTTCTTATTATTCTGCAACTCTGCAGAGTACACAGAATAGGCTGCTAAACTGCGGTGAAACACACTGAATGGAATATGTGAGTTTAATATTTGAGTTTGAAAACTTAACAGTATTTCTTATTATTCTGCAACTGTACAGAGTACACAGAATAGGCTGTTAAACGGCGGTGAAACACACTGAATGGAATATGTGACTTTAATATTTGAGTTTGAAAACTTAACAGTATTTCTTATTATTCTGCAACTGTACAGAGTACACAGAATAGGCTGTTAAACGGCGGTGAAACACACTGAATGGAATATGTGACTTTAATATTTGAGTTTGAAAACTTAACAGTATTTCTTATTATTCTGCAACTCTGCAGAGTACACAGAATAGGCTGCTAAACTGCGGTGAAACACACTGAATGGAATATGTGAGTTTAATATTTGAGTTTGAAAACTTAACAGTATTTCTTATTATTCTGCAACTGTACAGAGTACACAGAATAGGCTGTTAAACTGCGGTGAAACACACTGAATGGAATATGTGACTTTAATATTTGAGTTTGAAAACTTAACAGTATTTCTTATTATTCTGCAACTGTACAGAGTACACAGAATAGGCTGTTAAACGGCGGTGAAACACACTGAATGGAATATGTGACTTTAATATTTGAGTTTGAAAACTTAACAGTATTTCTTATTATTCTGCAACTGTACAGAGTACACAGAATAGGCTGTTAAACGGCGGTGAAACACACTGAATGGAATATGTGACTTTAATATTTGAGTTTGAAAACTTAACAGTATTTCTTATTATTCTGCAACTCTGCAGAGTACACAGAATAGGCTGCTAAACTGCGGTGAAACACACTGAATGGAATATGTGACTTTGATATTTTAGTTTGAAGACTTAACAGTATTTCTTCCTATTCTGCAACTCTGCACAGTACACAGAATGTGCTGCTAAACTGCGGCGAAGCACACTGAATGGAATATGTGACTTTGATATTTTAGTTTGAAGACTTAACAGTATTTCTTCCTATTCTGCAACTCTGCACAGTACTCAGAATGTGCTGCTAAACTGCGGCGACGCACACTGAATGGAATACGTGACTTTGATATTTTAGTTTGAAGACTTAACAGAATGTGCTCTAATCTGCAACTTTGCACACTAAACAGAATGTGCTCTAATCTGCAACTTTGCACACTAAACAGAATGTGCTCTAATCTGCAACTTTGCACACTAAACAGAATGTGCTCTAATCTGCAACTGTGCACACTAAACAGAATGTGCTCTAATCTGCAACTTTTCACACTAAACAGAATATTTTTTTTTTTTTTTTTTTTGTTTTTTTCCCCCCACACACAATATAACCTGCTGCCCCCACACACAGTAGTCCTAAAAAGGACTTTTGGTTCTTTTTTGTCACAATTTTTTTTTTCCTCCCTACACTGCCTTTCCCTTCCTATCCTCAGCTCTCCCTGGCTCAGACTGAGCCGAACTCGATGGTCAGGTGCTATACAGCACCTGACCACGGGTTCTGGCCAGCCAATCATTGTAATGCCAGCAGCCAACATGGCTGCTGGCATTACACCGATGTCAGAGCCTCCCTGCACGTTTATTGGCTGCGCAGCAGCCGCAAAACGTGTGGGGAGGAGACCCGAACATGGCGGGCGAGCACATGCGGTACTCGTATGAGTACCGCCATGTGCCGAGCAGAGCGATGCTCGAGCCGATCCGAGCATCGGCCGAGCATGCTCGCTCAACACTAATTACTACATGTCCTGTATTCTTCTCTGTCTTATGGATTTGGTTCTACCTCTGCTACATGATACTCAAAAGATATTAAAAATGTAAGGCTGCAAACACTGCTGCCCTAAGGTAATTAACTATCTAAACACTTCTACTTAAAACACAACACTCATTGCACTCTTGCTGGTGGGATTTTCATACCTGGTGGATTTCCATGGCAGTACGCATGAGCGCAGGTTGCACACACACTGTTTTGTTTGCAAGTACACAGGTTGGGAATCATATCAGCCTAGAAAACAATTATACTGAAAATATAGCTGTAACTATTTTACATGCAGGGGAGCCATTCTTTGGAGACTGAATGTTCATGTGCATCAGTTACCATTCTGAGAGCAAATCCCATAGAGATGTGCCAGAAATGTTAGACTGCTGCCCAGGGACACATTAATTGCTTTCTGAGATGATGATGTATTCTACAAAATGTTATGTTGTTGTTGTTGTTGTTGCTAATGCCAAAGTTTTGCCTCTACATTTCTCCATTTAATCATCCACAATGCAGTGTTCAATGCAATTGACAAGAATTTATTTATTTGTTTTCACAGAGTCTTTAGAGCAGGGCTCAAAATTTCCACTCGCTTCTAGCCAATGGCGAGTGAAAATTCAGCCCTGGCGAGTAGAAATTCAGCCCTGGTGGGTATGTTATGGCTTGCAGTGGCGAGTAACTTTTCAGGTCTGGCTAGTAGCAAAGGACTTCACATTGTAAGCCCAGCACTTAAGGACCTGGCACTTCAAAAAAAAAAAGCCCCATGGACACCAAGTTTCGGCTGTGCGTGCACGCACCGGTCCTTAAGGGGTTAAAGTTATGGGGTTAACATGTAGCAAGAAAGTATCCATCACTGTTTTGAAACTATGTGAGGATCCTGTTCAAAGCATGCTAATGTGATTCCCCAGCTGGTTCATGTCTATATTATTATATGAGTTATCAGCCGTGCTCTTCATTTTGTCCTGTAGCAAATACATTAGTGGAAGTATCTCACTGATGCCTGCACATACATAACTAACCAGCAATGTGGCCTCCTGAAAAGGGTTCAGGAGCTCACTTAAGTTACATATTTGCTTCCATTGACAAAGAAGCCTCCTCCAAAGCCATTCATCTAAGAACTGTATATTCACCTTGTTCTGATCATACAAATGTTCCAGAATCTACAATGTGGAATTCTACCTAATAGGAACCTTCATTTTAAGCTGGAAATTGGGGCAGGTTGTTATGTTATTGACAAGAATGTAATTAGTGTTGAGCGAGCGTGCTCGGCCGATGCTCGGATCGGCTCGAGCATCGCTCTGCTCGGCACATGGCGGTACTCGTCGAGTACCGCCATGTGCTCGCCCGCCATGTTCGGGTGGCGGGGATCTGTGCCGGAGGAGGCACAGATCAGAAGACGCTCCGCTGGACCACCAGGGACTGGAGGTACGGGGGCATTGCGGAGATGAAGGGGGCATTGCGGAGATGAAGGGGGACATTGTGGAAGAGGGGCATAGCGGAGATGAAGGGGGACATTGAGGAAGAGGGGCATAGACTCTATGCCCCTCTTCCACAATGTCCCCCTTCATCTCCGCTATGCCCCTCTTCCACAATGTCCCCCTTCATCTCCGCTATGCCCCTCTTCCACAATGTCCCCCTTCATCTCCTCTATGCCCCTCTTCCACAATGTCCCCCTTCATCTCCGCTATGCCCCTCTTCCACAATGTCCCCCTTCATCTCCTCTATGCCATAGAGGAGATGAAGGGGGACATTGTGGAAGAGGGGCATAGCGGAGATGAAGGGGGACATTGTGGAAGAGGGGCATAGAGGAGATGAAGGGGGACATTGCGGAGATGAAGGGGGGCATTGACCAGGCACCCTCCCCTCATCAGAGCAGGGGGTGCCTGGTGTAATGCTCGTGTCGCCCCATTGTATTCAATGGGGCTCGGGTGCTCGGCCGAGCACTCGAGCCTCAGGGGGTGCTCGGTCAGAGCACCCGAGCACCCGAGCATCGGGGTGCTCGCTCAACACTAAATGTAATGCATTGCCTTCGCTATAGGACCAGCTGAAATGTGCACAGATTTTGGTTTTATTACTGAAATGTCGCCCTCTACTTGGCAACCACCTGTGGTAAAGGTATTTATAAAAGTTATAAAAGTAATAATTTAAAGTTTGATTACCCATGAGTAAACCGAAAAGCTGATAGATGCACAGCTGGAAAGCCAGCAGTTGCTAGTCAAATATTAGCTAGACACAGTGACTAAGCATATTTAGGAACTGTACCAAGTAAGCTGCAGTGTTAGGGAAGATAAGAAATGGAACTTGTTTAAAACTGAAAATAAACGATTGGCACTCCAGCCCAGAGTGCTCAAGTCAAACAATGTCAGGACATGCTTCCTAAGACTTCTGCATACTTTTCTGGGAACAGCGCCCAGAGTGCTCGAGTCAAACAAGGTCAGGACGTACTGCCTAAAACTTTTACACAGGAACAAGAACTATCAGATGCGACCTGCGGTCTTGAGGTAACTTGGGAGTCTGGCCAACTCACGAGATGCGCTCAATGCTTAGGTCATAGCCTGATGGTGCTGCACTTATAAGATTATCGGGGGGCGACAGAGCTAGACTGCCCACCCACTTGTTATGTAACCCTATGGTATAAAAAGAATGGACTGATGTACAGCAGATAGCGTGCTCACTGAGTTCCAGAGGTATGGACGTGTAGCCCTGTGATGACCCAGGAGGATCATGCCTGCTGTCCAGAGACCCCATCGAAGTGCGGCAAGGAAAGATGCGGCAAGCATTTCTGGTAATGTAGATCTAATCTATCCCTTCCTGCTGTAGCCTAGAACACTAGAAGGATAGATATAGGATAATGTGATATGTGTTGAACTGTCTAACATCTTTTGTTATGCATGTGTGAGTAAATGGGATTTTGGTGTAATAAAACCCACCGTATCAGTGTGAAAGAGGTCCTTCACGGCATATGATTGTGCTGCTTCAAGACGCCCCCCCCTTTCAGGGGAAAGCAAGTGGGAGCAGTGATGTGCTAAACAAGAAGACCCTACCGTCCTCAGACACGTATGTTTTCTATCTAATGAGTTTGTAAAGTAAACAGTCACTAACTTGTCTACACAGAGAAGGGACTGTGTGACCCAATTATCACAAATTGTGGGGAAGTGTTACGGTTCAGTACACTCAGGCATGGTAGATGTTGGTAAAACACAATTTTATTAAAGCACACAAGGAATGGTGTAACCCTCATGGGTCCAGTAATAACAGCAATACTGACACAGGACAGGTTACAAGCTAGTTAACCCACACGGGTCCAGTATGGACATACAATCACAATACTGACACAGGTCAGGTAACTTTGAACGATACAGTGTAATAGAGTCCAATAAGGCCAGTGGAGCCACTGACTGATTAGCCCAGAATAGCGGAGGCCCAATGTCGCTTATAGGCAGCAGGAGGCGACAGTGACAGAACAGCAGCAGTAAACCAGCAAGGTTCACCTGAACGGAGGATGCAACGGTGGACGCCCACCGGAGGCTGCAAAAGGGCGAGTCAGAGCTCGTGCCAGGAACTGAGGCCCTACCGAGACTATCCACCACCGTGTGCCTTTTGCTACCCACGAAGGGTTAATGTGCGTATAGGTATAAAATGGAAGGCAACCGGAAGCGCCCAACTGTACCTATATGGGAATACCAACCGCACAGAGTACCGGAGATGTATGACACTGGGTAGCAAGTAGTGGAACAAGGCACCACCCCGGAGGGGTTAATGAACGCTATGGTCAGGACTCGGCAGACTACCAGATGCGCCCAACTGAACCCAAAGCGGAAGACCAAGCGATCACTAGAACGGTGTGGAGGAGCACTGACACACTGAGACTCAAAGCCCACGGACTAGATTGCACACGGTAACGGAGTACCGTAACACAGGGAGGCACAGTAACGTGAGAGATGTATACAGCAGTAGGTACTGCCAGGTCTTCGCCCAGCCGGGCACGGAGGAAGCAGGAACCACCGCCAAGCCGATTCGGTAAACAGTACAGCCAGGTCGGTACACAGAGCAGGGTCATCAGTCTCGCCGGGTCGGTACACGGAGCAGGGTCATCAGTCTCGCCGGGTCGGTACATGGAACAGGAACGTCAGCCAGGCCGGGTCAGAACAGGAAGCAGGAACGTCAGCCAATCCAAATCGGTACACAGAATCAGGAACAGTAACAAGAGCGTAGTCAGGCAGTCCGGGGTCATACACTGGTATCAAGAAGACAAAACTAGCGCTAGGCATCAGGTACACCACGAAAGGGCAAACGCTAAGTGACAGCCCAGGGTATAAAAAGGCTGTCACTGGGAGGATCTGTACAGTGCAGCCAATAGGAAGGCAGCAGTAACAAGATTGTCAGAATGTCACATAACCACGGACTCCGTGATAGGAAGTTGATGATGTTGAAATAGTACTGATTGTTATTGTATCCCAGTAAGGGGAAGGGGAAGGATAATTTTACATAGTATTGATTGTTATTGTGTTTTAGTACTGCTATATACAAGAGCCTGCTATGTGTGGATATGTTATGGTGTGTATTGTTGCTGTGTTGTTGAAGTGACTACTAGTAATAAACTTGTATTACTTGGTGTGGGTGTTCGGCTTATTCCTCTAATATCGATCCCAAAGGCACTTAAAGTGCCAGGCGCATTAGGTAATACATGCCCACTTCAAAAGGGTGATAAAAAATGTAAATGACCAAAATCACTATTGATTTAAATGGAGTTTTCGATCCAAAGCAATGGGTTGGTGATCACTCTTGCATTCAAGGTCTGAATTAAAATTCCATTTAATTCAATGAGAATTATAATTTTCCCACCATGGGTCAGTTGCTTAGCTCCAAAATAGACAGATGAATAAGTCCTGTGGGAGATATTATTATAAAAATGGAGAAAGTGTCTGTAAAATTGTCACAAAGTCACATAAAGAAATATATATACATTTAGCAACATTTTCACTAAGTGCTAATTCTAGTCAGTCAACGAGTGGAGTAGAAATGGTCTTGTCCAAAAATAAAGGCAGTTTTAGTGATGAAATTTTAGTGCCAGGTATAACCTGTCCTTAAAGTGGATGTGTCACCTATGGACAACATCCCCATAAAAGTTAGGTTATATATCACAAACAACAAAAAGGGTATTTATTTTTTTTATTTTAAGCTTTGATGTACAAACTTAACATATAAAGTCTGGGCTGCAGCTTCTTCCGCATAGACTGCAGCCCGACGCTCTGCCTCTGCTCTCCTCCCTGCTCCGATGACGGCGGCTTCTGTCTGTAAGCAGGAGTGCTCTCATTGGCTAGATATCGATCTCTGCCAATGAGATCGCTCCAGCTTACAGAAAGAAGCTGCCGTCATCGGAGGAGGGAGGAGAGAAGAGGCAGAGCGCCGGGCTGTGGTTTAACCGCAGAGAACCGCAGGCTACATGGAAGTAGCTGAAGCCCAGACTTTATAAGTTAAGTTTATACAACAGCAAGCTTGAAATAAAAAAATAAATACCTTTTCATTGTTTGTGATATATAATCTAACTATTATGGGGATGTTGTCCGTAGGTGACACATCCACTTTAATGGAAGAGCACAGTAACAAAATATTCTCAGATAGACATATTTATATACTTGATGTTATTTCTTTATAAATATGACCCGTCGTTGTGAATTTTAACGACCATTCTTAAACCTGAAGAAGGCTTTTTATACATCTCCCCCTATGTTTCTAGTTTATTTTATTTTTTCTTTTATATTGTTATGCTTTTCATTGCAGATAAATATGAATATGCTGAAATGTGTTGTTGCACTTGTGGTAACATAGTAACATACATAGTAACATAGTAAATTAGGTTGAATAAAGACACAAGTCCATCAATTTCAACCTTCTCCTCATACTCCAGTAATTTTTTAGCTTTCCTGCTACCAATTAAATTAGTCTTTATCAGACTTTCCTGATCTGCCAGCTAATAAACAGTATAACTCTGTATGCTCCCTTCGGAAAGAAATGTATCTAATCTTCTCTTAAATGTATCCATTGTATCTGCCATTACCACCTCCTTGGGCAAAGAATTCCACAATTTAACAGACCTTACTGTAAAAAACCCTCCCTCTGCTGAAGTCTAAACCTCCTTTCCTCTAATCTCAAGTGTTGTTCCCTGGTCATCTGATCAGGCCTTGGAATAAATAGCTCACCGCAGAGATCCTTGTATGGACCTCTCATATATTTGTACAATGTGATAAGGTTTCCTCTTAGTCGCCTTTTCTCTAGAGTAAATAAACCAAGTTTGTTTAGTTGTTCCTCATACGTCAAGTCCTCCATTCCCTTAATTAATTTTGTTGCTCTTCGCTGTACCCTCTCTAGTTCTAGTATATCCTTTTTCAGAACTGGTGCCCAAAACTGCACTGCATACTCAAGGGGAGGTCTTACCAATGATTTGTACAATGGCAAAATAATGTTATCCACTCTTGCTTCAATACCTCTTTTTATGCAAGACAGGATTATGTTTGCCTTTGCTATTGCTGTTTGACATTGGTCACTGTTTCCAGGTTTGTAGTTGACAAGGATACCAAGGTCTTTCTCTAGCAACGAGTCCCCTAAAATGATTCCATTAAGTTTATAAGTAGCCTTGGGATTATTTCCTCCCAAATGCATGACTTTACACTTCCCCACATTAAACTTCATATTCCATTTGTTTGCCTAATCTGCCATTTTATATAAATCCCTCTGTAGAGAGCAATTATCCTGTTCTGAATTAATTACCCTGAATAATTTAGTGTCATCTGCAAATATTGATAATTTACTTTCTATATCTATTTCTAGGTCATTTATAAACATGTATATGTACATAAATTGCAAATCCACATAGTGTTATAAATTATAACTGAAATGTTATATTCTAATGAATAATTATTTTCATGGTTTAAAGCTCTGATTTCACTTGATTTGCTTTGGCAAAATTTAGCGGCACCAGAGAGTGGATTAAACACAAGCACAATAATAGAGTTCCAAAGTATTATCTAGGGGAATCTGAGCCAATCACTATCAGGAAATGCTGTTGTGCTTAGTTTATGGAATCAGCTGTGCTTGATACACTGCCATGTTTCAGAAGTTTCTAGCGAGGGTATATAAAGATCTCGTTTTGATATGATAGCAGGAATCCAAATGAAAGTTATTAAATCACACTGCAAGTACTTAGTCCCAAGCAAGGGAGTTGTTAGATTACCAAAAGTCCCTGGGCTTGGGCCATCCTAATACATTTATTAGAGCTGTCACCATATATATTGAAATAGAATCTGCACAAAATTTAAAAATTTCCAGTCTCCCTCTTTAACCTTTAGGTGGTTGAATTATATGCAGGACTCTCAGCTCCAATGGTGTTAAAAAATGCTCAACAATTGCTCAAAACCAGCCCATGTGCCTCTTGCTCTCAATATAGTCAATACTGGAACACAGCTATAATAAAAAAACAAAAAACAAAAAACAAAAAACAAAACAACCAGAGTGATACTCGCTATGCTGTAAAAGTACTAGGTTTGTAATAAAGCCAACCACCTGAGTGTATTTGTGCCTTCTAGTGTCCTCCATGTCTTAATCTCAGAAACCATAAAGGATCAAATTAACTGTTTTATTACAGTAGAATGAGTGTCTGCTATCCATTTTTTTGTTACAAGTACAAGCATGGAAATCCATAACAGCATTTACCAATTGGTTAACTCCACCCAATCAGCTTACAGAACAGAGAACCAATGAAAACAAAAACTGACATCATAACAGAGGTCCCTTCTCTGTTGCCTGTTTTCTTTTTCTCTGTCCTTTCAAAATGAATAGATGTGCGTTGTTGGTTCCCTCTTTAGGAGGTTCCATCCTATTTTGTGGCCCAGCTGACAGTTTCATTCTGTTGTTCTCCTTTTGATGACTCCAGTGCATTTAGATCATTTTTATAAAGAGGGAATACTGGGAATGCTGCTTTTTCCAGGCCCAGGTTGCATCACACAGCTGCATTATTCCATGCAGAAAATATAAGCTGGTGTGGCATTTTTTGTGGTTTATATTGTCCCAGTGTGTGTGTGTGTGTGTGTGTGTGTATGTGTGTGTGTGTGTGTTTCTGTTATGTCCTGGCCTTGCATTGCTTGCTTGCTGTCGCTGTCCAGCCCCCCGCTGGCCTTTGGGTTTCCACATCACATTCTAGGCCTCTTGGGCCTTCTCAGCTGTCTTTCACTGACTTTCCGCTACTTCCACATTTCTCACTATTTAGGAGGGGGCATGCTTAGCTGTGAAGCATTAGTATAGTGTCCCTAAGTATAGTTGTGTTTCTAGTTCCAGATTCTTTGTTTGATCTCCTGCGTATGACTTTGCTAGCCTTCTAACTTCATCCCTGCTTTCTGTATCGGCTCTGGTCCTGGATTCCCGTGTATGACTCAGCTCTACCTTCTGACTATGTATCCAGTCTTCTGATGTTGGCTTATTTCTTCTGTTCCCTCGTGTACGACCCTGCTAGCCTGACTGTTTATTGCCTGCTGAAATGGTGCTGTCCATCTGATCCTCTGTGTATGACCCGGCTAGTTCACCTTCCTCTTCTGGATTTCCTCAGTGTCCAGTACCCACCACTCTGTTGGTCATAGTAAATGTATTTCTGTATACTATTGGAGTTATTATTCTCCCTGGGGATAGTGGTTGCCTAGTTTAGCTTTGAGGGGGTTATTTGGGGGCTCCTCCGGCTCCTCTGGAGGGGGCCACATGATCTAGCATTGCAGCAAGCACCTATATATGGCTAAGCCACAGTACAGTCCCTTCTCAGCCAACTTCCTCTTTTGAGCCCCGATCCCTAGCACCGCTCCCTAGCATCTGGCATTACTGTCCCTTGTTTGAGGAGTCTACCCTTCACCTTATGTATAGTGGGGTCCTGCATTATATCCTTAGTATCACTTGTGTTGTTGAAGTTTCTTCTCTAGCAGGATGTAACATTTGCTTTTTGTTGCTTTGATTTGCAGCGCTGTGGTGTTTGTGCTTTTTCAAGTAGCAGCTGTACTTTCACACCGTGGCAACTGAATGCTTTGATGTAGCGTGCATGTTTTACGGTACTGCAGAATGCATGTATTTTGACACATTGTGGCGCATGTGCACTTTAATGCAGAATGTGCACTTTAATGCGCCATGGTGCATTTTACATTTGACCCGGAGTTTGCACTCTGGCTTTCTGTGAATTGTGTTTGATTTTAAGCAATGTTTGCGCTTTGTGCACTTTGATGGAATGTGTGCACTTCAGCAAACTGTGTAGTGTGTGCCTGTGTGAACATGAGATGAAATGGGTGTGTTTGACATTCTGTGGCATGTGTGCACTTTTGAGTACCCTGTCGGTGTGTGCACATTAATGCAATGTATACTATTTCACACACACATTAGCTTCCATGTATGCTCTGGTGCTCTGTGAACTGTTTGCTCTTGAATGCAAAATGTGCCTTTGGTACAATGTGTATGTGTTTTGATGCAGAGTGTGCATTATTCCATGTTTAGGGTCCTGTGCTTTGGAGTACACTTTACACTGTTGCACATTGTTTTTTGGAAGTTGACACTATGTCTCATGAGATTCCCTTTGCATTTGTTTGAGTTCTGTGATGATTTCTGACCTCTTCAAAATCAGTTTTTCTGTTACTGTGGTTGGAACCGCTAGTAATTTTTCAGATTCTAACCTGCCATTTTCAGTGACATTGTGTACTCTTGTATTTGGGTTAAGGCTTCCTTGCACGTTATATATTGCTTAGCCTTTTTTTCCTGGTCTAACTTAGGATTTTGGTTTGCTTTCCTTTAACCCTTTGAGAGCATTGCAATGAGTTAGATACCTCTCTGGTACTCAAAGGGTTAAGTAGTCCATGTTTTATTATGCTGTCCTCTCCATCCTCCTAAGCAGTGTTGAATAGATAGCCTTTTTTAAGCCTCCAGGTGGTTAGACATTTTCCTTCTAAAAGAGTGAGTAGGTGTGGAAGATGACACTATTCAGTTCATGCTTCAAATATATCTCAGATTGTGGAAGCTTGCATCTGCCAAAACATTGACCACACACACACAGACACACACACACACACACATATATATATATATATATATATATATATATATATATACACAGTCATGTGAAAAAAAAGTACACTCTCTCTATAGTTTTATATATCTGGACATAATAACAATCATATGTTCCTTAGTAGGCCTAAAAAATAGATAAATACAACCTTGGATGAACAACAACACATGACATATTGCACAGTGTCATGATTTATTTATACCCCTACTGCTTCCATAGGAATTAAGATGCCAAGTAGCAGACAGGTGCTGCTAATAAAATACCCTTGATTAATTGATCATCAGCACGTGTGACCACCTCAATAAACGCCTAAGATTTAGCAGTTTGCTGGTCTGGAGCATTCAGGTATGTGTTAACAAATGCCAAGGAGGAAAGACATCAGCATTGATCTTAGAGAAGCAATTATTGCTGCCCATCAATCTGGGAGGGGTTATAAGGCCATTTCCAAATAATTTAACCCCTTAAGGACCAACGGTCCTGGGGTGTGTGGTCCTTTAAGGACCAGATAGGAAAGTTTGATGTGCCATCACTCGTGACTGATCACGTATGCCGGCACGCCTAACAGGGGACTGAAAGAGATCGCTTGCGGTGAGTATAAGTACATGACGTACCAGGACTGTCACTGGTCTTTAACTGCTGGACCAGCGTGATGGTCCAGGTACGTCAATGGTCCTTTAGGGGTTAAAGTCCATGATTCTACAGTGATAAAGATTATTCAAAAGTGGAAAACATTCCAAACTTCCTCCACAAAGATTTGAGAGGCTGAGAGACTGATAAAGTCATACAGAAAATGATTACTTCAAGTTAGTGCTACTAAAAGTGGTTCTACAAGCTATTGAATCATAAGTTGTACTTAGTTTTTCACTCAAGGAGTCTCCATTTTGGCTTTATTTTTGTTAAATAAATCATGACATGGTGTACTATATCATGTGTTATTGTTCATCTGAGGTTGTATTTTCCTAATTTTTAGACCTGGTAAGGAACTACCTGTATATTTAAAGTGATAGTAATGTTTCACAAAAACAGCAGCTCTAATTAATCTTCATAGCAATTGAGCCATAGACAGTGTTATTTCAATACTGTTAGAGTGGTAGTTCAAGAGTAATTGAACGATAAAGTTTTCCTCTCCCTCCCTTTTTACCTAGTGTAAACCCCCACTCCTCAGATGTGGAATCCAATCCATAGACCAGACAGCTCACATCAAGGGTCAATATTCTACTGTGAGAACAATGAAAGCCCTGCCCCCATTGACAGATTTTCAGGTTTTTCCCTTATCTTAATTGAAGATTGTTCCTCTCTGCAATCTACTTGGACACTCCCTGCTGCTCTGAGGTGAACAGTGTTATATCAGTAGAAGGGGCGGGAGGAGAATACTTTATCATTCAATTACTTTTGAACTACAACTCTGACAGAATTGAAATAACGCTCTTCAAGGCCCAAATACTATGATGATTAATTAGACCTGCTTTTATTATGAAACATTACTATCCCTTTAAGTGATACATCGACTTCCACAGTTTTCCCTTAGTAAGTGCTTACAAGTATTAAAGGGATAGTAATACTTAAAATGTAAAAAAAAATATGTTGTAAGGTTTATCCCCTGAGTAAAACAAGAGTACTCCCACTGCTGAAAGGTGTTTCATTCCAAAGTTATTAATTTTCAAAGTTGACATTTTTAGGTGCAATATCACAGTGGCCTGAAATTGTACAGTGGTGCTGTTGCTACATGATCCTATGGACAGCTCTGGTCCCGGGACCATAAATCTCCATAGGATGGTGTAGCAACAGAGCCATTGTACAATTTCAGGCCACTGTGATATTGCACCTAAAAAATTCAACTTTGAAAATTAATAACTTTTGAATGAAACACTGTTCAGCAGTGGGAGTACTCTTGTTTTACTCAGGGGGATAAACCCTACAACATATTTTTTTACAATTTAAGTATTACTATCCCTTTAAGTGCATGGAGGATAGAAATACAGAGAGGTAGTATTGTCTGGTACCATGTAGGTTAGAACCCGAATCTTTAATTTAAGGACAGTGACTGACAGAGGGGAGCTGTGTTAACATAGCAATGAATAAGGATGACTAACCTTGCAGAAACATTCCATATAGAATAGAAGGGGGAAAGTAAGGATTGAGCAAAGCCAACTGGGAGAGGGTTGAAGTAAACAAGACAGGAGATGATAAGGTATGAATTCTGATTATAACCCTTTCAGTGCCAAAGAGATATACAATGCGATACCTCTCTGGCACACAATGGATTCATTTTATCTTGTGTGAGAAAGTGATGGATGCATGACACCTGAGATGAAAGCAGAAAGATTTGGTAAGAGCTTGGATGTGGGAAATGAAAGAGAGGACAGAGTTAACCCATTAACTGCAATGTGTTCCATACCCCTCTGGGACTCAAAGGGTTAAAGATGACTCCAAGGCCGTGAGCTTGTTTGGACAGAGTTATAGAGGAGTCATTTGAGATACAAAGATCATTCAAATAATAATTTGTGATTGTAGATCACCAACTTTTATCTGAATATTGCATGCCAGGTTCACTTCCAGGAATGTTAATGCTGCATAAATTAAAATCTATAGTTTGGCATCATGACTGCGCCTGCTACAGGATACGTAACACTTCCTCTCTTGTTGCCGCACACACTTGTTTATATAAACATAAGGTGCTTCAGACTTAATTCTTTTATGACCAAAAACCCACTTCCAAGTCGATCACACTTTTCTTAAAACTTCACTTTAATTACAACATTGTTAAAAAACATCCATCATTTCAGTCCTCAACAGGACTTTCTTCAAGGACAGGACTGAAACGTTGGACTGTTTTTTTAACAATGTTGTAATTAAAGTGAAATTTTAAGAGAAGTGTGCTCAACCTACTACAGCAGGGTTCAAAATTTCCACTCGCCACTAGCCAATGGCGAGTGAAAATTCAGCCCTGGCGAGTAGAAATTCAGCCCTGGTGGGTATGTTATGTCTTGCAGTGGCGAGTAACTTTTCAGGTCTGGCTAGTAGCAAAGGACTTCACATTTTAAGCCCTGTACTACAGGATATTCATTTGTCATGATAGAGACCACATACTGTATATTTTCACTTGTTCTCTACACAGTAATAAGAATCCTGAAAGGCGCCTGGCATGCAGTGAAATCTGCAAACTGATTTGAAACATATTGAAAAAGAAAAACAAATACTAGTTTCAACCCTTTGAGTGCCAGAGGTGTATCCATCACTTTGCTTTGCATTATAATGTATTGGATACCTCTCTGGCACTCAAAGAGTTAAATATTTGTACCTTGCACATCTGTTGTTAAATGAGCACCTTACTTTTATTTGAGCAATCTGCCCCCAAAGTGAGGCCAGGGTTCTAGGAAGACCTAGAGCAAATCAGTCGTACCATAGGGCACAGAAATGTCCAATTGAATTATTTGGATCTGTTAACCCTGTGAATTCTGGAGAGTTCTCCAATGCACTGCTTTACAATACATTGGAAACCTCTCTAGCATTCAGCAGGTTAAAAGTGCAATTAAAATCAGTAGGATTGTTATTAATGTTAGTGCTTTCCTATGGTGAAGCTGGCTTGTTCCAGAATTACTCTAGTTCTTATTAGTAATACATCTGACTTTGTATCTTTCGGCAGAAAGAGAGCACACACTTTGTTTTATTTAGTGTAGTTTATATTGATGTCCCACTACTGTTCTGAATTGTTTCGTTTTGCGACACTCATTTTTATTAACTGACTGACAACCCATCACAGAGCATCTGTTCAGCCCTGGACACAATATACCCCTAGAGTATATTGTAAGGAGAATACTTACAGTGTCTGTTCAATGAAGGTTCTTGTTATGTAACTACAGTGATTGTCTTTCTGGGGGATGCCTACCAGGAGGTCATGCTGGGTGGCCTGTCTAAATCTGTTGTCAGGCTGTCAAGAGTTCAAATCTCCATTCCTGTATTACCCAGGCAGGGAATCCTTCCCTCACCACTCAACAGAAGTGCAACAAGCAAAGAACGCACCAACCAGGATCCAAACAACTAGAAATCCTTTGTGTTAACCTCTCCCAGCTGGGAAGATAACATTTGATGTCAATAGTAACATGTAATTCTCTATCTCAAACTATGCATTTGAAAGCTTCCCTTCTCGTGACTGTTTCGTATGTATAATTATAGTCTAAAAACTCTACGGCAGTAAGAGAAAATCCAGTTTAGCTAAATTAAAATATTAATATTTGTTCATATTGTATTTACTTTTGATTTCAATTTATGTTTTAATTTTGAATCTTACAATATTTATATAGATAAGAAAGACACAAAGTGGTACAAATCTGAGGTAAATTAACTTCACAATAGGTGAAAAATAAATATTGAAACTGATTTAATAGATTATTAACACCAAAAAAATGAACTGTATAACTTTAAATATCACATACAGCTTGCGTATGTAAAAATGAATTAGGCATGTATTACATTCCAAAAATATAATCATTGCTTAACATGTGTAAATTGTCTTACATAGTAACATAGTTGATGAGGATGAAAAAAGACATGCGTCCATGTCTATGCCAAAACACCCCTGTTGATCCAAAGGAAGGCAAAAAAACAACCTGAAACCATTTCCAATTTAGCCCCATGTGAGTAAAAAAATACCTTCCTGACTCCAAATGGAAGTCAGATAGTTCCCTGGATCAACAGTCTTCTTCAGAAACAACATTAATTTAATCTTTTGAGTGCCAGAGGGGTATGCAACGCATTGCAACACAATGTGTTGCATGTCCCTCTGGCACTCAAAGGATTAATATTGTTTGTGCTGCTTGTAATGACAGATAAGAGCTAATGTCAGTTAATTTATTAGTACCCATTGCTCTTGTAGTCAGAAAATATGTTATCTTGTCTCAGCCCATCCACAGAGGATTCTGTCTATTCAAGTCCTGGGGTCTTGGAAAAGGGAGGAATGTCAGTACCCTTACAGCCTTACGACAAGATTGTAGGCCTCAGAAAACAAATGGAGAATTTTTACAGATACTAACATGAAGCATGGGGTATTTAACCCTTTGAGTGCCAGATGGGTAAGCTACTCATTGCATTGCAATGCATTGCACATCCCTCTGGCATTCAAAGGGTTAATCAAGGGTATGTATGTATGTATTTATGTATGTATATATATATATATATATATATATATATATATATATATATAACCCCAGATGATTTTTAGAGTTTAGTGTTCCTTTTACCCTTTGAGTGACAGAGGTATCCATCGCATCGCAACGCAACGCAGTGTGCCGGGTACCAACCTTGCACTGAAAGGGTTAAAAAAAGCCCCACTTAGCCCAATTTATACAAGGAGAAATGTAATTCCTACTTGCCTTTGCATTGTTTTAATAAGATAAAGTTACCTTGATGCTGACGCCAATAGCGTTGTATGTTCACAAGAAAAGTGGAGGGGTTCTGGGGCAAAGCAATTGCACTATAGGGGAGAAGTAAAATCCCTGCTGATTTAAATTGGGATTTTAACTCTCTGAATGCTATAGTGGTCAACACATACTAGAGAGTCTCCAATGCATTGCAAAGCATTAGAGACCTTTCTAGCATTCAACTGGTTAAAATGCCCATTTAAATCAATTGAAAATTGTGACATTTTTAGTTCTCCCCTATAGTGCAAGTAGTTTGCCCCACAGCTCCTCAGGGGAGATTTACTAAGTGGTGATAAAGTGTGCATTTTAACCAGTTGAATTTTAACCAGTTGACTTAAAGTGAAAATGACTTATCCAGTTATTCTATGGAGCCTATGCACTAAGATTTCTTCAACTTTGGAGAACTTAGTGAATAGGATCCATAGAATAACATAGGAACTGAATAAGTGATAAACTGGAGAAGTCATCTGTACTTGATCACCACCTTATCACCGCTTAGTGAATCTACCCCACCAACTTTTATTTTGAACATACGGCCCTTAATAATTTTGACATCAACTGAAAAATAGGTGGTAAACATCAAATACATCATGCACTGAGAGATAAGCTTTCCAGCTAGGGGATTCTATGGAGTTTTATGGTCCCGGGACCAGAGCTGTCCATAGGATCGTGTAGCAACAGCGCCACTGTAGAATTTCAAGCCACTGTGATATTGCACCTAAAAAATTCAACTTTGAAAATTAATAACTTTTGAATAAAACACCTTTCAGCAGTGGGAGTACTATTGTTTTATTCAGGGGGATAAACCCTACAACATATTTTTTTTTACATTTTAAGTATTACTATCCCTTTAAGGCCGCATTCCTCAGCCAGGCTACCATGGCACTTTAGTGAACCCTATACCAGTGTTGGGTGTCACAGATTACTTTGAAGACTTTGACAAAAATGTGTACATTGTGTCAAATTTATATTCATGGAAATTGTCATTCACAGCATGTTTGTGAGACCTAACTATAGTTATGTATTTTTACCTTCAATAGGTCCCTGTTAAATGACTTATAAAATAATAGGAGTTCCCTAACATTTTCAGAACAAGTGTTAGGGGTGCCTTGAGATAAAAAAAAAATTGAGAACCTCTGATTTATTTAAGGGATAAGTACAAATTGTCTATATCTCAACCTGCTGAGGTGAAGCTGTTCTCACTCAGGAGTCATTGAGAGATCACAAATACATTTTATGGTACTTCCAACCTTCAACAAGACCTCTGACTCTACATAGTTTTTGGGGCCATTGCTATGTTATTTTGGGAATCCTTGGATGACGTTATACAGCTGATGAAGGGAGGAGGGTAACTCCCACTCCTCCCAAAACATTAGGCTCCCCTTGGCACAAACAGTGTTAAGGAGAGAATTGTATGTATTAGTAGGTAGAAAATCACTTTCAGCGCCAGTTTCTACTGGTAATCATATTTGTACATTCTCCCCATTATGGTACTATTGATTTGTACTAGTCCTGAAGTGTCATCTTGTTACTCGCTATGCTTAATAAGCACAAGATACTCCATATTAGTCTAGAGGTGCTCAAACATGTCCTCAGCTTCCTCAGGAGTGCATGTTTTCAGGATCTCCTCAGTTATACACACACACTAGCACTAGCACTATACACAGTGTGGCAAACATTTTATTAACCCTTTGAGTGCCAGAGAGATATCCAATGTATTCCAAAGGGATACATTTTATTAAAAGTCAGACTTAATGGGGCTCCTGATGCCCCCCCCCCAACTACTGATCTCCCAGCCAATTCAGCTGGGAGATCAATAGAGGTGACAGGGGGCAAGAGAACTCCCCTGATTCCATTCTATGCAGAGCTAGATAGGAGTGGGCAGGATTGGCCTCCCTCATTATCATGAGAGAGGTTGCTGATCCAGCCCACTCCTACCTGAGTTCTCTTTCTCCCCTGGGTTGCCTCTATTGATCTCCCAGCCAAATAGGCTGGGAGATCAGTAGCTGAGTGCAGGGCCGGCCCAAGACATTGTGCTGCCTGGATCCAAGCATGAAATGCTGCCCCCCCAAAATCACTCCCACCAAAACATTCTCCAAATCTCCACTGATGTAAAGGGAGTTTTCAACCCTATTAATGCTGGAGAGGTGTGCAGTGCATTGTAAAGCAGCACAGTGGGGACCTCTCTAGCACTCAAGATGATAAAATCCCCATTTAAATCAAAGGGTGTTTTTATTTGCCCCCAGTGGTACATTTAGTTCATACCACAATTGCTCCACTTTGCTTATATTCATGAAACAGTTTATTGCACCTGGGAACATTCTGTAAGGATGCCTAAGAAATCAGGAAAGTCTTTGTCCTTGATTGGAAAGTAGACAACCGTAGAAGGAACACTTCCTATGAATCAATAGGATTTCTCCAATGTCCACAAAAATCAATGTTCTATACATGTCAGTACAAGCAAAACTTCTACTAGTATTCTTAATTCCACTCACCTAGCACCAACACTTCTAACTCAGATCATGCCAAGCAGAACCAAGAGATAAGGGATATCCCACCCACCCACCTGTTCTCAGCTGGCCAGGTGAGCATTGCTGCCAAGCGCCGATTGATTGGAGCTTGTATCAATCAGAACTGAAGCATCTGTCAGTGTGTGCAATCCTATCAGTGCTAGGTAGCTGGAGCATGACCCAGGAAGCTGGAGTATCGAACAGCCATCTTTATTTTGGGCGACTTGAAACACCAATGTAAAAAACGTTCTTTACATATTGGCCAGTTAACATTTTAGGTCAATAGAAAGCAAATCCCATCATTGCAATATATTGTTATATAGTGCCGTATTGTTTATTTTTGGGTGGGCAACAAAGACCTCCAGCTATTGTGGGAATACAGCTCCCACCATCCTCCTGCAACCGCCGATGAATGACTAGAGTCCAGCAGCAGCTGAGGAATCTCACACAACATTACTTACCCCCACATTATCCTATTCCCCATTATCTATTAATTTGGGTTACTGGTGAAGTAGTAATCCTTCCAAAGGATTGTGGGACTCATTTCTAACCTGCACCACAAGCCCATCCCCCAGGTAAGCTTACAGAGAGGGTGGCACTACAATGACCGCTGCTTCCTGCTTGTGAATGAGTCAGGCAAGGAAAAGATGAAAGGAGGCTGGTAGCACTGGGAGCAGAAGCAGCTCCAGACTGACCAGCTCCAACAGCGCAGCAAGTAACCGCTGCTCCTCCAGCTCTGTCTGCAGAACAGCCAGCGCCGGCCCACAGAACGCATGTCACTTCACTTAGCGCATATGCGAGTTAAGTAATCCACAGGGATCCATGTAAGGGCTGGCTCTGGATGGGGGTACCAGGAGGGGTTCTAATGCCCCACAACAAGGTCTGATTTTTAATAAAATGTAACCTTTTGAGTGCCACAGAGGCTTCACCCCCTGCCTCCTCCTCAGCCTTCTCAAACCCCTCCCATCCCATTGGCAGGCTTCTGTCAGTAAGCCCGCCCCAGGGTGTGTCTGCCACCAATCCAGAAACCCTTTTTGGGTTTACAGGATTTTATCATCAGGAAAAGCTAACTGCAGTTCACCTGATTAGTAAATGTACCTCTTTATTCCCATAAAACCTCTTTTATATCCCAGCTGATGTGTGTAAATAGCTTAACTCTTTGGTGCTCCTAGTGCTGGGAGATATCTTATCTAAGGAAAACTATACTGGCCTTATGAAGCAAGCAAATGATGAGCAATTCCATAGCATGCCAACTGCACCACAGGGAGGGATAAAATTCCCAAATCCATATTGATTTAAATGGGGCATTTATCTTTTTTAATGCTAGCAAGCTCTATAAAACATTGTGAGTCAATGAGTAGAGGCCACATTCAAGGCATTAAAGAAGCAGTAAATATTTTATAGGATTTTTTCTGGTGAATAAATAAAGGTACTCCCACTGCTGAGAGATGCATATTTCCAGTGTTTTTTT
This sequence comes from Rhinophrynus dorsalis, assembly GCA_037306005.1. NCBI lineage: Eukaryota > Metazoa > Chordata > Amphibia > Anura > Rhinophrynidae > Rhinophrynus > Rhinophrynus dorsalis. Next base: position 64,274,843 of record CM074718.1, read on the forward strand.
TACATTAGCAATGCCTTCTAGTGGTCAAATTCCAGTTATTAATTCTGTTACATTCTAATGGAGAGGAAAGTCAGTGACTTACAGTTCTCCATAGAATGTGGAAGAAACTGCTGAATCACTTCCTGTCAGAACAATCAGGAAGTAAACACAGTAAATTCACTTCCTGGTTATTTGAACTGTTATAAATGTTGAATAAAACAACTGACATCAGTTAGGGTACCCTTGTTGTACTCAGCAGAAAAAGCTCTATAATATAAATGTTTTCATAAAAAAAAAGTTTACTGCTCCTTTAAATCAACAAGAATTTGAAGATTTTATATTTGACCCTAGGATTCAGTTGTTCCTGTGTCAGAATTGCACGTTTTTGTCTTGCTGAATATCGCCCTATGATTCATACTTTTCCACGGGTTCGTTATAAAAAAACAAAAAAAATCCAAAAATTGTCTTTTTGAGTACCAGTTGGCAATGCTGCTAATAGGTCATTAACCCTTTGAGTGCCAGAGGGGTACTCAACACATTGCAAAGTAATGTGTTGCGTACCCCTTCGGCACTCAAAGAGTTAAATAGATAGATTTGATTTAATGTACTGCACCTTTAACCCCTTGAATGCTAGAGAGGTCTCTAGCACTTTGCTTTGCAATGTGTTTCAGACCTCTCTGGCATACAAGAGGTTAACAATAGACCCAAAAAAAAAATAAATTCAATATATTTCATAAACTGTATTTGCTCCCTTCAGTCTTTAAAAAAAATATATATACATAGAAAACTACTGCACAATGCAGATAATGGGAATATGATGTCATTAGGGAAGCATATGTTTATTTTTTAAAACCCAAGAGGGATTTCTACATGTGTTGAACAGTTCAGTTTCAGCCTTGATTCATTCATGTGACTTCTAGTGAATCATAAAACAGGTTTCACTTTCCTCAAGTGTTACTTGTAGCAATATGTATCATTTAGATCAGAAAATAGTTACACATCCTTTATTCTACACATAGACCAATAAGCAGGCTCTTATATTTCATTTGGTATGGGATATTGAATTACACTGTAAGCTTTGGCCTGTTGGGAACTCTTTCATATAGTTTAAGACCAAGATTTAACTGTAGGATATGTGAGCTCTAATCATGTTATTACAAGAGTCTAATTTGAAATCACTCTTTGCATTTAGTATTTAAAGTGTTGAATTAGCCATGTTCTGTTTATTTGTGGAATCATTTCTGACACCTATTCTCAATTAATCTAAATTCTTCGCTATGGCCAGATCTTTATTTGGAAATCATGCCCAAGTGGTCTGTGCAACATTATTTAATTTAACTTAGAATAACCCATATACAACCAAAATACAAGTCACTGAGCTATATACTGTATTCTTAAGGCGGACATGTCAACCAAAAAGGTTTGCTTTTTATTTATTTTTATTTTTAATTGTATTGAGTAAAGAGTAATACAATAATATGGTATGAGGGTTAACCCTTTGAATGTTCAAAGGGTTAATACACCTAGAAGCAAAACCAATACAGGAGGACTACACAAATATATCACTGATTACTGATTCAGTAGTTTCTGGCAGTATGACTCCAGACAATGCATATGGATACATTTTAACATTTACTCATCAAACCCTGGCCGACCATTTTACATAATTAGCATATGTGAGGGAAAATATTGGATATTTGGACAAGTAACATAAAATTGATACAGATAACAAAAAAATCTGATGCATTTGTCAAAGAGCTTCATAGTATTTGGGCCATGGAGAGTGTTATGTCAATACTGTCAGAGTTGTTGTTCAAGAGTAATTGAATGATAAAGTATCCTCCTCCCACCCTTTTACTGATGTAACACTGCTCACTTCAGAACAGAAAGTGGTGTCCAGATGACTTGCAGAGAGGGACAATGTTCAGTTAGCATAATGGAAAAACCTGACAAACCTGTCAAGGGGGCAGGGTTTTCATTGTTCTCACAGTAAGAAGATTGTCCCTTGCTGTGAGCTGTCTGGTCTGTGGACCAGATTCCACATCTGAGGGGAGGTGGCTTACACTAGATAAAAGGGGCAGGAGGGGGAAACTTTATTATTCAATTATTCTTGAACTACAACTCTGACAGTATTGAAATAACGCTCTCTATGGCTCAAATACTCTGAAGATTCATTGGAGCTGCTGTTTTTGTGAAACATTACTATCACTTTAACCTGATAGCACACTAGGAATTGGGAATAGCTTTTTGTGCCATTTGATGGGACCAGCTCCTAGATTTACATACCATAGTACAAGCAAGATTAGCCTCACCGTGATGTGTTAATGGTAGACAGGGAGACTTGATCCATTCACATTAATTATTGTTAGACTCATCTACTATTAAATAACTTTTCACATTTTTGATACAAGGAGAGCAGTGTACATATTTATGTAAAATAGGGAATTTCTAATATGCAAAAAAAGGCAAACCTCAACGGACTATGTAATGCACAATATTAAATTGTATCATCAGAGCAGCCACCGAGATTCTGCTGTCACAGAAAATAAAATAAAATAGAAACTGGAGGTATTGTTAGATCAATTAAATTTAATATCAGTTATTGGAGATACAATATTTAATATAGGATGCACAAGGACAATAAAGTAGTCTTCTTACACATATGAATCTATCTGTGTATTGACCGAGAGCAGTATGGATCTCCGCCTATTATAAGGGGGGAGCCAGTGCACTAAGATTTCTTCAGCTTTGGAGATCTTAGTGCATTGGCTACATAGAATAACATAGAAACTGGAGAACTGATAAACTGGTGAAGTTATCTCTACTTTATCACCTCTTTATCACTGCTTAGTGAATCTCCCCCCATTGTGATTCACTGTGGAGATAAACAGTCTGTGGTATAACTATGCTATTTGTATTCGACTATTGCCGCTCGGTGGGACATTAAAGGGATAGTAATACTTAAAATGTAAAAAAAAATATGTTGTAGAGTTTATCCCCCTGAGTAAAACAAGGGCACTCCCACTGCTGAAAGGTGTTTCATTCAAAAGTTATTAATTTTCAAAGTTGAATTTTTTAGGTGCAATATGACAGTGGCCTGAAATTGTACAGTGGCGCTGTTGCTACACCATCCTATGGAGATTTATGGTCAACTGACCAGAGCTATCCATAGGATCGTGTAGCAACAGCGCCACTGTACAATTTCAGGCCACTGTGATATTACACCTAAAAAATTCAACTTTGAAAATTAATAACTTTTGAATGAAACACCTTTCAGCAGTGGGAGTACCCTTGTTTTACTCAGGGGGATAAACCCCACAACATATTTTTTTTTACATTTTAAGTATTACTATCCCTTTAAGCCTTTGAATACAACCATCCCACACCATCTGTGTTTTTGAACCCAATTCTTTCCAAGCATTACTATCTGCTGATTTTATTCCACCACATATGCTAATTATGTTAAATGGTGGAACTGGGTTTCATGAGTATATTTTAAAATGTATCCATATGTATTGTCTGATGAAGCTGAAGCAATAGTCATTTATATATTTGTATATATGGTTCTGAATAAATATTATATATTTTTTATTTTTGTTTTATTCTCCTACTTGATTTGCCTCATTAGATCATTCTGGGTCTATCAGGAGTACTCGTTGTAAGTAATTTTCTTGGTAATTTCCTGCCCACCAGCCATACTCCCTGCAGCACCACCTAAAACAAAAGTGTCCCTCTTTGTCCATTTGAAATGTTGGGAGGCATACCGATACTGCCCAGCAATGCATTGTCCACCAACCTCCAGCACTGACTTCCTGTCTTATCTCTACATTACCTACTCCACTCACTTACACAGCCCAGCAGTGCATTGCTCACCCCCTCCCACAGCACAGAATGGTTTAAATGTCAGTGATTCAAGGAGGTAATGTAGGACTAAGAACAAAAATGCCTGCATTGCTTGCCTTAGCATAATTTATGCATTTAAATAACTCAAAAAGCTAACTTTCTGTACAAAAATGCCTCATGCTACATATAGGTGATTTTAAAGCTCTTTCAGAGTCACCAAAGTTGTTTATTAAACTAAAGATCTTTATGCTTCAAATAGTTTCTGCTAAATTACAGTGAAAATAAAAGATCTGCAGGTTACAGATAACATAGAATACATTTTAAGTCTGAATGCGGAAAGTTGTGGTATGTGCTTTTATTATCTGGTTGTTAATTTTTACGTGGAAATAAAACTGTAATGTGTGTGCGTACTTGTGTTAATGGTGCTTGTGCATATGTTTGACATGTGTAAGATCTGCTGATGGCCAGACCCTTAGGCCTGGAGGATGCAACTCTTCAGCTTTAAAAGAAACAAATCTGCCAGCAGTAAGGGGACCAGAACTCTCCTTTAATGCCGGAGGCTTATTAAAATGTCATTCTTCAGGGATGCACATGAATCAGTGAAATCCAGCAGTTTGTCTTTTCCATAAGATTTTTTACTTAACACTTTAAGGACAAGAGTGGTTTGCAGCACATAAGGGGTTATGCTCTAACGCAGGGCTGTCCAAGGTCAGTCTTCAAAGGCCACCAACAGGCCAGGATTTAAGGATTTCCCTGCTCTAAGATGCGATTAAAAGGTGATAAAGTAAAGATAACATCTCCAGTGATATCACTTCTCTAATCCTTGTGTTATTCTATAGTAGACTGACCAGACCTCACATTTAACCGGGGAGATATAGGAAACAGACATATTTCGGGACTGAACTGAAATCAAAGCAGAACCACAGAATGCATTTTTCATATGTGTCCCTGGTTAAAGGGATAGTAATGTCATAAAAAATAGTATTAACTTTATGGTAGATACAATTAAAAGAGAGTACTTGCACTTATTCGTATCTTTCAAACACTTATGGTTAATAAAGTTCTCCGTTCCCTCCCCTTTCTGCTTGACAAGGCGTAAAGCTATCAGAAGCAGATTCTGGTCACTTGACCAGATGCGGCTCTTCAGCAGCGCCGATATAACGTTATCTAAAGATAAATACTTAATCAGAATGGTCTACAATGTGTGCTTGCAAACCAGGCACACATTGTAGACCTTTCCGATGAATTATTTATTTTTAGGTATCGCTATGTCGGCGCTGCTGAAGAGCCACTGTCTGATCAAGGAACAGCTTTACAGCTCGTGAAGCAGAAAGGGGTGGGACCAGAGAACTTTATTTTCCTGTATCTCTCAAACCATAATGGTTTGAGAGATACGAATAAGTGCAAGTACTCTCTTTTAATTGTATCTAACATATAGTTAATACTTTTTTTCTGACATTACTATCCCTTTAAAGGTGAGGTCTGGTCACCATATTCTATAAAGCCTATGCACTAAGATATCCAGATAGTGCATTGGCTCCATAGCATAACATAGGACTTGGAGAAGCGATATCACTGGAGAAGTCATCTCTGCTTTATCACCTCTTTATCACACCTTAGGGCATACTCCCCAATGATACTCAATATATTGCACACCTTTCTGATCTTCAGAGGTTTAAAGGGAAGGTCTAGTCCAATTAGCCAGCAATCATTTATTTTGTACTGTGAAAATTTGCAGTAAACATGGACAAGCAAACTAGGGTTCCCCAGATGTTGTTGGGCTAAAACAGGCGTGAACTTCTTAAAAAGAAGGTAGTAGGTCACATTCTGTAAAGACTGATGTATTAAGAAGAAATTGAGTCATTCTGTAGCCAACCAGCTGCAATTAAAAAATACCTGACAATTAAAAATCCCCATTTATCTAAATTGGGCTTTTAACCCATTGAATGCTTTGCAATGCACTGAGACTTCTCTAGCATTCAATAGTTAAAAGCTCCATGTAAATTATCAGGAGTTTTTATTTCTCCCCTGTGGCATAGCTCCCAACATTTCAAATGGCCAAAGAGGGACACTTTTATTTTAGGGGGTGTTACTGGGGGCGTGATTGGTGGGCGGGGCATTATCAAAAATATATAGGGGATTTCATGACCTACTGAGTGACACCTGTTTGTGTAACTTAACCCCTTAAGGATGGGGAAAATCAGAGGTCATTTTCACTTAAGGACCAGAGCAATTCTGACCTTTTTGACTATGTCTTTGTTCAACAGTGTTTTCCCTCTAAGTCTTTTATTCCACCCCCATAAATTATATACTGTTTTTTTATGCACAATATGGCTTTCCTTTGATACCCAACTTATATGGATAACCCACCATTTACTTTATTAAAATTAAAAAAAACTGTAAAAAAAACTGAAAAAAAACCTCAATTTTTGTTTTTTTCTTGGGATCAATTGGGTACAAAGGGTTACAAAATGCGCAGTTTAAAGTGGCCACTGTCCCCCCGGGTGAAAATCCCCATGTTCCTTTTTCCCACCTTATTTTCCCACTTTTTTATGTATGACATTTGGCTGTGTGTATAAGTGTATTACATGGCTCCACAACAATCACACTCCCAGTTTTGTTTATTGAGATTTTTTTTTTTTAATAAAATATTTTTTGTAAAAAAAAAAGTGTGTTGTGTTTTTTTTTTTGTTTTTTTTTTAAAGTATCATTGCAGGTCAGAAATTGACCTGCATTTAGCCAGCCTCCAGCACCAGCAGTGAAGGGGTTAATACCATCAGCTGCTGTATTTTCTTTTTTCCACTAGGTGTCTTCTCTCTGCTTCTCTCTCCCTTACTTTAATAGTAAGGGAGACAGAGAGGAGACATAGAGGCAATATGCTTTGCGTACTGCCTCTATCACTCAGAATGCAGGTACATGTGATCGCTGCTATGGTGATCACACGACCCAGCACAAGCAAGAAGGGCTGAGACTGAACACCCCGGTCTCGGAGCGTTCAGTCTCAGCCTGGAATTAATGATAGTAGTGTGCACAGGACCGTCATGGGTCCTTAACTGAATTCCACCCATGACGGTCCTGGACCATCATGGGTCGTTAAGGGGTTAATAAATGATCTAGGGCAAAACCAAAGTATTTTATTTACACTAACTCATTTATAAACACATTTAAAAAACACATTGTATTGCTCTGACCCAATGTGATACACTTATATACACACCACACAGTCTGATCTACTAAAAAGTGGGACACCAGGGTGGGAAAGAGGGACTGTCCCTCCTAAAGAGGGATACTTGGGAGGTATGCCTATGGTACAATTATTTGTCCCAAAATTACTCCAGTTCTACTTAGTACATTAGCCACCTGGTATGTTTCATAGCTGGTGGCATGCAATGGTGTATTACTCTGCTGTTCTTATGTAACACCAGATCAAAATGGTACCTGCCATCAAGCTGGCATGATATAGCTTATGATAAACCATGACTACAATTCCCATCATCCTCAGTGGAACACCAGTAGCATGTGAATGATGGGAGTTGTTGAGGGTCACATGTTGCCAACTCGTATATTACTGAGACATGACTGAGCTCAATGAGGAATGTTTTCAGGAAGAAAATCTAATTATGTAAATGACTCTGTACCTGTTCACAGGCTTTCATGCATTCTCACTTCATCCGCCTGTGGTATTTAGCAAATAAAAAGCTGCAGGTTAATGCTTTCATTTAGAACTATTTATCAAGTCTTTCAATATAAACAAAACACCCACATTTTTTTTCCTAGAATTTCTTTGAGGACAGATACACTGATTGTTTTGTTAGGGACCATTAATTTAAATGATGTAACCGGGAATCCATTTAGGTGCAGATGTTCTGCTCTCTGTATTACTGTATTTTAAACATATTAATAATGCTGCTTGTCTTCTGAAAGTCAACATCAGAATACCATTGACTACAGGACACAACGATCAAACAGAAATTTAAATTATTCTGGGACCAAAAAAAAATTCACATTGAGTGAAACAGGTATTTTAACCGTTTGAGTGCCATTAGGGGTCTCTTTCTCTAGCATTTAAAGGAATAGTAATACTTTGTTTTATCTTTATTTTATTTTGTAGGCATTAAAAAACATGAAGAATGATATAAGTCTTATCTCTCAAACCTTTATGGTTTAAGAGATATTCACGAGCAAAGTTTCCCCTCCCGTCCCTTTTACCATGTGTAAGCCATCTCATCTCAGATGTGGAATGCAGTCCATAGACCATACAGATAACAGAGGGGGACAATCTTATTACTGTGAAAACAATGAAAGCCCTGCCCCCTTTGACAAGTTTTTCAGGTTTTTCCCTTATCTTAATTGAAGGCTGTCCCTCTCTGCAATCTACCTGGGGGCCTCCCTTCTGATCTGGCTGAACAGTGTTACATCAGTAAAAGGGGCGGGAGGAGGATACTTTGTCATTGAATTACTCCTAAACTATAACTCTGACAGAATTGAAATAACACTCTCCATGGCCCAAATACTATGATGATTAATTAGAGCTGCTTTTATTATGAAACATTACTATCACTTTAAAAGGTTGAGTAGTGCCCCATCTAAATCAATTCATCTCTTTATCCACCCCCCATAGTCAATTAGTTTGCCCAAGAATTGCTCCTCTTCCTTTTCCCATAAAGCCTTTGGTGTTATTAACCCCTTAAGGTCTGGCAGTCAAGGGGACTTTTTTTACGTGTTTGGAGAGCCAATACGTTTAAGCGAACACACGTACCCGCTCGCTGTGGATGAGTCTGAAATCGACTGCTCCGATCTTACAGCAGTCCGGTTTAGACTCTCCCATGATCACAGCATGTCCGCAGGAACGATTTAATCACAAAACTTCATGACATATCACTTGCCAGGACTGTCACTGGTCCTTAAAGCCCAGACTGTCATGATGGTCCTGGCATTTCATCAGTTATTAAGGGGTTAATGCATAACAAAGGTGTTGTTAAACCATTTTACTTTAGTAAATCAGTGATCAGAACTAAACTGGACCAATCTAGCTTCATCATCAGGGAAAAATAAACATTTTGATTAAAGTAACTTAGTCTTTTTAACCTCTTCAGTGCTAGAAAGTCTCCACTGCGTTGCTTTTGTAATGCATTGGAGAACTCTCTAGCATTCAAGGGGATAAAACCCCCAATTAAAGGAATAGTAATGTTTCATAATAAAAGCAGCTCTAATTAATCATAATATTGGAGAGTGTTATTTCAATTCTGTATCCCCCTCCCGTCCCTTTTACTGATGTAACACTGTTCAGCTAGAGCAGAAGGTAGGTGCCCAGGTAGACTGCAGAGAGGGACAATCTTCAATTAAGATAAGGGAAAAACCTGAAAAACTTGTCAAGGGGGGCAGGGATTTCATTGTTCTCATAGGAAGAAGATTGTCCCCTGCTTTTATCTTTCTGGTCTTACAACCAGATTCCACATCTGAGGGGAGGTGGCTTACATTAGATAAAAGGGGCGGGAGGAGAAACTTTATCAATCGATGACTTTTGAACTACAGCTACAGTATTGAAATAACACTCTCTATGGCTCAAATAATATGAAGATTAATTGGTGCTGTTTTTGTGAAACATTACTATCCCTTTAAATCAGTGGTAATTGTTACCATTATTAAGCATCTGCTTATAGTTGTACTGAATTATATTTTCTTCTTTTTTGGTACCTGTACCTTTAACATTTCCTATTTATCTGCAGAGAATAGGAACGGATATGTGTTCACTCTATTGTCATCTTTTTTATGTGGTGTAAATGGCATATTGTATGCATATTTATATTCCTGTTTCCTAGATATGTGAAGTTACGGGCCAAAGATACATGATCGGTATATGATAACTTGAGCATAGTTGGGCGAATAATTGTATGCTGATATATGCACCGTAATATTATTATTGGGGCACATAGAAATTTCAGCATACACATTTTACTGGATCATTTACTGCTTATACCCAATATTTTTGTAATTTAGGTTTTTTGTCTTTGATGTGTTTATCTATTATAGAAGACTTGTGTTAAATAAACACTGGGTGATATATATTAAAAGTATCAAAGACACATTGTTATCATGCATGTTAGGTGTTTATAAATACTGCCAGCCATTTTATTGTATTGGTACAATAACTGGTCTGTTTCATCACATATCATGGTGATTTTCCTGTTGAGGAATATATTTTAGCCAGTTTGAGTATCAAGATAGTACATTTTACCATAATGTATGGTGAAATATACATGCATTACAGTTATATTTATCTGAGTTTTCCATTCCAGTCCATGGTTAAACTATTTTAATAAAAAATTGAGGGTTATGCCAGGATTCCAGATCTGCTGCCAGTCTGTCATAGAGCGGGGGAAAGTTGTAGCAAAATAAGTCATCTATATGTCTCGGGAGCTTGACCCCGAAAAATGTGATCGAATCTGCAGCCCATTGGAATGGGTACTGTGTCCACAAAATGCTACACTGCACCAAGGGCATGTTAATGTCTAGTAATTCAGACTTGGATTTGTTAATCTTCGACCCCAGACAAAGATCCATATTTCCGAAGTATCTCCATCATTGCTGGTAATGATGTAGAAGGGGACGATATCGAAAGCAGTATGTCATCAACAAAGCTAGATACTAGATATTCCCTACCCATTCCAGGCAACCCCCTGATAGACAGGGAGTAACGAAGGGCATTTAAAAGTGGCTCAAGGCCCAAGAAATACAAAAGTGGGGAAAGGGGGCAACCCTGCCTTGTCCCATTTGAAATGGGAAACGAGTCGGATAGGATCTCAGTTTGCCGCTGTTACTTGCCGCTATTACTTGCTGTTTTTATTATCTTATTTTGTATTGCACCAGCTCTACAATTGTGAGCTTAGCACCTGATCAATCTTTTTTGCAGTTTTTAATGAATTTTTCAAATATGCTACATTAATCAAGGTGACTCGTTCACTTTAGTTCATTTTAGGTATGTTCTGTTGCAGCCTACAGGACACTTTCTGAAAACTCCATAGCTTTCATATATGATATCACTTTAATATCCAATCCATACCATGAAAAAATGAACAATGATGTAAGTTATGTACTCTTCAGACAAAGTGTAACTGAAAGATGGCCTCTTACCTTGGCTGCCAGTAAATATTTCCAAAATGCCTAACCCAATGCACTGTAATTGTTTTCCACTTTTATTTTATCTTTCTACAGAAAATACACATTAATGGAACCAAATTATATTTCTAACTACAATCACAGGTTTCAATATTTAAGTATTAAGTACTAATTTACTCATAGCCTTCGGAAAGGGGTAGACCACCTGGGCAATGGCCTCACTATCTTTAAGAACCTCTCAGAGCCAAAGTTCCCACTAAGCCAAAGTAGGCATCGTGCAGCCCTCCAACTGTTGTTTCACTACAATTCCCAGTATCCATGGGTTTCTTATCCCTGTTGTAAGTGGTATCTTGACTGTTAATAATGTAGTTTCTTACTATATGTACTAAACAAAAATGTATGTTGGATACAACAAAATTAAGTGTTAATTTGAAGTAAGAAATGCATGGTAAAAGCTGGAGTTATGAGATTGTGGGTTTGGTCAAAAATGGACTACTACTACTAACACTACTTCTACTTGTTGCATTAGGTGTAAGTGGTTCAGATGCATGCATAGGTATGGTTGTGGATGTCGATTACCTGTGTTGCTGCTCAGCCAACTATAGTGATTGTGACTGGGTGGGGATTATTCTTGGATATAGTGCTGCTGATGATGACCAAGATGATGATGAGTGTGTATTTTTAGGCATGTTTATATGTCCAGACACAGACTTTCGAGTTGATCTGTCAAAAAGTTCTTAAATAGGCATAATGCTTTTCGTTGATGGAAGACAGCCTTTTTCTTTAAGTACATTTTTTGGCAATGTCATCATCATTCTCACTCTTTACTGCTTCAATTGAGAAGAAGGGCAGAACAGTGTAGATATACATTCTGAAACAATATCATCATCCATAATTAGGTCATCGAATTCATCGACATCATCTCTTTCATCCCCACTATTTATATTCTTCCTGTTTTTTTGAAGTTTTAAACAATGTATTTTCTCTCTTTACAGAACAGTGACCGGTGTTACTGTCACTCTCTGATGCAGCAGTTAGTTTTAAACTTTATATCTGTCTCTATAAAGCAACCATTACAAGCAACTGCAAGCAACTCCAGCTCCCCCTTTACCTGCCTGCCAGTCTCTATGCATAGTTAGTGTGAAAATTTCAGCAGCTTTCTTTCTTTCTTTCTTTCTTTCTTTCTTTCTTTCTTTCTTTCTTTCTTTCTTTCTTTCTTTTCTTTCCTAACTTGACTGCAGTGATAAATACTGTAGTACAGCACTGTAAATGCTGAGGATAGACTTGTCTGATTCAGAAACAGCAGCTTACAATAAAGGATAAAGTGTAGTGTTCAGCAGCTGCTACAGGCATGCAGCACCACTACATCTCTATAAGTCTATATACCGATACTTAGTGATCTGAATCTATGTGTTATTAATGCCACGTGCTGATGGGGTTCTGATTCCACTATCTCTTGATCACTAGTAGAACTAGACAGATGGGCTACAATTGTGTTTTTAATTTACCAGCTTTTAATGAGTATATAATAAAGTTACATTTTTTACAAGTTTATTCTTAAACCCTTTTCTCCACTGTATTTATTTAACCTCTACCCTATATCAGCCATGAACTATATAGAATAAGGGTGGGATTGGTGATATATAGGGATTTTCTGTTATTCCTTTTCTCTTTGTTAGTTACTTGCCAGTTTTTGTCCCTATATTATTTTGGTCATCTTTCAGATTAGCTTCTGGACCCACTTTGCTCCTACCCATGTGCTGCCACCTCTGTGAGGGGTAGGTTCCACTAGGGATGAAATCGACTCCAAAAAGGATTAGTGGTCAGGAATTCTGACCCCACAACGTGGCCATGTGCCTAGATGGCCTTGCAGGTGATCCGGCTCTGTACTGGCCATGTCTTTAGGATTCTGCTGCTTCTGCACAGGTGATTTAATAAGATACTCAGACAGATAATTATCTTACCTGTGCATATAAGGGAAATCCTTAAGATGTTTTATTAGGAGTTTCTAGGGCTAGCGTTGAGGTTCACTAGTCTAGACCCTTGTAAAATTAAGATAGTAAAAGATTAAATGGGCTAAAATGATTCAGCAAATATGTAGTGAATGCATTTACTTTTAGCCACAAAGCTGTCAATATGAAATTACAAATGTGTGCCTGATTGTCAGACCATGTTCATTGTAGGATGCCATGCAAACCTTCCTAACTGTAACATTGCTTTGAAGCATATTAGATATGTGAAAGGCACCATAGTCCACCATGTTACCCTTCACCAGGAGTAACATAACCTACCCAGCACTGATGTCACCTTTGTGGCCCAAGAATTGCAAACTGGTGCATATAAGCAAATTTGGTGAAATGTTTTGTATTTGTCTTTCATATTCAACTGCTAATGTATTTTCAGTGTAGGCAATGGAATATTACGCTTTGATTTATAGAAAGTTTGTGTGACACTTCAAAAGTAGTTACTAAGACATTTGCACACTTTTGCTAAAGCTATATGTGCATATTTCAAATAATTTTGTTTTGTTATCATTAGAGCATTTACTTGGACTATTACTTAAGAAAATACCCGTTTTCTGCTGCCAGCCTATATTTCCTATTGTAATTAACATTTTGATATACATGGCAGCCTGGATATGAGACTCAAAGTTTACTTATGTTTTCTGTGACAGGGCACCAGATGTTGTAAAACACATTGTACTGCTCAGTCATAATTATGTCAGGTTTAATATGCATCTGTCAGGGGATATTGACCTTCGCCGGTGATGATGAAATAAAAGCTTTGATACTCTAGCAGACATTTAAGGACTTTTGAAGGAAAAAGTCAAAGGTTTGCGTGCTCTGTCAGGGTATTAGCTCTTGCGTTTCTAATGACAAATGTTCTATGCTTAATCTAAAACAACAATGAAATTGTGATATTTCAGTTGGGATTTCTAATCCTCTGCATTTCTTTAACCATCTAGTTCTAGCAAAGAAATACATTGGAAAACGTCTATAGTATGCAAGAGCACATTGCATGTCTCTTCAGCAGCTCCAGAAATATTTAATTTTGGCCTATATATATATATATGTATATGTATATATATATATAAACTCACCTGTGAAAAAAATATAAGCTATACAACTATGTATGCATTTCTTTCAAAGGGTCTTTTTCTATTTACTATGATAAAAAAAGGTGGAATTATAAGGCTGGGGAAAAACTTTTACATCTGCAAAAGGTTGGGAATATTGATACTTTTAATATTTATTTCTTGAACTAATTGCTATTCTGTCTTTTGAGAAAGTGCTATCACATAGACTTAAAATAAGCAACTTATTGTAAAAATCCTGATAATGACATTTTATTTTATTTCTTTGATTTTCTGGCATGTTTATACTAATAATAATAATTTGAGTGCTAAAAAGGTATGTAACATATTGTGAAGCAGTGCATTGTGTACCCCTCTGGTACTGAAAGTGTTAACAAATGAAAAAATCTTATTATTTTCTAACTCACATCTAAAAATGAGCACCCTCACAACATTATCAATAAAATGTATAGTCTTTTCATAGGTGCATACAAAACGTTTTTGTTTTCTACGTTAAAATATTGTACATATATTTTATTTGTTGTTCAGAGTTTATGTGTATTTTGTTCTGTTTATTGCCTATTTTCAAAATATATTTTTGAAAAGTACCTTTTATATTTTTATTTTGAGAACTTAAAGGGATAGTAGTACTTAAAAATTACTATCCTCCATCTTGTAGCCCTTCAAAAACAGAGTATAATGAGCCCAGCGGCACCTCTCAGCCCTTTATGGTTTGAGAGATTTGAGAGATATCCTCTTTCAAAGTTCCCTCTCCCCTGACATCAGCATTCTAGCTGACAGCAAGGGAATCCGGTCCATGGACTGGCGCAGGCTCTGCAGCAGAGCTGAGATTGCGGTAATAAAAAAGAAGCCCTTAACTTAAAAGGTCTTCTATGTGTGCTTGAAAATCAAGCACACGTAGAAGACCTTTTTAGTGAAGTATTTATTTTTTATTACCGCGATCTCAACACTGCTGCAAAGCCGCCAGCTGATCCCAGGAGAGGATTCCCCTGCTCTCAGCTAGAATGCTGATGTCAGGGGAAAGGCAAAAAGAGTTAACTTTGAAAGCAGATATCTCTCAAACCATAAAGGTTTGAGAGATGCCACTGGACTCATTTTACTCAGTTTTTGAAGGGCTACAAGATGGGGGATAGTAATATTTAAGTTTTACTATCCCTTTAATATCACATGATAAAAATTAGAAGGTACATAAAAATCAGGAGACCATGAATGTATATTTTTCTGCACCAAAAAACAAATGGAGAACATAACATTTTGTAAACAATAAAATAATGCCAATGGATGCATGTGAAACGTGACCATCTATCAAGTATTGTTAATAAACAATATTTAGGTCCATAAAGTGGAAATAAAGATGTTTGGTTTCCATTATTACGCTGTAGATAACAAGACAACAAAGAATAATTGGAGCATTAGTTCACTTCTTATTAAATCAAAATAAAATTTACATTTAGATATAGAAAAAAATTGCTGCAGATAAGTCAACAAAGAGTTATGTCACTTCTTGTTAACAATTAAATGTGAACACAAATTTACATTTGCATACAGAAAAAAAATGATTTGTGTATTGTGAAAAAAATATTTTTTAATTTAGGAAATTAAAGTGAATTTTCTCTGTAAAATATTTATGTACATCAGAACATTTTCTGCTTGCTCTTTTATAACATCAAACACATTTTTTGTTGCTTTTTTATTATTGATTGAGTTATACTAGATTATGATCCGTACATAAAGTTACATGATTCAATGTAATGTTTTTTTCAGCCCATAAATAGGTGCCCAGAAAGTAATTTGACCTATATAGTGATTTCCAACTATTCAACATGATATCTCATCCCTACAAATCAGTTTATTACTTTGTTTAAAGGCAGTTGTTATGTATTTGACATCAGTCACTGCCTGACCTATTAGATCAGACTCAGACCAGTGGTTTCCAACCTATGCCCTCAGGGCACACTAACAGTCCATGATTTTAGGATTTCCTGGTTTGAGCATAGATGAGTGGGTAAAACCGGTCTTACTCTGTTAGTGGGCCCTGAGGGCACTGGTTGAGAACCACTGCTTAGACAATTGTCAATGTCTGCATTATTCAGTACCACTGTGGCTTCAAGTGTCTGATTCATTGTTTGATTGAAAAGGTGCAGTCTTCAGATTCACTTTTGACAATGCAACCTGAAGTAGACCCACCATGCCACTCTGTTATGGTTTCTACAAATTAAGTAAAAGATTTCAAGTCAGCTTTATACCAGCCACTAAAATAGACAGTGCACATATATGAGATCTGTGAAACAGTGTTAAAGTCTCAAAAGGATGCAAAATGTATCTTATTTTATTTTCTGAGTCTGCTCCCATTATGGCAGGCTTAGAACCTTTTTCAAAGTGTTAAATATACCTTTTTGTTACAAAAAGGCTAGGTCTAGTAATGTTTAAGGGGAAAAAACAGAAAGCCACCCAAGTGAACCTTTTACATATCTACAATCTCGTGATTCATCTCCTATAGGTACTGAGTTTTTTCCCATTCTCTCTTGATCAACATTCTAGGCAGAGCCGGATTACAGGCAAGGCGCACAAGGCGCCTGCCTAGGGCCCGGTCCAATGAGGGGCCCGGAGGCAGGGCCGGCGCCAGCACCTCAGGGCACCACAGCGGAGGGGCGCCGAAACAGAGGAGCTGTGGCCAGGTGATTTGTGTGCGTAAAACCACTATCAGTCATCCGCGTGCACCTTAAAGTGAGCATGTCTGGATGCTGTGGCCATCTTAGCAAACTGGCGAAGGTGGCAGTGTTTGCTATGGTAGAGGCTGTTTAACAAGGTTCTGCTGCCGGTGTGAAGTGTCAGATCGCTTTAACCCTTTGAGTGCCAGCGGGTATGCAACGCATTGCTTTGCAATGCCTTGCGTACTACTCTGGCACTCAAAGGGTTAATTGCAACTTTACAAGCTTAATGGGGAACTTAGATGCTGGCGGCCAGCGGGTACAAGAGGAAGCAGTTCTACTCACCAACGCTCACAACTACTTTGGGATTCCTTTGGATGAGGAGATCCCAGGTTGCGGGGAGCTCGACCGGGC
Organism: Rhinophrynus dorsalis; assembly: GCA_037306005.1. Classification (NCBI taxonomy): domain Eukaryota; kingdom Metazoa; phylum Chordata; class Amphibia; order Anura; family Rhinophrynidae; genus Rhinophrynus; species Rhinophrynus dorsalis. The sequence continues at coordinate 64,291,943 of CM074718.1, forward strand.
GGAGGGCTGGGGCCCGGGTACTGGCAGTTCTCCAACAAGGTAGCTGCTCACAGGGTAGTGATACGAATTTTCCATCACTTTACTGGGGGATCATGACTGAGCAGTAGTCTGGCAGCAGCTGGAGATATCCATATTGCCTAGCCCTTGTGTTCTGTGGTTGTGTGTATGCCCTGTAATGTAATTGTATATATGTGCTTATATGGCAGTTTGTATGCCATTATGTTTGTAATAATGTGTATGTACTGTCACTGTGTAGCAGTATGTTAGCACTTTATGTGAATGTGTGGAGTAGTATGTGTTTTCTGTATTGTCACTGTGTAGGTCCTTTATGTGAATGTGTGGAGTAATATGTATGTACTGTGACTATTTTGTTGTATGTGTGTATGTAAGTACCTTGTATGTATTGTATTTTTTTGTAGTGTCAGTGTGTGTGTGTGCTAATGTGTAAGTACTGTCAGTACATGGTAGCATGTTTGTAAGTAATATGAATGTGTATGTAGTAGTGTGTCTGTACAAATGTTTATGTACTCCGATTTTTTTTAATAATATATGTGTATTTATACTGCAGTTAGGTATGTATTTGCTCTGACTTTGTATTGTAGTATATATACAGCTGCAGGTTTGTAATGGGTGGCAAGTTGGAGCTGATGGGGGCAAGTTGGAGCTGATAGGGGGCAAAGTGGATCTGGTGGGGCAAGCTGGAGCTACCTACACTGTATTTAGTTTTAGTTTTGTGGGCACAGGCACTCAAAGGGTTATCCAGTCATTGGATAATCCTTTGAGTGATAGTGCCCACAAAACTGTAGTATAACCCTTTGAGCATACCTCCCAACATTTCAAATGGCCAAAGAGGGACACTTGTGTTTTAGGGGGTGTAGCTGGGGCGTGGCTAGTAGGCGGGGTAGTGCCGAGTATTTTTAGGTTATTTTGTGACCTATTGACACCTCTTTGTGTAAATGAATAAATGATTTAGAACAAGACCAATGTGTTTTAATCACACAGACTAATTTATATACACATATACTGAACTATATACAAACATATATGAGTTTTATTGCTGTGGAGCAATTTAATACACTAATATACACATCACACAGCCTGATCTCCTAAAAAGAGGGACACCAGGGTGGGAAAGAGGGACAGAGGGATTTGGTTCAAAAAGAGGGACTGTCCCTCCTAAAGAGGGACACTTGGGAGGTATGCCTTGAGTGCCTGTGCCCACAAAATTGTAGTGTAAACTAAACAATGTGTAGGTAGCCAAAGTTAGAGAGGTATGGGGGGGGGGGGCCCAAACTGATACCTTGCCTAGGGCCCCGTGGAGTGTTAATCCGGCTCTGATTCTAGGAATCACTCTATTAATTCTTGTAATACCCTATATCAGCCAACAATATTTATTGCATTCGGAAATTCCATATACTCACTGATCTTATAGTAAAAAAAATCTTTCCTTGACTAAAGATGAAATCTTCTCTCCTCTAATCTCAATTGTTGTGTTGTTCATCTCCATAGCTCTGTTGCCAGATAGTTTATATGTGTATCATCATCATCTTCAGCCAATGTCAATCCACTGCAGGATGAAAGCCAGCTCAGCAAGTTTCACACACACACGTGAATATATATATATATATATATATATATATATATATATTTATTTATTTTTTTTTATTTTTTATTTTTTTTCAAAACTGGTAGGTAACAGGCACTTCTAGTACTTTGAACCTTGCCTCTGTGATTAATGAAAGCAGTTCATAGCAAACTTACAGTGATTATACATCATCTTAAAGCAAACGCTCATAGGTCTTATTTTCTTGTGAAGACAAATGTTAAAGTTTATTATCAACGTTTCGGCCCACTAAAGAGCCTTTATCAAGATAAAGGCCTTTTATATTCATAAAGGCCCTTTAGGGTGTCAAAAATTTGATTATAAACTTCAACGCTTGGCTTCACACTTGAGTTTCTGTGTAATCACTGTAACATATATATATATATATATATATATATATATATATATATATATATATATATATACATATATATATATATTCAGTGAACAGAAATTGGGATGGCAAGCATTTGGAAAACTTTGTAGTATTGCCTTCACAACATATTCGCTACTCTGTCTAAAGCAAACATTTTTTAACCATGTATCCTCTCAGATCTTACTTATGGCTGTGAAACATGGACCCTAAATGCTTAAAGGGATAGCAATACTTCGTTTTAGCTTTATTTTATTTTGTAGGCATTAAAAAAACATGAAGAACGATATAAGTCTTATCTCTCAAACCTTTATGGTTTAAGAGATATTCACAAGCAAAGTATCCCGGGGGGGTTTAGCCACATCAGAAGGGAGGTGCCCAGGTAGACTGCAGAGAGGGACAATCTTCAATTAAGATAAGGGAAAAAGCTGAAAAACTTGTCAAGGGGGGAAGGGCTTTCATTCTTTTCATACAAAGAAGATTGTCCCCTTCTGTTATCTGTCTGGTCTTACAACCAGATTCACATCTGAGAAGAGATGGCTTACACTAGGAAAAAGGGGCGGGAGGGGGAAACTTTGTTTGTGAATATCTCTTAAACCATAAAGGTTTGAGAGATAAGACATATATCATTCTTCATGTTTTTTTAATGCCTACAAAATAAAATAAAGTTAAAACGAAGTATTACTATCCCTTTAAGCCACTCAAAAACGAATCGTTATGCAGAGAAGCATGGAACGGCAAATTCTGAACATAACAAAAAGAGACCAAAAGAGACCAAAATCGTGTGACTGGATTTGACAGCAAACAAAGGTTTATGACAAAACTGAAAGAATAAGTATATTCTGGAACAATGTATTTATATAAATATATCACTCTATCTAAGATGTCCTACTGTGCAATGTCATCAAAGACTTGGTAAATAACACAATTCACATTTTTTCATGTCTGGTCAAGTCTGCCAATCTGAACGTAGCATGTTGGACTATTTGATTAGATTAATTACGCATTTAATTGTGCATTGCACATTAATTTGTTTTACTAAATACTTATCGTAATGTTTTTAATGCTGCGCTTTAATCACGTAGTTAAATATTTTCATCTTGTGTGGTCTTGTACATTGTTATGCTTTTAAAAGCATCAAAACACATGCCATTCACCTTAGCTGAATACAGCACTCAGTGTTTTGCTTGTAAAATTAATTTCCTTGTGCAAGATCATTTTTACTTGTGTAGAAAAAAATGTTATAATGAGGAAAATGTTCTCTGAGTTCCTGGAAGAGGTATGATGATTGTTGACAAAGTGAATGAAATGACATCACTGAGTATTTAGCAATATACCACCTCCCAGTTGATACATAAAATGTAACTGAAACAGTTTTAAAGGTATATAAATATCAGAGGTATATTAATGCCAATCACATTCATAGGCGGCTGATTTTTAATGTGCTTTGTGTTTATAATTTATACAATACCATGGTTTTCAACCTATATTATTTTTTACATTGACAGACTTGCTATCTTCAACTTAAACCTCTGACCATCATGTCTTCCCACTAGGGATGAGAGAATCATCCATGAAATGATTTTGGGAATTAGAAAAAAGATGCAGATCCATCCTCACCTATCCAGAATATCTTTGAGGGTTGAAGGGAAGAAGTGGAGAGACAAATTGAGGGACAGACATGGGAGCACAGAAAAAGGAACGCTGGAGAAAGTAGACAGCACAGTGTTGGTCAAGAAAAGCATGCTAAGAAAGGGAGGAGAGCTGGCCTGAGGAGATGGACAAGAGTAGTAGTCTTGAGAAGATAAAAGGGAGAGGTGGTCAGAGGATGAAGAAAGGATTACTTTTATTTAGGATAGTACTCTACAGACCAAAAAAATATTACCCAGCTTTGAAGGTTGATATAGCTACCACTAGGGTAGAAAATTTAAATAACCTTCAAATTTTAAATTAACGCAATACTTTAGTGGATTTTACAGTGCCGTTTATCCACGAAAGTACTTAAGATTTACTAATATTTGTGAAAGTAATTTTTTATGCTTTTATATTTTGGAAATATTTTTGTTTTTATATTAAATATCTGTGCTAACTACTTTGGAGCAGGCATTCTTTTTATGGATCAGTGAGCAGCAGCTGACGGGGAGCACCAAGTGGAGACGGTGAGAGTAAATTGGAACTTCCTGTCATAGACTTGAGAGTCTTAGACGGTTATGAGTCACTCGAGTCATAAAGCTCTATGGTAATCAATGTGTCCAGTAAAACCACAGTAAAATCACTAGTGTGATGAAAGTAAGTTCCAATTTACTTTATCTTATGAGAAATAAACAAGCTGCATTCAGTTTTTTACAAAAAATTAAAAACTACATATAAGTTTAAATTAAAAACAGGACAAAATTGACATTTATTTTAAAAAGAAGGGACGGTCTGGAAATATGAAAAAAAATGGAACTGTCCCTTTTAAAACGGTACATATGGTCAGCCTATTTTTATCTTACATTCTTATATTAGCAGTTGACAGCACTGGTTATATTGGATGGTTTACTGTGCTTGAAAAACTACTGTTGGCTGGGTTAATTTTTTTATTGAATTGAGGGGTCCTTCTTCAAGGGTTCATAATGTTTTAGTTAGAAATCATCTATTAATTGTCCTTTTTTACTCTTTTTGCTTTACAACTATAGGGGTCGCAAGGGTCGCACCCGCGACCGGGCCCGTCACTCCAGGGGGCCTGGCCGCCCCCTGCAACCCCTCTACCTGGCGCCCACGATCTTCGTCTGGCACTGTAGTAATGCAGAGCGCTGGGAGATGACATCATCTCCCAGCGCTCTGCATTACTGAAGAGGACCGCGCAGGAGATGAACACACCTCTCCGGGCTCCTGCCACTCCTGGGAGGTAGGATATGGGGGCATTTTGGAGAGGGCCAATGTATTCGAGGGGGGCCCATGGCGCTTCTTGCACCAGGGCCCGGAGGCTTCTAGTTACGCCTCTGGTTTCATGGATATTGATTTTCTTATTTGGGATAATTATTTTGTTTAATAAGGTTATCTGTGGTTTTCCCTGACACTGCTATTCAATATTGGTTATTTATTTTTTAGGATAGTGGTGCTCTGCACGATTCTGAATGTTTACGTGCTGAGTAAATATAGGCATAAGGATTGGACATTTTGATTTTTTTGTTATATTCTTGCATGATTATAATGTGTTTTTCATTATGATGTTTTTGTATAATTTTATATTTTTATGTGAGAATTTGACTTTTCCAAGTTCTCTCCAACACATGGCCAATCTGCATGTTAGGTTTAGTGTTAACTAATTGAGCTGGCAGGGCTTGGAAGTTTATTTAAAGTGATATTAATACTTTGTTTTATCTTTATTTTATTTTGTAGGCATTAAAAAAACATGAAGAACGATATAAGTCTTATAACTCAAACCTTTATGGTTTATGAGATATTCACAAGCAAAGTTTCCCCTCCTGCCCCTCTTACCTAGTGTAAGCCATCTCTTCTCAAATGTGGAATGCAGTCCATAGACCAGACAGATAAAAGAAGGAGACAATCTTCTTCCTATGAGAACATTGAAAGCCCTGCCCCCCCCTTGACAAGTTTTTAAGGTTTTTCCCTTATCTTAATTGAAGATTATCCCTCTCTGCAGTCTACCTGGGCACCTCCCTTCTGCTCTGGCTGAGCAGTGTTACATCAGTAAAAGGGGCGGGAGGGGGATACTTTGTCATTGAATTACTCTTGAATTACAACTCTGACAGAATTGAAATAACACTCTCCAAAGTCCAAATACTATGATGATTAATTAGAGCTACTTTTATTATGAAACATTACTATCCGTTTAAGTCTCTCATGTGATCTACACACAGTCTCTTGATTAATTCTAAGACTAAACATGTACAGGGAGTACTGTATTTTGCTCAGATTTGGTTGACATCAACACTAAAATAAGTCTTTTAGACTTTCGTTTGACCTCAATTGCAAGCTCATTTTGAAGTAAGCAGGAATTTTCCCAGCAATGATGCAATGAAGTGTATAATTCTCCATGGTTCTTGCAGCAGTACTGGGCACTAACAATACCATTTGTTCTTTATGCTATCTGTAACTAATGTATAGTTTGCATATTTGTGACTAGACATTCATGTCTCTTTAATATTTATATTAATATGGAGTTCTCTCCTTTACCCCTTTTTTATATTTGAGGAGGTCTATTCTATTATTATTGAAAAAGAGATTATGAAGATATGTTGTTATATATCATTCTTATAATGCTACTATGAGTGCATATTATATATTTTTTTGTATTCTGAAAAAAGTTTTGGTTTTTGCAAAAGAGCATGATTTGAATGAAAAACGAACATGCAGACTTGTTTCTCACAGATTTACTTTCTACTAGAGGATCTGGATTACCCGTAGTGAGACTGGTATTATCAGTTCTTCTAAAATTAGCTTGAGATCGCTTGGGCCACTCCTGCTGCAATGACAGTTGGTGTGAGTATGGAAAATAGTACTGGAAAGCATGTACCAACATGTCTGGGATCATGTGCGATTGCCTGCAATTAGGCTTAAATATAGAGACGAGCCAGCCTTGCACCTATGTACAAAGCAGTTAAGCCCTTCATATCCCCAAATTCCTTGTCAAAACATATAAATTAAAATTACAAAGAAAGGGGGTCCTCCAATGCTTTTTTAACCACTTAAGGACTGTTGACGGTCCTGGTACGTCATGGCTGGATTTGCTTTAACCATTTGAGTGCCAGAGGGGTGCGCAACGCATTGCAAAGCAATGCATTGCGTACCCCTCTGACACTCAAAGGGTCAAGGACCCATGATGTACCAGGACCGTCATGGAATTCCGGGCTCCCCGCGTGGCTGCATGCCATTCGGGGAGTCCAGAATCGGATTTAAAAAAAATGCTCCGTGGTCCTTAAATGACGGCTGCGTGCGTGCACGGCCTGTCCTTAAGGGGTTAAGGGAGAATAATATTTATATAAATAATATGGGAGTCAAAAGATCATCATATCCTATATTATAATTCACTAAGGATGTTTGTCAGAAGCCGTCATGTGCAGTAGAGACGGCTGTGCATGCTGCAGTCATGCTCACTACACACTGTCCGCGCAGTGGCTGATATTGAGCGGGACGCTCCCAATTCAGACCAGAGTCCTCTCTGCGCACCTTCCTGGGACCTCTTGGTCCCAAGAAGGTGCACAGAGAAGACTACGGTTTGAATTTGGCACGCCCCGCTACGTATCAGCCGTGGCGTGGGCAGTAAGTACTGCGCATGATTGTAGCACCGGCAGTGTTGGCCCGTGTACACTGGCTTTAAAACTAGTTAATAATAATAAATTATGTATTTTTGTCATGATGTTATGATATCATATATAAACACTTGCTCTCTTTCACTGATTGGTTGGGAATTACTAAAGCTTTAATTGGCTGATATTGAGCCAGTCAAGGTCATAACTCGAAACTAAGGGTGGGCGAAAAGTGAACAAAATTTTCTGTATGACTTTTTTCGAAAACTGGCCGATTTTTCCCTTTTTTTCGCAAAAGTATTCTCCTTTTTGCCAATGCAAAATTTTCCTCCTTTTCGCCTATTTTAAACCCTTAAGGACCCTTGACAGTCATAGTTCATCATGGGTCGATCTGAGTTAACGACTCATGACGTACTATGACCGTCATGGGATTCTGGGCTCCCCCTGAGGCTGCACGCCATTCAGGGAGTCCGGAAACAAAAAAAAAAAAAAAAAAAGCTTTGTGGTCCTTTAGTGACCACCGTGTGCCTGTGCGGCCGGTCGTTAAGGGGTTAACAAACTTTTCACCTATATTTCCTATGGGTACTACATTTCCCACTGCAATATTACTTCTTCTGAGGGCTGTAGTTTAGAATAAAGTGGCTGAAAGTTGTGAGTCCTACGGAAAATATGCCTTGAAAAATATGTGTTAGCATGAAGAGTGCATTTGCCCTATGCCCACAACACTAACTTCCTGCTTAAGTGACACTGGCACATATTCATGATGATGACAAGTAATAAAAAAATAAAGTACAACCTACAATGTGGCAGATGTGTATTGTAGTGGTGGGGCGATGGGACTGGTATGGTGTGATTTGTGTATATATATATATATATATATATATATATATATCGTTTTTACTATTGTCATGTTTGTGTCAAATCGCTGTCCTCCTTCTCAGATTATTGACACACGTTACTTTTTGGTAATGTGGTCCCAAGCAGGGTAGATAGTAGCAACCATTCTGTACATCCCTCCTCCTCATCTGTGCTGCTGTTAATATATTTGTTGTGGCTTTTTCTGTCATGTGTGGTTTCTGCTACCTGATACTCAGATAGTATGAGATGTTGGTTCATTTTTAGTTTCCCAACATTGCTGCTTCATAGCAGTGTCTCAGACTCAACGCTTGATGGAGGACAACTCAGAGTTTTCACTGCAGTACGTGTCAATTCTGGCAACACACACTGCTTTTTTTGCCAGAAGTCCATTTTTCTGCCTAGAACGTAGCTGTCCTGTAAGTATGCAGAAACCATCTCACATGCAGTGGGACAACTTCTAGGAGCCACACTGTGTTCCTGTGTGTCAGTTACCAACCCATACTCAGGGAGCAAGTCCCAAAGAGGTGTGCAGCCACCACCACAACCACCAATGTTGGGTTTTTGCTGCCCCTGCTGAGACCCATGAATTTACCTGTGTTCCGAATGGGATATTCTGGTTGATGATTTAGGTGCTTTTGCTGGTTGAAATGCTTTGCTGCCTTCATTTTCACTATACTGTCTAGATGTTTGTTGTCCTCTCACTTTCTCTCTCTCATCCTCCACTTGATCAGTAAGCATATCTCAATATTCCTTGACAGAATCTGATTCCGCAGTGAGTTGTTGCTGACCATCATGACTTCTTGTTGTGACAAACTGCTGATGGCCCTTTGGTAGAAATTCAGACATTTTATGTTTCAAACGGGGGTCCAGAAAAGTGGCAAGAATGTATTCCTCGTTGCTTTTAATGACAGCAAAATCAGCAAACAAATAGGTCCCCAGCTGCCTGTGTCTTGCAGGTCAGTTACGTGGAATTTTGTGGTATTTTGGGTCAACCTCCTTCCTCCCTTCTTCTCCCTAGAGTGTCCTACTGACTCTCCTAATACAGAGAACAAATGTCTAACCTAAAAGATTCCCTAAACTAAACTTCAATTCCCCTATTGCCTCTAGCTCAAAAAAAGTGCTGCTTTCTCCTCTCAAAACACAGAATGGCATGCTGTTTTGGGAGCCTGACACCCCTTTTATATGGCTGCAGAAAAGTAGAGAAAACTTTGATGTGGTGATAAAAAAAATTTTCTTCCCATTTATTTCAATGCAGTGAGCTAGACGAAAAATCAGGAAATTATTTGCCAAGAGGGGAGTGCCATTATTTGCTGATTTCAGTTTGAGGTGAATATTTTCACCCATCCCTACTCCCAACATTTCAAAAGGTTAAAGAGGGACACTTGTGTTTTAGGGGGGTGCTGATGGGGGCATAGCTGATGAGCAGGGCATTAAAAATAATTTTTAGGTTATTTCATGACCTACTAACACCTCTTTGTGTAACTGAATAAAATATGTAGAGCAAGACCAAACTAACTAATAAACACAAATACTGAAGTTTAAACATAGATTAATGTGAATTTTATTTCTGTGGAACAATGTTATACATACCCCACTGTCTGATCTCCTATAAAGAGGGACACCAGGGTGGGAAAGAGGGACAGAGGGATTTGGGGCTCAAAAGGGGATTGTCTCTCCTAAAGAGGGACACTTGGAAGGTATGCAAGGTAGAGCTCTATACATTTCCAATGTTATAGGTTTTATTCTATATGCTACCACATTTAGGACTCTATTCGATGAATCCCTCTAAAACTTGCAGTAGGGCAAAATTAGCTAACAACCAAAAAAATAATAAGTCAGTGTTCAATTGCCCTGCCAACTTAAACCACAATGGATGTTGGTCCACAGAAAATGACTTGTGGCCAAACGTCCGTTGTGTGTTTTAAGTTCCCAAAACCCACTCTATGTAGCTTGAGTAATGGGAAAATCAAAGGAAAAGAGCTAAAGATCATTGCCTAACACTGTCAAACACCAAGCGTGAGCTCAACACACAGTCACCTTCCCAAACACTAACCCTACACTACTCCTAACAGTAAAGTGCAATAAGACTACCCCTAACACTAGCCTAACACCCAGATCTGTGTAACACTTACCTGTCATCCAATGTCTGTCTTCTTCTGTCATCTTCCATCTTCCTTCTGCATTGTGTACCTCTCTGGCAGTGAAAGGGTTAGAGTAATGCACATATGCCAAGTTGAAAGATACGATTCCAACAGACAAAAAAACATTGTCCCAATCCTTTTCGCAAAAAAGCTATTCTTCTTTCTAAATTGAAATCAAATTAAATAAACCTAAAATATTGTGCCTTTGTAATAAAAACCAAAGTTGTAAGCTCTGACGCTGTTGCCGGTGGTGGCGGCAGGAACTGAGATAGACAAACCCCTCCTTTGGTACCTTTCAGGCCAATACCTGATCCAGTGTGTGGGAAATCTGAACAGAGACTGGATTTTATATGGCCACTCTCTGTTCAAAATGTCTCACAGAAGTCCATAGGCTGGGATGTGTGCTTATGCACCTCCCAGCTAATAAGATGCTAGCAGGTTCCGCCATCCCCCCTACTAGAAGCTTATTGGACGTCTGGGAGACATTTTGAACAGAGACAGGCCATGTTAAAGCCAGTCTTTATTCAAATTTCCCACACACACACACTGGATCGGGCATCAGCTTGAAAGGTACCAAAGGGGAGGGGGTTGTCTGTCTCACTTCCTGCTGCCACCGCCTGCGACAGTTGCAGAGTCTACAACTTGGGTTCTTTTTACAAAGGCACAATATGTACGCTTTATGGATTTGATTTTTATTTAGAACAAAAAATAACTTTTGTTGCAAAAAGGATTGTGACATTGTTTTTCCTTTTGGGGGAATCTTGTCTTTCAACTTGGGATATGTGCATTTCTTTAACCCTTTCACTGCCAGAGAGGTACGCAACGCATTGCTCAATGCACATATTTTTAAGTTATGTTTTTGGCAAAAATTAAAAATTGTCATTTTTTTCTATTTACAGGACGATATTAGAAACAAGGAAGATAAAAGGACCGAAGAGAAGAAGACAGAAGATGAAGAGACTGATGAAGAATGAAGATTGAAGAAGAAGAGGGACAGTGGCTGAAGACTCCACCGGACATCAGGATTAATGGTAAATGATTATTGTAAGTCTGTTTTTAACTTAGTCGGATTAACCCTGTGAGTGCCAGTGGGGTAAGCATACCCTACTGGAACTCATAGGGTTAATGCTACTAACATTTCACACATTTTGGGATTGCTTTGGATGTATTGATATGGGGCTTAGGGCCCCATATGAAATCATCCACTGGTGGCAATTTTTTAAAAACTTTTTTCAGTTTCAATTCTTGTTTCGGCACTTTTGAGATGCGTTAAAGGACTCTGCACCTAGAAGAACTGGGTGTTTGTTTTCACACATTAAAGTGGGTTCCTTAATGTATCTTAAGGCTAACACACGATATTGAATGGCACATTTTGACTTTTTTTATGTGTTTCAATGGGTACAAACGGGTACAAACAGTGACCTAGGTGATTTTTTTTGCTTGTATTTCTTCATAGCACAGACAACTGGATTGCTTACCGTGCTTGAAGAAATGCCATTGACTGTTTTATTTTAATGTCGGAGGTAATTGGATTGAGAACTTCATCTCTATATAGCCTTCTGATTACTTTGTATCTAATAAAAGAAAAAGGGAGCAAGAATACAACTCAAATAAATCTATTACTTGCCAAAGCAATGTTTTCTATATATCTCTAAAAATAGAGCAAACATTTACCAAGTTTTAGTACCGTTTTATTGATTATATTTATGTTATTAAATATTGAATGTTTTTATGTGTATCGAAAATACTAGTTTGATTAGTACTGTTTGTAAGTTTGTGAATTTTGAACAACGTTCTAACACCTTTTGTACTTTAATTAGAAATAAAAGAATAAACTGCTAGAAATGAAGGGTAGGGAAATGTAGGATATAAAGGGACAATGATCCCTGGTTCCCAGGCATTCAGCCACGCTGCCCCCATATTCTAGAATTCTTTACCATCCTCAGAGAGGCATCATCATTACAGACTTTTAAAAAAAAGCTAAAGACCCATCTCTTTTATCAGAGGCGTAACTAGAAGCCACCGGGCCCTGGTGCAAGAATTGCCATGGGCCCCCCCCGACCACATTGGCCCCCTTCATCTCCACATTACCCCTTCCACAATGCCCCCTTCATCTCCACAACGCCCCCTTCATCTCCACAATGCCCCTTCCACAATGCCCCCTTCATCTCCACAATGCCCCCCTTCATCTCCACAATGCCCCTTCCACAATGCCCCCTTCATCTCCACAGTGCCCCTTCCACAATGCTCCCTTCATCTCCACATTGCTCCCTTCCACAATGCCCCCTTCATCTCCACAATGCCCCTTCCACAATGCCCCCTTCATCTCCACAATGCCCCTTACACAATGCTCCCTTCATCTCCACATTGTTCCCTTCATCTCCACATTGCTCCCTTCCACAATGCCCCCTTCATCTCCACAATGCCTCTTCCACAATGCCCCCTTCATCTCCACATTGCCCCTTCCACAATTCCCCCTTCATCTCCACAATGCCCCCCTTCATCTCCACATTACCCCTTCCACAATGCCCCCTTCATCTCCACAATGCCCCCTTCATCTCCACAATGCCCCCATCTTCACATTGCCCCTACCTCCAGTCCTGGTGGTCTAGCGGCGTGGCTTTAGACTTAACAGATCTGTGCCTCCTTCGGCACAGATCTCTTGAACTGAAGCTCCAGCGCGCCACTCTAGTAATGCAGAGTCTGGGAGATGATGTCGTCTCCCAGCGCTCTGTACTACTAGAGCAGCGCGCAGAATGGGAGATCTGCTGAGCTGCTGATGCAGGTAAGGGGGTTGCAGGGGGAGGCCGGGCCCCTGGAGTGACTGGCCCGGTCGCAGGTGCGACCGCTGTGACCCCTATTGTTAAGCCACTGTCGTTTATCAGACATTCAGTCAACTCATCCGACCACATGTTTTTATATTTGTAAAGCGCTTTGAGTTTCACAGGGAGTGCTATAAAAATCACAAATTATTATTATTATTATTATTATTCTATTGAGGCCCCTGTTCTTTCTGAATCAGGATACTCAGAGAATGAGGTAGATTGTCATAGCTATTCTGAATGTTTCGCTATTTCTCGTATTGCTGTCAGATCAGAAGATGGGTCTATAAAACATTTAATTTCAGCTGTTTTATATGTATAACAAGTATCCCATTCCAGTCTACAGCTTGACTCAACCAAGAATCTGTTCAAAAGAGTTAAAAATAATTGTCTTATTTTCTCCCTATGAACCACTAGATCAGATTTTGCTATATGAATGTCAATTCCCAGATCCAGAATTATTCATTATAAGATGGTTGCATGTTTTTATTTGTAAATAAAGAAATAAAAAAAAAATAAAAAAAATAAAAATTGGTACGTCATTTCACAGAGATAGGGACCTCCCTGATGTAAGTTGTGACTTGGACAGACTGATGCTTGGATAGAATATTTTGTAGAGGACGTAGACTTGTTGTTAGAGGCTCATGCCCTAAGAAGACATTGATTTGTAGGACTTAGACTTGTTAAGCACAAGCTCTAAGAAAAAAATTGATTTATAGGACTTAGACTTGTTATTAGAGGCCCAAGCCCTGAGGAACAATTTGTTTGTAGGACTTAGATTTGTTTGGCACAGGCCCTGAGAAAACACTGATTTGAAGGACTTAGAACTGTTGTTACAGACCCAAGCCCTGAGGAAACACTGATTTGTAGAACTTACACTTGTTTGGCACAAGCCCTGAGGAAACATTGATTTGTGGGAATATGGATTGTTAGAGACACAAGCCCTGGTTAATCAGTGATGATTTTTTTGGGGATTTAGACTTGTTAAAGGCACAAACCCTGAGGAATCTGTGATGATTTTTGCACTCATGATTGTTAGAGGCATAAGCCCTGAGGAATCATTGATGTGTAGGACTTTGGTTTGTTAGAAACAAGCCTGCACAAATTGTTTTTTATAGGCCTCTCTGTTATACTTAAAGAAAAAACAATGCCCTGTTAGCCTAGTGCCAATGGGTCATGTTATTGTGGCCATTGGCAAATGACACTGTGTCATTGCAGAATTTGAAATTGCTGTTCTTGCTGCCACTGCTGCTGCAACAGGATGAATAGGCAGTTCCAAGGGAATGGGATCAACAACAGCAGTGTTATGGGTGATGATGATCATGGTTCCACTCACCAGTTACCACTACTAGCTCCAGTGATGTGCCTGAGGCAGTAGCAGCACCACAACTAGCCTCCACAATTCAGGTATATGCAGAAAAAATGCTTCTCCTCCTGCAATTCCTCCAAAATCATGGGTGTGTTATTGGAATATATTTTTTTTCTCTGGAGAGTAGGAAGGAACTGTTCCTTTCATCAGTAATTGCAATGTGCACAGTGTGCGTAGTAAATAGGAGAAGTATTGGGAACAATGAACACATAAGCACTCACATCAAAAAACTGACACACTCTCTAAAAAACACTCTCATATTCTCCTCTATATGAGCTGTTCAACCATCACCTTCATTTTCATCATCACCACCACCGGTCTCTTGCTGCTCTATGTGACTGGTTGGGGATGGAAAGTGTGAAAGAGGGCCCCCTGCTATTACTCTTGCCATTTCTTCATAAGAAGGCCCACTGGCAGCAGTAACAGCAGGCAGCCATCATATGATGCTGCTCATTCTGCTAGCCATTTCTGCCTTCTTCAATATATTTCCCCAAAAGGAAGATATCAGGGTACTGGGGATCATTGGGTAAGGGGTATGTGGGCTCCCTTTACCACTGGTGCTGCTGGTATCCTCTGTCACTTAAACATCAGCAGCATCAGGATCCATGCGACTACTTCTGCTGCTGGTCATAATGCTAGACAGCACTCCAAATAGTTACTTTTATTTTAACTTTTATTTTTCTCCTCTCTCTCTCTCTCTCTCTCTCTGTTTCTCTCTCTCTCCCTCTCTCTCTGTCAGCTTCCATTCTCTCTCCCATAAACCACACTATACTGCATGGTGGGATAGTCTGGATTTTATAATATGAAGGCAAGAAGTTTTGTCACCATTAGGAAAATATATATGGGAAATGGAAAAATTCTCGCAGGAAAATCTGTGGTGTTAGCAAAAGGGGGGGAAATCTATGGGATTCTTTATGGGTAGGAATTCCCACAGTAAAAGTGGAAAACTGTGCTTTTTCGGGAACAAAAATGGTATTTTCACCCATACCTACTGCTTGTCATTCATCTGAGCTAAGGGTTTCAATACAGCAAACATTTTGAGAACTACTGTCTTAGATGCTTAACCCCTTAAGGACCAATGACATGGAAGGACTGTCAACCAGTTCTGGCATTTAAAGAGTGGTGACAATCCTGGCACACCATGGAATTCTTCAATGGCAGTACAGCCGCACACCGTACTGCCATCCCAGAATTCAATTTGCAAAACAAAGAATAGCTCCATGGTTCTTAACGGATGCCAACACTCCGGATTGGGCGGTCATTAAGGGATTAAAGGATCAATGCCTCCTGTATGAACAAAAAAATATTTTCTTAAAGAATACAACATGAGAGATCTTATTCCTGACACTTTCCTATTGTCCTAAAAAAATATTTGAAGCATTTTCATATCTCCAAATGTCTCTGGTCAGTTCAGTTGGTCTCTTCCTTAAAACTACTGACTGATGAAAACAGACAAGGAAGATAATTTGAAGGATCAGCATTAGCTAAGAGAGGTGAGTGGGATTTTAGCAGCTGATATCATCATCATCATCATGATAAAACCATTCATGTATATTGATTTACCTCTTAAATGCTAGAGAGATCTCCAACACATTGCAATCAAAGTGGCAAAGATATATCTTGTATCCAAGCCATTAATAGTTCATGAATCTTTAAAGTTTTGAAAATTATGATAGATGATTTTAATGCAGATAGGTTGTTGATCCAGGGAGCTATATGACTGCCATTTGGAGTCAGGAAGGATTTTTTTACCCACTTGGGGCTAAATTGGAAATGGCTTTAGATGGCTTTTTTTGCCTTCCTCTGGATCAACAGGGGTGTTTTTGGTATGGGCTGGACTTGATGGACACTTTTTTCAGCCTCATCAACTATGTTACTATGTAAACCAATATATTTATTTTGGCTGTGTTTACATTTAATATTATTGGGGCATTTTAATATGCTTAAATGGTAAAAACATTGCCTCTAGCATGATTTAGCATTTCAGACACTGTCATAATACACTATTATCACACTATTAAATGTAACGATATATAGGATTTAATGGCACAGCTGTTCTTAACTGCACATTTAAAACATGAAACTAAATATTAACTGTAATAATTTTATCTGTTTCCATCACTAGGTGTCTATGTAAGCTCAGCAATATATCCTGCTATGAATGAAAAGAAATATACAAGGATCTTCTGTCAACCAAGCATGTTATTTAATAGAAAACAGAATGAATGGTACCACTAAAATAGGTATCTAACATAATGATATTGCCGCTACAATGAACTTGTTTTAATTTACAAGAATGTTTTCAACTATTTATAGGAATAGCAATGGTTTAATGTTTGTATGTAATTCACTGATGTCAGTAATGCTGCTTAATGCTCAATAGTTTGATCTATTTAGTATGTATAATGCTCCACCAACCCACCCAACCCTTTCCATGCTGTCAGCCTGTTAACAAGGATGAGGCTAGCCTCTGTTATTGAATGGTTGCCATGGCAACCTGACCTGCAGTTCACTTATACAGAGAAATTAGCCTCTGTGTGATCAGTTTTAATACATTCTTTGTATTGACTGAGCTTTAGTCAGTGCTCAAGAGGCATTAATACTACTCACACAGAAACAAATGTTTCTGTGTGAGTGAACTGCTGGGTAGGCTGCCAAGGACACTGGTAAAGTAGCCAGGTAACCAGTTGTGGAGTAGAAGCTGCTGAGATATAAGCTTTTAAATTTCTCCTAGTGACATCAGTTGCTCTCAGGCTGCGGGTACAGCTCCGGTCCACAGCCTGTCAATTTGCATACGCTCTCATCTAGGTCAATGCTTATGCATAGAAGGAGTGCACTTATGAACTCCGTCCTTTATAATGAGTGCCAGTGAGGTAAGCAGACTGGTACTCATTATAGAGGACAGAGCGCATGAACGCACTTCGTCTATGCATAAACATTGACCTGGATGAGAGCACGACAGGTCATATGCAGATTGACAGGCTGTGGACCGGAGCTGTACAAGCAGCCTGAGAGCAACCAACGTCACTAGGAGAAGTTTGAAAGTTATATCTCAGCAACTGCTTGGTTGAAAAGAAAAAAACAAAAGGATTACAGCTTCACCAACATTACGCTACTAATTACACCACTGGCACTCATAGGGTTAACCCAACTAAGGGATAAAGCAAAAGCCCCTGCAAAGTAACACACGCATTAATCCTGATGGAGTTTTCATCATACTGTCCATCTTCTTTCTTCTATCTTCTTTCTTGTATTTTCCCAATCTTCTTTCTTCTTGTATCTTTTCATTAAACCAGTAAAAAAAAAAAAAAAAACAGATACTCATCAGTATATTTTGTTGAACATAACCCGCACATTTATTCATAGTTCAACCCTCTGAGTGCCAGATAGTACACAATGGTACCTCTCTGGCACTCAACGGGTTAAAGAATGCTTAGATGTGTGGGTGATGAATTTTAGAAAATGCCTCATGTACATTTAAAATGGTGTCCATAAATTCATCTAGTGCCACAAACATTTTAAATAAAAATATAAGGACTTTCTACCATTTCTCCACCCTAATGTGCGGTGGCAGAGGTGGCCGTGGCAGAGAAGGTCAGTTGCAGCACCCCCCGGTACCACATGGGCAACACCCGTTCCACTATGAGGGAATCTGAACAGAGACTGTCTTGATACATGTCTCTGTTCCAGTTCTTTCAAAGCCATTGGCTGGGATATGTACCTACACACCTCCCAGCCAATCAGCTTCAAGCTGAGGTGCTTGCCAATGGCTGACTTTATATATGGACAGTCTCTGTTCCAATTCCCTCACTGCCGTTGGCAAGCACCTCTGCTTGAAGCTGATTGGCTGGGAGGTACATAAGCACACATCCCAGCCAATGGTTGTGTGGGATTTGTTCAATTTTCCCTCATTGTGCAATGGTCATCGGCCCATATTGTACCGGGGGGGGAGGTGTGCAACTGATCTTCGCCGCCACTGCACACAGCGGTGGAGAAATGATAAAAAGTTCTTATATTTTTATTAAAAATATTTGTGGCACTAGATGGATTGACACCATTTTAAATGTACATGAGGCATTTTATTAAATACATCACCCGCACATCTAAGCATTCTTTAACCCATGGCACTCATCTGGTTAATCTATGAATAGATGTGCGGGGTTATGTTCAGCAAAATATATTGATTGCTATCTGCTGTTTTTTTTTTTACAAGTTTAATGAAAAGATACAAGAAGAAAGAAGGGTCTAGATTCTATTGCAGGTGCTAATTATTTGGCCTAACGTCCATTGTGCTGTCAGCTGCTAGGGCCTTTGAATACAGACTTACACATTTTATTCTGTCAGTACTCAGTTTGGCCCTACCAGGTATTTTACCGCACTCCTTTAAACCGAGCCCTTTAAGCCTTATGTTATACTACGGTGCTTACTCATTAAAATCTCTCTTACTTGAAAAAGAGATTCCTTTAAAAAAAATTTGAGATATTTTTCTCACTGGGATGACTATTCTCACATTCAAACACTTCATTTTAGCCCCCGTTTTTCCTCTTTCTGTTTTTTCTGACTGGTAAAGTATACATTATACCTTTATTGGTTAACTGTAGCTCTAGGATGTAAGCTTTTAAGACACTTAGGGCTAGATTTAAAGGCAACCGTTAGCAAAAAAAATCACTAACGGGTGCGTTAAGTGTCATGTTGCAATTCAAAGATCCGTCTAAACAACAGCTAACGGCAGTTTCACAATCCTAACGGCCGATACACTTACGTGCATTCAGACGCATTCAACAACATACCCAAGAGCTATTCAAAGGCTTGCGGTACTGATAACGGCTGAAAAAAAGACACACCTAACGGCTAAAAGTTAAGACCCACTTTTCTTAGCCGTTAGACACTTAACGGCCAAAACAAAACACCCGTTACAGAGGAAAAGACACAAAAGGCTTACCGCAGAACCATGTAAATGGGAAAATTAACCCGTGCAATGCCAAAACAACACAAAAACATGTACACACAACACAAATCACTACACACACAACAACAACCAACACCACAGGGACAACGACACACAAAAAAACAACACAACATGGCACGGAACAATGGG
This sequence comes from Rhinophrynus dorsalis, assembly GCA_037306005.1. NCBI lineage: Eukaryota > Metazoa > Chordata > Amphibia > Anura > Rhinophrynidae > Rhinophrynus > Rhinophrynus dorsalis. The sequence continues at coordinate 64,311,462 of CM074718.1, forward strand.
GGTCATCACACAAAGCGGACACCTGCAAATACAAGCTCACCTGGGCAACATCAACACGCGACCTGCACCCCACAACTGCACATCCGCAAATGGCACACACAGAACAAGCACAACACACCACATCTTATAACACACACACACACCTGCAAACACTTACCTGGACAAAAACAACTCACCATTGGTCAGCACTCACCTCATCACCACACCCACACAACGCCCTAGCAAGTACTTAAAGGGACAACTCAACACACTCACTTGTGGCTTGTTTTCCACTCAGGGAGGGAGAGAGAGAGAGAGATAGAGAGAGAGAGAGAGAGAGAGGTAGAGAGGTAGAGAGAGAGAGACAGACAGAGACAGATAGAGAGAGCAAACAGTATGTTGGGTTACATATTGTTGCGAAGACTGAGGAGAAGGCGTGCAAGGGAGAGAGCTAGGGAACATCAGCAACCTCCAAGCACGCCTCATCAACAGCCTTCACCTGTTGCAAGTGAGGAGGCTCTGGCTCAGCAGCCACACAGGAGTCCATCCCCACCTGGAGGGCACAGGATGTATAGACGACCACCAAGGCCCAGGGTATACCGCCCAAGGGTCACCCTCTTTGGAATGACTGATGACGAGGTCATTGATCGCTACAGGTTGAGGCCTGACAGCATCATTGCCTTGTATGAGGTCATCAAGGAGCAGGTGGATCCCATCTACATCCACAACCATGCCCTAACTGGCCTGCAGAAACTACTCTGTGCCATACACTTCATGGCAAGCGGGGCCTTCCAGTCCACTGAGGGTTACGCATCTGGCATGTCACAGGCCACATTCTCCAGAGTGCTGGCCCAGGTCCTGCCAGCCCTCAAAAGCAAGGCCAGTACCTATATACATTTTCCCACCACCGACATGGACTGGATACACGTCAAGCAGGCCTTTTACGCAAAGGGAGGCATGCCCAGGGTCATGGGTGCTATAGATTGCACCCATGTCTGGATTAAGGCCCCAGCACGTGACGCACAGATATTCATCAACAGGAAGAACTTCCACTCCATCAACGTGCAGATGGTGTGTGACAGCAACATGAGGATCATGAATGTCTGTGCAAAATATCCTGGCAGCACACATGATGCATACATTCTACAAAACTCCTCAGTCCACAGAGATTTTGAGAATGGAACCTTTACAGGGGGATGGCTAGTGGGTGAGTTCACAAAACAAAATGACACCACATACACAGGCGTACACACCACGCTGCTCAGCATGCACCTGACCCACAGATACTACGTCCACCACACAAAACATCATTCACACAACATGTGCTCCCTGTCTCACCATGTCACTCACATTACACAGGTGATGCTGGCTATGGATGCAAGTCCTGGCTACTGACCCCTCTGGCTAATCCCCAAACACATGGCCAGGAAAGCTACAACCAGGCTCATGCCAGAACGAGGAATGCTATTGAGCGGACATTTGGGCTTCTCAAGTCAAGATTCCGATGTCTGGACCACTCTGGGGGAGCACTGCAGTATGCACCGGCTAAGGTGTGTGACATCATTGTGGCGTGCGCAATACTGCACAACATCGCAGTGGACACCAGACTGCTGGATCACATCCCGGACCCCCCCATACAGGAAGTGGCCATGGACATCGGGCATGTGGAGGAGACCATGAGAGGGGCACAGATCAGAAACAGGCTCATCACGGAACACTTCACCTGTGAGTATAACACATGCATGCAAACAATCCATGCAAGTCCCCCATCATTCCTGTGACACTAACCACACTGCACATGTTGTTCTGTCTCACCCCACAGGAACAGTGACACAGCACTGCACTGGCAGTGGACGTGGCAAATTGTGTGTGTGGACTCAACAACCATCCTCCATTCCACTCTCCACGTTGACATACAGACCCCAAGGATATCACGCACACCCCCAGGAGAAACAAGGTACAACATATTACCCATGTTCATCACCTTACATGGCTTGATTGACAGCAACTAACTGGATATGCCATGATTATAGCCTGAACAACCATGCTAGCCCAGTAGCGAAAGAGTATTATCTAATGATATGCATTAGAAGGGACATCAGACTCAATATGGGACCTGTACTGTGCTACAGCTGAGAAGAGCAGCACAGGGGTGGATGTACAGTGGTATGGGCACACAATGTAGAGGTCATGAGACGTAGATCAGATTACCAGGGACTCCATGCTGACCTGTGAGTGTGCAGACCAATGTGCCCCCGACATGAATACACACATCAACAAATATGTCCTAACAGTTCCATAGAACAAATGACATTGGGCTGCCACTGTCACTTTCACAGTGGCAGCACAATGTCATTACCTCCATGGAGCTCTCAGAACACTTGTTAATGTGTGTATACATGTCAGGGGCACAAATCCATAGGGTTGGTGCACATGTCCTAAGTTCCCCACAGAATTGGTTACAGATGATTACACAACACATTGTCAAGCAATGGTTTGTGTACACACCTGTAATCAAGAAGATTGAGGGGATTAAAAAGACTACATTGTTGTTGCTTGATGATCAGTTCAGGTCCACTGCTCCAAATCCTGTCCTCTTGTCCCGCAGGCATCCGTAACATGATCCATCCTTGAACTGAAGATCTTCAATGTGACTGGATTGATGTCTTGACAACACCTTCATGAAGATCACCCCTTGCTGTTTATGGTGATGTTGTTGGTGATGCAAAGTTTGACCTGAGGTTCACACAAACCTCTACTGGAACATTCTCATAGAGACACAGAAAACACCATTTCTTGAGTGTTATTACCTGTACAGTTAGGATGCTCAACTACAGAGTTGTCAAACCTTGTGGACAACACATGAGCAGGGCAGCAGTGTTACTGAAGTATTACGATTTAGTTTCAAAGTACATTTAGTGTTCACATACAGGTGTTAAATGCATATAGGCAATATACACAGAAAACACTTGTACATTCTAATGTACTTTGAGACACAATAAAGATGAACCATCCACATTCAATCTGTGTCTGTAGGAGGATATATTTGAGAACACATTTGTCAATGCGTAACCACACCCAGGATAGAGTATCCCCCATACATGGAAAGGCATCACCCACATCACAGGAGTCCACCACTTGTTTGCCAGTGAGTGGACTCTGTGATGTATCCATGCAAACAGATGATGGTGGCAATGATGCACCAATGTGTTGTGGGAGTGATAAAGAGGTGATACAGGGGACATACTTCCACAGTGAATACATGTCCACATATTCTGTATTGCTCAGTATAATCAATGTTCTGAGATTTTGCTCCACTTTGACCTATCTCAGTGCATGGGCTATATCAACGAACAGACTAAGTGGACATGTGTTATCACTGGTGAAGTCTGTTGTTACACCCTTAGGGAAACAGCAACTCAACTTACTGGAGACACCAATGCTCACCCCAGGATATCAATGTGTGTGCTACACATTGAAATCCTAGGTTGAAAACATTAGCTTCCACAGTAAGTCAGTTGCACAATGAGTGTGTGAATCCAAGACAATATGGATACATGTCCCATTTAGCTGTCCTGCTTGTAATGTCCCCGCTAAATCACAGAGCTGTTTGTCTGCTAATCTCATTAACCCACTGAGTGCAAGAGTGGTCCCCAGCGCATTTCTTTGCAATGCGTTGCCTACCACTCTGGCACTCAAAGGGTTAAACACAACATATGATGTAGACGAATGTTCAATGTTGTACCATTTGTTGTGCTAAGGGGTATGTTTTGATGTTCAAATTCAACACACAACTCCGCCATATAACACAGTGGTGTCATATGGCTCCAGGGATGTATTACATGTTGAATTTGTACAACGGTGTGTGTGTGTGAACCCATGTTGTAGCATCCCACTAACATTTTACCCAGGCAGAGGTTGTGTTCACTGCATTGTATGGCAATGCATTGGAGACAACCCTGCCACACAATCCATAACTGAAGACACAACAGATCAGACAGGAATAAAACTAAAATGTTTTTTTTATTGAGGGGAAAGTTGACAGGTTGGGCCTTTCATTTTTTCATTTTTTTTTGGGGGGGGGCTTAGCCTGTGTGCCAGAGGTGGAACCCCTTGTGGATCTCCTGGTAACCCTCTGCCCCCTAGGTGTGGCTTCAGGGGTAACACTGGAGGGGGTGGTGGTTGTAGTAGACCCCTCGGTGGAACGCAAGTTCGCCCTCTCCATCCTCAGGTTCTCCCTGCGGTTGATCTCCCTCAACTCCACAAGGACCTGGGTCAACATGTCCATCACACCAGTCCTGAGCTGCTGGAGTAGTGTGTTCCCCCTGGCCACCTCCGACTCCAGGGCTTGGATTCTGGTCTCCAATTGGCCAATGTTCCTCCTGGATTGCCTCCTGCTCCTGGTGATGTTGCTGTCAGTACTCCTGCTCGACCGGAGTAGTCTCCTCTGAAGGGCCATACACTCCGCCTCCATCCCTGTGAGGCGTGAGGTGCTGGAGGTGGATGTGCCCGGTGTCCCTGGTGCTGCTGTTTCCTCCTCTGCTGCTGAGGGTGCTGTTTCCTCCTCTGCTGCTGAGGGTGCTGTTTCCTCCTCTGCTGCTGGAGGTGCTGTTTCCTCTGCTGCTGGAGGTGCTTTTTCCTCTGCTGCTGGAGGTGCTGTTTCCTCCTCTGCTGGAGGTGCTGTTTCCTCTGCTGCTGCTGAGGGTGCTGTGGCTGCTGTTGGAGTAGCTGGTGCAGATGATGGGCATATGCCCACCACATCAAGTGATCCCGAGCTGCCCAATGATGTGTGTGCTGGTGGAGGTGTGAATATGTCCCTGGGTAGGGGGCGCTGGGGCTCACCAATCAGGCCCAGGTGTGTGTAGTCCAGTGGCCAAGGGTCATATGGTGGCCACTGATAGGTGGTGGGACCCCACCTCGGATCATACCTTGGGGCATGCTGTGGAGCCATCCAGGAGGGTGGGTTGATGTTGGAGGCATATGGCCCATATTGGGTGGTGGCCACTGTCCCTGGCAGCCATTGCCTCCCTGGCGGTGGTGGTGGTGCTGAAGGAGGGTAGTAGCTGGTGGAGGTGGATGGATATGTCCACCTCTCCTCCTGTGGCATCCAGCCACTGTACTGGGGAGGTGCAGCCTGTGGTGGTGTAGCCTGTGGTGGTGCAGCCTGTGGTGGTCCAGCCAGTGGTGGTGCAGCCTGTGGTGGAGGGGATGGTGATGGTGGGTAAGGTGACCACTGGCTGGTCCCCTCCTCTGTGTACTCCTCATTGGGGGGTGACATAGCCTCCTCCACTGTATCCCGCTGGGCTTGAAGGCCGTAAGTTGTGTGGAGAAATAAGATGTTGTGATTAGTGACCTTAGCCATATGTTTGTGGAGACAGTTATACTTTGATATGTGTTGAAGACAAATATATGTGTTTGGGTTAATCCCCCTGGGTAAACAAGGGTACTCCCACTGCTGAAATGTGTTGTTTGAGTTATTATGGGTGAAGGTTTAATTTTGAGGTGCAATATCACAGTGGGCCGAAATAGTACAGTGGGGCTGTTGCAACACCCTCCCATGTAGATATCTGGTCCCTGTTTCAGAGCTGTCCATATGATTGCGTAGTAACAGCACCACTGTACAATTTCATGCCACTGGGATATTGCCCCTGACATATCCACGTCTGAGCTGTGATACCTTTTGTATCAACACACCTTTCAGCAGTAGGAATACCATTGTTTAACTCGGGGGAGGGGGGAAATCCGACAACATATATTTGTCTTCACAACTTGTAGAGATGGCAAAGGTTAAGTCCACCTTGATGTCAGATTGTAGAGATTGTGAAAACAGATGTTGTTCTCTGTTAGTCCTATCCCTCCTACCCTCATGGTTGTTCAGATATTGCTCTATGTGCCAGATGTAGATTTCAGTCATTTGTCCACACGAGGGCTCTTCAGCAGAGCCCAAATCGCCCCATTTGGAGAACAATACTTAATTGGAATGGTGTACAGAGTGTGCATGTTTTGCAAGCACATTCTGTGGACCATTCCAAAGAGGTATTTATCTCGACATGTTGCAACTTTGGCTCTGCTGAAGAGCCTCCGTGTGGTCACATGATAGATATCTCCACCTGTCACAATATCTGTATAACCATGAGTGTTGGAGGGATGGGACTTAGATCAAGACACATTTGTTAACGATGGCAATGATATGACATCATGATGACATTACCCATTGCTATCCCATTACAGTGACACACAAGTAGAAATGGTCATATATGTATGTGGACATGTACCCTTCATATGGATAGAGTAATATCCTTCCAAGATGTGAAGCCAGAGAGCAGTTCAGTAGGTGTGATTGTCTTACTGGCTATACATGTGCACTAGTGTTGAGCGAGCATGCTCGGCCGATGCTCGGATCGGCTCGAGCATCGCTCTGCTCGGCACATGGCGGTATTCGTACGAGTACCGCATGTGCTCGCCCGCCATGTTCGGGTCTCCTCCCCGCACGTTTTGCGGCTGCTGTGCAGCCAATAAACGTGCAGGGAGGCTCTGACATCGGTGTAATGCCAGCAGCCATGTTGACTGCTGGCATTACACTGATTGGCTGGCCAGAACCCGTGGTCGGGTGCTGTATAGCACCTGACCAGCGAGTTCGGCTCAGTCTTAGCCAGGGAGAGATGAGGATAGGAAGGGAAAGTCAGTGTAGGGAGAAAAAAAGCAAAATTGTGAAAAAAAAAGAACCAACAGTCCTTTTTAGGACTACTGTGTGTGGGGGCAGCAGGTTATTTTGTGTGGGGGGAAAAAAACAAACAAAAAAAAATTTTATATATTCTGTTTAGTGTGCAAAGTTGCAGATTAGAGCACATTCTGTTTAGTGTGCAAAGTTGCAGATTAGAGCACATTCTGTTTAGTGTGCAAAGTTGCAGATTAGAGCACATTCTGTTTAGTGTGCAAAGTTGCAGATTAGAGCACATTCTGTTAAGTCTTCAAACTAAAATATCAAAGTCACATATTCCATTCAGTGTGCGTCGCCGCAGTTTAGCAGCACATTCTGTGTACTGTGCAGAGTTGCAGAATAGGAAGAAATACTGTTAAGTCTTCAAACTAAAATATCAAAGTCACATATTCCATTCAGTGTGCTTCGCCGCAGTTTAGCAGCACATTCTGTGGACTGTGCAGAGTTGCAGAATAGGAAGAAATACTGTTAAGTCTTCAAACTGTAAAATATCAAAGTCACATATTCCATTCAGTGTGCTTCGCCGCAGTTTAGCAGCACATTCTGTGTACTGTGCAGAGTTGCAGAATAGGAAGAAATACTGTTAAGTCTTCAAACTAAAATTTCAAAGTCACATATTCCATTCAGTGTGCGTCGCCGCAGTTTAGCAGCACATTCTGTGTACTGTGCAGAGTTGCAGAATAGTAAGAAATACTGTTAAGTCTTCAAACTAAAATATCAAAGTCACATATTCCATTCAGTGTGCGTCACCGCAGTTTAGCAGCACATTCTGTGTACTGTGCACAGTTGCAGAATAGGAAGAAATACTGTTAAGTTTTCAAACTCAAATATTAAAGTCACATATTCCATTCAGTGTGCGTCACCGCAGTTTAGCAGCCTATTCTGTGTACTCTGCACAGTTGCAGAATAGGAAGAAATACTGTTAAGTCTTCAAACTCAAATATTAAAGTCACATATTCCATTCAGTGTGTGTCACCGCAGTTTAGCAGCCTATTCTGTGTACTCTGCACAGTTGCAGAATAGGAAGAAATACTGTTAAGTCTTCAAACTCAAATATTAAAGTCACATATTCCATTCAGTGTGTGTCACCGCAGTTTAGCAGCCTATTCTGTGTACTCTGCACAGTTGCAGAATAGGAAGAAATACTGTTAAGTTTTCAAACTCAAATATTAAAGTCACATATTCCATTCAGTGTGTGTCACCGCAGTTTAGCAGCCTATTCTGTGTACTCTGCACAGTTGCAGAATAGGAAGAAATACTGTTAAGTTTTCAAACTCAAATATTAAAGTCACATATTCCATTCAGTGTGTGTCACCGCAGTTTAGCAGCCTATTCTGTGTAGTCTGCACAGTTGCAGAATAGGAAGAAATACTGTTAAGTCTTCAAACTCAAATATTAAAGTCACATATTCCATTCAGTGTGTGTCACCGCAGTTTAGCAGCCTATTCTGTGTACTCTGCACAGTTGCAGAATAGGAAGAAATACTGTTAAGTTTTCAAACTCAAATATTAAAGTCACATATTCCATTCAGTGTGTGTCACCGCAGTTTAGCAGCCTATTCTGTGTACTCTGCACAGTTGCAGAATAGGAAGAAATACTGTTAAGTCTTCAAACTCAAATATTAAAGTCACATATTTCATTCAGTGTGTGTCACCGCAGTTTAGCAGCCTATTCTGTGTACTCTGCACAGTTGCAGAATAGGAAGAAATACTGTTAAGTTTTCAAACTCAAATATTAAAGTCACATATTCCATTCAGTGTGCGTCACCGCAGTTTAGCAGCCTATTCTGTGTACTCTGCACAGTTGCAGAATAGGAAGAAATACTGTTAAGTCTTCAAACTCAAATATTAAAGTCACATATTCCATTCAGTGTGTGTCACCGCAGTTTAGCAGCCTATTCTGTGTACTCTGCACAGTTGCAGAATAGGAAGAAATACTGTTAAGTCTTCAAACTCAAATATTAAAGTCACATATTCCATTCAGTGTGTGTCACCGCAGTTTAGCAGCCTATTCTGTGTACTCTGCACAGTTGCAGAATAGGAAGAAATACTGTTAAGTCTTCAAACTCAAATATTAAAGTCACATATTCCATTCAGTGTGTGTCACCGCAGTTTAGCAGCCTATTCTGTGTACTCTGCACAGTTGCAGAATAGGAAGAAATACTGTTAAGTTTTCAAACTCAAATATTAAAGTCACATATTCCATTCAGTGTGTGTCACCGCAGTTTAGCAGCCTATTCTGTGTACTCTGCACAGTTGCAGAATAGGAAGAAATACTGTTAAGTTTTCAAACTCAAATATTAAAGTCACATATTCCATTCAGTGTGCGTCACCACAGTTTAGCAGCCTATTCTGTGTACTCTGCACAGTTGCAGAATAGGAAGAAATACTGTTAAGTTTTCAAACTCAAATATTAAAGTCACATATTCCGTGTAAGATGAAGAAGGCGGGTAAAAAGGGACGGGGAAGTGGACGTGATCCTGATAGTTCAGGGCGCGGGTCAGGACGCGGAGAAACTGTGCCTGGTGCCAGAGCACAAGAAAGAAAGACATCCACCATACCTAGCTTCATGTCTAATTTTACAGGGCGTCGCAGGACATCACTCTCGAGGTCCGACCACTGCGAACAGGTGGTCGGTTGGATGTCAGCTGATACTGCTTCCAGTCGGTTAAGCACCACCCTGTCTTCCACCAAGTCCACTCTCAGTAGCCAAGAGTCTGGTCAACATAATCCTCACTCTGATCATCCTTCCTCCCACCATAGACGGTCTGGTCAAAGAAGTGATCCCACACTGGGATATAGTGAGGAGCTCGTCTCATCACCAATCCTTCATTTGACCCTCTCTCCAAGCACGCTTGCAGAGGAACATGACATCTTGTGCCCTGATTCACAACCTCTAGAGGGTACCCAATCACAAGAAGATGACAGATGTGAACGGCATTTAAGGTCAAAGGAAGTAGTGGATGATGATGATGATGATGATGAGACACAGTTGCCATTAAATCAACCACTATTACTGTCTCAAGACCTTGTTGAGGAGAATGTTATACAGTTGTCAATGACTGAGTATGTGGTGGGATCAAGACATGGGGAGGATGATCAGAGTGAGGAAGTGGAGGAGGACTTGGTGGATGATGAGGTGACTGACCCCACCTGGGAAGGTGTAGAGCCGAGCGATGACAGCAGTCCTGAGGGTGAGCCATCTGCAGCACCGCAACAGGCTGGAAGAGGCAGTGGTGTGGCTACAGAAAGAAGGCGGACCGCACCAAACCGGCCCGCAAATGTTCCACGGAGCACCCCCTTGCGTAAATCTCCCTTGCCAAAGGGTAGGTGTTCCGCGGTATGGCGTTTTTTTAAGGAAAGTGCGGACGACAAAAGAATTGTAGTTTGCAACATGTGCCACACCAGAATGAGCCGAGGCATGAACACTAGAAACCTCACCACCACCAGCATGATCCGACACATGGCATCCAAGCACCGTAGTAAGTGGGAGGAACGCCTGGATCGCCCATCTGTGTCTGCAGGCCACACCACTGCCTCCTCTTCCCCTGTTTTCGGTGCCGGCCAATCGCCTGTCGAAGGCGCAGGCCCGCATACCTCCCGCCCTGCACCTGTACCATCTGAAGCACCATCAGCGACCACATCCACTTCCCTGTCCCAGCACAGCGTCCAAATGTCGTTACCCCAGGCATTTGAGCGCAAGCGAAAATACCCAGCCACCCACCCACAGGCCATAGCACTAACCTCACACCTTTCCAAATTACTGGCCATCGAAATGCTGCCATTTAGGCTTGTGGACACTGAGTCCTTCCGCAGCCTGATGGCAGCAGCTGTCCCTCGGTACGCGGTCCCCAGCCGCCACTACTTTTCCCGGTGTGCCATCCCCGCATTACACCACCATGTGTCCCGTAACATCACCCGTGCCCTGACCAACGCAGTTACTGGGAAGGTCCACTTAACGACTGACACATGGACAAGTGCTTGTGGCCAGGGACGCTACATTTCCCTGACGGCACACTGGGTGAATGTCGTGGAGGCTGGGAGCGACTCGGACCCTGGGATGGCATGGGTGCTACCCACGCCGAGGATTGCGGGCCCTACCTCCATCAGGGTTTCCGCCAGCACCTACGTTATTGGCTCCTCCTCCTCCGTTTCCACCTCCGAATTCTCTACACGCAGCGCCACTCCCCCATCAGCCAGTAGCTGGAAGCAGTGTAGCACTGCAGTGGGGAAGCGTCAACAGGCCGTGCTGAAGCTGATCTGCCTTGGGGACAAACAGCACACGGCCTCAGAGCTGTTGCAGGGGATTAGTCACCAGACCGAGCAGTGGCTCTCGCCACTCAACCTGCAACCAGGCATGGTTGTGTGTGATAATGGGCGTAACTTGGTGGCGGCTTTGGAGCTCGGCAAGCTCACACACGTACCATGCCTAGCGCATGTATTTAATTTAGTGGTTCAGCGATTTCTAAAAACCTACCCCAATGTGCATGATCTCTTGACCAAGGTGCGCCGCGTGTGTGCACATTTCCGTAAGTCATCTACAGCTTCGGCCGGCCTGTTGAAGCTGCAGCAGCGCTTACAATTGCCAGCTCACCGGCTGCTGTGTGACGTGAGCACGCGCTGGAACTCCACCTTCCACATGTTGGCCCGGCTTTGTGAGCAGCAGAGGGCAGTAGTGGAGTACCAGCTGTTACACGGTCGTCGCCTCTCCGTTCAATTTCCTGTAATCAGAAGTGAGGAGTGGGAATGGATGTCAGACCTCTGCGAGGTTTTACGCAATTTTGAGGAATCGACACAGATGGTGAGCGGCGATAACGCTATTATCAGTGTAACCATCCCACTTCTGTGTCTACTGAAACGCTCGCTGCTCACAATTAAAACCGACGCTTTGCATGTGGAAGAGGTGGAAATGGGGGAGGAAGAGCTTACACAAGGTGATAGCCAGAGCACCCTCACTTCGTCTTCTCAGCGACAATTGGAGGAGGCGGAGGAGGAAGACACGGTTGCCTCCGCTACAGAGGGTAGCCATGGAACTTTAGTTCCATCTCTTCAGCGTGGGTGGGCAGAAGAGGAGGAAGAGGATGAGGAGATTGAGAGTCATCCTCCTGGTGAGGACAGCGAAATCTTGACTGTTGGTACTCTGGCACACATGGCTGACTTTATGTTAGGCTGCCTTTCCCGTGACCCACGCGTTGTACGCATTTTAGACAACACGGATTACTGGGTGTTCACCCTTCTGGACCCCCGCTACAAAGAGAATTTCTCATCTCTCATTCCTCCGGTGGAGAGGACAAGCAAAATGGTGCAATACCAGAAGGTTCTTGTTGAAAAATTGCTCCAAAATTTTCCATCTGACAACGCTGGCGGCAGAGTACGTGCTACCTTGGCCAACCGAGAAGGGGAGAAAAGGGGAGCACACAGCAGTTCCGACAAAGGCAGGGCAACACTCTCCAAGGCGTGGGACACCTTCATGACACCCCGCCAGCACCCTCACCCTGATGCGCAGGCTAGTGTCACAAGGAGGGAAAAGTTTTGGAAGATGGTGAAGGAGTACGTAGCAGACCGTGTCAGCGTCCTCAATGATCCCTCTGTGCCTTACAACTACTGGGTGTCCAAGCTGGACACGTGGTATGAACTGGCACTCTACGCCTTGGAGGTGCTGGCCTGCCCTGCCGCCAGCGTTCTGTCTGAGCGGGTATTTAGTGCTGCTGGTGGCATCATAACAGATAAGCGTATCCGCCTTTCCACCGACAATGCTGATAGGTTGACACTTATAAAAATGAACAAGGCCTGGATTTCCCCTGACTTCTCCACTCCACTGGAGGAAAGCCCCGGGGGAACATAAACTCACTTTACATATATTATTTACAATGATGGGAATACTCTGTATTCCCATTCACCCCTTCCACCCAAAAAACGGGTATATGGTTGACTCTTAATCTTCTCATCCTCCTCCTCCTCTTCCATATGCCCTGTGCTATAATTTTTATATAGGGCCAGCTCACCAGCGGGCCCTGTGATATAATTTTTATATAGGGCCAGCTCACCAGCGGGCCCTGTTTGACAATTTTTATATAGGTCAGCTCACCAGCGGGCCTTCTCATTTAATGTTTTATTGGGTCAGCTCTCTAGCGGGCCCTCTCATATAATGTTTTATAGCGTCAGCTCACTAGCGGGCCTTCGCATATAATGTTTTATAGCGTCAGCTCACTAGCGGGCCTTCGCATATAATGTTTAGGATGGTCAGCTCTGCAGCAGACCCTCACCCATAATGTTTTAGATGGTCAGCTCAGCGCACGTTTCCCTCTTAATCATGGCCTCAGTTCAATAAAATCAAGGAAATTTTTGGGAGAATTTGCCTCTGCGCACGTTTCCCTCTTAATCATGGCCTCACTTCAGAAAATCAAGGAAATTTTTGGGATAATTTGCCTCTGCGCACGTTTCCCTCTTAATCATGGCCTCACTTCAGAAAATCAAGGAAATTTTGGGGATAATTTGCCTCTGCGCACGTTTCCCTCTTAATCATGGCCTCACTTCAGAAAATCAAGGAAATTTTTGGGAGAATTTGCAGATGATATACAAGTAAATATACAGCAAATATTGTTTGGTAACAATTTTTCGCCTAAAGTCGTTTTTATTTTCCTTTTTGTGTGTTTTATGGTCAGTCTGTAAAAATGGCGTACTACGGGCGAAAGATCGTTCCCAGCAGCGATGTTGGAGTCCAAGATGCATCCAGACATCCTCCCTATGCTGTCCCTGAACCATTTCTGTGGTGTTTCCATCCTTTTCTGCCCTTTTCCTATGGACCAGGCACCCTCCCCTCATCAGAGCAGGGGGTGCCTGGTGTAATGCTCGAGTCCTCCCATTGACTTCAATGGGGCTCGGGTGCTCGGCCGAGCACTCGAGCCTCCGGGGGCGCTCGGTCAGAGCACCCGAACACCCGAGCATTGGGGTGCTCGCTCATCACTAATGTGCACCCATCCAACAAGACATTGTATTGATATGATGGATATGAACATACCTCGTATATCCCATCTACATAGAGTGTGATATACTATGTATGTGTATTTGGATGTTTGCAATGTAGGTTGATTTGTGATGGGTGCACATATCTGTCCAGTAAGGCAATCACATCCAGTGAAGTGATCTGTGTTCACATCGTGTTGGAACATATTTAGTAACAAACATTTGAATCCTAAGGGCAACAATCCAGCCAGTAGTGAGGGATATCTTTGATTGAGGCCTGTTTTTTTCTGTGTATGAGCCCATCCATCCTTCTGTGTGAGGCAACCGTACTCAATCCTAGATATCCATCAGTCATGGCCTGTTGGTGACCAAGGTACAGTGATGTTTGCTATTTGTTTCCCATGTGTATCCTGCAAAGAGCGGCTGGTGTACCATCCATCCATGGCATCAGCACCCCTGTGGATCCATGTGGGAATCAGATATGGGATATGTAATTTCAAGTCCGAGTAAATGTTTGCAGCCACAACACCAATGCCTACATTTTCCAGCTTGAATTCTGTGTAATAGTTTTCGGCCTGTGTGTTGCACCTACAAGCATTTATTCTGTGTGACACTGTGATGTATGACCTGATGCCCCCTTTTTGTGATTCAGTAAGCGGTGATGTAGAACTGATGAAGTGAACATGATGGTGACTTCTCCAGTGATCTCCTTTCCCCATTGCCAGTGTTTTCCATGGAGTCTGTACAATGGGACCTTATAAACTTGATTCTTGTTTTTGCATATTCTCCATGGACTAACACTGGTATTGGTGAAGTGAGGGTGTGTGAGGGTTACTTTATGTCCACCATCTGTTTGTCACCGCTTAGTGAATGTCCCCTGTGTAGCATGTGATCGTTGGCCTATTGACTTGTTGTCTGGTTAACCCCTTGAGTACCAGAGGGGTTGCCAATGCATTGATGATCCCTCTAGCACTCAAGGGGTTAGGGCGGGGGTGGAGACATGGGTGACATTGTGTGTGAAGAGTGATGATATTTAACAGACGACATTTTGAACATAACGGTTTGTGTATTGTATGTGATGAGCACAGCGACAGGAGGGTTGAAGTAGGACTTTGACAGGTTTGTGCCAAGTTGGACGTTGTCATTTGTCCAGGTGTTGTGTCCTTTTTTTAACCCTCATGGTGCTGTGTTGGTGCAGTTGTATGGCTGAGTGATGGACATGTGTTGAGGTGTGACTGTGTGTGCAGCTGGTGTTGGTTGCTGTAGTGTGTTGTTCTGTAGTGTTGCACTTACCGGTAGTGTGGAGGCTCCTCTCATCCCCAGTGTCAGTTCCTCCAATGACCCCCTCGATCAGGGTCGGGGACATGGTCTGCCGCACCATCTCCTCCCAGCCGCAGAAGGTGATAGGGACTGCTGGTCCACCTCCAGTGCCTCGGGCGTGCTTGGTGAGCTCTGTCATCTTATTCTTGACGACCCTCCGGCAGTCGCCCCATCTCTTTTTGATGGACTCCACGTCCCGCCTGCATGGAGCCACCGCGTTGACCTGGCTGCATATTTGGTTCCAGGCTGCCTTCCTCCTCGCTGACAGGCCAGGGACCTTCGCTGTTGGGTGGAGAACACTCTGCCTCTCCAGGACAGCTTCCACGAGAGCCGTGTTCTCCTCCTATGTGTATTTGGGGTCCCTGATCTTGCCCTCGTCAGCTCCGGCATGGGAGGATTCTGAGCCGGAGTGCCCTGCCTGGTCTGACCCTGACTGTGTGTGTTGCTCCCCAGCAACTACCCCTCGTCCCACTGCAGGTTCTGTCCCTCTTCTTTGTGTGCCTGCTCTTGTGGGCCGGGTCCCCCTCCGCCCTGCAGATCTCCCTCTGCCACCCCTGCTCTGCTGAGGGATCCCCTCCTGAGCTTCCTCCTCCTCCACTACTCTCCCCATCCCTCTCTCCTGTCCTCCTCTCCTGGCCATCACTCACCCAGTCACACCCAGGCACTCGCACAGGCCCTCACAGACACACTCGATCCAGTCACTCTCTGTCACACACTTTCACTCCCAGATTCACAATGTCAAAATAAAAAGTAAAATGTGTAAGGTGTTATAAAATAAAAGGACTATGTGTATGTATGTGTTTGTGTTTGTATGTGTGTATGTAATATGTGCAAAGATGTGCTATGTGTCGTATTCTGTGCAATGCTCTCCTCTCTCCAAACTCCAAAACTCCTCTACCTCCAATGAACGCACCTCTCTCCCTCTCTCTAATGACTATCCTCCGCTCCTGGGTCCTGATATCTGGCTCTGAAGAACTCGATAACAGACAGTGTGTGACGGTTATTTTTGGGTATATATAGGTGTATTTGAAGTTATTTGATACATTGGGGCTTTGTGATTGGCTGTGTGTTTGAATTTGTTTTGGCATCAATCATGGTTGCTAGACAACGGCAGCCGTTATGTTAGATGTTGTTTTGAGCGCTGTTATCGTGTGATTTGGCCGCCCGTTGTGCATTAACATGAGCGACAACGGCTTTTGTGTTACGTGTTTTTTGTGTGCCTACGCTCGATAGCTATTCTCGTAGAGTAGCTATTGAATCTGCCGTAACTCCTGTATTATTTGCGAGCGATGTGCCTTTTTCACTTAGCGGCTGGTTTAACGGCTGCCTTTAAATCTAGCCCTTAGAGTCATATTTAGAAAGAAGGCTAAATACAAAATTATGACAGGTTATGTCACTCATGCATATTCATTTTACATTTAAATTCGACTGAAAATGAAATTTTGTCACCGTTGT
This sequence comes from Rhinophrynus dorsalis, assembly GCA_037306005.1. Taxonomy (NCBI): domain Eukaryota; kingdom Metazoa; phylum Chordata; class Amphibia; order Anura; family Rhinophrynidae; genus Rhinophrynus; species Rhinophrynus dorsalis. The sequence goes on from CM074718.1 coordinate 64,327,902, forward strand.
CAGTAAAATGCTTTCCCTAGTCTCCAGTAGAGGCCTCTTTGTAGCTGGTTAAGTTGTACAAGATTTATTTACATATTGATGTGTGAAAAGTTCCAGGAAAGATGGCTAAGTCTATGGAATGTATTGTTAACTCTCCGAGTGCCATAAAGTTTTGAAACCCATCACTTATAATACATTGCACCCCACAATTGTAACAAAAGGGCCAAAAATATGTTTATTATGTGGGATAAAGTGACATAAATTCCTTGTCATGGTCCAGGACATAGTTCAGATTGTTAATCTTGGTTATCAGTTTATATTCCCAGATCTTCCCATCTCTCTGTGTCCTAAAATTTTCCTTCAGTACAACCACCTTGAGATTTTCAATGCTATGATCAATGTTGACCCATTGGGGTATCTCTTGTTTTTATCACTGAAATTATGAGAATTCATGTATTTTCTTAAATTCTGCAGAGTAGGCAGCCACATAGGGGACAACATTTTTCAGTTGAGTTGGCCCTGCCTACTGTGCTGAGTTGTGAGTGCAACCACTGTAATCTCAGTGATCATGGAAGGAGATGCAAGTGACATAAACTCTACTATTCCTGTGTTTTTCTAAGGAACATATGCACTATGCCTCTCCAGCCTGAAAAATATGGTCCGCATAATAACAAGGGAGTTGAACAGTATATTGTACTAGAGAGTGTATCTCATATATATTTAATCTTAGTTTATAAGCACCTGTTCTTGGTTTATGGTAGCTAGTTTATTTACAAATTTATATTTTACTGTTAGCTCTTATTTAATTGTTTACACACTGCATGCTGGGCAATCTATTTATTTATTTGTGTATTTATTTATTTTAGATTACAGGGCAACTACCATCCAAAAACTGACCTATCAGCAGGTTCCATCAGCAGATCTGCTCCCTGTAATTCTGTTGCCTTAGGAAGCTGATGCCTAGTTTGGCTAGTGCTTGCACTGATCAAACTAGAGAAGCATTTCTCAGTGAACAAGATTACCTCTTCCACATTAACCTCTTCTGGTAAATTCACTGTATTAAAATATGCCCATTGTGGTATTTACCTGTACAAAGTGCTAGTAAAGTGTTAGTGCTGATCCTTACAACTTATTGTGTTTTTTGTTTTGAGGATTCTTTGACTATTGTTTTGGCCACATATATATCCAATGTTAGGTAATGCTATGATATATATTATTTCATTATAATTATATAATAATACAATATTTTTTAAACATGAGGGACTTACAGGGCAAATTATATAGTAATAAATTGATGTTACATAGGCACGAGCCCTTAGTTATGTCTATTGATATATTCTTTGCATTGTCTGGGCAGTTGCCTATATTTATTGTACACCATTTTAAGTCTATATTTAGATTTTTCCTCCATACAATGAACAATAGCCTATCAGTCTGAATGACATGACCTTAGAGAGAGAGCCACACTCATGATTTCTGTAGGAATCCCCCTATAAATTTTCCACTGTTTCACTGACACCACAGATTTTCCCATGAAAACAGTTACATTTTCCTCCTGTTTTTTAACGCTAGAATACTTTCTGGCTCATAATATAAATCCCAGAACTTCCTGCCATGCAGCATGTTATAGAATAGCAGAGAATTAGATAGAGAGCAGAGAGAGAGATATTGAGAGTAAGATTAAAAAAAAAAAAGTTGTTTGGAGTGCTGGCTAGTTCAATGAGCAGCAAGAGAGCCTGGAAGGACACTGATAATGGTGCTGAAACAGTGATGGAGGAATTCAGCAGCACAGCAATTATGAGAGCCCACATTCCTTGACAAAATGATCCAAGTTCCCACAACATAATTAAGAAGTGGTCACTGGGTAACAGTTGGTGCAGAACCTCCTTCTGAGGTGATGGGAGGTGTTGGAAGCAGGGGGACCCTCTGTCACATTTGTCACAAAACAGTCTCATAAAGCAGTGAGATGCTGGTGGGGGTGATAGGAGTGAGAGTGGTGGAGCAGCTGGAGTGGAAGAGATCTTTTTTGACAGAAAACAAAAAGGAATAAGAGAAAGAGATGCAAATGGTGACATAATCACCTCCACAGCAGTGACATTCTGATCTTTGCTGCTGCTGTCATTTGTGCTGCTGCATTGCCAAAAAATCACAGCAGCAGGATGATGATGATGAATAAGGTAGAGTGCCACAGACCACTGTGGCCACCATGGGATTGAATCCAACCAGCAGTGATATTAGACTAGGGCACGCTCCACTCACCACCATTAATCCTGGTACTAGCTCTAGTACTAATTTTGAGGCGACAGCAGCACCTGCCACAGCCAGTGAAGGTGCTTCTGTTGAAAAAAAATAGACATCCATTCTTTTCCACTTCTCCCCCCACTGCAATCATGGGTGTAGGAATATATTCTCTTGGGGCATGCACAATGCAATCATCAGTGACTGCACTGTGTGTGATAAGGTAGTGAAAAGGGGAAAGGAAGGCAACCACTTTGGCTCATCTACCTTCATAAAAAACATGCAATATAAAAACCACAACTTTATGCTAAGCATGTGAAAGCCAAACCCCAAAAAAGGAAATTGAGTCACTGTGCCCCTTTTTCCTCCAAAAGGTTACAAGGTACGGGAGGCAAAATCCCAGAGAAGTACAAGAGAAACCTAACCTTGAAGTTCTATGATTTCTTTAACACCAGTGTTGTCATCTTCTTGAGTTTCCCAATGTACCCATTGTCCCTGTCCCAGCACCCTCAGGGTCGTCTTTCTTCTCTGGAACACCACATTTACCTTTGATATCACTCCCATCAACTGATAGTGAGTTTGTAGATATGAGGATCTGGCAGTTCATCTACATCCATTGCCCATTGTGTGGGGCACTGGCCACAAATAGCAATGTGGTGGATAGCAATAAAATGCAGAAATTCCATGCTACTTAATATGCTAAGCTGTTGGCAATGAGGACTCATTATTTTTATTACATCTTCCTTTCATCAAATGTCCTTAGCAGAGAGGACAAAGGTCATAGTGACATCAGTCCTTGGGAAGTGGTTTAACTTTGCTGACCATGTGTCAGAGTAATTGGCTGAAGTTATGTCTGTTGCTTATTATGAGAGCAGATCAACTGTGATGCTTTCCAGACTTTCACCTATTACAGAATGTTTCCTTGCACATTCTAGTTGCTGATATTAAGGTTCAGTTCACAGTCCCATGAAGCAGTCTAATCCTTCTGCTGCTTAGATGACTCAGCAGCAGGAATTATACCAGTAACAAAAAACAGAATGCTAATGGCATTTGCCAGTGTCACAATATGGCGTTTGACACAGCTAGTAGTTCATACAATTTTTTCAAGGCTTGCTTTTTTTTTCAAGCCTGAAACCTGCAAACAATTTTTTTGGAGCCAGCAATCATTTTTTTTCTTGTCTTGCTGTAGTATTTAGAACATTTAACTTTCAGTAAGCCTGCAAAAAAAATTGTTTTCAGGCACTTCTTTCTGTAAGCCTGCTGTTATGCTAACCATTATTTTTAAAGAGATAAATTAAAATAAATGCAATAAAAAAACACTGAATATGGCAGATGTGTATGGTGGTGGAAGGTAAGATTAATGTGTGTATATATATATATATACAGGGCTCAAAATTTCCACTTGCCACTAGCCAATGGCGAGTGAAAATTTAGCCCTGGCGAGTAGAAATTCAGCCCTGGTTGGTATGTTATGTTATGAGTAACTTTTCAGGCCTGGATAGTAGCAAAGGACTTCAACTTTTAAGCCATATATATATATATATATATATATATATATATATGTATACTGTGTAAATGTGTATGTGTGTGTGTGTATATCATCATCATCATATTCAGCCATTTTGATCCACTGCAGAATGAAGGCCTTATTATGTCTGAATCCAATTTAAGGCTTGAATTATTAACTTTTTGTCAAATATTAATCAGTGGTCTGAACAGTGGTTCCAACAGTGGTAAGCAACCCTTCAAATCCCTCATCATCATCCTCCTCAGTTTTAATAGTACATGTGCCATGAGTTTCCCTATCTTGTGTGTATTTTGTCCACTTCTGCTACATGATGCTTAGATGGAGTTGGAGGTTGATTCATTTTTAGAAATGTGAGTTTCCTAACAGTTCCCAAATAAGGGTTTCCGCGGCAGTAAGTCTGGATTTTTCGAGAAATATTTCCAGCCTGGTGAAAAGTGGTATTTTTCACCTTTTCAGTTTGAGGCAAAATAAATCTCACCCATCTCTAGTAAAGGGCCAGGAAAAACCTTTCAAGGTAGTAAGATGTCTCTGTACAGTTATAGACTACAGCAAAGTGTGAATGTAAAACAACTGTAAATAAACACAATTGACCGTTTTATAAGGACAATTATAATAACAAGTTCTAAGTAATTTATTTATATCATATACTTCCCCTTTAACTATCAGAATCCTTCTATTCTGAAGAAATCTAGTCTCTCTTAAAGGGATAGTAATACTTCGTTTTAACTTTATTTTATTTTGTAGGCATTAAAAAAACATGAAGAATGATATAAGTCTTATCTCTGAAACCTTTATGGTTTAAGAGATATTCACAAACAAAGCATCCCTTCCCTGTTCAACCAGATCAGAAGAGAGATGCCCAGGTAGACTGCAGAGAGGGACAATCTTCAATTAAGATAATGGAAAAAGCTGAAAAACTTGTCAAGGGGGGAAGGGCTTTCATTGTTTTCATACAAAGAAAACTGTCCCCTTCTGTTATCTGTCATACAACCAGATTCACATCTGAGAAGAGATGGCTTACACTAGGAAAAAGGGGCGGGGAGGGGAACTTTGCTTGTGAATATCTCATAAACCATAAAGGTTTGAGAGATAAGACTTATATCATTCTTCATGTATTTTTAATGCCTACAAAATAAAATAAAATTAAAACGAAGTATTACTATCCCTTTAACTAGAAGAATAATCACCACATTAGTGGTGTTGGCAGCAGGAAATTAGACTAATAAACCACCCCTCCTTGATACCTTTCAGGCCAATGCCCGAGCCAGTGGCTTTTATATGACCATTGTCTGTTCAAACTGGTTCTCAGGTTTACATTGGCTTGGATGTGTGCTTACACACCACCGGCCAATAAGATCCTAGCGGGTTTAATTATTCCCCTGCTACTAGTGGGCGACATTTCAAAAGGATACCAAAATATATTATGTTCTGATATCCAGGCTCCAGCTTCCAAGTGTGCCCCATTTGCCAGCATGAATCCCAGACTCACACCTCCCTACTGTCCTTACTACACACTCTGAGTGAGCCTGCACTTCAATCAAACTTGCTAGTTTTAACCCTCTGGGTGTCAGAGTGTTGTGTCAGTTTCTGGCACTCAAAGTGTAAAGCTAGCACACATGATAGAAGTGTAGGCTCAGTGTGAAGCTGTTCTATTATCCAAGAAAATTTAGTTACCATATGTATTTATAGGCATACCTGGGAACTCTCCGGTTTTGCCCCGGAGACTCCGGATTTCAGACTGAATTACCGGGTCTCCGGGGCAATGTGTGGATCACCGGGTGGGCAGAGTTTAAATAGAAACTCTGCCCACTTGTGCTCTGTCCCGCCTGGTTCCTCCCACTCCCCGCCCTCTTAGATACATTTTGGAGGGTTTTCTTTGTCCCGCCCCCCCCTCCGTGACTAAGCCCCGCCCCTTTTATGATGCAAATCGCATCATTTTCCTCCCAGGTCGGCACTGACAGGGTTACCCTCTGGGTAGCCCTGTTTCAAAAGTTCCCAGGTATGTTTATTGGGGAAGATGGCCAGAAAACAGGTAACTTATTCTGGGGCTGTAGCCTGCATTAATGGGGCTAAAAGTAAAATGTGCAATGTTCTGATGTCCAGGATCCAGCTTCCAAGTGTGACCATTTTGTCAGCTGGCGTTCCACCTCCCTACTGTGTAAGTAAGTATAAAGAGGAATGAGCAAAACCATTCTATAAGTTCTGGATTCATACCAAAGATGCTGTTTCACAAGTAACAAAATAAGTCAAATTAAACAAGTGTTTTGTTTCTTCTGTGTGCTCTCCTAACCAGTCTAATAGCAGGAGCAACAATTCTGTGATGTCTGTAATTTAAAAAAAAATCAGGTATATCATCAATCAAACAGATTCCTGTCCGGATCACACATGTGAACAAGACAGAACAATTTCAATGTGTTAGATGACAGGCAGGATTACTGAACTCCCTACTTTTTCTCACTCTCCTATACTCTGTCTCTCACATTCTTGCTCTCGATCCCCTGCACTGTCTCCCACCCTCCTTCTCTACCATGGTCCTGCCCCATTTCTCTCTTATGCTTCTTCCCCCTCTATCTCCCTGTTTTTACAATATTCCCACACCCCCATCTGCCATTTTCTACAGTGCTCCTACAGCCACCCTTTTTTCATGTGCTTCTGGAACTCCCTTATCCCACTCTCCCTCCTCCCATTGTCTATTTGCATTCATTTCTAATGGATTTAGATGGAAACAAATGTTTTTCTCGGCCCTCCAATCTGATTTACAAAATGAATTGCAGATGTTTCACTCTCCTGTAGTTCAGATCTTCTTAGTACATCAGCTCCATTGTAAATTCAATGCAAGACAAAAAAATCTGGTTTACTGGAAATCTGTTGACGCTAGTTGTATTTTCCTTTTGAATGGATACTTTCTATTCACATCTGGTTCAAATTTACCTTTAAAATGTCCACCAAATGCTACAAAAGCACAGTACAACCTGTACTGTATTAAAATTATTGAATATCCCAAATCTGAAAGCAAGAAACAAATTTGCACCCAGTTAAAATATCCCATTACAACCACTTGGTCATTTACAGTAAGTTATTAATATAGGATTAGGTTCAGGGATCTAAAATGTCATAGTAAGAGTATAACTTACAGTTTGTGAAAAATGTAGTTTTGGATTTTCACAGCAGGCAAAAGTTGGAAACATCCTTCTTAGCACATAAAGTTCTATGTGTAATAAAGGAGCAGAATTAAATTAAAGAACGTCTGCAATCCATGATCACAAATTCAATCATGGTGAATGATAGTTAATTAAGCAAACTGTTGGCAATCACTGTGGCCATCAACTGTGGTCATTTAGGAGAGTTTCGGAAAGGGCCTCAAGTGTCCAGCCCTCCCACATGCATGGAAGAAGACAAAGTAAAAAACAGAAGAGAGAGACAAGGTGGAATGCTGGGATTTATTCAGTCAGATAAATAGGAACAATTCTGTAACAATGGACAAACCAGCTGTACATTGAGGCACAGATGCAAAAGTCCTAAATGGCTTAAAGGGATAGCAATACTTCGTTTTATCTTTATTTTATTTTGTAGGCATTAAAAAAACATGAAGAAAGATACCTTTATGGTTTGAGAGATATTCACAAGCAAAGTTTCCCCTCCCACCCCTTTTACCTAGTGTAAGCCGTCTCTTCTCAGATGTGAAATCCAGTCCATAGACCAGACAGATAACAGAAGGGGACAATCTTCTTCCTATGAGAACAATGAAAGCCCTGCCCCCCTTGACAAGTTTTTCAGGTTTTTCCCTTATCTTAAATGGAGATTGTCCCACTCTGTAGTCTACCTGGGCACCTCCCTTGTGATCTGGCTGAACAGTGTTACATCAGTAAAAGGGGCAGGAGGGGAATACTTTGTCATTGAATTACTCTTGAACTACAACTCTGACAGAATTGAAATAACACTCTCCAAAGTCCAAATACTATGATGATTAATTAGAGCTGCTTTTATTATGAAACATTACTATCCCTTTAAAGGAGAACTAATAACTCCTAATGATAGCCCCCCCATACTACGGCAAAAAAATTCTAATGGCTCCAATGAGTTTTTCCTTTATTCAAGGGTTCAGTGGTAGCTACCTTTACAAACTGCTAGAAGTGTATCAGTCTTGGATGAAATGACAGTTGGAAGCAGGACCACAGGATGTCACATTTTGCTCACTGATCATGGTGTTCTTATGCAGGTTTGTGCATAAGTTCTGATTCAGACATGGATTCCATTGCAACTGAATTTTTTTGCTGAATGGCTGTTTTTGGGTTCAGCAAATGTTTCCATCTGCTCATTTCTACAATCACATTGTCACCAAATGTCAAAACTGGATTGCCAAATTGCATTTCTTTTTTAAACCAAATTCCCACTGCAATGCTTTTAGAGCTGGAAAATGATCCAAAATGACCTCAACGTTAGGATAAGAAGCCCAGGGAAAGCAACCAGATATCATCTGCTTTCGTTGGGCTGGATCACGCAAAAGAAATGGGGGGACAATATGTTTCATGATCCCCCATCACTTCCAGCATCCCTGACACCTGCAGTTAACCCTGCCCCATTGCCAGATCCCAGCAATCTCACTGCAGCAGCAACAGAGGGGTTAAGCACTAAGCCAAAAAGCAGACACAAAACCAAAAAGCATACACACACACACCCATATCATCAGAAATCTCATTATTCCTGCAACAGAGGAGTTAACCATCATTTAAAATAAAAAAAAATACCCCACCACCATCCCTAACATGCCCATCCTAAACCCTGATTAACCCCTTTGATGCCATGGATATTACAGTTAGTCACACTGGCAATATAGAGGTTAATGAGTATTAAAAATAATCTTCCCCAGATCTTCATCCTGATGAGATTAGGATGGAGAGTGTGAAAGAATAATATGGTATCTAGTCACTGCACATTATGTTTTAAGTGCAAGAATATGATCCCTGAAAAAGTTTGTTGGGTCCAGACCCCACCACCGGCTATATATATATAAAGGGTTACACTCACTGTTCCTTTAAATCTTTGATCTGGGTGCGTGTCCGTATTGATGAACTTGCATAAAATACAAGATGGGTTCCCTGTGAGTGCTGTGTAAACCTGTCTTGTATTTTATAAATATATAAATATATATATATATATATATATATATATATATATATAAATATACATTGATGAAGGTCCTGTGCAGAGGACCGAAACATTGCTGCTGTTTTTTGACAATGGTGTGATTTTATAATCTATTGCTTTTAACACAAGAAAATCCATGAGTGCATTTTTATTACTTTTTGTATGGAGGAAATGGCTTAAACAGCACCCAGATAGAAGAATGCTATAGGGGGATTTGTGCTAGTCTAGTACATATATATATATATATATATATATATATATATATATATATATATATATATATTTATTTTTTATTTTTTTTTTACACATTTATTCTACATATATTGGTCAGTGTATGATTCAGAATAGGCCCCTAAACACATACTGATTTGATTAGCTGGCTTTAATTTTTTTCATAAGGTTTTTTTTTTTTTTAATGACTTAAAGGGGAACTTTCATCCCCAAGCAAGTTAATCTAATTGGATGCCTATTAGAGATGATATGGGTTTTTGTATTTTTTTTTTCTACGTTGTTGTAGAAATAGACTTTCTGAACTTCATCTTTACCTTTTGAAGATGTAATAAGTTGTGTTAAGAAAAACCTATATTTGCCAGCAAGGTAAACGTATTGCAAAGCACAGGAACCTCCCCAGTAGTAGGGCCGCACTAGAAGTAGAAGACAAGAAGAGGTCAGGATGGAGACGGCCTTGCAGAGCAGTGCGTACATGCCTCACATCTTTAAAGATAAAGTTTGGAAACTCTATTTCTACAACAACATTGAAAATAAAATAAAAATAAAAAAACCCATATAATCGATATAATAGGCAACTAATTACATTAATTTGCTTGGGGGGGGGAGTTCCCCTTTAATATGGGGTGTATATATAGCCCCTATTAAAATACTGTTTTTTTCAATTTAAAAATGTGGGTGAGTGTACGCATTTTTTTTACATTTAATTCATTAGAGGAGCGAATGAAACTTCCCTCCATTTAAAGAAAATGGGTAATTTAGGGTCACAGGGACACCTTTATTTTTTTTTTTACTGCACTATATCCTGATCTGACTAGGATGGAGAGATGTAGGATTAAATGAAGGTCATTTTGGGCTTGTGTTGAATGAATGATAAGTTTTTAGCAATTTTAATAAATCCATTGCTGGGCCGGCTGGAATTCATTGATTACAATGCATTCCAAGCAATGGAGGAGCTAATGGCATGCTTGATTAGGTTAAATGAAGTGTTGGGATAGTGTCTGTTTACTTTTTGTAATCTTAAACCGTCCACGTTACAAAGCATTGCACAGCAGTTGTGTTGAAAGCTATCTGGCAATGACATGGTTAAGTTAGACTTGTGTGAGTGTAGGGACGGTGGTTAGGTCCACATGTGGACACTGGGGGGCTGGGTGGTCTTGGTCTTACAAAGTTGAATAGGCCTATTTATAGAGCCTTGGAAGGCCTGACCGGCTGCAAAAAGGAACCTTGCAAAGGCCATCTTTCTACAATGTGATAGCAGAATGGCCATTTGCAATGCCATTTTTGACTGTGTGACTAATTGGTATGTATACCAAATTGAAAAACTTGGTATACATATTGGCTCTAATGGAATAGCAAGAGTTAAAAAAAAGAATAAAAAAACATTTATTCAACTTTTTTTTTGCAGGAAAGTTACCTACTGGTTGTAGTAGACTATAATCCTTAAAGGGATAGTAATACTTCGTTTTAACTTTATTTCATTTTGTAGGCATTAAAAAAACATGAATAATGATATAAGTCTTATCTCCCAAACCTTTATGGTTTAAGAGATATTCACAAGCAAAGTGTCCCCCTCCCGCCCCTTTTACTGATGTAACACTTTTCAGCCAGAGCAGAAGGGAGCTGCCCAGGTAGACTGCAGAGAGGGACAATCTTCAATTAAGATAACGGAAAAACCTGAAAAGCTTGTCAAGGGGGGCAGGGCTTTCATTGTTTTCAAAAGAATAAGAGTGTCCCCTTCTGTTATCTGTCTGGTCTATGGACTGTATTCCACATCTGAGAAGATATTGTTTACAGTAGGTAAAAGGGGCGGGAGGGGGAAACTTTGCTTGTGAATATCTCATAAACCATAAAGGTTTGAGAGATAAGACATATCATTCTTTATGTTTTTTTAATGCCTACAAAATAAAATAAAGTTAAAACGAAGTATTACTATCCCTTTAATATGAAAAAAAGAACTGCTAACAACTGTCATGTCTGCCTCCATGGACAAAATGTTCAAGACTGATTGAAGATGCTGTCTCTTGAACAAAGTGACAATGGGAAAATCCATAGCTGTTATTAGAATTTTCTGGCTGTAATTAGATAAATGGGGGATGTTATTAGGAAGTGTTATTCCTTCTTTAAATTAACCTTCTGAGTGCCAGAGAGGAAGCCGGCTCACTGCTTTGCAATGCACTGGATACCTCTCTGGCGCTCAAAGGTTTAAATGGAGCTTTTAACACCTTGAATGCTTTTGCAATGCTTTGGTGACCTCTCTAGCATTAAGGGGTTAAAAGTTAACTTTAAACAAGAATTTGGGAATGTTTGTTTCTCCCCTGTGGTGTAGCTGGTTTGCCTCAGAATTGTTATTCTTTAGCTTCCTGAATAAGAATGTCTACGCAATATGTCATATGTTTTAGGTAACACCTCATTGTGCTGCAATGCCATTTGAGACGTCTCTAAAATTAAGAGGTTTAATTACAATAATGCTAAAATATCTTTTGCTATTTTACAAAAGAGAAAGTTTCAACATTTAAAAGTATATATATATATATATATATATATATATATATATATATATATGTGTGTGTGTGTAAAAAGTTATGTACCTTGATAGGATAGGAAAAAAATATGATATTGTATGTGTATGTATCATAATAAAATACAGCTTCCTGGTCAGGAGGAGAGGATTGAAAAGAGAAATTACTTCTCCAAGGTTAATAAAAAAAAGAGCATTTCCAATATCATATATCTTAGGTTATATCACAACAAGACGCAAGCCAGCCAATGAGGACCATATAGCAAATACATTTCACTGGCTGGCTGGACTGGTGAGTGTTGCTCCATTCCAGGACTCTTTGTTGTCCCGGTGGGGGGTGACCCGGGATGCAGGACACAGACCCCCAGTAAGGGACAGTCCCAGGCATTCCAGGATGTGTGGTCACCCTATTCCAGACCCAGGCATTTCAAATCACAATGAAAAAGTTATTGAGGCTATCGTATGGGATGAAGGACATCAACTGAATGCAGTGCCAAAAGCTGAAGCTGTGCCAGATGTTTTCATAGAGGAATTAGAAGATGAAATAAAATCAATAAATGATGTCAAAGCAGGACCTGATCAAGTTAAATTAGAAATCTTCAAAGCTGGAGGTCAACCCTTATTCAAAGCCCTAGATAAACTATTTTCAAAATGCTTACTACTCTGCAAAGTGCATGATACGTGTTAAAATTCAGAAATCATCCTACTGGACAAAAAAGTTGATGCGGCAGATCTAAAAAAACTACTGGCCAATAAGCCTATTGCCAGAGGTCTGCAAGGTTTTCACAAAGGTACTCTCCAGAAGAATGGACACAATATTTAAACACTGCACAATCTAAAGACAAGCAGGATTCAGGAGTGCATTCAGTACAACGGACCATAGACAGACAGTGCAATAGAGCGGCATAATGAGTACAACCTTCCATTATGAGTAGCCTTCACTGACTAGGAAAAAACCTTTTAACCAGGGAAAAAGCAAGCAATAATAGATGCCCTAATCAACCATGAAATAAAAAGAGCTTACATCAATATCCTCCAATTAATATATAAAAATGCAACTGCATCAATACAGGTCAACAATGATAAAGTTCAGATCAACCTAGAAAAAGGGGTGCGACAAGGAGACACAATCTCCACAAAACTATTTTCTGCAAACTAAATTGGGACAAATGACTTAAGATCAATGAAGAATAGCTACATTAAGTTTTGCCGATGATATCATACTCTTTACCAGTAGACCTGAAGAACTGCAAGAACACATTGAAGAGCTGCAACAGGAAACCAAAAATGTTGGTCTTAAGATGGATATAAACAAAATGCAAGTTATGTTTAACAAATTTACCATACCAAGGAAAATCAAAGTCGATGGACAAAAACTAGAAGAAGTGGACAAGGATGTTTACCTTGGGCAGGAAATGTCAACATATGGAAATACCATGATGGCAATTGAGTGACATAAAATTGGGATGGGAAGCATGTGGAAAACTTAGTAGTACTGTCTTTAAGACAAATTTACCACTCTGCCTCGAGTGAAAGGTTTTTGACCAATGTGTCTCCCCAGTCCATATGGTTGTGTAACATGGACACTGAATGCCAAAGCCATAAAAAATGTTAAAAAAACTATGGAGCAGCAAATCCTAAACATAATTAAACAAGACCAAAAAGTGTGTGCATGGATCCATAAGCAAATAAATGTCTATGACACTATTGAAAGAGTAAAGTGCCTGAAATGGAAACGGGTAGGTCACATAACAAGAAGACCTGGAGGTTAAAGGTCACGACCTTAAGCCAGTCAATACTCCTGTGTGAGCATCAATTAATCCTTCACACATCATAATAAATATCCAGATGTAGAATTGTGCACCACCCCCAGCCTAGAGGCCTAAAGAGGTGCAACCCCGCAAAGTGGACAGCATGTTCCAAAACTCACACCAGGAGCCAACCAAAATCAGCTGGAGACACTAACTGCTGCTGGCATAGAGCAATAACTCTTTATTAAAATGTAAAAACCTACAAATGAAAGAAAAACAATAAACTCAGCTCTTCTTTTTTTAATAATGTATCTAACTATACATAAAATGCCTAGCTAACATCCTAACCTCCAGTCTACATTCCAATCAGGACAGTCTTGCTACTCTGAGGTGAGCAGTGCTGCATCTGTAAAAGGGGTGGGAGAGTGATACTTTATCATTCAATTACTCTTGAAATATAACTTGGACAGTATTGAAATAACACTCTCCATGGCCCAAATAAAATGAAGGTTAATCTGAGCTGCTTTTTTTGTGAAACATTATTATCCCTTTAACAGAAAGCGAGAATGAATGGCCACTGTGGGAAGGGGGTCCAGCAGTAGTTGTGATGCAGGACTAGGACACTTTCCACTTGCCAGCAATACTCCTGGTCCTAGTTGTAGTGAGGCAGCAGTAGCAGTTGCATTATCTGCCCTAGCCAGTGAAGGGGATTGTGGAGAGCCCATTCTTCACCGCCTTTCTCCTTGACAGTGAGGTCCTGGGTTTGGGACTATTTTTCTCTTGGGGGAGGAAAATTACAGACATCAGTGATGGAACAGTGTATGATGTGTGATGAATCAGTGAAAAGGGGGAAAGGAGAGAGAACATACCTTTGCACAACTGCCCTGATAACACACATGAAATACAAACAGCATAACATTTATGTGAATGTTATTAAAGCCAAACCCCAACAAAGGAAATAGGGAGCCGATGTTGCTGTACCCCCGGTTTCTCCACAAGGGCACCAAGAGTTGAGGCAGAAATTGAAGAGAAGGAAGAATAGAGAGACCCAGCCAGGGCATGAAAGTTTTATGGCGAGTGAAACACCTGGCTTGACATCACCTTCTTGCTCTAGGATCTGGCCCTGGGCAAACATAGCAATGTATTCTGGTGATCCACCTCTGTCATCGTTACCTCCCGCACCAGCTGATAGCAATTCTACAGATGCAAGGATGTGGCAGTTCATGTGCACCCACTGCACATTGTGTTGTTATCACGGTGCCCGTAATTGCTCGCCCTTGCTGTCAGTCAGATGTGTGTATTCCCCATTGGCTGCCTGTTTAACGCCCGCCTTGCACTGCCTATTTAAACCAGCCTGAGACACCCTTTGGTTGCCCTTTCGTGGTGTCTCTGTACCTGCAGTCACCTGTATGGTGTTTCCTTGGCCCTGTGATCTTCTGCCAGTGTCAGCGCTTCTCCACTGTCAGACTACTGCTGCAAGGTTCCTGTCCTCGTTCCAGATCCGGTTGTCCGTAGTTCCTGATTCTGCTCTGCTCCGGTCCTGACGTTGTTCCTGATTCCGTTCCTGACCCGGTTGGCCTTCCTGCTGTTCCTGCGGTTGTCCTGTAGGGCAACCTATTCCAGTGCTGTATCCTGCTTCTCTGCTTCTGGCTGCCTGTCGCTTGGGCGACATTTTCATCTTGTGGTTTACTTCACATACCGGATGCTGATCCCCGTACATAGAACCGGTTGGGCGTTCCATTTGCTCCAGTACACGGTACTGGTTTACTCCAGATAGCCGGTTGCTGATCCCAGTGCATAGAACCGGTTGGGCGTTCCATTTGCTCCAGGACGCAGTACTGGTTTACTCCATATAGCCGGTTGCTGATCCCAGTGCATAGAACCGGTTGGGTGTTCCATTTGCTCCAGTACGCGGTACTGGTTTACTCCTTATAGCCGGTTGCTGATCCCAGTGCATAGAACCAGTTGCGCGTTCCATTTGCTCCAGTACGCGGTACTGGTTTACTCCACATATCCAGTTGCTGATCCCAGGGCATGGAACCGGTTGGGCGTTCCATTTGCTCCGGTATGCAGAAATCGTTTACTCCATATATCCGGTTGCTGATTTCGTTACATAGAACCGGTTGGGCGTTCCATTTGCTCCAGTACGCGGAACTGGTTTACACCATATATCCGGTTGCTGATCCCAGGGCATAGAACCGGTTGGGCGTTCCATTTGCTCCAGTACGCGGTACTGGTTTACTCCTTATATCCGGTTGCTGATTTTGTTACATAGAACCGGTTGGGCGTTCCATTTGCTCCGGTGCGCGGTACTGGTTTACTCCACTTATCTGGTTGTTGATCCCAGTGCATAGAACTGGTTGGGCGTTCCATCTGCTCCAATACGTGGTACTGGTCACTCCATTTACCGGTTGCTGATCCTGCTGCATAGAACCGGTTGGGCATTCCATTTTATTCTGTATGCTGTACTGTTTACTCCATCTTGCCGGTTGCTGATTCCGTTACATAGAACCGGTTGGGCATCCCATTTTCTCCAGTACGTGTTACTGGTTTACTCCAATTACCGGTTGCTGATCCCGTTACTAGAACCGGTTGGGCATCCCATTTTCTCCGGTAGAGCCTATACTGCCGTATCCTACTACTACTGTTTGCACCCAGATTGCATAATTGATACATGTGCATGTACTGACCCATGGGGGTTCCCATTAAACTTTTCAATAAAGTTTGATTTTTATCTTACTCTGTGTCTGAGATTCATAACAAACCGTGACAGTTGTATGCTGACCTCACATTGCAATGTGGTGAAATATAATAGCAGGCATGTAATCAAGCAGCATCTGAAGCGATAACATCCCACAGAATACACTAAGCTGGTGGAAGGGAGCATTCATCATTATTATTAAGACTGCAAGTTATTATGTGACCTTAGCGCAGAGGACATGGGGCATAGTGATAGTAGCAGTACTTGGTTTCGGGGGGGGGGGAGTTGTAATTTATTTGACATTGTGGTCCTAAGCATCAAGGTATTTACTTTCAATTGTGACAGTTGTTTGATGTGAGTGCTGATGTGTCCATTATTCCCCGTGCTTCCCCTATTTCCTAAATACACTGTACACATTGAAATTGCTGATGAAAGGCACAGTTCCTTCCCGCTGTCAAGGGAAAAATAGAATTCCAACACACCCATGTTTTTGGAGGGATTGCAGGAGAAGCATTATTGTCCAACTTCTTTTCTCCACATATACATGAAGTGGTGGGGTCTAGTTGTTGTGCTGCTACTGCTTCAGACATATCACTGGTGCTAGTGGCAAGTGGAGCCATAACCATCATCAGAAAAAAGGAAGAAAGCTTACAGCGCTAAACTCATCATAAAATATCCATATAAATTAAAGTATATAGATGAAAGATATATATAGCAGCAAGGAATAAGAGGGTTCTCCAGTCCCCCTGACATTACGACTAGACCCAAAAGTGAAAACACATACAAACAAACAAACCTGCACTCCTCTATATGCTGTGGATAATGTGTGGCCTGTAATGGGTATGTATAATAATTCATATTAAAATCTTAGTGAAGTAAGTGAGAATTTAGTTCCACAAATTGGCCAATACATGTGTAAGCTTACCAACACGCCAAGGTATCTTACTTTATGATTAGTTCTTCTCTAATACTTCTGCAAATACTATCTAAATTAAAATTTTCTCTAAGGAAAGATGTTATTTTGAAACTCATCAGAAGGGGCCCTTTAACCCCTTAGCGACCCTTGACGTACCAGGACCGTCAAGGGTAAATGTGATCCAACGACCCTTGACGGTCCTGGTACGTCAAGGGTTAAACTCTTCCATCGCGGCCGCACGGAGCGATGGAAGAGTTCAAGCCGCTTGTTACTAAGTGTCCCGGTATCGGGACACTTAGTAACAAGCGGCAGAAACATTGTTGCAACATGCGATTCGCTTCAAAAGCGAATCACATGTTGCAAAACCTGAATGACAGGGACAGTATTTGTAAATACTGTCCCTGTCAGATCTCTATGCCTCCCTCCACCTTGCATATTGCTGAGGTGGAGAGAGACAGAGGGAGATGGTGTTCCAGTGTGCCTGTAAAAAAAAAAAGTAAAAAAAAAAGTTTAAATAAAGAAAATTAACCCTTTGATCACTGTTCTGCAGTGATCAACAAGTGCCCCCCCATTTGATCACTCTTGGAGTGATCAATTTGCTGCAGATCAGTGTTTTCTGATCTGTGGGACACCCCCCATCCCCCTTGAATTTTTTTAGATTTTTTAAAAAAATTTTAAATTTTTTTAATTTTTTTTTTTTTTTTTTTTAAATAATAAATATAGTTTAGGTATTTTGGTAGGTAGTTGGGTAGGTTTAGTGTAGACGTGTGTTAGGGAAAGTTTTAGGGATAGATTTAGGTTTAGGGGAAACCCCCCCCCCCAAAAAAAAAATATATATATAATAAGCGCAGTTTAGATAGGTAGTTCAATTGGGTTAGGTAGGTTCAGGATATACGTAGGTTAGGGTAAGTTTTAGGGTTAGATTTAGGTTTAGGGATAGCGTAAGAAAAATAAAAAACCCAAAAAACCCCAAACCCCCCCCAAAAAAAAAAAAATATATATATATAATAAGTGCAGTTTAGAGAGGTAGTTCATTTGGGTTAGGTAGGTTCAGGATATACGTAGGCTAGGGTAAGTTTTAGGGTTAGATTTAGGTTTAGGGATAGCGTAAGAAAAAAAAAGTTTTTTTAGTGGGCAAAATGCAGCGCAGGTACAGCGTTGAAGAGGCATATGCCTTTTTGGCATCTGACTCTGAGGCAACAGACACTGCGCCAGATTTTGACATAGCGCAGTTTTCAGAAAGTGAGAGCAGCTCTAGTGATGACGCTGGGCCTTCTGTCAAGAAAAGACGCACTGCCCCAAGAGCTGCTCTGGCAACTGCCCCAGCACCTGCCAAAAGAGCTGCCCAAAGACATACCAAAATACCTACCCAAAGAAATGCCCCAAGTGCTGCCCCAAGAGCTGCCCTGGCAACTGCCCCAGCACCTGCCAAAAGATCTGGCCAAAGACCTACCAAAGAAATGTCCCAAGGGCTGCCCCAAGAGCTGCCCTGGCAACTGCCCCAGCACCTGCCAAAAGATCTGCCCAAAGACCAGCCAAAAGACCTGCCCAAAGAAATGCCCCAACACCTGCCACTCCGGATCCTAATGAATGGGTATCAATTTATGCCCACAAATCTCAGAATTCACAGGCAACCCAGGGATTCAAATTGATGTGGAAGGATTTACCCATGATCATTTTTTTGATTTGTTTTTGGGGGAAGACATTTTAGGTGAAATTGTTTCCCAAACCAATTTGTATGCAGCCCAGTATACTGCCACCAACCCTAAGTGTGAAAAACGCTGTTGTTGTTTTTTTTTTTACTTACGTCATGGTTTATGAGGGATTGGTGGTAAAATGGCTGTGTATAAAATTGGAAAACACACCTAAAACGAGAGCCTGGGGTGTCTACTTTCCAAAAATATATACTTTTGGGGGGAAATCTTAGAGTGGAGCACTGTTACACAGCCCCAAATGAGACATGGCACCAGTGATGCAAGCTGTGAAAATTCGAAGTGTGAAACTGGAAACGTGCATGTTCCAATTTGGGCCCCGTGGCTCTCCCAAACCTTGAGAAACCTATGCATATGGGGTATTGCCGTACTCAGAAGAAGGAGCTGAACACTAAACAATGCATTTTTAAAAATCTTCACCTATCATGTGCTTGAAATTCACATCAACATTGAAGTGCAAGTGTGAAAAACGCTGTTTTTTTAACTTACGTCAAGATTTACGAGCGATTGGTGGTAAAATGGCTGCGTAAAAAAATTTAAAACATACATAAAATGAAAGCCTGGGGTGTCTACTTTCCAAAAATATATACTTTTGTGGGGAAATCTTAGAGTGGAGCACTGTTACACAGCCCCAAATGAGACATGGCACCAGTGATACAAGCTGTGAAAATTCAAAGTGTGAAACTGGAAATGCGCATGTTCCAATTTGGGCCCTGTAGCTCTCCCAAACCTTGAGAAACCTATGCATATGGGGTATTGCCGTACTCAGAAGAAGGAGCTGAACACTAAACAATGCATTTTTAAAAATCTTCACCTATCATGTGCTTGATATCAACAGTAGTATTGAAATGTAAGTGTGAAAACTGCAAAAAAACAAAATATTACCACAATTTTTGAAATTTATTTCTGGAAAAATAGCTGCATGAAAAACTACAAAATTCTCCTGATTATTTACCTTATGTTGTGTAGTTTTCAGAAACATATACCTGTGTGGGACATTTTTGGTTCTGGCACCGTCAGCTAAGCTATGATGCTCACATGCCAATTGTTGAGAAATTACAAGTTGGAAATAACGGCAGCCATCTTGTAATATTTACCTTGTAAATGTGAGTAAAGGACTAGGCATATGGGGTATTCTTATATTCAGGAGAAGCAAATGAATATATTTAGGGGTATTTTTTTTTTCATTAACTAATAGTATGCAAATCCTGACAGAAAAATGTAAGCAAAATGTTGTTTTTTTTCATTTTTTTTCCTCTTTTTTTCTATTTTAATCAAATTAAACAATGAGGTATTCATATAATTGTGGTATCAAAAGAAAGCCCTACTTGTGCTTAAAAAAACAGTATATAATTTATGTGGGTGCACAAAAGGAATTAAAGAGAAAATATGGTTGAACAAAGACATAGTCAAAAAAGTCAAAATTGCTCCGGTCCTTAAGTCAAATCAAACTCAGATTTTCCCGGTCCTTAAGGGGTTAAATAATATTATGATGTTTTTATTGTTATTTATGGGTCCCAATGTGGTGCAATTAAAAACAATAGACATACAAACAAATAAAAAAGTGTGGATGAAAATGAAGGACTTATCTGGTGCAGAGCCCATATGGGCCTGCATTAAAAAAGTGATTACCTAGAAAACTATGTTCTATTTATATCCTTCCTCACAAGTCATGGCCAATTTGTGGAACTAAATTCTCACTTATTTCACTAAGATTTACTATGATTTATTATATATGCCCATTACAGGGCACACATTATCCACAGCATATAGAGGAGCGCAGGTTTGTTTGTACATGACCATCATCACCCATATCACTGTTGTTGTTGATCCCATTCCCTTGGAGCTGCCTAATTCTCCTGCTGCTTATACAACTCCGCAACAGCAGCAAGAAAAGCAGTTACAAATGGTGCACTTACACCATGGCATTTGCCAATAGCTGGTTGCCACCATAATATGACTTGCTGGCACAAGTACAGTAGAGCATATATAATTTTTTTCTCAGGGATTGTTCTTTGTATAAACCAGAGGTTTACAAAAACAGTTTGGGGGGGCTTGTTTCTAACAAGGTTAAGTCTTATAAATCACTTATTCTTCAGGTCTTGTGCCTCTAACAATCCCAAGCCCCTCAAATCAATGTTTTCTCAGGGCTTGTATCAAACAAGTATAAGTCATCCAAATCAATATTTCCTCAAGGCTTGGGCCCCTAACAAGTCTAAGCCCTACAAATCAATGTTTCCTCAGTGCTTGTGCTTAACAAGTCTTCATCCTACAAATCAATGTTTTCTCAGGGCTTGGACCTCTAGCAACAAGTCTAAGTCCTACAAAGCAATGTTTCCTCAGGGCTTGTGCCTAACAAGTCTAAGTCCTACAAATATATTGTTCCTCATGGATTTGGCCTCTAACAACAAGTCTAAGTCCTACAAGTCAAAGTTTCCTTGAAAAAGTGTCTAAACAAGATACGATTACGAAACACGTTGGACATTTGGACTTTTTATCATTATTTTACCTTATATTACTAAAAGTGTATTTATTAGTTAAATAAAATGTAAATACTGGATGTAATATTGCTGTGAACTGGATTCAATACTATTGAATACCAGAGAAATGGGACTGGATCAAAGTGGTCAAAAATGGGACAAGAATTCATTTTTGAAGGTGGTTTACCATAGAAAATCTGGTGAGGGCAAATGAGCGTGGGGTTATTATTGCCTTTATTCTTTACAGATTTGCTCTTAGATGGTTCTGCGCCCTGTTCCCCTCTTGTTTCTATTGTAGTCTATGCGGGAGACTGTGAAGACGAGCACTACCACTGTGCTATGAACTAAGAGCAGTATCCTAGAGCTAAAGAAGGATATTTAAAGAACCCTGCCGTTTACTGTGAGACACCAGCTTTGAATCAATATAAGGAGGCTGCTAGCATAAATCCTGTCCCCAAATTCTCTGACCTTCATGATCTTTATTCAGTCCCTCAAGAATTGTAGAAATAAATATTGGGACTGAATCATTACAAATATATTTTTAAATTTTTTTAGTGTATGTATATATATGCCTTTCAAATAGACAAATAACAAAAGGAACTCAGTTCAAGAGTTATATATATATACTAGCTGAAGAGCACGTTACACGGGCCACAGTGTCACTGCCACCCGGTCGCGAGGCAGTCACGCGCAGAGGAGACTGCCCACGCCGCGGCTGATACAGAGAGCTCTGTATAAGCCGTGGAGTGGGCAGTCTCTACCGCGCATGACCGCAGCACGCACAGCAGTGTGTACTGCGCAAGTCACGCGTTACACACGATTTTGCGAATTATTATATAGGATATATATTTTTTTTTTTTTTTTTTGAGCTAACCTTTAATACACGAGCGCCACTGGATTGTAGTATAGTCTGAGAATTAAACTGGTTCCTTGCTGAGAAAATGGGGGTAAGTGAGGCACCTGCAACAGGAAGCCCAAGTAAATGCTGGGTATGCCCATACATGGAAATGCTCCAGTTAACCCTTTAACCATCTGAATGCCAGAGAGAAATCCATCACTTTGCCTTGCAATCGTTGTATACCTCTCTGGCACTCAACGGTTTAAGGACAGTGAGGTCCTCTCTGATACTTAAATAGTTAAGGGCTTTTATTACTGTCCTAACATTTTTTATTTTGGTAACAACATTTTAAAAAAGTTTAGAAAACTTCCTGCTATGGCAATGGGGGAGTTCCTTTCCTCTCAATCCATTTTTCTCAGAGGATTCCAACTGCTAAAACCTCATCCAGTCATCTTGGCTCATGGTGCTCCTTCAAATAGTCTTCAGGGCCTTTGAGATATGTGTGTTCAGTGCATTGCAAAGGAATACTTTGAGGACCTTTCTAGCATTCAAAGAGAGAGAGAAAAAAACAAAAAAAACCTTTTAAATCAATGTGAAATTGTATTTCTCCCTTATGGAGCAGTTAATTTGCACTAAGGTATGATAAAAGGATGATACCATCTCTAGTGAGATAAATGCTCCAAGGCCTATGTTATTCTATGGAACTTATGCGCTAAGATCTCTCCAACTTGAGATACAGCAATTGAAAGACTTGCTTGCATATATAATAAGGCTGGATCAACAGCAACTATTTGGTGGTTGAACTATTTTTTCCATTTGCAAAGACTTAGGTCTGATTTTGTTCAGGATTATCTCACATCTTTAGTCTCTTTTTTGGGAACATTATCATATTATTCTTTCAGCTCTCTGTGGTTTTTATTTTACTCCATATACTATATGAAGCCTCTCTAGCACATGGCTGCTCACATGTTAATTTGTTGATTTCATCATTGACCTCCACACAAACACAGGTTGGTGAGTTTTTTTAAAGTATATAAGGTCTTAATTTACTTGTTTATATTGTTTTCATGAAAATCGTAACTATTAAATACAATTATTATGGTACTTACTTTGCCCACACACATATATATTTTCGGTCCACAAACATACCTTCATCAGGGTTGATTGTGGACCAAAAATGCTTGGTGGTATGAGGCTAACAGATTAAATATTTCACTTTTTTTTATCATGTCAGAGTGCTGTCTCGTTCTGGATGCCCAGGCTGAGTATCTATCTATCTATTTATATACATAGTATGCCATTCACATTAGCAGTTATTGAGTGATCAATAATATTTATGCACACTTCACTTTTAATCACTTACAGAAAGTTTTGAAAAAGTGCGTACTTGGCTGCCTGCCTTCTTGTGCTTCTCCAGCTGCTTTACTGATGTCATGTAACACATACCTATGGGTGCCTGTGGTGTCTCTACTTCATAGCTAAAGCATTTTGTTTCCTAATTGGTTGGTGCTTTTGGCTAGTATAATGACAGCACTGACCAAGATATTTACAGCATAAAATTGAAATTTTTCCTATATATGCTACTGCAGAAACGTTCAATTAATTAAATTGGTGGTTTAATTTTTTACGTACTACTAACATGGCTCTCAAATAAAGTCTCTACAGATTTTTCTATATAACGCATCTTAGTGTTTATAAGTTGTGGAACTAACATGTACCTTTGCCAAGGTCAGTCCAAGCAGAGCTCTACTTTATTAGAGGCTGGACAAGTTCCAATTTCAAAGTTAATTTACAAAGGTATAAATCTCAGTTGGTAAAATACCATATGACCTTAAAACAACTTCTAGGCTACTTTTTTCACTCCTAAAACTTGACCATAAATCAAGTGCATATCACCCTTTTAATTTCTACACCTTTAACCATTTGCGTGCCATATGTGTGTGCAAAACATTCAAAGTGTTAAATATATATTTTTCAGAAAAAAATGTAGAATCAACTGAGAGAGATTCAAGGGAACCAAGAGTGAAAGATTAAAGTGTTAGTAATGTCCCAATATAAATAGACTTTATTTTGTAGAGCTTCAATAGTTGAACATAATGCAAAAAAACATATGTCTCAAACCACTATGGTTTGAGAGATATCGGTATTCAAACTTTGATGTGTCCTGGTGTCAGCTGTAAAGCTGTCAGCAGGAGATCGGTGTCAGCTGACACGGAGGCTCTGCAGCAGAGCCGCAATTGTGTTTTTTAAACAGAATGACTTTCTTGGAATGGTCTATAAAGTGTGCCTGGTTTGCAAGCACACTTTTTAGACCATTTCATGGAAGTCAGTCTGTCTATTTGTATTGGGACATTACTAAAACGTTAAGGGGTGCGACCAGTTTTGTTCAACTAGATTATCCTGTGACCAGATGTGATCTACCAATCTCTGTATTCAGGTTTTATCCCTCATATAGTCCCTTGTGTCCTAGTGAGGTCTCCAGTGCATTGCTTCACAATGCATTTGAAACCTCTCTAGGACACAAGGGGTTAAAAAATGAAGATGACTGAGGTGGTATATGAAGTGATAGTATCAAGATATATTACCACCAAGGCCAACCTGTCTTTTAATGTGTGAGAATGTAGTATATTGTGTTTGCTTGTTTAATCCTACCATTTATTAAATAGGATAATTTATCACCTAAAACATTGTATGCTGATGTTGAGCTTTCAAACCCCCCCATACTGTGTTATCTTTTTATTATTAAAAAAAGTTTGAGTTATTTAGGATTTATTAATTATGCTAATTGAGGCATGCTTTGCAGGCACTTCCTGTCTTAGCAAAAACAATGATGGTCCACTCTAAGCAGGAAGAAGCTGGATGTCTTCCACAAAGAACCAGGGGAACCTCATTATATAGACAGACCTTTTCCCTTACTCTTGAAACAAATAAAAAGTATCAATAACCATTACAAATTATATATAAACTAGTGTAAAAGCTCATGTACACGGGCCAATGTCCGGTGAGGTAAAGATGCTGGTCCTGCTCTGCGTACTGCCACCACCTCACTGGCGGCAGACACAATGCAGTCATGCGCAGTAGAGACTCCCAGCATTCTGTGCGTTCAGGCAGTCTCTACTGCGCATGACTGCATCATACAAACATTCTGGCCTTTTATATTATAGGATAAATACAAATCCATAAAACATGTTTTATTAGATAACAAATGTTTCTTGATCTTGCTAATATTTACATCTTTAGAAAAAACAAATTGTCCTACTTTATTATATTTTTTTCTAATTTAAATATTGTATATTTTCATTGTTTTTCTATTTTTTAAGTATTTTCGCTAATTCTAACTGGACTCAGATAAATGTATTTATTTTTGTATTAATTATTTTCTGTTCTAATTTGTTTCAACTTTTTCAATATTAACTTGCAATTTTTGCAATTCTTCTCCAGTAAGTAATTTTTATTTCCCTTAAATTATTTCAGTGTTCTTCCTGCTATTTTCCGCATTTCCTTTTCTATAATTAATTAACAATGTTTGCTGTTTTAAACCTTCTTTCAAAAACACTAACACTGTTTCCAGGTCTTTGACTAAGACTTTGTTTGTAGTAACAACCTTAAAGGGATAGTAGTGCTTGCAAATTACTAATCCCCATATTGTAGCTTTGTTAAAAAGAAACTTATTGCCCCCAGTGTCATCTCTCAAACCCTTATGGTTTGAGAGATGATAGCGCTCAAAGTTCCCCCCTCCCTCCCCCTTCCCTGACTGAACACTGAACGCTGACTGCAGGGATATCCGGTATTACTTGCATCAGGCGGCTCTGCAGCATTACCGAGATCGCGTTTATAAAAAAGAAATCTTTCACTAAAATGGTCTTCTACGTGTGCTTGCAAACCAAGCACACATAGAAGACCGTTTCAGTCAAAGAATTATTTTTTATAAACGTGATCTCGGCTCAGCTGCAGAGCCACCTGATGCACATAAGACTGTCTTATGACAGCTTCCTCTGCAGTCAGTGTTCAGCGTTCAGTCAGGGAAGGGGGAGGGAGGGGGGAACTTTGAGAGCTGTCATCTCTCAAACC
Source organism: Rhinophrynus dorsalis (assembly GCA_037306005.1). Classification (NCBI taxonomy): domain Eukaryota; kingdom Metazoa; phylum Chordata; class Amphibia; order Anura; family Rhinophrynidae; genus Rhinophrynus; species Rhinophrynus dorsalis. Next base: position 64,354,013 of record CM074718.1, read on the forward strand.
ATAACGGTTTGAGAGATGACACTGTGGGCAATAAGTTTCTTTTTAACAAAGCTACAATATTGGGATTAGTAATTTCCAAGTATTACTATCCCTTTAACCCATGCATACAATTGCATGAATTAGTTATCAATCTGTCATCTGAGGCTGCTCACATAGGAAACTGTTGCAGTGCATGTCCCAAGAAAATGTAGAATACAGCACATGTTTCTCCATTAGAATGGTCAGTGTTGGTGGCTATGTGGGTCCTAGGGACTCTGTTATTATTATGTTTTAAACATTGAGTTAAAGGGATAGTAATACTTGAAAATAAGTTAATTTTATATTGTAGCCCTTAAAAAAACATGAAAAATGATATAAGTCTTATCTCCCAAACCTTTATGGTTTGGGATATATTCAGAAGTAAAGTTTTCCCTGGAGTGACGTCATTGCTCCACCCTTCAGATTTGGAATCCGGTCCCGGGACCGGCTGTGCCTCTCCAGAAGTGCTGAGATCACCATCTTTAAAGGGATAGTATTACTTCAAAATTACTATCCCTCATATTGTAGCCCTTAATAAACTGAGTTAAATGACACCAGCGGCATCTCTCAAACCTTTATGGTTTAAGAGATAGCCGCTTTCAAAGTTTCCTCTCCCCTGCTGTCAGAGTTCTGCTGCCAGCAGGGTAATCCGGTCTCTGAATCAAGAGGAGGCTCTTCAGCAGAGCCGATATCTCGTTATGGAAGGAAAAATGATTAATTGAAACAGTCTTCTATGTGTGCTTGGTAACCAAGCACACGTAGAAGACTGTTTCAATTAATCATTTTTCCTTCCATAACGAGATATCGGCTCTATTTAAGAGCCTCCGCCTGTCCCGGGACCAGATTCCCCTGCTGGCAGCAGAACGCTGACAGCAGGGGAGAGGAAACTATAAAAGCGGCTATCTCTTAAACCATAAAGGTTTGAGAGATGTCGCTGGTGTCATTTAACTCAGTTTATTAAGGGCTACAATATGAGGGATAGTAATTCTGAAGTAATACTATCCCTTTAAAAAGAATTTCTTAATTGGAATGGTCTACAAAGTGTGCTTGCAAGCCAGGCACACTTTGTAGATAGTTCTAATTAAGTAGTTCTTTTCAAATATTGTGATGGCACTGCTAAAGAGCTGCCGGTTGCTCTGTGGACCGAATTCCAAATCTGTCCACTAGATGGCAGACTGGGCTGAAACAGCCAGGAAAAGAGAATTTTACTATATTTTACATGTAAATATCTCCCAAACCATAAAGGTTTGGGAGATAAGACTTATATCATTTTTCATGTTTTCTAAAGGGCTACAATATAAAATAAAATTATTTTCAAGTATTACTATCCCTTTAAGACAACACAGTCCATGTATTGAGGAGAAGCAGGAGGTTTCTAAGACGATTACTGGTTTTGGAGTCTCCTTCTCGGGAACTGATCTATAAATAGAGATCCCAGGGTCTTGCAATCCTATTTTTTATTACCAAAAAAAAAAAAAAGGAAGATAGTAATTTATTTTGTTTATCAACAGAGTTTTTTGTAACAAAACACATTGTTATGTAAAAGATGCCACAGATCAGAATGCTAATAAAGCATATCTCAGTAGCAACACCTTGCAATATGCATTAGCTGCCATAAAATGGAAAAAAGATCAAGAACATTTAATGACATTGAGAAAAGTTTTAAACTGTCAAATATTTGAGAAACAATTGTTGAGTCTTATGCATAAAAGTAATTCTGGGTCAAACTAACGGTAACATTTGGGAGAAATAAAATAAAAATGTCCCAAAACGCCCATTGATTTAACTGAGATTTTTAACCTCTTGAATGCTACAGAGGCTGAGACCTCTCTAATATTCAAGGGATTTATAGTCCCATTTATATCAATGGGAATGTTTATTTAATGCACAGCCATACAGGAGGCTTTCTGTGTTGGCTCGGATGAACGTTTTTGCTATAACGGCATATGCTCCAGAATGCACTATATCAGTATATGCTCTCGTACATATTCCAAAAACCAAAGGCATGATTTTTACATTAACAAGTAAGTATAGAAAGTAAGCTATACTGGCATTCCTCTTACATGTAAGCTAGCAGTCAGAGACACTCATCTAGGAACAAGCCTGCAATACAAATTTGTAGGCCCTCTAGGGGTGGTGTCCTACCCTAGGTTAGGGTTGCCACCCAGCCGGTATTTTACCGGCAGGCTGGTAAAAATTGGCTTCTTTCCAATGTTAAGTCTATGGAGGTAATGCCTTGGCCAGTATTTTTTTAAAGAAAAGGTGGCAACCCTACCCTGGGTGCAGTCTCCTTTAGCCCACTAGTGCCTTTTACAGAGAGGACATTTCCTAAAGCCCATCATACTGGTCCTACCAAACCAGCAATCCAGTTATAAAATACCAGGCAATTAATCTCTGAGCAAGAGTAGCAGCCCAGGAGTAGGTTTTGGCCTTGTTGCTCCTTGTCAATGAGGTGTAGCTGATCTCTCTAAACACTGTGAGCAAGAGATTACCCTTTTACCCCCAAGGTGACTAATCCCTAGGATAATTAGCATATGTAAAGTAGGAGTCAGAGACTCTGAGGTAGGAATGAGCCTGCAATACAAATTTGCAGGCTCTGAAGAAGTGGTGTCCTACCCAGGGAGCAGTCTCTTTAAGCCCATTCATGCCTTTCGCAGAGAGTTGAGAGTCTCTGACCCCCAATTTACATTCCTCTTGTATGTTTTAAAGGAACACTACCACCTAAAATGAAATTGGCATATTTTATTTTACATATCATGTGCTTCCTGCTAGCATCTGTAAAATGCAGTATAGACACATTTTGGTTCATTGGGTGTGTGCACAGATAATAATTTTAATGCATTATGATTAACACACATTCTGTAAAGCAATGTATGGGAGACCTATCAATCAATCAATTAATGGGTTAGAAGTATAATTTAAATCAATGGGAATTTAAATGTTTCCCCTATGGTACAGTTGGTTTGTTTTAAAATTGCCCCCCTCTTCTTTTGTGCACAAGACCATATATCATATCTATCTGAATAGAGGGCAATGGGTCCAAAAAGCAAAAAAGACAATTGGTTGCTTAGTAACGTGCACACAAAGAAACATATTTTGACAGCAGAAAAGAACCATTTGGCCCACGCAGTCTGCCCATAAAATACACACTCTTACACACAGTCAGTACTTCTCAGAATACACTTAGGACTAGCCCAGGCATTTTTGAATTCTTTAACAGTATTTATTCTTACCACCTCTGCTGGGAGGCTGTTATATTAGTGTATCAACCTTCCTGTAAAGTAGTACTCACACACACACGTCTGAATTTTCCACCCTCTAACTTCAGTTCATGACCTCTTGTTCTAGTATTGCTCTTTTATATAATTACATGTTTTGATCATATCACCATACCTGGGAACTTTCCTGTGGTGCACTGGGGGAGATAAATGGCACATTCTGCATCAGAAAGGGGTGGGGCTTAACTGTGAGTAGGGTGGGGCGTAACAAACACAACAAAAGTTTTAGGAATAGACTGAGGAAGGAGGAGAAGAGGGTGGGGAGCGAAAGGAACAGACTGGGAAGGAGCAGAAGCGGGCAGAGTTTCAATAGCAACTCCTCACATCCAGAGAATCAGCCTCTGCCTCAGAGACCCAGTAATTAGCAGCAAAAATCTGAGTCTCCAGGTCAAATCCAGAGAGTTCCCAGGTATGAATATCACCTCCTATCTACTTTCTTTGAGTACCTTTTTTATTCTTTGAACTTGTGCTTCTGGAGATGTGGTCTCCAGAACTGTACACAGTACACCAGGTGAGGTCTTACCACTGAGTGATCTACAGAGTGAATTTATTGCTGTTAATGCCTGGTATCCGGTTTTCTAAACCACACAGCTTCTACAGCAGGTAAGTCTGGTGTAGAACTGATGCCATTCTGAGGCAAACCATCTGCCCAATAGGGGTCAAATGCACATTTCCATTGATTTAAATAGTTGCAAGTATTCAAAAAGTTGAAAGCCACATTTGGATCAATGGAAATGTGGGGATTTTTTTTTCACTCAGTGCAGTAGCTTTGATCCACAATTACCCTAGTTGTCATAGTACATCAGACTCAATGTAGCTGCTGCTCCATCTTCGTGTTTTCACTCTTCTGTACTGACCTGTGTGTTTTACAGTAATACTGACATATGGTTATACCTTTCACTGATATCCCACCAGCTCACCACAAATTGCTTGATTTATATAATTATGCAAGGAAGTTACACAATGACAAATCAAGCAATTTGTAGCGATGATGGGTATAATTAACCTATTTGCCCAATCAAGTTGCATAGGTTACCAGGAAATACATGAACACATTGGCTCACTTGTTCTATGGAAACATTTGTCTTTTTTTTTCAATATTTTGATCTGTTTGAATGGATCGAGGAAACAATCAAAAGAAATTCATTGATTTCTTCTCATCAAGTATATATTTGTCTTAACATTTTGCTCAAGTATAAAAACCAAGTCAAAGCATATATATGTTTTTCTTATATTTTGTTGTATAAATCAGTTTTATTAGAAATCATCTTTTTCCCCATAATGTTTTGTGTCATAATCATGTCATCCATATGTGGAATCCATTACACTGAGACTGATGTCTTAAGAAAGTCTAGCAATTCCTGATTAAACCAGCTGTGCCATATGGGGAAAAAAAGCCTCAGATCTTCATGATTTAACTCGTCTTTTAATCTCTTTAAAACTAGAGAGAGATCCAATGTATTGCAAAGGAATAGAGAGAGTGAGAGAGAGCGAGAGTATGAATAATTCTATACAGCTCTTCATTCCCCTCATTGCTACAGATTATAAAATTACTAAAGAGAATACTTTTTGTCACCTATAATATTTCTAATAGCTGAAAATTATAACTGAGCTATTAAATATTTAAAGTGGAACTACCACCGCTAAGCAACTTTGTTTGTAATAATTCCCTATCTGGCGACTAGCTGCTTAGTAGCGCTAGTCGCCAGAATTATTACCTGGTTATGAAGAAATATGCAGTCATCCTCGGCTGACAAGCAGGACTGAGCGCGGACATCTTGCCTTAGTGACGTCCGCGCACCTGTGCTGTCAGTCCCAGACGGCTGTAGGAGGCGTTGCTAGGAGCCATTCGGCTCCAGAAGGGACTGACAGTGCAGGAGCACAGACGTCACTAGGGCAAGATGTCCACGCTCCGTCCTGCCTGTCAGCCGATGATGAATACATCTTTCTCTATAACCAGGTAATAATTCTGGCCACTAGCGCTACTAAGCAGCTAGTCGCCAGATAGGGAATTATTAGAAACAAAGTTGCTTAGAGGTGGTAGTTCCGCTTTAAATATAAATCATGTGTTTTTGTATGCCTGTCTGGTACTTACTAGCATACAACATGATTATATGATGAATCATTATACATTTGCTAGTAATTTACAAATGTGCACTTAGACAAAATGAGAAAGTCAGGCAAAATTTGACCTAGTCATAAGGAACTACTCAAAGAAATATAATTTTAAGCTTTTTTAAATTATAGAGTAAGTGCAGAATTTTTTGAAGGGCATGTTTAGGATCTGTATTTTCCAATCGTTTGTTTGCCAGAATTACTATACTTATAAAGAATGTGATAAAGTAATAAGTAACAAATTACTCTTTATTCATACTTGGACATTAAGATTAATAGGGCGATAAAGGCACAAACTGAGCAGGTTTCTGGAAAGTAGCACAAGAGTATACAATTATAGAATTAATATTTATCAATCTGATACAACTGTAATGCAAAAATAATAAGGTAGAGCTCATGAAATATATGAAATCATTTTTGCTATTTGTTTTAAGAAAAAATGACTCCAGAGATTCAGAAAGAGAAAAGAGAGACACATGAACATTTAGACTTGCTTTATATGTCCAAGATGATCTGTTCCAGCTGTTGGTTAGCGTTTAATAATCAAGTTATTTCTCATTTTATGAATTCTCTACTCCTTACAGTACCAGACTAATTGTTTATAAAGGTAGGTCAGCTTCTCAGAGAAGGTTGATTTCACCAATACTTGGGAATAGACTACAATGTAAATTGAGTTAACATGTGAGACCCAACTTTATCTACTCTGAAAAGACAGCAAGTCTTTAGGATATCTGCAGCAAAGGACTGGGGGGTGCACTAAAGCTCAAATATCATGTGTGAATGAAACATAGTTAAAATGAAATAGGTTGATCTAACTTTAACTATAATGTATCTATAGCTAGAACACGTATGAATGAGTTAGTCATATGTTACATCACTAAAATATAATCCTCATCATGCTTTTTAATGCATGTGTAAACCATCCTAGTCAGCATTCATTTTATTTTTTGTGTACTGTTTGTAATGAGAGATACAGTAATATCTAAAGGCAGTTAATTTATTAATCAGGTCTTGTATTTAAAATTATTATATCAGCCTCCTTAAAGGGATAGTAATGTTTCATAATAAAAGCAGCTCCAATTAGTATTCATAGTTTTTGGGTATGGAGAGTGTTATTTCAATACTGTCAGAGTTGTAGTACAAGAGTAATTGAATGATAAAGTATCACCCTCCCGCCCCTTTTACTGATGTAACATTGTTCACCTCAGAGCAGCAGGATGGTGTCCAAGTGGATTGCAGAGATGGACAATCTTCAATTGACATAAGGGAAAAACCTGAAAAACCTGTCAATGGGGGCAGGGTTTTCATTGTTCTCACAGTAAGAAGATTGTCCCTTGCTGTGAGCTGCCTGGTCTGTGGACCAGATTCCACATCTGAGGGGAGGTGGCTTACACTAGGTAAAAGGGGCGGGAGGAGGATACTTTATCATTCAATTACTCTTGAACTACAACTATGACAGTATTGAATTAACACTCTTTATGGCTCAAATACTATGAAGATTAATTGGAGCTGCTGTTTTTGTGAAACATTACTATCCCTTTAACAGACAACCCTGGATAGTCTCCTCAAGATTGCTGTGGTGCTTGGTGCCTTGGAAAAAGCAGGAATAGATTCTCCCTCACAGCAAAAGTAAGACTAGATTTTAGGCCTCAGAAAATAGAGACATTTTGTGATGCTATCATGAAGTACCAAGTTTTAAAGTGTATATAAACCCAGTACATTTTTAGGGTTTACTGTTCCTGTAAATTGCCCAAGGCTTTCAAATTACATTCTGTATTTCAGTGTGTCAAATCTATTAGTTACACATATTATGTGTGGAGGCACTTGATAGTTATTATTAAAGAGTCTTTCACCACTGGGAGAGAGACACCAGTAAGCCTTGTTCTTGATCCCTATTTAGATATCAAACAATACTGGGTCATGAGTGTCCTGTAACCCTTGAGCTCATAGAAGTCTGACCACTCCTTCCTTAGTAGTAGGAAATACATAATATGATAGACCAGGCACTGACACCTCTCCAATGTAGGTAAGGCCCTTAAATAGATGATAAGAGAGACAGTGTCTAGGATACTACTCTGTAAGAATATCTACATAAAATTTATTCAATTTTATAAATGGACAAAGGCAAAAAGTAATAGTTCAGACATATAATATACAGAGAAAAATATCTATCTACATATATATATATATATATATATATATATATATATATATATATATATATTATATATATATTTATTTATTTAAAGATAGGTAGATAGATTACCAAATTTGTTGGTACACATTGACAACAATATGCACAAGACAGAGGTCTTCATCCTTCAGTTGATCAACAATGGTTGAAGATGATGATGTCGATCTGCTACCAGACTATGGACTCTCAAAGCTAGATATATTATAACACGTAAATATCAATAGACCACAATACAGAGTTTTCCTGTGTGTGTGTGTATATATATATATATATATACACACACACACAGTACTGTGAAAAAGTCTTAGGCAGGTGTGAAAAAATGCTGTAAAGTAAGAATGCTCTCAAAAATAGACATGTTGATAGTTTATTTTTTATCAATTAAAAATGCATAGTGAGTGAACAGAAGAAAAATCTAAATGTGTGATCACACTTTGCCTTCAAAACACTTGCAAAAAGTCAGGGATTTTGTAGGCATATAGTCAGTTGTATGATTAAACAATTATACCAGACAGGTGCTAATGATCATCAATTTAAAATGTGCGTTGAAACACAATCTTTAAATGAAACAGAAACAGCTGTGTAGAAGGAAAAAACTGGGCAACTGAGCAACAAGACACAAAGTAATTATATTGCATCAGCAAGGTCTCTCCCAGGAAGAAATTTCAAGTCAAACAAAAGTTTCCAGATGCGCTGTCCAAACTCTTTTTAAGAAGAACACAGAAACAGGCAACTCTGAGGCCTGTAGACGCAATGGTCGGCCAAGGAAACTTAGTGCAGAAGATGAAAGATACATCATGCTTAATTCCTTTCACAATTGGAAGATGTCCAGCAGTGCCATCAGCTCAGAGTTAGCAGAAAACAGTGGGATTCTGGTACACCAATCTACTATCTTGAGAAGTCTGGTCAGAAGTGGTCTTCATGGAAGACTCGTGGCCAAAAAGCCATACCTCCGATATGGAAACAAGGCCAAGAGACTCTACTATGCATGAAAACACAGGAACAGGGGTGCAAAAAATGGCAGCAGGTGCTCCGGACTGATGAGTCAAAATTTTGAAATATTTGGCTGTAGCAAAAGGTAGTTTGTTTACCAAAGGGCTGGAGTGCAGTACAAGAATGAGTGTCTGCAGGCAAAAGCGAAGCATGGTGGAGGTTCCTTCAAGTTTGGGGCTGCATTTCAGCAAATGAAGTTGGGGATTTGGTCAGAATTAATGGTCTCCTCAGTGCTGAGAAGTACAGGCAAACAACTATCCATCAAGATATACCATCAGGGAGGCATCTGATTGGCCCCAAATTTATTCTACAGCATGATAATGACCCCAAACATATATCCAAAGTCATTAAGAACTATCCTCAATGTAAAGAAGAACAAGGAATCCTGAAAATGATGATATGGCTCCCACAGGTCCTGATCTCAACATTATCGAGTCTGTCTGGGATTAAATGAAGAGAGAGCTGCAACTGAGGCTGCCTAAATCCACAGAAGAACTGTGGTTAGTTCTCCAAGATGTTTGGAACAACTTAACTGCCGAATTCCATAAACTGTTTGCAAGTGCAAGAAGAATTGATGCTGTTTTGAAGGCAAAGGATGGTCACACCAAATATTCATTTGATTTATATTTCTCTTCCTTTCACCCCACAGAATTTGAAATTGCTGTATTGAGCAATTGCCTTCTTATGGATCAACAGAGGTAAACAGGAACAGGAAAAGGGTTGAACTTGATGGACGCAAGTCTTTTTTGCAACCTAAACTACTATGTAACTATGTAACTCAGTATAATTTTCTTAATTGATAAAAATAAACTATTAACATGTCTTTTTTGAAAGCATTCTTACTTTACAGCATTTTACAGCACATCTGCCTATATATATATATCCTATAATATAAATGGCCAGATGTATGTTTGATAAATGCAGTCATGCACAGTAGAGACTGCCCGAACGCAAGTCAGGTGTATGTTTGTCCGATGCATTTATGTGCAGTAGAGACTGTCTGAATGCATCCCAAGATGTAGTTCTGCGGTAGTACGCCTGTGTACACGGGCTTTTACACTGGTATATATATAATATATAAGATCCAGTTCTCAAGATAAATTAAATTACGGTTAGTAAATGAATAAAGCAGGAGAGATTCAGCTCAAAGGACAAAGCATATTAAGGTTAGGACTTTCCTATAATGAGGTACCTTGGCATGGTGGCAAGCTTAGCCTACTATGGCCATATCATGTGATTAAAAGCTCATATTTAATATAGTGGTGATATGCAGACAATATGCCACAGAGTAAAAGGTTAATAAAGATGAAAATATATTTGTGCAACAATATTATGTCTATTTGATTTTAGCTATATTGGTCAAAATTGGTTACAACTTCAGTTTTGTGCTTTTTTGTTGCCACTGTGTACCAACATGTTTGGTAATTTCATCAATCCATCTTGTCTTTAGTCTTCTTCTTTTTGCATTTAGTACTGAGTGGAATTCATTCCAAAATTAATTTTGTCCATATACCATCAGGTGTTCTTGCTATGTGACCTGCAAATTTCCATTTTAGGCGCTTTAATCTTTCAATGATGTCAAAGAATTTGAAGTTCCATACTTCTCTGCAGAACCTTTCTGTTGGGGTATCATGCACAATAGTGTCTAGAGCAGTGGATCTCAATCTTTATTTTGCTCAGGATACCCCTAACATGCAATTTGGAATTCTCATGGCACCACTAGCATTTTATAGGCCATATGTCAAAAGCGTGATAAAGAGTACAAAACCAGAAATATAGTAATCCTTAGATCTCAGAATCGAATGACAAAAAAAATGAGCATATAGTGCACAGCAATTTTCATAAATATTCATTTGAAATTCAACTTTCACATTTTGTCATAGTCTTTATGAAAAAAAACTTGGCACCCTAAGATGGTACCCAAAGTACATTTGACACAGCACCCTGACTAAGAACCCCTGGTCTAGACAGTGCTCCAACAACCTGCAAACGAAAGTCTGCTTCAGTAGGTTGTCCAGAGTGAACGCTCTTTTATACAAAACGCCACAAGGAGGGGAACACATCATGAAGGGACCCCAAGTTCAAACTGAGACAACTGTGGGGTGCAAAACATGATTAGCACTTTGTGGAGTCCATGCCCTGCATGTAACATTCCAGTGTATCTGTAAAAGCCACCATTGTCCACATTTCTTCACTTCCACCTTTATACATGACACTCATCTACTTGATACAAGCCATATGCCTCATTACCTGTGGGGAATTTTCATTTTTATGGAACCTAAAGGGAATTAACACCTTTGCATATTAATATTTCCTTTATCTTACTATGTACATCAAAATCTAATAATCCCTATGAATGTGGCCCTTGTGCCTTGTTCAAGAGATAACATCTTCAATTAGTCCTGGATGTCATGTCTATGGAGGCAGACATTACAGTTGCTAGAAGGACCACAGAACCTAATACTATGCTCAATGTACCCGATAATCATAACCCATTAAGGGCAAGAAGGCTATCACTCTCTTGTCCTAAACTGTTAAGTAGGCTTATATAATTAAGCACCAAGAACAACAGCAACCATCACTATTGTTCTTTCTACCTGCTTTGAACTAAATGCTACAAATGCCATTGATTAATCCCTTGAGGGCATTTCACATCCCTCTAACATTCAAAGGGTTATAAGCTACACAGTGGGAGTAGCACCACTGACCTTGCTCAATGTGTCTGAGTGTCTACTTCAGTCAGCTTTTAGGTGGCTGTTCCTGTGTGTACTGTAACAGCTGAAAACAATATTGTAGTGGAGATCCACTCTGTATTTTATAACAATGCAAGTGGAGGGGTGCAACACATTGCATAGTAATTCAGTTGCACATCTTTATGACACTCAAGGGGTTAATAAATGAGATTTATAGAATGTTATTCAAATCAGGCAGGGATCGCCACATGAGTGAGAAATGCATTGCTCTGCTATGTGCTTTTTACCCCACTGGCACTCAAAGTTGAGAGAGGGCTATGACCATGGCTGTGGCTGCATAGAAAGCTGTAGAGAGTAGTGTACGTAAAGAATAGCTGCATTAACATTTAAACACACCCACAAGAATATGACAGTGACTCATTAAAGGGATAGTAATGTCTCATAATAAAAGCATCTCTAATTAATCATCATAGTATTTGGACTTTGGAGAGTGTTATTTCAATTCTGTCAGAGTTGTAGTTCAAGAGTAATTCAATGACAAAGTATCCCCCTCCCTCCCCTTTTACTGGTGTAACACTGTTCAGCCAGATCAGAAGGGAGGTGCCCAGGTAGATTGCAGAGAGGGACAATCTTCAATTAAGGTAAGGGAAAAACCTGAAAAACTTGTCAAGGGGGCAGGGCTTTCATTGTTCTCATAGGAAGAAGATTGTCCCCTTACGTTATCTGTTTGGTCTTACAATCAGATTCCACATCTGAGAAGAGATGGCTTACACGAGGTAAAAGGGACGGGAGGGGAAACTTTGCTTGTGAATATCTCTTAAACCATAAAGGTTTGAGAGATAAGACTTATATCGTTCTTCATGTTTTTTTAATGTCTACAAAATAAAATAAAGATAAAACGAAGTATTACTATCCCTTTAAGCTGCATTTCAATGTGCAAATGATCCACTGTCAAAGTCACTGCAACCCTAGCAAAGGCATGGCAGATTCATGTCGATTGTCGGTGTATTTATAGTGGTAAAGTGTATATGTTTTCTAAGCAAATATGCAACACTATTATCAACCTGGCCCCTTAGCAACATAAGCATCTTATCAGCATTTCCTGGCCTGATCCTCAAGTAGTTAAAAAGTACTTCTCTTAAGAATGTTATTATACAGATGCAAGTAACTGTTTTTAATTAACTTAACAAGGTAATGAAATAACTCTTAAAGGAGTAGTAGCTTTTTTCATGAAAAAGCATATATTGTAAATCTTTTTATGTTCATTTATATAAGGGTATTCCCACATTTTGAAAATGCCTTGTTCAAATGTTTTTACAATTGAAACATTTGTTCTTTTACACTAAAATGTAACAATGCCATCTAGTATCCAAATAATTCACCTGGTATCCAGTTATTCTGCAGAATTCTATGGCAGTGGAGAGCCACAATCTAAAGTTCTTCATAGAATGTGTTAGTGACAGTAGGAATGTATTTAATTTTTCACCTGAAATGGGAAACAAGTGAAAAACAGCAATTCCCTCCATACATGGGATAAATAATGGGAGGGAGGGGATCTGGCGAAGGATGCTGTTGACTCGAAGTACCTACAATGGCATATGGTGCTGCTGTTGCCTCAACAGTAGTACTTGAAGGAGTAGGAACCTTGCCCACTACTATGTGTCCCACATAACCATCCCTACTACTTCTACCACCCTGACTAATACCTGTGGGAAGGGTGAACACACCAGACTGCTGATCCTGCTGTGCCATGTGATGTTTAGGCTCAGATAATTCAGTATGAGGAAGTGTATTGGCAACACCATAATGTCACTGCTGCTGCTGGTGATATCCATTCCAATTTGCATATCTCTCTCCTACTCTTCATTGATTTGAAACCAAGAAAGCTTCATGACCCTCAGAATTATCAGCCCCACCCACTCATCTTCTCCAGCAAGCAATGGCATCGGAATTCATTGATGGAACATGACAAATTTCTAGCAGGAAAATACTAGGGTTTGAAAAAGGCAGACATTTTATGTATTTTGTAGGAAATCCTACTTGTAAAGTGGTAAATTGTGAATTTTCCACAGAAATTCCTACAAGATGGAGGGCTTATTGCTCATCTCTAAGTGACAGCAGCTCCCCTTTGTGATATTGTGGGAATGCCCAATGTTTTACTTACTCAAACCAAACCGGAAAACAGTTGCCCTCCAGTTGTTGGATTATATTTTCCATTATCCTTAACTGGCTGACAGACAATTTTTCGTATGAAGAAAACTGTGGTATTTATGAGCAATAGTTACTATTTCCACACTATTAAGCCTACACAGTTCAAAATAAAGATCACAGGCCTTTCTGTGTTTTGAATTCAAATTAACATGCATCAAAGCTATTCAAACAAATGTCAAAATTTATTAAGGAAGTGAATATGAATATACTGCATTGTACTAGAAAGAATGTCTACGTCATGAAAATAGCCAATAAAGTGATATTGTGATACTCAAATTTATAGCTAGTCTTTGAAAGTAAAAAAAATCTTTGCATTCTTGATAGCTTTGTTTCCTGTTAAGGGAAGCAGGTTTATTCAGTAATTGCCTGTTTTTAAGTGATTTCTTCCTTTGTGCTGTAATAGAGATAATATTTATCCAATTTAAATAGTCATGTTAAGAATAGTTACTTTTCTCACAAAAATATAATGAATACTATCAATGTTTAGAAAAAATACGTAAGAAAAGAACGTTTTATATTACATGGTTTAAAATGAAATTACCATTATATTATTTTATATTTCTTCTATAATCCTATGTATATTTAAAAACAGCCTTAAAGGAATAGTAATAGTGCATTTTTTCTTTATTCTATTTTGAAGGCATTAAAAAAACATGAAGAACGATATACTTCTTATCTCTCAAATCTTTATGGTTTGAGAGATATTCACAAGCAAAGTTTCCCCTCCCGCCCCTTTTACCTAGTGTAAGCCATCTCTTCTCAGATGTGGAATCCAGTCCATAGACCAGACAGATATGAGAACAATGAAAACTCTGCCCCCCTTGACAAGTTTTTCAGGTTTTTCTCTTATCTTAATTGAAGATTGTCCTTCTCTGCATTCTACCTGGGCACCTCCCTTCTGCTCTGGCTGAACAGTGTTACATCAGTAAAAGGGGAGGGAGGGGGATACTTTGTCATTGAATTACTCTTGAACTACAACTCTGACAGAATTGAAATAACACTCCAAAGTCCAAATACTATGATGATTAATTAGAGCTGCTTTTATTATGAAACATTACTATCCCTTTAAAGAGCAACTAACATGAGGAAATGAAAAACAATATATTTTAAAGACTCCAGCACTTATTTAAAAAGTGTCTATATTAAATTTAGTAGCTTCATTAAAAGATACTATCCCCTGAACTTTTATCTTGCCTGCAAAGTCATGTGAAAATGCAACATGTGCAAATGAAGGATGCTGCCATTTTGTGAAATGGCACAACTTCTAACCTTACAACACACCTGGATGCTGAATGAGAGAACAAGTAGCAGCTGGGGACAACTTCTGGTAGTTTGAGACATGCAATCTGATTTTCACAGCTGATATGTACCACAGCCTGGCAATGGGACTTCTTTACTACTCAATGAGGATATGCACTAATGCGTAATAAAGAGGTGATAAAGCAGAGACTACTTCTACAGTGGTATCATGTCCCCAAGTCCAATGTTATTCTATAGAGCCTATGAAATAAGATTTCTCCAACTTTTAGTGCATAGGCTCCATAGAATAACATAGGAATTGGAGAAGTGATATCACTGTAGAAGTCATCTCTACTTTATCACCTCTTTATGATGTCTTTGTGCACAACTCCCAAGAATTCAGAAGCACATATCTGACTACAAACTAAGCTAGATCTAAATTTAACGCAGCAATAGACTTGTTTTGTGCTCAAATACAGACACCCTATAGAGCAACACGTCATGATACAGTTTTTTTGCTCTCGAACGGATGAGGAATGCATGTAGAAAAGATAGATGGCACAATTAGTAAAGAAAGTGCCAGGGGAATAGTAGAGGTTTTGAAAACTACAAATTACTTACTTCAAAGAAGAGTTTACAAGATGCTACTATGGTCTAATCTAGCATTAATTTTAAGTTGTTACTAGGGATGGCTGAAAGTTTTCACCTCAAACTGAAATCGGCAAATAATGGCACTTTCTGCTTGGCGAAAAATTTCCTGCTAAAAGTGCAGTTTTTCCTCTTTTTTCTGCCTTTTCTGCCCATCGAAATAAATGGGAAGAAAAATATTTCTACACCACATGAAAGTTTTCTACAGCCATATAAAAGGGTGTCCGGCTCTCACAGCAGCCATTTTATGTTTGTGAGAGGAGAGAGCAGCATGTTTTTGAGCTAGAAGAGATAGGCAAATAAAGGGGAATTGAAGCTTAGTTTAGGGAGTCATTTAGGGTAGGTAGGACATTTGTTCTCTGTATTAGGGGAGTCTGGGGGCAATCTAGTTTATAAGAAAGGAGGAAGGAGGTTGACCTCCAAATACTCCAAAATTCCATGTGACTGACAGGCAAGACACAGGCAGCTAGGGACCTATTTGCTTGCTGATCTTGCTGTTATTATCTCTGTGCTGGGTGGGGAAGTCTGGGGAAAGACGTTGTTGATTTTATTTTTCATTTATTATTTTTTTTGGACAGACTGTGATAAGACAACAGGGTGGACAACTTAAAAAATAAATAAATAATAAAAAGAAAATTAAAAAATAAATAAAAAAGCATAAAAAAACTAAATATCTTAGTTGACAGTGACAGACAGCTGACTGGGCTTAGGCAAGGCATCATACAGCTGCATCAGTTGTGTTGTGTACCGTTCAGTAAAAAAAAACACAGAGTAGTATGTGTAATTTCTAGCAAACACACAAGGGGAAGGGGGAGGGGTGGAGCAGTGCAGGGACATGAGAGTAAAGTAGTAGTTCAAAAAAACTGACTGCAGTCAATGATAATGATCCCTCTACTCCAAGAGAGGATGCAGTTTGTCAAAGTCCCAGCAAAACTAGTTCCAGCAACACCAGTGCCAGTAGAAATATAAAACCATATAAGAAGAACACTGAAGATGACAACAAGTCGCATTCAAGTGTTCATGATGCTGGCAATAGCATAATAGAGGAAGGTGTAACAGCTGAACCACCTGCTGCATCAGATAGTGAAACAAACAAGCACCAAAACACCCATAGTAGGGAACAGTAAAAGTAAAAATAAATTGTTACATTTTATTAAAAGCCAGACCTTGTTGTGGGGCATCAGGACCCCACCTGATGCGCCTAGCTAATGATCTTCCAAACGATTCGGCTGGAGTCAATAGAGGTAGTGTAGGGGAGCAAGAGTGCTCCCCTGCTTCCATTCTAGCCAGGGCTCGGTAGGAGTGGGTGGGATCAGCATAGCTGGGAACTCTCCGGATTTTCCCTGGAGACTCCGGTTTGTGCTGCTAATTACCGGGTCTCCGGGGCAGACGCTGATTCTCCGGATGAAACTCTGCCCATTCTCCTCCTTCTCGGTGTGCTCCTCTCACTCCCTGGCCTCTTTTCCTCCTTCCCCAGCCTATACATCATACTTTTTCTTAATTTTACAAGCTTAGTTCCCACCTGTGATTAAGTCCACCCCTTTTTGATGCAAATCACATCATTTTTCTCCCCCAGCGGCACCAAAGGACTCCCCTCTCCTGGGAGTCCGCAACAAAAAGTTCCCAGGTATGGGGATCGGGAAACCCTCTCACAACAATAAGAGTGGCTTTCCCTCATTGACGTGTGAGGTTCTGCCGATCCCACCCACTCCTACCTGTGTTCTCTGGGTAGAATGGAAGCAATGGAGATCTCTTGCTCCCCTGCGTCACCTTTATTGACCTCCCAGCCAAATCGGCTGGGAGAACAGTAGCTGGGGAGCATCAGGAGGGGTCCCACCATGAGGTGTGATGGTTTTTTTTATTATTATTTGTGGAAGAGAGAGGTGGAGGCAAAACAGGAGTGGGGGATGAAGCAGAGAAGTGAAGGGAGATGGAGGCAAATGGAAGGTAGGGGGAACTTGAAGTATATACGCTTGACTGAGGAGGCAGGGGGCGCTTAGCCAACAAACACTGTGTATTTGGTTACATAGTAGTTCAGGTTGAAAAAAACCCTGCGTCCATCAAGTTCAACCCTTTTCCTATTCTTGTTTACTGCTGTTGATCCAAAAGAAGGCAAAAAAAACCCTTATTTCAGCAATTTCAAATTCTTCTTTGAATGGGGGAAAAATTCCTTCTTGACTCCAAATGGCAATCAGATTTCTCTTTAGTTCAACAAGCACTAAATAAATATTAATCTCAATACTAACATGCATAGCCCTCTATGTTCTGCTCTTTTAAAAAAGTATCCAGGTCCTTTTTAAAGGCATCTAATGTATTTGATAGCACCACATCTTCAGGCATTGAATTACATACCTTTATTGTCCTTACCGTAAAGAATCTCTTCCACTATTGTAGATTAAATCTCCTTTCCTCAAGTCTTAGCGGGTGACCCCTTGTCCTTTGTACCATTCTGTTAATGAACAGGTCTTTGGAGAGCCCTTTGTATGGGCCCTGAACATATTTATATAATGAGGAGGCATGAGCTTGAGGAGGCAGCAAGCAATGAGGTTGAGGAGACAGTGAGCTTCACCCCCTGCCCCCTCCTCCTCCTGAGCCAAATTTGTGCAAGACTGTGACACAGAAAGTGTGTGTTGTTAGGCATACAGGGAGGAGATTCCGGAAGTGCTCAGTGAGAGGAGAGGAGTCAAATGAGAAAGCTAATAATGTTATTCCTGAGGGCACACAGAGGGAATACAATAAAATCTACCCGCATACTGGGGTATGGCTGCCACTGATCCAGAAACCTTTTTGAGGGAAAACAGGACTAGCCTATTATATATCATCTTGACAAAGGCCCAAGTTGAGGCCAAAATGTTGTTGGAATAAATCAGCACCATTCTTCACTGGGAAAAGTGTATATATATATTATCAGCTTCAAACAAGTGTCGGAGCTCTAGAGTTGGTATGGCATCCCATGCTGGGAATTGGTGAGAAGGGATTGTGTAAGGGGTATAAGATCTGGAGAAAACAGTGGATAGGAGAGAAGTTGCTGCGAGGTAATAGTCACAAAAAAGAGGTTTTAATTGTTCCTCACATATCAATGACAAACTTTTTCTGTCCAACACAGGACCTTACTCAGCATCTTCTTCAATTCTCCATTTGTCTGATGAGTGTTCTCTACTGGATACCCAGGCTAAGTACATATATATATATATATATATATATATATATATATATATATATATAGATATATAGATATATATATATATAGATATAGATATATATAGATATATATAAGTACATATATATATATATATATATATATAGATATAGATATATATAGATATAGATATATATAGATATATATACACTAACACACAGATAGATAGTTAGATAGACAGATAGATAGATAGACAGACAGACAGACAGATAGATAGATAGATAGATAGATAGATAGATAGATAGATAGATAGACAGACAGACAGATAGATAGATAGATAGATAGATAGATAGACAGACAGACAGACAGACAGACAGACAGACAGACAGACAGACAAACAGACAGACAGACAGACAGACAGACAGACAGACAGACAGATAGATAGATAGATAGATAGATAGATAGATAGATAGATAGATAGATAGAGTTTGAATGTTCATTGTTTGACCAGTGTCCTGAATGTTTTTATAAATAAATATTTGCAGACTTTAATAGTGGAGAGCAGATCCTGTTAATTTTCCAGTGTATCACACAGCTGGACAGGCAATAGCATCCTGCTTGCTTTATACTATATATATTGGGGTGTTGCTAAAATATACCATTTAACCCTCTGAGTGCCAGAGGGATGTCCAACACACTGCTTTGCAATGTTTTGGACATGCCTCTGGTACTCAAAGGGTTAATTAACAAAAAGTTGACATGCTTCTTTTTTCATTAAATCTATGTGCCTGTAGAACTGCCACTTTGTAACAAATATGTGATTCTGAAAGAGTTTCCAAATCACCTACATCTTTGTTTTTTATTTAATATAATAGTTATGAGAAATGCAGCTTTATTTATTTATCAAGTAATGCAAATGGGCTAGTACTGCATGTCAGGAAGCAGCAGCTGGGATGGAGAGCAGTGAATGGTGTTATTGCAGTGCAATGCATTGCATACCCCTCTGGCACTCAAAAGTTAGGAAACATTTGATGTGTACTTGGAAATACACACACTAAGCAATTAACATGTTAACACTTTGAGTGCCAGAGAAGTACACACCGCATTGCTCTGCAATGCGATGCGTATCTCTCTGGCACTCAAGGGGTTAATAGCAGAACCCAGGTGTTTGTACTTAGAAAGTATGATGGGACCTTGTTAATGAAGAACTAAAAGTTTTCCTTCTAATTAGAAATATAGTTAGGCTTAACCCTTTAACCTTTTGAGTGCCAGAAAGGTAGCCAATGTATTATGTTGCAATGCATTGAATACCTCTCTGGCACTCAAAGTGTTAAGGACAAGGGTGCATTGCTTTGAAATTCATTGTGCGTCTCTCTGGTTCACTAAGATGTAATAGGCTAATGCACCCTACCTGCTTTGGTTTGAGAAAACTACTCGTAACTGTCATGTCCGCCTCCATGGGAGAGACACCTAGGACTGACTGAAGATGATACAAAGGTACAAAGACAAAATTCATAGAGGCCATTAGGATTTTCTGGCCTTAGTAATGTAATTATTAGGAGTTAAGGTTGTTATAATTAAGCTGGTAGAGCTTCTTTAAAGGGGTAGTAATACTTAAAATGTGAAAACAAATATGTTGTAAGGTTTATTCCCCTGAGTAAAACAAGGGTACTCTCATGGCTGAAATGTGTTTTATTCAGAAGTTATTACAGCTCAAAATTATATTTTTAGGTGCAGTATCACAGTGGCCTGAAATTGTACAGTGGCACTGTTGCTGCATCATCTTATGGACAGCTCTGGTTAATTGACCATAAATCTCCATAGATGGTGTAGCAACAGCGCCACTGTACAATTTCAGGCCACTGTGATACTGCATCCAACAAATTCAAGTTTGATTTGTAATAATTTTGAATAAAACACTTTTGAACCATGAGAATACCCTTGTTTTACTCAGAGGAATAAACCCTACAACATATTTTTTTCACATTTTAAGTATTACTTAAGTTTAACTGCAAGTGTATTTTATTTATTTTTTTACTTATTTTGTTTTCATATGTTCAAAATGCATTGTAAATTAAGACTTGTAAGGTCTGTGGTCTATTTCGCTGTTCTGCACACTGGGAAATTATACAAAAAGGTCATCTATATAACCATTAGCTACCAGTTCAGTCAGATCATCTATATGCAGCATATTCTGCATTAACAAGACCAAAGCTGCAGTTTGGTTGGTATGCATACTATACATTTATCAAAAGGACAGCATCTACTGTAGGTCAGAAGCATGTTTATCTTTCTATAAAAGGTCTCACATAAGTACAATCACTCTGACCAACCTCATTCATCCCCTACAAATACTTAACAGATGGGAAGCAGAGGGTTTATTTTTCTTCTTTTAGCATAAGCATAGTGAATAATGGCATAATAAATACTGATGAACACTCTACAAGATGTTAAATGGGTGAGCTCTTTGCTGCTCATTAAGTAGTACTTAAAGGAACACGAATGCTAAATCATGATTTGCACTTAAATGAAAGTTATGTTCTGACATTCTACAGGCTGGAGAAAACATTTTACTGTGGATTACTTGCTTCCTTGTCCAGAGGCTGTACTACACTGCCCAAGACACAGCAGGAAGTGAGAGGTGCAAAGGAAAACTCCTTCCCCCCCAAGATCCCAAGGGACGTTGTTTTGGTTGGGAAGGTGTCAAACAAAACAAACAACCCCATACTAACCAATCATGCAACAGGAATATCACTGCAATTCTCCTCAGGTGGTCGTTAGACGGCTCAGTATTATGAAAACCACATTCCAACAGCTTAAGGCCACAGACTGCATATACATGGATTCAAATGAACATTGGCTCTGTGTCATAAAGTTACAGGGCCATTGTCCTGGTGGACCACGCTTACCGGTGCTTCCTGATGAAACAATTGCACATATAACATGAACTGTCTCAAAAGGCGATTAACATCATTTACTAAGTCTGCTTCAGTGAGCACTGTCTTAGCGATGGACAACAATTTTCACCTCAAACCAAAATGGTGAATAATGGTACTTCCTTCTTGGCGAATAATTTCCTGTAAAAAGTGTCGTCTTTTCACTTTTTGCCTAGTTCGTTGCATTGAAATCAATGGGAACATTGAATTTACACACAACACATAGCAAATGTTCTTTTATTTCCCACAGGCACAGTATAAAAGGGTTCTGAGGGTGCCTGTGTGGGTGGAATTTTTTTTTGGAGGGGGTTTGTTGACTGAGATTGTATAAATAAACATAATATAAAAGGGGTCTGAGGGGGTTTGTTGACTGGAATTGTATAAATAAAAATAGAATAAAAGGGGTCTGAGGGTCTCTGGTACTCATAAGGTTAATTATACAATACAAATACAAAGAAGGCATGTTGTAAAAAATAGAAGAACAATGTTTAATTTAAATGGACAAAAAAGTCATGGGAGCACTGTAAGCTGAATTTTCAAGGGAAAGGGTTAAATATCAAATGTACAATATTTATCGAATGTGGTGAAAGAAAGCACTATAAGTTGAATTTGAAGGGGAAGGGTTAAAATGTGGAATGTGACCAATATTTGTCAAATTAATGTAGTGAAAGAATTTTAAAAGGGGGGGTTTAAAATGTCAAAGGGGGGCACTCTATGTCGGATTTTGATAATATGGGGAACACATCTGACACTAAACTTGATCTTTCTGTCATCAAATGTACGCCTGTTTCCTTGGACTTTGACATTTTGTGCCTTTTTTAGTCAGTAGTCGAATAAAAGCAGACAGCGCCAATTTTGTTAGTTCTCTGAAATGTGCTGTCTATGCCAGTTTTGTTTTACTGTGGTTCTGCAATTGAATACCGACGTAACACGTTTGCAAAATACACGTTGCTTGTTTTTCTTGCAACGCCGGTTTTAGCACTTGTAATAGAATCGAGCCCCATGACGCTTAAGGTCCCAAAAGTGAAATCATCCCACCACAAACCAAATACTGCTGCTGTCACTTGTCCACGTGACAACTTGCAGTTTTAATAGTAATGATGAACCCTCCCTGCCACCAGCTTAGCATATTCTGCAGGATGTAATCTTCTCAGATGCCATTGAATGCCCAGTTTACAATTATCCTCCACCACACAGTCATGTGTGGTCAGTGCACCACACAGTGTGCAATGGGTGGACACGAACTGTCATATACTGACGTCTACAGAGTGGCTATCATTTGGTAGGGGAGGTAACAATGAAGAAGGTGGATAAAAGAAGATGTAGTTACATCTTCCCATGGCCGGACCCTAGAGTATGAAGGTGATGCCAAGCCAGGTGTTTTGCTCACCATCGAAATTTCAGGCTATGAGTCGGTTTCTTCCTCCTCTTTTATTGCCACCATGCCTCTTGTTGCATTTGGGGAGATTCAAGTGGTACAGAAACAGCGGTACCCAGTTTCTTTGGTGGTGGTGTGGCTTTAACATGCTTCACATATATGTCATGGTGTCTGTGTTTCATATGTGTGATGAGGGTGGTTGTGCCAAGGTGTGTTCCGTTGTTTCCCTTCTTTCCCCTTTGTACTGACTTGTCACAAATTGTACACTGTGCCTGCCCCAACAGAAAAACAGTCCCATACCCAGGACCTTAGGGGGCAGGGGAAAGGTGGAAAAGAATGGTCTCTTTCTTCTTCTTCTCCACATTATCCTTCACTGGCTGGGGCAGAGGATGATGTTGCTGCTGTAGTTGCGGCCTCAGAATTAACACTACAACTAGGACCAGGAGTATTGCTGCTGACAAGTGGAACCTGTCCTAGCCCCACATCACTATTGCTGGAACCCATTCCCACTGTGTCCACAGTGGTCTGTGGCACACTAGCCTGCTTCTCATCTTCCTGTTGCCTTTGCAACTCAGCAACAGCAGGAATTACAGCAGCAGAAAAACTCACAAATTCTCTAATCTCACTGCTGGTGGTGGCAGTGTTGATGCCTACCATCACCCTCATCATCACCACCAGTCCTTGCTGCTGTTGCTCTATTACAGTCTCACCAGTTGGAGGCAATGACAAATAGGATCCCTTACTGCCACACTAGCCAACTCTTGATCTGAAGAAGGCAGACTGGCAGCACTAGCAGCAGGCACAGGTAACTTATCTGTGCTCATGGTGGTTGCGTTACTGATACTAGCCACCAGTTCTGCTTCCTCAGTATCATGTTTCATAGAGACAATGCTGTGGGGGGGGGGGGTCACAGGGTCATGGCTATGTCGTGGGCTCCCTTGACCGCTAGTCTGACCACTCCTCATCACTTCCCCTACCACCTCAGCATCAGCAGGAGGATCTGCTTCATATGCTTCACTATCACTAACAGCAACCACATCAATTTCAGTCTCTGAGACTTCCTCACTACTAGTATAACCCCCTCCCTCACTCCTAAAACTCTGACTCTGTAGAGTAGTAGATTTTATTCATAGTATTACTGGTGGCACTTCTTGGGGATGGCAAGTGTGACTTAGGGACCCTGCTGTCACACATCTCCTCCTCCACCCCCTCCTGAGACTCACAAGACACACTGGAAGATGCAGCACTGGCAGCAGGCACAGGTAGCTGACATGTCCTACTCAAACTACTACCCTCTTCTTCCTCTGTTAGTGACACAAATGTACCAAAGATCACTAGGGGTGATGTAGGGGGACTGGTCATAGTGCTATTTCTTGAACAAATAAAGACAGAAGGGGGTTATGCACTAAGGCATGATGAAGAGATGGTTAAGCGGACATGTGGGCTATTAAACAGAATAGAACTTTGGAACTGGAGAAGTGATATCACTGGAGAAGTAATCTCCTCTTTACCACCTCTTTATTATGCCTTATGTTATAATGTGCTATATTATCACCTCTTTATCACACCTTAGTACGGCTCCCCCAATGCACTGTATACCTCTCTGATATGTAACGTTTAACTGAGATTTTTCTATTCTTTTTAACAGTCCACATGTCACTTACTATAATATGCAGTAGTCCATGACTCATGGTGGGAGATGCACTAAGGGGTGATTAAGAGATGATAACGTAGAAACAACTTTCCCAATGATATCACTTCACCAGTTCCTTTGTTATTTTAAAGCCTATGTACTAAAATTCCAATAGTCTGAGAGATATCAGTGCATAAGCTCTGTGGAATAACATGGGAATTGGAGAAGTCGTCTCCACATTATCACCTGTTTATCACACCTTAGCGTGTCTCCCCCCAGGTCTCTCACAGAGCATATTATAAAAAATAGCCTTTTTAAAAAAAAAAAAAAAAAAAAAAAATCTTGGTGCATTTACCATAGAATAACATAGGAACTGGAGAAGTGATATCATTGGAGACGTTATATCCGCCTTGTTACCTTTTTATCACACTCCCAGTTGGTACTCTTGCTATGTTTTCATTTTGATGAAAATCTGATATGGAACTTTTAGCCCCTTGAATGCTACAGAGGTCTATAACATTCAGTATTCAAGGAATTCAAAACCCTATTGAACTCCATGATAATTATTATGTATCTCTTATAGTGTAGTTGGATTGCCTCAAAATTGCTTCACTTACTTTGTGTGTGTGTGTATATATATATATATATATATATATATAATTTATTTATTTTTTTTAAAGAAATGTTACCTTCACATGACAACTATATAAAATCAGGTTCTAAGGGTTGTTCCCGCTATGGTCTAAGTACGGCTAATGGAACGTTTCAATCTTTCTACAGATATGATCTGTAGTTGTCAGCTTAATTTA
Organism: Rhinophrynus dorsalis; assembly: GCA_037306005.1. NCBI lineage: Eukaryota > Metazoa > Chordata > Amphibia > Anura > Rhinophrynidae > Rhinophrynus > Rhinophrynus dorsalis. The sequence continues at coordinate 64,379,297 of CM074718.1, forward strand.
CTGTGGCTCTGTTAAGCATCAGCCTGGGATAGTAATCATGTCATAATAAATCAAGGACAGTGTTAACAGAACTTGTAGAGTCTCTATAAAAACAAAGTATGTTTTGTGTAAGTGGGATAATCTAAATATATCTGTATCGTGGCCCTCAGGCTGCTGCTGCCGTAGAAATTATTTCTGTGAAGATAATGTATTCTCGTTAATTAGTGTAAAATACATATTTAGCTTTAATAGTAATGTACTTATTTTTTACGATGGATGGATACTTTGCAAAGGAGAATGTTAACCCTTTAAGGACCAGAGGGGTGCAGAATGCATTGCAAAGCAATGCGTTGCCACAATCTGGACTTTAAAGTGTTAATTATGTCAACGGCAAATGTGGGACAATTCTGGGGCAGTCCATTGTGGGAAAAAAATCCACAAATTTGAATGGGGCTTTTTAACCCTTTGAGTGCCAGAGGGGTATGCAAGGCATTGCTTTGCAATGCCATGCATACCCATCTGGAACTCAAAGGGTTAACTCTTCAATGATAGAGAGAGAGAGTTCAAAAATATGACTACAGTGCATTGAAGACCTCCTTAACAATTTATTTAACCCTGTGATCAAAAATTAAAGTTTAGAAATTCTCATCGAAATTTAACCTGTTCAGTGCTAGAGAATTCCCTACACAAGACCTCACTGGCATTCAAGGAGATTAAGTACATTCTAGCATCACTTTTATCATATCCGAATGTTCAGAAGTATAACATCATTGTGACAATGATCATTTTGTAACTATGGTATTTGTACAGAAATTTTAAGATCAGAATGGTTTTAGGAGTAACTTTGTAGTTCTAACTGGAGTTAAGTAAAAGTAATTCCCCCCCTCCCCAATTTAAACTCAGTAAAAAGTTAGTGTAAGCTTTTTTCTTTATCTTCTATAGGTAGTGGTGCTGTGGTCAGCTCAGTGACCTCTTGAACGTTACTATCAGTGTGTAGCCAGTCTACCTCTGCCTCCACACTTAGTACTTCTGGGAGCACTGAGGTGACAACAGGAGGCCGATCGCTCCACACTGATAGTAACGTTCAGGAGGTTACAGTGCAGAGCAAAGCCCTACCATTATCTAGGGTACATTTGCCACAAAATCTAGGTAAAGGGCAGAGTTTCAAAATATATTTGTTTCAGTCACTAACTAGAGCAGAGACACAAACTGGTAATGTGTGAATGGTGGCTTTCTTTCAGTGTCAGTGCGTGAGACTTCAACATGCTCTGTGGTATTTTAACATGGAGCATGTTTGAATCTCACTCACTGACACAAACTGCAAAGTAAAGACCAAAATGTACTCACATGTGGCTTGTACTCTATCCCAGTGGTTCTCAACTCGTGCCCTCAGTGGTTACTAACAGGCCAGGATTTGAGAATTTCCTTTTAAGAGCACAAATGAGTTAATCAATATGACTGAGCCTCTGATCAACACACTGTTAGTGGCCACTGAGGGCATGGGTTGGGAACCTCTGCTCTATCCCTTTTCGTACTATCCATTGCCCTCTCTCTCACTTTTTCCCCTTACCTTTATTTCTCACCTTGCCTTTCTTCTCCCATTTTGTCCTTCCCCTTCCCTTTCTTCACCTACCCTTTGCCCTTTCTCTCCCCCTTTTACATCCTTTTCCTTTTTGTTTTTTATTTCTTCCCCCATTTGAAATACAGCTACACTAGTGATACCACAGAGCTTAACGTTTTATGACTAGCTATTGTACTCTGCAAGCTCTGTGATATCACTATTGTAACTCAATTTCAATTGTAAGATCTGTGGTATCTTAAAAATATTTGGGTAGGATATTAAAAATAGTTTAAAGTTTGTAATCACATTGACATATTACTACCACTCAAGTAGGTGCTATAATTTAACAATATTCAAAACGTACATCTGTTTTCATTATGTTAAAGGGATAGTAAACTGTAAAATAAAGTAGATTGCAGAGTCTTATGGTAAGCATAACACGTTGAGTTATATTTAATAACTTACACTGGTATAATTGAAAAGATATTCCATGTTAAAGGATCCCCCTCCCACCCCTTCTGGCCGCCTTCCCTTGGAGCTGCAATCCAGTTGTGGGACTGGACGGATGCATCGAGTGATAAACTTAAGACAGGAAGTAGAAGGAAAACCCTGCCCCCCTTCCTTGATGAAGGAGGGCAGGATTTTCCTTAACTTACTGCAGTTTGTCTCTCGCCGCTCTCCATCCAGACCACACAAGGATGAGAGTGACGTGGCCGGAAGGGGTGGGACGGTGATCTTTTTTACATGGAATATCTTTAAAATGATAGTAATGTAAGTTAACAGAGAAAAAAATAAAGAAAAAGAACAACAATACAGCACCAGACCCACCCCCTTTAATTACTGCATCAAGGTCACACAGACAAAGTATGTGAAGGAGTAAATAAAATAATATAAAATATAACCTTTATTAGAAACTTCTTAAAAAAGCAGCGAATTAAAACAAACATAAATAAAATAAGATAATCTCTGGCCAAAATTGCCTTTATAAGTATAATGGCAAAAACTTATGAGCGATATATAGGATAGCAAGTGCATATATTTTGCTGTGGCAAAACCCTAAATCCTCTTTAACCCTATGGTTGCTTGTCCAACCACCACAGGGTCAGCTAACAGCAGAAGGTGCCTGTTATATAAGTATCATATAAAGAAATACGATTTCTACCATGATTACAAAAGCAATGTTAACTGTTACATTGCTTATAACGCTATCTTAAGCGCGTTCAATAGCAGAATAAACTCCGTTACCTATTCGTTCAGGAGTTGAACGATTTTTCAATAGCAGAATAAACAATGTAAGTTATTAAATATAGAGCAACGTGTTATGCTTACCATAACGAAGACTCGGTGATCTACTTTATTTTACGCATTACTACCCCTTCAAATAGCATTGCTTGATCTTTCCTTAATCTGCAAAATGAATGGCCATTATAAAATAAGCATATGGGTTGGGCTGATACAGTGAGTTAGAGTAATAGTAGCAATTGGATACTTTATTGTATTTGCCCCAAGTCAAAATTTGGCAGCCCTCTCCTGCCCACTACTCCGCCAAGGGATAGTAATACTTCGTTTTATCTGTATTTTATTTTGTAGGTATTAAAAAAACATGAAGAACGATATAAGTCTTATCTCTCAAACTTTTATGGTTTGAGAGATATTCACAAACAAAGTTTCCCCTCCCGCCCCTTTTACTTAGTGTAAGCCATCTCTTCTCAGATGTGGAATCCAGTCCATAGACCAGACAGATAACAAAAGGGGACAAGCTTCTTCCTATGAGAACAATGAAAGCCCTGCCCCCCTTGACAAGTTTTTCAGGTTTTTCCCTTATCTTAACTGAAGATTGTCCCTCTCTGCAGTCTACCTGGGCACCTCCCTTCTGCTCTGGCTGAACAGTGTTACATCAGTAAAAGGAGTGGGAGGGGGATACTTTGTCATTGAATTACTCTTGAACTATAACTCTGACAGAATAAAACTCTCCAAAGTCCAAATACTATGATGATTAATTAGAGCTGTTTTATTATGAACATTACTATCCCTTTCAGTATTTTTGCAGCCTTCATTAGCAACATACTTCAGTTACCCTCCCTAGCCTCTCAGAGACTTGCAGTACCCCCTGTTTGTTTGTGCCACAGTCTTCCACTTAGTGGTGAGGAGTGGTACTGCATCTCTGACCAAAAAAATATATACATTTAGAATAAACTGTACTTTTTTCATTAACCTCTGCTTGTTCTTTAATGCCATATGCTGTCTATCCAGCCCAGTAAAATATCCAGTCTCAGTGCAGTCCTGTATCAGTTTTTTGCAGTTAAGCTCAAGTGCACCTACACTCTAACAGTTACTTGCTTATAAATTCGGCTAAACCATTTTACCATATACTGGATAAACCGCCTTCCAGGCTCCGCAAGCCAGTCTGGATCCATACCCCTGATTCAGTGTTTACTTAGTTAGTGCTGTACCATGTTAGCCATGGAAAAAAGCTGGAGATTAGTAGAGTAAAAATGATACCTTTATTGGCTGAGTGGCTTGATGCAAGATGTAAGAATGACAGTAATTAGTCTTGAGCCTTTGCAGTAACATCAGAATCTTCAGGACAACATACCCTTTTGATATGTCAGCTTTATTTTAGAGCATACTGCTACTTTAATTGTTAAGTTAATGAAAGACACCTTTGCTTATACACATATACAACTTTTTAAAAAGCAATTCACCAGCTACATTATGGAAAATATGATTTAATTTACACCTGCAATTTCAGTGTAGTAATTAGATTAAATAAAATCTCATTTTAGATAAGCTTGCATTTTTAGACCATTTTGAATGCTTTTTTCATGTTGTTTTATTGCAATTTGATTTTGATTTGATTGCATTATGAATCACATCAAAGTCATCCCAGCATGCTTGATTTTCTGTCAGTACTGCAGTGACAATATTTTTCTACAATGTGTTAAAATGGAATTAATTTGTTTGGCAATGTGCACTATACCAACTCCATTGAAATGAATGGACATATTTTAATTGTATGAGAATTCAGAAATTGCAGAAAAAGGCAATCATGCTTTATTGTGTTGTGTGAATTGCCACAACATTATACCAAACGCATCCATTTTTTTCTGTGTTCAAAATGCTACATGAAAAACTCAAGTGTGAAAGAGCCTTTAGAGAATGTACAATTGGCAGGGCCGGCCCAAGACATTGTGCTGCCTGGGTCCAAGGATGAAATGCTGCCCCCCCCCCACACACCAAAACCACGCCCACCAAAACACACCACATCCTTAATTATATTAATCCCTCTCCTGCCCCTAAAACCACATAGAACTGTCATGTTTTTTGTTTACACCCCTTGTACCTCTTTCTCCCACCTTACCTTTTTACACCCCTTGTACCTCTTTCTCCCCCTTTTGCCTCGTTTCCCCCTCTTTTTACCCCTTGTGCCTCTTTTTTTACCCCTTGTGCCTCATTTCCCCTCTTTTTACCCCTTGTGCCATTTTTCCCCTCTTTTTACCCCTTGTGCCTCTTTTTCCCCCCTTGCCTGTTTCTCTTCTCCTTCGCTGTCTCTCTTCTCCTTCTGGCTCTTCCTCTTGCTTTCTACTCAGTCTCCCCACTGCTCCGCACTGATGATAGCTGGGACCGTGTCACATGTGGAGATGCCGAGTGATGCATGCTGGGATTTTCTTCATCAGTATGGGCGCCATGTTTAAAATTACACTGGCTTCCGAACAGAAGAAGAAAACCCCCCGGCATTCTCTACATGGCGTCTCCGCATGTGACATGGTCCCAGCTGTCATCAGTGAGGGGCAGTGGTGAGATGCTGTGCATGAAATAGCATGCCTTGGGGCGGCAAATTGCCTCCCCTGTCAGAGTGCCACCTGGGTCCATGGACCCACCGGGACCAATGTAAGGGCCGGCCCCGACAATTGGAAATTAGAGATTTCTCTTAATAATATGGAAAACAGAGGTGTCAATGTTTGATAACTATGGAACAACATTGGGTCCAAACTTTCACGTACCCACTATCTCTTGATCCAAGGTGTAGCAACAAAAAGCAAACAACTGAAGTCACCTCAAATTCTCTCTAAAAAAGAGAGGGGAGGGGTTGAGAAGATGAGATTTAAAATAAAAATGTCAAACTACAGAAGTTATTATATTTGGATATATCTCTGAATTAACATTCCATAATTGTAAACTTGTATACTGCATCTTGCATAAAAGACGCTGCATTCAATGCACATGTTACTATCATAATAAACAAACTGAAAGTAATGTAACAATGTCAGAGCTTTGAGGTATGCCACGTATGTCTTTTTTCCAGTGTAAGAATGTTCCATTCATAACAACTCTATCATTCAATCATTTCCCACCAAGTATATTAATTTTTCCTTAAACCAACATCTTATGTGGCACAATATCAAGCGTTTTTTTTCAGATCCAAGTAAACTAAATATAATGCTTGGATCCAGGTTTTTTCTACCTATTCATAGAAAGCAAGTAGGTTTGTTTGTCACAAAGTAACCCTTGAGAAACCAGAGGTTGGATTGCATTGCAGGTGATAACTTTATCACTGGTTTTATGTAAAAAATGTTACCCATAGACTTCAATAGAAATCTGTGAAAAAAAATCACTTATAATACTTCACACCTGCAATATAATTCAGCTCAATGTTGGCTCCCACTTATAATCTGTTGCCCAGTACACATTCCTGAATACTATCTCTTAAAGGGATAATATTACTTCAAAATTATTATCCCTCATATTGTAGCCCTTAATAAACTGAGTTAAATGACACCAGCGGCATCTCTCAAACCTTTATGGTTTAAGAGATAGCCGCTTTCAAAGTTTCCTCTCCCCTGCTGTCAGCGTTCTGCTGCCAGCAGGGGAATCCGGTCCCGGGACAGGCGGAGGCTCTTAAACAGAGCCGATATCTCGTTATGGAAGGAAAAATGATTAATTGAAACAGTCTTCTACGTGTGCTTGGTAACCAAGCAGACATAGAAGACTGTTTCAATTAATCATTTTCCTTCCATAACGAGATATCGGCTCTGCTGAAGAGCCCCTCTTGATTCAGAGACCGGATTCCCCTGCTGGCAGCAGAACGCTGACAGCAGGGGAGAGGAAACTTTGAAAGCGGCTATCTCTTAAACCATAAAGGTTTGAGAGATGCCGCTGGTGTCATTTAACTCAGTTTATTAAGGGCTACAATATGAGGGATAGTAATTTTGAAGTAATACTATCCCTTTAATGACCAGGCAAGCAGCTCCCCTTTATAGATGTCAAGCTTTCCAGCCAATAATACCCAAGCTAATATTTTGTTCCCTTATTAAAAAAAAGACACCACGTGCAGTCTGGCAGTTTTATTGTACAGAGCCAAATGTAATATAATCATGGAAGATTAAATGTAGCAGTACTTAGTTTGGGTATATTTTCTGGCCGCGCTTTCCCATAGAGACCCATTGCCCTGTAATGTCAGTGGATCTTCATGATGAGAATGCCAAGCATTCTACTGTTTACAATAGATGAAAGAATAGTTAATAGAAGGCATGTCAAACCACAACAGAACAGTATAGATAACTATTGCAATAAAGAGTTTAAGGTTGTGTTTAACCCTTTGAGTGCCAGAGGGGTACACAACGCATTGCAAAGCAATTCGTTTCATACCCCTCTGGCACTCAAAGGATTAACTCCTTGGATACTTGATACATTTATAGCATCCAAGGGGTTAGAGATGTAAAAAAAATCCTTGATGGTTCCTCTGTGTAGAAATGTGTAGATATATTAAGTAAATGCATTTGTATGTTAGTGAGTGAATTTTACACTTGATTCCTGAGGCCAATGTAATGAAGGGATATGAAGAATCATTTGTCTTAAAGGGAAATGCTTAAAATAAATAGGGCAAACACAGTAATCACATAAATGTTAAAGACAGTGTCAAGATTAGGATGAAGTGTGTGGTCAACATTATCAAATGAGCCAAAATAACAGGAAGGACCATACACAGATTTAGGCTCCTGTCACACTGGCAACACTAAGTCTGTGATGATGCAATGGATCTCTCACTCTCGTTGAAAGCAAACGCTGCATATGGTGGCTTTTATATGGATAACTAGTGCATCGTGGAACCATCCATCAGGTGCAATTTTACTGTGTTCCCTCAGGAGAGTAGTCACATTACAGAAACTAGGGTCTGTCCAGCATTTTATGGAACTGTGGGCAGCCCTTTTACAGATGTTAACCCTTTGAGTACCAGAGGGGTAGCCAACACATTGCAAAGGTTTAATTAATGCATCAGTGCTGAGCAGTTACTTTCCTTTTTTGTTTGCTTGATAAATCTGCCTACTGCCCTTGTTCATTGATTCAACAAAAGACAATTCAGTCAGTCAAGTTCCATCATTCTTGACCAGCTGAGGATCATAGGAAATGAGTCCACTGACAGCTGAAGTGCTATAGGATGCTCACCTCTGTCATAGGCATGTTTGACTGTATATGTTTCTCATTATTTTATCTCTCAGATCTGATAGGTGCAAAATATGAAAGGGAGGATTTCTGGTCAGTTGGGATGGGTGAAAATGTTTTCCACAGAAGAAAAAGATGTGTTTTATCCAGCTTTTTATTTTATTATTTTTATTTGCATTGAAATCAATGATTATAATGCAACTTAACATCATTTTTACTTATAAAAGGGGTGTCAGTCTACTGCATGTTGTTGTGGAAGGGAAGAGAAACAAAGAGAGAGAGAGAGAGCTTACTGCTATATAGAAAATTGCTGACATTTTGACTTTAAAGGAGCAGTAAACTTTTTTTATGAAAAAATATATATTGTAGGGATTTTCCTATTGAGTAAAATAAGGGTACTCCCACTGCAGAGAGATTTATATTTCCAGAGTTATCACAGTTTAAACCCATATTTTTTTTACATTAGCAGTGCCCTCTAGTGGTCAAATTCTAATTAGATTTCCTGTTAGATTCTAACGGAGAGGAAAGTCAGAAAAGTCAGAGACATACAGTTCTCCATAGAATGTGATAGAAACTGCCTGTCACTTCCTGTCAGTTAGAACTATCAGGAAGTAAACATGGTAAATTCACTTCCTGGTTATTTAAACTGCTATAAATTTTGAATAAAACATCTGACAGCGATGGAAGTGACCTTGTTTTATTAAGCGGGAAATGCTCTGTAAAATATGTGTTTTTATTAAAAAAAAGTTTACTGCTCCTTTAACTAGTGTAGGCAGATATCATGGTCACATGCCTGGATGGGCCAAAGCACATTGCACCTGTGTCAGTTAAACATGAGTAAAAATACCTAATCATTTTGGTCATTATCATCACCACCACCGCTTTCAAGTCCAGCCCTAACCCTGTCACACTGGTTATTACTGCCATCACCAAGATTCAGGACACATTAATTATTAGAATCTGCTCAGCTACATGACCATGCATTGGCCTACAGTGGAAAAGCTTTGACCTATCCTGATCTAATATCTTGGATAAGATTAACTTTATCTGCAGGAATGAATACCTGAGCTCAATAGAACTGGGAAATTACAATACCTTCCTCTCCATTTGGTCTCCTTGGCTTGATAGTTAATTCTGCCCAGCCGGCAGTTTGCTAAACAGGGATTAACTTTCCTCTTTTCCTAACCTCATTAATTTAACTTAATACAAGTTAATAAGAATAAATTATCTCTTAATTGTTCTTTATATATGTTCTATATATATACATTTTATGTTTTATTATCTATATATTTGCTAGCTAGTTAAATGCATATTATACTTATTGGCTTCATGTTATGTACTTATATTTTTCTCTTTTAATTATTTATTTTTTTCGCTTCATGTATGATAAAAAAACTCTAGTTTGAAAAAAAAGTAGCAACACAGGTCAACATTACATTAACAACTGTAGCTATTATTGCTTCTGCTCTTGTGGGCGTTACAGTTTCACTGCATCTTACCATTAGTAATGTTGTAACAGCTAGCTCCGCTAGTAGTGATGATATAATTAGCATTAGTCCCTCAGGAGCCCCTCAGTCCATGAAATCTACAGAATGGAGATACTTCACACATGATGTGACAGATCAACATGTTGCTATATTTTGCCTCTGCAAAATATATGGGAGCATGAGAAAAGCAGAACCACATCTAGGCACATCCTTACTGAGATCCAGTCTGAAGCAGAACCACTGGTCTGACTGGGAAACGCACCTTCAGCACATCAGAGTTGTGATGGCTAACATCAGTAGCTGTAACAGCACCCAAAAATGTGCAGGGCTATCAGGAACATAATAATAGTGCTTTAGATGTTTCAGGAAATGGAACAACATTTGCCTCTGTAACAATGACACCAATGTCTCCCAGTGCTGATGTGCAAAGGAACACAGAGAAGGATAACCAATAGTGTTGAGCGAGCATGCTCGGCCGAAGCTCGGTTCGGCTCGAGCATCGCTCTGCTCGGCACATGGCGGTACTCGTACGAGTACCGCATGTGCTCGCCCGCCATGTTCGGGTCTCCTCCCCGCACGTTTCGCGGCTGCTGCGCAGCCAATAAACGTGCAGGGAGGCTCTGACATCAGTGTAATGCCAGCAGCCATGTTGGCTGCTGGCATTACACTGATTGGCTGGCCAGAACCCGTGATCGGGTGCTGTATAGCACCTGACCAGCGAGTTCGGCTCAGTCTTAGCCAGGGAGAGATGAGGATAGGAAGGGAAAGTCAGTGTAGGGAGAAGAAAAGCAATTGTGAAAAAAAAAAAGACCCAAAAGTCCTTTTTAGGACTACTGTGTGTGGGGGCAGCAGTTTATTTTGTGTGGGGGGGCAGAGAAAAAAAAAAAAAAACTTCATATATTCTGTTTAGTGTGCAAAGTTGCAGATTAGAGCACATTCTGTTCAGTGTGCAAAGTTGCAGATTAGCAGCACATTCTTTTTAGTGTGCAAAGTTGCAGATTAGAGCACATTCTGTTTAGTGTGCAAAGTTGCAGATTAGCAGCACATTCTGTTTACTGTGCAAAGTTTCAGAATAGGAAAACATTCTGTTAAGTCTTCAAACTGTAAAATATCAAAGTCACATATTCCATTCACTGTGCGTCGCCGCAGTTAAGAAGCAAATTCTGTTTACTGTGCAAAGTTTCAGAATAGGAAAACATTCTGTTAAGTCTTCAAACTGTAAAATATCAAAGTCACATATTCCATTCACTGTGCGTCGCCGCAGTTAAGAAGCAAATTCTGTTTACTGTGCAAAGTTTCAGAATAGGAAAACATTCTGTTAAGTCTTCAAACTGTAAAATATCAAAGTCACATATTCCATTCACTGTGCGTCGCCGCAGTTAAGAAGCAAATTCTGTTTACTGTGCAAAGTTTCAGAATAGGAAAACATTCTGTTAAGTCTTCAAACTGTAAAATATCAAAGTCACATATTCCATTCACTGTGCGTCGCCGCAGTTAAGAAGCAAATTCTGTTTACTGTGCAAAGTTTCAGAATAGGAAAACATTCTGTTAAGTCTTCAAACTGTAAAATATCAAAGTCACATATTCCATTCACTGTGCGTCGCCGCAGTTAAGAAGCAAATTCTGTTTACTGTGCAAAGTTTCAGAATAGGAAAACATTCTGTTAAGTCTTCAAACTGTAAAATATCAAAGTCACATATTCCATTCACTGTGCGTCGCCGCAGTTAAGAAGCAAATTCTGTTTACTGTGCAAAGTTTCAGAATAGGAAAACATTCTGTTAAGTCTTCAAACTGTAAAATATCAAAGTCACATATTCCATTCACTGTGCGTCGCCGCAGTTAAGAAGCAAATTCTGTTTACTGTGCAAAGTTTCAGAATAGGAAAACATTCTGTTAAGTCTTCAAACTGTAAAATATCAAAGTCACATATTCCATTCACTGTGCGTCGCCGCAGTTAAGAAGCAAATTCTGTTTACTGTGCAAAGTTTCAGAATAGGAAAACATTCTGTTAAGTCTTCAAACTGTAAAATATCAAAGTCACATATTCCATTCACTGTGCGTCGCCGCAGTTAAGAAGCAAATTCTGTTTACTGTGCAAAGTTTCAGAATAGGAAAACATTCTGTTAAGTCTTCAAACTTTAAAATATCAAAGTCACATATTCCATTCACTGTGCGTCGCCGCAGTTAAGAATCAAATTCTGTTTACTGTGCAAAGTTTCAGAATAGGAAAACATTCTGTTAAGTCTTCAAACTTTAAAATATTAAAGTCACATATTCCATTCACTGTGCGTCGCCACAGTTAAGAATCAAATTCTGTTTACTGTGCAAAGTTTCAGAATAGGAAAACATTCTGTTAAGTCTTCAAACTGTAAAATATCAAAGTCACATATTCCATTCACTGTGCGTCGCCGCAGTTAAGAAGCAAATTCTGTTTACTGTGCAAAGTTTCAGAATAGGAAAATATTCTGTTAAGTCTTCAAACTGTAAAATATCAAAGTCACATATTCCATTCACTGTGCGTCGCCGCAGTTAAGAAGCAAATTCTGTTTACTGTGCAAAGTTTCAGAATAGGAAAACATTCTGTTAAGTCTTCAAACTGTAAAATATCAAAGTCACATATTCCATTCACTGTGCGTCGCCGCAGTTAAGAAGCAAATTCTGTTTACTGTGCAAAGTTTCAGAATAGGAAAACATTCTGTTAAGTCTTCAAACTGTAAAATATCAAAGTCACATATTCCATTCACTGTGCGTCGCCGCAGTTAAGAAGCAAATTCTGTTTACTGTGCAAAGTTTCAGAATAAGAAAACATTCTGTTAAGTCTTCAAACTGTAAAATATCAAAGTCACATATTCCATTCACTGTGCGTCGCCGCAGTTAAGAAGCAAATTCTGTTTACTGTGCAAAGTTTCAGAATAGGAAAACATTCTGTTAAGTCTTCAAACTGTAAAATATCAAAGTCACATATTCCATTCACTGTGCGTCGCCGCAGTTAAGAAGCAAATTCTGTTTACTGTGCAAAGTTTCAGAATAGGAAAACATTCTGTTAAGTCTTCAAACTGTAAAATATCAAAGTCACATATTCCATTCACTGTGCGTCGCCGCAGTTAAGAAGCAAATTCTGTTTACTGTGCAAAGTTTCAGAATAGGAAAACATTCTGTTAAGTCTTCAAACAGTAAAATATCAAAGTCACATATTCCATTCACTGTGCGTAGCCGCAGTTAAGAAGCACATTCTGTTTACTGTGCAAAGTTGCAGATTTGCAGCACATATTCCGTGTAATATGAAGAAGGCGGGTAAAAAGGGACGGGGAAGTGGACGTGATCCTGATAGTTCAGGGCGCGGGTCAGGACGCGTAGAAACTGCGCCTGGTGCCAGAGCACAAGACAGAAAGACATCCACCATACCTAGCTTCATGTCTCATTTTACAGGGCGTCGCAGGACATCACTCTCGAGGTCCGACCACTGCGAACAGGTGGTCGGTTGGATGTCAGCTGATACTGCTTCCAGTCGGTTAAGCACCACCCTGTCTTCCACCAAGTCCACTCTCAGTAGCCAAGAGTCTGGTCAACATAATCCTTACTCTGATCATCCTTCCTCCCACCATAGAGGATCTGGTCAAAGAAGTGATCCCACACTGGGATATAGTGAGGAGCTCGTCTCATCACCAATCCTTCATTTGACCCTCTCTCCAAGCACGCTTGCAGAGGAACATGACATCTTGTGCCCTGATTCACAACCTCTAGAGGGTACCCAATCACAAGAAGATGACAGAGGTGAACGGCATTTAAGGTCAAAGGAAGTGGATGATGATGATGATGAGACACAGTTGCCATTAAATCAACCACTATTACTGTCTCAAGACCTTGATGAGGAGGATGATATACAGTTGTCAATGACTGAGTATGTGGTGGGATCAAGACATGAGGAGGATGATCAGAGTGAGGAAGTGGAGGAGGACTTGGTGGACGATGAGGTGACTGACCCCACCTGGGAAGGTGTAGAGCCGAGCGATGACAGCAGTCCTGAGGGTGAGCCATCTGCAGCACCGCAACAGGCTGGAAGAGGCAGTGGTGTGGCTACAGAAAGAAGGCGGACCGCACCAAACCGGCCCGCAAATGTTCCACGGAGCACCCCCTTGCGTAAATCTCCCTTGCCAAGGGGTAGGTGTTCCGCGGTATGGCGTTTTTTTAAGGAAAGTGCGGACGACAAAAGAATTGTAGTTTGCAACCTGTGCCACACCAGAATGAGCCGAGGCATGAACACTAGAAACCTCACCACCACCAGCATGATCCGACACATGGCATCCAAGCACCGTAATAAGTGGGAGGAACGCCTGGATCGCCCATCTGTGTCTGCAGGCCACACCACTGCCTCCTCTTCCCCTGTTTTCAGTGCCGGCCAATCGCCTGTCGAAGGCGCAGGCCCGCATACCTCCCGCCCTGCACCTGTACCATCTGAAGCACCATCAGCGACCACATCCACTTCCCTGTCCCAGCACAGCGTCCAAATGTCGTTACCCCAGGCATTTGAGCGCAAGCGAAAATACCCAGCCACCCACCCACAGGCCATAGCACTAACCTCACACCTTTCCAAATTACTGGCCATCGAAATGCTGCCATTTAGGCTTGTGGAGACTGAGTCCTTCCGCAGCCTGATGGCAGCAGCTGTCCCTCGGTACGCGGTCCCCAGCCGCCACTACTTTTCCCGGTGTGCCATCCCCGCATTACACCACCATGTGTCCCGTAACATCACCCGTGCCCTGACCAACGCAGTTACTGGGAAGGTCCACTTAACGACTGACACATGGACAAGTGCTTGTGGCCAGGGACGCTACATTTCCCTGACGGCACACTGGGTGAATGTCGTGGAGGCTGGGAGCGACTCGGACCCTGGGATGGCACAGGTGCTAACCACGCCGAGGATTGCGGGCCCTACCTCCATCAGGGTTTCCGCCAGCACCTACGTTATTGGCTCCTCCTCCTCTGTTTCCACCTCCGAATTCTCTGCGCGCAGCGCCACTCACCCATCAGCCGGTAGCTGGAAGCAGTGTAGCACTGCAGTGGGGAAGCGTCAACAGGCCGTGCTGAAGCTGATCTGCCTTGGGGACAAACAGCACACGGCCTCAGAGCTGTTGCAGGGGATTAGTCACCAGACCGAGCAGTGGCTCTCGCCACTCAACCTGCAACCAGGCATGGTTGTGTGTGATAATGGGCGTAACTTGGTGGCGGCTTTGGAGCTCGGCAAGCTCACACACGTACCATGCCTAGCGCATGTATTTAATTTAGTGGTTCAGCGATTTCTAAAAACCTACCCCAATTTGCATGATCTCTTGACCAAGGTGTGCCGCGTGTGTGCACATTTCCGTAAGTCATCTACAGCTTCAGCCGGCCTGTTGAAGCTGCAGCAGCGCTTACAATTGCCAGCTCACCGGCTGCTGTGTGACGTGAGCACGCGCTGGAACTCCACCTTCCACATGTTGTCCCGGCTTTGTGAGCAGCAGAGGGCAGTAGTGGAGTACCAGCTGTTACACGGTCGTCGCCTCTCCGTTCAACTTCCTCTAAACAGAAGTGAGGAGTGGGAATGGATGTCAGACCTCTGTGAGGTTTTACGCAATTTTGAGGAATCGACACAGATGGTGAGCGGCGATAACGCTATTATCAGTGTAACCATCCCACTTCTGTGTCTACTGAAACGCTCGCTGCTCACAATTAAAACCGACGCTTTGCATGTGGAAGAGGTGGAAATGGGGGAGGAAGAGCTTACACAAGGTGATAGCCAGAGCACCCTCACTTCGTCTTCTCAGCGACAATTGGAGGAGGCGGAGGAGGAGGAGGAGGAGGAGGAAGACACGGTTGCCTCCGCTACAGAGGGTAGCCATGGAACTTTAGTTCCATCTCTTCAGCGTGGGTGGGCAGAAGAGGAGGAAGAGGATGAGGAGATTGAGAGTCATCCTCCTGGTGAGGACAGCGAAATCTTGCCTGTTGGTACTCTGGCACACATGGCTGACTTTATGTTAGGCTGCCTTTCCCGTGACCCACGCGTTATACGCATTTTAGACAACACGGATTACTGGGTGTTCACCCTTCTGGACCCCCGCTACAAAGAGAATTTCTCATCTCTCATTCCTCCGGTGGAGAGGACAAGCAAAATGGTGCAATACCAGAAGGTTCTTGTTGAAAAATTGCTCCAAAATTTTCCATCTGACAACGCTGGCGGCAGAGTACGTGCTACCTTGGCCAACCGAGAAGGGGAGAAAAGGGGAGCACACAGCAGTTCCGACAAAGGCAGGGCAACACTCTCCAAGGCGTGGGACACCTTCATGACACCCCGCCAGCACCCTCACCCTGATGCGCAGCCTAGTGTCACAAGGAGGGAAAAGTTTTGGAAGATGGTGAAGGAGTACGTAGCAGACCGTGTCAGCGTCCTCAATGATCCCTCTGTGCCTTACAACTACTGGGTGTCCAAGCTGGACACGTGGTATGAACTGGCACTCTACGCCTTGGAGGTGCTGGCCTGCCCTGCCGCCAGCGTTCTGTCTGAGCGGGTATTTAGTGCTGCTGGTGGCATCATAACAGATAAGCGTATCCGCCTTTCCACCGAAAATGCTGATAGGTTG
Organism: Rhinophrynus dorsalis; assembly: GCA_037306005.1. Taxonomy (NCBI): domain Eukaryota; kingdom Metazoa; phylum Chordata; class Amphibia; order Anura; family Rhinophrynidae; genus Rhinophrynus; species Rhinophrynus dorsalis. Next base: position 64,395,385 of record CM074718.1, read on the forward strand.
ACACTTATAAAAATGAACAAGGCCTGGATTTCCCCTGACTTCTCCACTCCACTGGAGGAAAGCCCCGGAGTAACATAAAGTGACTTTATATATGTTATTTACAATGATGGGAATACTCTGTATTCCCATTCACCCCTTCCACCCAAAAAACGGGTATATGGTTGACTCTTAATCTTCTCATCCTCCTCCTCCTCTTCCATATGCCCTGTGATATAATTTTTATATAGGGCCAGCTCACCAGCGGGCCCTGTTTGACAATTTTTGTATAGGTCAGCTCACCAGCGGGCCTTCTCATATAATGTTTTATTGGGTCAGCTCTCTAGCGGGCCCTCTCATATAATGTTTTATAGCGTCAGCTCACTAGCGGGCCTTCGCATATAATGTTTAGGATGGTCAGCTCCGCAGCAGACCCTCACCCATAATGTTTTGGATGGTCGGCTCAGTGCACGTTTCCCTCTTAATCATGGCCCCAGTTCAGAAAAATCGAGGACATTTTTGGGAGAATTTGCCTTTGCGCACGTTTCCCTCTTAATCATGGCCTCATTTCAGAAAAATCAAGGAAATTTTTGGGAGAATTTGCCTCTGCGCACGTTTCCCTCTTAATCATGGCCTCTGTTCAGAAAAATCAAGGAAATTTTTGGGAGAATTTGCCTCTGCGCACGTTTCCCTCTTAATCATGGCCTCAGTTCAGAAAAATCAAGGAAATTTTTGGGAGAATTTGCCTCTGCGCACGTTTCCCTCTTAATCATGGCCTCAGTTCAGAAAAATCGAGGAAATTTTTGGGAGAATTTGCAGATGATATACAAGTAAATATACAGCAAATACTGTTTGGTAACAATTTTTCGCCTAAAGTCGTTTTTATCTTCCTTTTTGTGTGTTTTACGGTCAGTCTGTAAAAATGGCGTACTACGGGCGAAAGATCGTTCCCAGCAGCGATGTTGGAGTCCAAGATGCATCCAGACATCCTCCCTATGCTGTCCCTGAACCATTTCTGTGGTGTTTCCATCCTTTTCTGCCCTTTTCCTATGGACCAGGCACCCTCCCCTCATCAGAGCAGGGGGTGCCTGGTGTAATGCTCGAGTCCTCCCATTGACTTCAATGGGGCTCGGGTGCTCGGCCGAGCACTCGAGCCTCCGGGGGTGCTCGGTCAGAGCACCCGAACACCAGAGCATTTGGGTGCTCGCTCATCACTAATAACCGAGTTAGCTGAACACACAAGTGCCACACCCACCATCACCTCCACAGCTGCTAGTCTGTTAAACCAATGAAGTTATTTGTGTGTTGGCAACTCACACTTACAGAGTTCTTAGGTAGAAGTAAAAAAATACACAAAAATAATCCAAGGGTATACCTGTGGAATGGCAAGCTTTCCATAATGTTAGGTGTTTAGATTCTGTGATATGCTTTTGTAAAATCAAATGTTTTAAAGAAATAATATGTGTTGCACCCTTCTGGCAGTTCCCAAGCCACATTTATTTTCCAAGAACAGCTGTGCCAGAGGTGGTTAGTGTTGTGGGCAAAGAGCTGAGCACATGATAGAGGAAGAAATTCCACTTGATGATGGATATATGGACAAGTGGCCAGACTACAGACTCTATCACTGAACTGCATACTGGATATCTATTCCATCAGTGGGTAGCAGTATGCAGCTGCAGCAGGTCATCCAAGTGTTGCCTCTGACACTATCAGTAAAGGCCAGCAGCATGGTAGCTTATACCAATAGCATGAATGAAAGACAATCCCACAAAGCTCTAGATGTGTTTGAAAAAACTGCAGCAGAACACAGATGAATGGATTGTATCCCACTCTTTAAAAGCTGGTTTTGTGTCTGCTTATAATGGCCCCAATATAATAGCTGAATTGAGAATGACATATATAGTACATACACCCTTCTTCACACATATTCTAAATTTAATTGTTACTTGATCCCTCTCAGAATCCCAATCTAGTGCTAAATATCATCCTCAAAATCTGTGCGTTTTACCTACATTCCTGCACCAATTCCTTGCAAGAGCATACCTGCCCATCACCAACTTAAAATGGAGGTCCCTACAAGGTGGAATTCCACACTGAATATGCCGGACCATTTGTATGAGCATAAAAAAGCCATTAGAAGTATAGAGTGCTTAAGAGGGAGTGTGATTATGTAAGCTCCCTGAAGCCTTTTTAGACGACTATCAGGATGGTTAGTCATGCCGATGCAGGAATCAGTAAGACACTTCCATTAATATATTTACTACAGAAATAAATAAAAAGCATGGCTGATGATTTTAACAATAATATAGACATGAACTGGCTGGTGAATCACATGTTGGTATGCTTTGAGCTGGATCCTTACATAGTCTCCATTAAAACACAATGAGGAATACATTTTTTGCTACATTGCTGGATCCCCACTTTAACATAAAAGATCCGTTTTTTGTACCAAGGAGTGAGCAGCAGCAGCAGAGGACTCGATTGTATGAAAGCATATAAAGCAATCCTTATAGAAAGAGTGGATGATTGCAGTATGGGGCATGAAAGAGATATGTAGGGGCAAAATGACTAGAAACCATAGTGAAAAGAAGTATACTCTCATCATCGGTAACAGCAACATCACAACATTTTGCAGAATACATCACCTTCACAGAATGCAATTAATGTTCCTCAGGGGCAGCAGTCTAAAGTTTGTGGTGGAGATGATGGCACTAGCATATCTGTATAGGACTTGCTATCATCATATGTATTAATAACTATTGATGCACATGAATACTGTTTGCCTCCATAGAGTGGCCCCACTGTTTCAAAGACAGAAGCCAAAGATTTTTGCTGGTGGCACTGGTCTAGCACTTCACTATGACACTTTCTTTCAGCATATGGATTGCTAACTAGTGATGTGTGTGAACACCATCTATCTCCAAGGACTGGTCCCACTGCATATGGAATACTTAAAGCATACTTTCAGGATAGTCATGTTATAGGCCACAATGATGACCCATTTAATGCAGAACTTTCAGTTTTATAATATTGCACCCCAATACATTAGTAATATAGCGTTAGGAAAAATAATAGTTGTATTATGGTGACTAAATCTACATTATTGAAGTAATCCACGTTCTTCAGCAGGCATCCAGGTCACAGATCTTACAAGAGAAGCTATGTGTGTCTGAGCAGGCAGCAACTTCCTTTACCTTAAGGTAACTAATGAACATCACCACCAATCCAGGCAGTGCACGGGACATACAGCTCACACTCAAAAGGCAACTTCCCGCTAAGATGTCTGCGCTGTTGTCCGCTGGATGCCTGATGAAGAAGGTGGATTACTTCAATAATGTAGATTAAGTCACCATAATACAACTATTACTTTGATTATCTCTATATTACTAATGTATTGGGGGGCAATATTATAAAGCTGAAAGTTCCACTTTAAGTACCACAAACAAAACAGTATGTGTGGACAGCACTCATTCATACTGCTGTAGTTGCATTTGGTTGTATATTTTATAACCGTAGGACATGTCTATCCAGCTGCAGTGTAGGTAAATTTACACTTTGAAAAAAAGAAACATTATCTAATAGCAGACTAGAACTTAGCCAAAGAAGAAAGAAAAAAACACAAGACAGAGAAGCATATGGCACATGTAGTGGTGGTAATAGCACAGTTAACTCTATATTTGACTTTTGGGATCAGTGTTATGAACATTGAGGAATGTCTGGAAAATAATGCAATGATTTCCAGTCACCATATTCTTTCTCCTCAGTCACCTTTCCTGAAATCATGGGTGTGGGAATATTTTGACTAGGGATGGGCGAAACTTTTCGCCTCAAACTGAAATCGGCGAATAATGGCACTTTCCACTTGGAGAATATTTCCTGCAAAAAGAGTCGTTTTTCCACTTTTTTCACCTAGCTCATTCCATTGAAATCAATGGGAACATTTAATTTTCGCACAATACATAACAAATATTATTTTATTTCCCAAAGGCGTAGTATAAAACAGGCATGAGGGTACCTGTGATGGTGAGGTGTGGAGAAAGAATCAGTTGAACAGGGAATGTTTTTTGGGGGGAATTGTTTACTGGGATTGGGAGGGACAGTTAATGAAAATGATAGAGACAGGAACCCCTTGACATAAGCTTCCACTGGGGTAGACTGATACTTGACGTGATAGAGTATTTTATAGAGGATGATTTGTTGGATTTGTTGTTAGAAGCCCAAGCCCTGTGGAAACATTGATTTGTAGGACGTAGACTTATTAGAGGCACAAGTCCTGAAGAAACAATTATTTGTGGACTTTGGCTTGTTTGGCACAAGGAAACCTTGATTTGTAGGACTTAGGATTGTTAGAAACAAACCCCCAAAAACTGCTTATTTTTTATAGGACTATTGTTTTTTTTTATAATTTTTCTGTATTTTTTAAAGCATAAGCCCTGAGAAACAAAAAATGTCCTACTGGCCTAGTGCCAACAGATCATGTTATGATGGCCAGTGGCCACTGGCCATTGTCAAATGTCCTGAGCCCATAATTGCGGAATTTGCAATTGCTGTTCTTGCTGCTGCTGCTGAGTTGTTTAAGCATCAGAGTGATTAGTCAGCTGAAAGGGAATGGGATCAACAACAACAGTAACATGGGTAATGGACGATGAAGTTTCCACTTGCCACTACTAGCTCCAGTTATGCGCCTGAGGCAATAGCAGAACAATAAGTAATAAGCCAATAATTCTTCTCCACCTGTCCCTCCTCCAAAATCATGGGTGTGTTGTTATTAGAATATACATTTTTCCCTTGAGAGCAAGAACTGTGCCTCTCATCAACAACTGCAATGTGCACAGTGTGTGTAGTAAATAACATCTGGGGGCACAACTGTATCCAAACACCATGACACCAGAAACCATGTAGTGCCACTGTGTTTATACCCCTTGTCCACACCCTGCTAAGGACACATGACAACTCGCTGACATTTTAATAGTAATGATGAACCCTCTCTGCCACCATCTTAGTGTATTCTGTGGGATGTAATCTCCTCAGATGCCATTTGATGCTTGCGATTCACCTCCACCACACTGCATGTGTGGTCAATGCACAACACAGTGTGCACTGGGTGGACACAAACGCTACATCCTAACATCTACAGAGTGGCTATCATTTGGCAGAAGAGTAACAATGAACAAGGTGGATTGGCAGAAGATATAGTTAGCCTAGAGGAAGAAGGTGATGGCGAGCTATTCGTTTCGCTCTTCATGGAACTTCCAGTCTCTGCTTGGGTTTCTCTATTCTTCCTCCTCTTTGATCTCCTCCTCACCTCTTGTTGCCTTTCTGGAGATTCAGTGGGTACAGCAAAAGTGGTGCTTGATTTCTATGGTGGGTGTTTGGCTTTAACATGTTTGACATAAATGTCATGGTGTCTGTGTTTCATGTGTGTTATCACGGTGGTTGTAGCAAGGTGTCTTCCCTCCTTTCCACTTCTCACTGACTTGTCACAAATTGTGGCCAGCGCTGCTGGTGATGACTACGCTATGCCTGCCCCCCCAAAAAAATAGTGCCAAACCCATGACTTCAGGGGATAGGGATAGGGAACAGGTGGAGAAGAATGGACTCTTTCTTCTTGTCCTTCACATTCCCCTTCACTGTCTGTGGCAGTGGATGATGTTGCTGCTGTTGCTGCTACTGCCTCAGAATCAGCACTACAACTGGGACCAGGAGTATTGCTGCCGCTGCAAAGTGAAACCTGTCCTAGTCCTGCATCACTTGTTGACCCTATTCCCACTGTGGCCATGATGGTCTGTGGCACACTAGACTGCTCCTCAGCATCCTGCTGCCCTTGCAACTCAGCAGCAGCAAGAATTAGAGCAGTTGCAAATTCCAAAGGCTCACTGCTGGTGGTGGTGGTGATGCCCATCCTCATCCCTGTCTCCCATTCCTTCTCAGTTTGGGCAAAAAAGACCATCAATGTCTCTTCCACCTCAGCTTCTCCACCATCATCATCCCCACCACCACTAGTCCCTATGTGCTGCTGCTGCTCTATTATATACATCTCACTGGTGGTTGGAGGAGGTTACAAGCAATGTGACAGAAGGTCCCCTAATGTGGCACTTGACATTTCTTGGTAACATAAAGACGGCAGACTGGAAGCAGTAGAAACAGGCACAGGCAGCTGATCTGTGCTTATGGTGGTGATGGTATTATTATTTCTGCTCCTGCTATCCACCACCAGTTCTGGCTTCTTCTGGATCATGTTCCAAATGGACACTGTTGTTAAGGGAATGGGACTCCAAGGGCCAGAGGAATGGTGTGGGCTCCCTTGACCACCAGTCTGTATGCTCTCAAATGTTTTCCCTACCACTAGTCCCACCGGCTGCTTCACCATTACTGTTACTACTACTACTACTAACACCAACCACATCAAGATCAGCCCCAGAGTCTTCCTCCTCACAATCACTAGTAAGATGAGGATACTGATTACCCCCTCCTTCACTCCTAACACTGACAAGCTGCTGAACCATCTTAGTAGTAGTAGTACTAGCACTGGCGGTACTGCTTGGGGATGGCAAGTGTGACTTAGGGTCCCCTGCTGTCACACTTGGCATCATCCTCTCCTTCCCCCCAAATATTACAAGACACACTAGCAGCAGGCATAGCACTGGTGGCAGCAGGGGCAGCACGTCTGACAGCAGGCACAGTACTGGTGGCAGCAGGCTCAGCACTGGCAGCAGGCACAGCACTGGTTGCAGCAGGGGCAGCACAACTGACAGCAGGCACAGTACTGGGGGCATCAGGTTCAGCACTGGCAGCTGGCACAGCAAAGGTTGCAGCAGGGGCAGCACTGGCAGCAGGGGCTGCACGTCTAACAGCAGGCACAGCAATGGTGGTAGCAGTAGAAGGGGCAGCACATCTGACAGCTGGCACAGCACTAGTGGCAGAAGGGACAGCACATCTGATAGCAGGCACATCAATGGTGGTAGCAGTATCAGGGGCAGCACGTCTGACAGCAGGCACAGCACTAGTGGCAGCAGGGGCAGCACATTTGGCAGCAGGTACAGCAATGGTGGCTGCAGGGGAAGCACATCTAGCAGTAGGCACAGGCAGCTGACCTGTCCTGCTCTCATTACTACCCTCTCCTTCCTCCCTTGCCATTAATTTCCCCAAGATCCCTAGGGGTGATTTAGGGTGACTGGACAGCATTGGTTCAATTGTGCTCACTTCCTCCTCCTCCTCCTCAGACTTAGTGGACACATAAGGGTCTTTCAGGTTCCTCCTTTTATTAGTTTTAAACTTTCTCATAGTCATAGCAGTCACTACGAGCCTCTCCTGCCTCAATTTTCCAAACAAATCACAGCAGAACAGCACAGAATGTCTACCTCCCTCTATAGTTGCTTCTATTGTGTTCCACTTCCTGAAATGTCATGTTTTTATAGCGAAAAGGCGAAAAACACGTAAATCAATGGAAATTTTCTAGCCATTGAAAAATGGCAAAGCATTTTGGCCAATGGGCGAAAAATGTGAAGATTTTAATTGCTGGTTTTAAAGCAGATTTTCCCGCGAAAAAGAGGATGACATGGTTTTCGCAGAATTTCTCACAGGAACACGGCGAAAGATTTCGCCCACCCCTAATTTGGATTTGGAGGCAGGGACTGTGCAGTTATTAACAACTGAAATGTGCATATTATGTGAAATGGTTGTGAAGAGGAAGACAGAGGGATCCACACCATGGCATATCAGCTTTAAATTAAGTAAACCAATATAACAACCCTAAGGTTTATTATTATAATGTTAAACCATCCCCCAAGAAATCAGATGATATTGCTGTCATTGTGCCTCTTGTACATCCCAACAACAATGATGATGATGAGGTACCCTGAAATCCTGAAATGGCTGTTCATATTGGAGACCAATAGGAAGCAGAGTATGAAGGAACTTCTACAGGCTGCCACCCTGTTCATTGTAGGGAGGGTCAATTATTTTTCTTTTTTTAATTGTTTTGGTAATGAATCAGATCCATGGGAAGTCAATCACTCAACACCACTCACTCCTTGTTGTCAGTTGTCAGTCTACCAGAAAAACACCACCAGGAACAAAACATATTTCAAAGCTTAGTTTGATGTAGACCTGTTCTAAGCACTAAACTTTATTTAAAGGGATACTAATGTCAGGGCTTATAATTTTAATTTCTTTGCTACTAGCCAGACCTGAAAAGTTACTCACCACTGCAAGCCAAAACATACCCACCAGGGCTGAATTACTACTCGGCAGGGTTAAATTTTCTCTCGCCATTGGCTAGTGGCGAGAGGAAATTTTGAGGCCTGCTAATGTTTCATAATAAAAGCAGCTCTAATTAATCATCATAGTATTTGGACTTTGGAGAGTGTTATTTCAATACTGTCAGAGTTATAGTTCAAGAGTAATTCAATGACAAAGTATCCTCCTGCCGCCCGTTTTTACTGATGTAACACTGTTCAGCCAGAGCAGAAGGGAGGTGCCCAGGTAGACTGCAGAGAGGGACAATCTTCAATAAAGATAAGGGAAAAACCTGAAAAACTTGTCAAAGGGGGGCAGGGCTTTCATTGTTTTCATTGTAAGAATATTGTCCCCTTCTGTTATCTGTCTGGTCTACTGGATTCTACATCTGAGAAGAGATGGCTTACACTAGGTAAAAGGGGTGGGAGGGGAAACTTTGCTTGTGAATATCTCTCAAACCATAAAGGTTTGAGAGATAAGACTCATATCGTTCTTCATGTTTTTTTAATGCCTACAAAATAAAATAAAGATAAAACAAAGTATTACTATCCCTTTAATACTTTTCTTGCCATAGGCCTCAGCCTGCTAACAGTTATTTTAAGCATTGCATTGCAGTAGGCCTCAGCCTGATAACATTTTTTCACCTCTGAGCTGATACTGCACACATCCACCTATGGAAAATGAAATGCTCCACATTTTAGAAACAACAAACCCCTGGTCCCTGATGGTATGGTTGTAGCAGTTCAATCTGCTTGCACTGGGCTATTACTACTTCTACTTGTGCTATTATTTTCAACTCTGTATTGATTCACTTAAGCAGTCACTGTCAGTAGAATCGCAACTGGAATTCTTGTTCTCTTGTGAATCTCATTAGTAGTAGCAAAAATGCAGATGTTATAATACATTTTCTAAAAAAATGCAGATGTTTTAATACATTTTCTATCAGCTGGACTTTTGTCAAAAAAGGGTAAATTTTGTTTTTTTGTGAAAATATTACAAAAAGACAAAAGGACTTTTCACCCATGCCTATTGGTCAACCTTCCCATGAGGAGGTATTGAACCAGTCTGTGAAACACTCTATTACTGTAGTGTCGTACACAGTAATCCATACTGCTAAGTTCTAGGTATAACCCCTGTCTGTGAGCCCCACAGCCATCCTCAATACCTGAGATCAATTAAAAATGAAGGAAACTTCAAATGGATCCCTCTGTACCATAAACAGTAAGGAAAGGTCACAGAAAGGATTCTACTGAAAATGTATTCATATATATTAATATATATGTATTGCTTATTCAGATGAGGCTGCCGCTGGAATCTTTATTTCATGCAGGTGGAAGAACAAGAAGATTGGGCCAGGCCTAGTCTGCTTTTCCCAGAATAGCAGCAATAGTAGCAATAGCAGTAATTAAAAATATCAGCTTTACAGCGCAGCATTCAAATTCATCCTATATAATAATTCGCTAAAACGTGTGTAACGGGCTCTTCAACTAGTTAAGAAATAAAATGTTAATAAATAAAATCATGCATTTTTCAATTTTGTAGAAAAATAAAATATGTCCCAATAAAAGATTACACATTATAGTTATTAAACTTAATTTTTGGTGATAATTTCACCTTTAGTCAGTAAATATTCTCTGGTGAGGAACTGAACAATTAAGGTAGGAATAAAAAAAAACTGCTAGAAAAAGTGTTAAGTTATTGTAACCTGGAAAAATAGCTCCACGAAACTGTTTGGTTATGTTTTTATTCAAAGCATAAGGCGGAAATGAGTTTTGTCAACTAAGAAAAATGTGGCCAAGTATAATCCCATTAAATTAGAAAAAACTCTAGACAAAGTTTGTAGAAGTAAGACATCATCGTGTAAACAGATTATTTAGGCTAAAGGCTAAACATGATGAATGATAACAGGAGATCAAATGTTAATGACTTCTAAATTGTCATTCATATCTGAATCCAGTGTACTTAAAAATGACCTGTAACTTCCAGGGAAATAAGAGCTCTCACCTAAATTATACAAGCATTAGATTGTTACTGTGGAAGTGATCATCCAAAGCAGAATTTTTATTGCAGGCATGTTTAGTTGAAGATTCCCTTAAATGGTAAATAACAGAACCAGATGGGAGAAATAATGTCCACTGCAGGGACATTGAGCTAACATTCCTGCTCTGTTTTCTGTACTAGAACTCTGCTTATGACAAGTGTACATTCTCTTGTAGAATGGGCTCTGTATCCTTCAATTGCATTGACATTCATAGCAATTCCATGTTGATAGTGATTTTATGTAAAGTAGTTAAATGTTTGACAGAATACCCGCTTAATAATTCATAAAGCCGGTGCTCCAAAACACTTATTAAAAAACATTAGGCGCCAACGAGTTTTCTGGTGTATTGCAATGAAATGCGTTGGAGGCTGCTCAGGCGTCTGTAAATAGTATTACTTATTTGCTGTTTGGAATATGCGAAACTGAGAAGGCAAATTGAAATTTTTTTTTAATCCCTTGGATGCTACAAATTAAATGCGTTTAATATATCTTCAGCATCTAAGAGGCCTTCTGAATGTCACACTCATAATGAGGCACAAACGATGAACTCCACCAGAGAAATAATATATTTAGACTGATGTAACAAGAAGATCTGGAGAGACTGCGGGAAACCCAACTGCTAGATTAGGGACAAACAAAAATTTCCCTTGATGTAAATGGGACTTTTTAGCCTTTGAGAGATCTCTGGTCCCCTACAGTTGGTTTGCTCAAGGATTACTCTAGATTTCTTACTACATTAGTCTCACAGAAGTAAAATACAAGATTTGCTGAGGTGTAAAGTTGCTCTTTCATATTATTATAGCCTGTGTTGTCTGTGGTGCTGAATAAGAGAATAATTAACCCTTTGAGTGCCACAGAGGTATCCAATACATTGCGTTGCAATGCTTTGTATAGATCGCTGGCACTCAAAGGGTTAAAGATCTATTACTCCGAGTCATGTTTGCTATTATTTTGTACCCCTGCAATACTTTATGGAAATCCATTACAACTACGATTAATCAGCTGGAACTGCACAATCCATTGAATGAGTCACTAATTGCAGATGAGCCAATTCAATTGTACCGCTAATATTGCTATATGAGAGCTTCCGCATTTATACTGATGTAATGAATCACATGGAAAGCATTTCATGCAAAATAAATCGGAAAATATTGCAAATCTGACTGATGAAACGATTCCTATGTGCCTTTGGGGCATTTTGAGTAAAATGCTATTTTGAATGAGCAAAGCAATCAAAAGTAGGGTGATTGCATAAAATACCACCAGTTTCTCTCTGCAGTGAGGATGGATGAAACAGAAAAACAAACCTGGGCTTCTTCATATATAGAAGTTACCCAAATGTGAATAATGCATATATTATACCAATGTGTTGATACATTTTAAAATGCTGAGGTTTTTGTTGCATAGTTGGCCAAAGTATGTTTACGCTAGTTTACCTTGCCAAGGTACCCCATTACAAGCGATACATATTGCCATCCCTATCTAAATTTAAAACTGCACCTAATTAAGAACATGAAAAGATAAAAATAACTAATATGAACAGAAAGACCTGCTTTAAAACACAGCTTGCAGCGAGTAGGAGACTCAGGTGGGAGACTCAGGTGGGCCGGACCTCCATCAGTTCTCTTTATAGGTCTCTCCCACCTGCCATTACAAGCTACATGAACCTTGATTACAAATGGACAAGAGGGGCAGCAAGTCAAACAGAAGGCCACACACTATGCCTTTAAAGCAGAACTTTCACCTATACAATTATCCGCTCCAACTGATGTCTCCCATTAAATCATGAACAAAACTATATTAGAAAGAATCTACAATCTCAGCCAAGTTGAAATATGACCTCTTTATCAGTCCGACCAACATAGGAAGAGTGCAGCTATGTTCGTGACTTTTATAATAATACCTAATGTGCAAATTTAGACTTTAAGTGCATTTTATTTTATATCATATATAACAGTGAAATTAAATTAAATATGGTGAAAAAGCAGCTGGAATGAGAAGTAGAAAAGATGTTAAAGCATAGGCTGTTGCCTAGTCTGGGGACATGGAGAATCCCTTCAGTTCTTGCAGCTCTTCATATCTTATTCATGTGGGTTCTTCTTTCTTAATTTATATATAATATGTTATGGTGTGCTAGAGCTGTGAGTTTCTGTATTCTAGTGAGAGTGGATGGACTGATTATGATCACTAGTGAGGTGCTATTACATTTTCTTGCAGATCACAGATATGAGATTAGCACCTTCATGTTGATGTGTACCTGTCACCTTAAAGGGATAGTAATGTTTCATAATAAAAGCAGCTCTAATTAATCATCATAGTATCTGGACTTTGGAGAGTGTTATTTCAATTCTGTCTGAGTTGTAGTTCAAGAGTAATTCAATGACAAGATGTTCCCCACCCGCCCCTTTTACTGATGTAACACTGCTCAGCCAGATCTGAAGGGAGGTGCCCAGGTAGACTGCAGAGAGGGACAATCTTCAATTAAGATAAGGGAAAAACCTGAAGAACCTGTCAAGGGGGGCAGAGCTTTCATTGTTCTCATAGGAAGAAGATTGCTGTTATCTGTCTGGTCTATGGACCAGATTCCACATCTGAGAAGAGATGGCTTACACTAGGTAAAAGGGGCAGGAGGGGGAACTTTATCCTTCAATTACTCTTGAACCACAACTCTGACAGTATTGAAATAGCACTCTCTATGGCTCATATACTATGAAAATTAATTGTAGCTGCTGTTTTTGTGAAACATTACTATCCCTTTAAAGGGATAGTTATGTCAGAAAAAAGTATTAACTATATGGTAGATACAATTAAAAGAGAGTACTTGAACTTATTTGTATGTCTCAAACCGTTATTGTTTTGAGAGATATATGAAAATAAAGTTCTTCACTCCCTCCCCTTTCTCCTTGACAAGCTGTAAAGCTGTCAGAAGCAGATTCTGGTTCCTGGATCAGACGGCAGCTCTTCAGCAGCACCAACATAATGATACCTAAAAATCAATACTTAATCGGAATGGTCTACAATGTGTGCCTGGTTTGCAAGCACATGTTGTAGACTATTCCGATGAAGTATTTATCTTCAGATATCGTTATATCGGCGCTGCTGAAGAGCCGCATCTGGTCAAGCGACCAGAATCTGCTTCTGACAGCTTTACAGCTCATCAAGCAGAAAGGGGAACCTTTAAAATGCTTCTTGCATCAAAATTGCATGTTTATAATGTCACCATTTAAAATGTTTCATTATAAAAACAGTGTCTAAAATTATGCAGCCAAGTGTTGAATGATTAAGATTTAGGTTATGATATCTTAGGTTAGGTTAAGTGTTAGGTTAGGGTGTGGGGTGATTAGATTATTTTAGGATAGTTTGAGAGTACAATTGTTAGCGTATGGTTAGGTTAGGGTACGGGGGTGATTGGATTAGTTTAGATGTGAAGGGTGGTTTTGGTTTTGGTTAATTTGTGTGACATTTTAAACTTGCAGTAATATTAAATGCTGTTTTAATTAGGTGGCATTTTAAATGAGCTATCATGATGCATGCTCACAAATCCATAACATTTTAATCTGAAACAAAGCTTATAGCATGGGGTCAAGAAGAGTATTTGGATAAAGGAACTGGATCAGACAGTTGCATGCAATCTTTTAGAGGATGTTTGCAGCAAGGGGAAATAAGGAGATAGGGTGATAGTTTGATAGGTGGGGTCAAGAGACCCCAGGCTTTTTAGAATTGAAATATTTAGTGCATGTTACAAAGCACAGGAGAATATGCCTGTTATAAGGGACAGATTAAATAGATAAGTAAAAGTTGGAATTACTGAGATGACGAAGGATTTAAGAAAATGAGATGGAATTTGGTCACATGGACATTTAGTAAGATGAACATGTAACATCCTATTCTATACATCCTATACAAGTCAGGTTATTTGGAGTCTGGATGTAAAGGGTATATTCTGTACTGTACTGGTCTTTTCTTTAATGTAGCTGGCAAGATATTGGAAGGGAAGATGACTTTTGGTTCTGAAGGGTTAGAAGAGAAGGGGGGAATTCAAGGTGGAAAGGAGGTGCTGTGGGTTAGGTAATACAGGGGATATGAAAGAAGTGGAATTTTGCAAGGGTAAGGGCAGAATTATAGTAACATAGTTAAAGAGAATTAAAAAGCCTCAAGTTGAGCTCATGTCATATCACCCCTGCTGATCCAGAAGAAGGCAAAACAATTAAAGCCATTTCCAATTAAGCCCCAAGTGGATAAACAAAAATTCCTTACTGAAACCAAATGGAAGTCTGATATTTCCCTGGATCAAAATCATATCTGCTTTTAAACCAATTCTCAATATTGTTCTGAACTATAAATGTACCCATTACTCTTTTTTAAAAAGAAGCTTCGGTATTTGGAAACACAGTGTCCAAATGCAAAGAATTCCAAATCTTTACTGCCCTTACTGTAAAAATTACCTGCCTCTGTATTAGTGGAAAGCATTTTGCCTCTGGTCATTTTCTCAGCTCTTTGAGTAAATAGTTCCTTAGAGAATTCTTTGCATTGACCTTGAATATATTTGTAAATGGTAATCATATTACCCCTTAGCTATATCTCCTCTAATGTAAACAAACCCAGTTTGACTAGTCTCTGTTCATAACTCAGATCCTCCAATCCCTTTATCAGTTTTGTTAAACATCTCTACACTTAATATGCCCAAAATTGTACTCAATATTCTAGATGAGGCCTTATCAAGGATTTATAAAGAAGAAGAAAAATATCCCCATCCTTTGCATCTATACCACTTTTAATACAGGATATTACCCTATTGGCTTTTGCAGCAGCTGAGTGATATTGCATAATGCTATGAAGTCCATTTTCTAACAATACTCCTAAATCTTTCTCTTACGAGGATTACCCAAGTAGATTTCTATGTATTTTATATGTAATATTTTTGTTTCTACAGCCCAAATGCATAACCTTATATCTATAAACATTAAACCTAAAATGTCAGCTTTCCACCCATTCACCCATTTGTCAAAATCTTTCTGCAGAGAAAAAAACATCCAGCTCTGTATGTATTTCCTTACACAGCTTAAGGTCATCAGTAAGGTTTGATATACTACCTTCAACACCCACTTCTAAAAGAGTATTGGACCCAGGACTGAACCATGTGGCACCCTCTTATAACATTAGACCAATATGAAAAGGTTCCATTTAAAACAACTCTCTGCCTTCTATTATTTACCCAGCTCTCTATCCATGCACAGATATTTCCTCCCAATCTAAAGCCTTTTTATTTATGCAGAAACCTGGTGTGAGACATCCGGGGTTATACATTAAGGAGTGATAGAGTGGAGATGACTTTGCCAGTTATATCACTTCTCTAGTTCCTATGTTATCCTATGGAGCCTATGAACTAAGATATCCAAAGCTGTAGTAATCTTAGTTCATTATCTCCACAGAATAACACAGGAACTGGAGAAGTGATATGACTGGAAAAGTTATCTCCATGTTATCACCTCTTTATCATGCCTTAGTGCATAACCCTCATGGTATCAAATGCTTTTGTAAAATCTAAGTACACTACATAAACAGCGAGTCCCTTGTCCAAGTTACTACTAACCATTTCATAAAATGCAAGTAAATTAGTTTGGCATTATTCATTCTTCATAAAACCCTTCTGACTCATACTAATAATGTTACTGGTGATCACATAGACCTGAATATTCTCAGTTAGTAACCCTTTTAATATCTCACCCACTATTGGATGAATTTATAAAGTACAAAATGTTTGTGTGTTATTTCCTCCAATGACGCTCAGCCATAGCAGCTTAAAGGGACAGTAATACTTGCAAATTACTAATCCCCATATTGTAGCTTTGTTAAAAAGAAACTTATTACCCCCAGTGTCATCTCTCAAACCCTTAAGGCTTGAGAGATGATAGCGCTCAAAGTTCCCCCCTCCCTCCCCCTTCCCTGACTGAACATTGAACGCTGACTGCAGGGGAAGCTGTCGTACGAGTCTTATGTGAATCAGGTGGCTCTGCAGCTGAGCCGAGATCGCGTTTTTAAAAAATAATTCTTTCACAGAAACGGTCTTCTATGTGTGCTTGGTTTGCAAGCACACATAGAAGACCGTTTTAGTGAAAGATTTCTTTTTTTATAAACTCAATTTCAGCAATGCTGCAGAGCCACCTGATGCAAGTAATACCGGATATCCCTGCAGTCAGCAGTCAGTGTTCAGTCAGGGAAGGGGGAGGGAGAGGGGAACTTTGAGAGCTATCATCTCTCACACCATAAGGGTTTGAGAGATGACACTGGAGGCAATAAGTTTCTTTTTGACAAAGCTACAATATGGGGATTAGTAATTTGCAAGTATTACTGTCCCTTTAATGCTTTGTGGTAGGGGAGCAGTGTAGCATGATAGGAGGTACTATGTCAAGGGAAGATGTTACATTGTTATTATACAATGAAGCTTCAATCGGAGCACGTCCAGGTGGTGATGAAAGAGAACTGGATTTCAAGTGAGATAGAGAGTTGTTTTGGGTCTAGGTGCTGTGTGCATGGAATGTAAATGTGTGTTGAGTGAGGAACAGTGAGGTTGCAGGTGATACAGTTTGCATCAAGAGGGGGAAGGGGGAGTTTAAGAAGTCTGATATTGAGTAGGAGCAGGAAAAAGCAAGGTCAAGGGAATGGCTTTCACAGTATATAGGTGGCTTTACACTCTGTGGATTGGATTCCATTACAGGTAACAATATTATCACTCAAATGTTCCTGTAGGCTTCAATAAGAATTTTCCAGACAAAACTAATAATAGCTTATCACCTACAGTAAAATCCAGCCCTGTATCTTGTATACATTCACTTTTGACTGACTAACCTAGAATCCATCAGCCTATGCTGAGTTTACACTAATAGCATATGCATTTTGTACTAATTCACTTTTATAAATATATGGAAGGCTAATTTATGAAAACACATGTCCATGGGCGGATTGTCCTATCGGGGGATCGGGCATCCCCCAGTGGGCCGCTAGATCATGGGACAGTGGGGGAGAACAGAGGATCTCACCTCACCGTCCCACGATATTTTGAAGGAGAGGTCTGTGGTGCCACAGGCACTCTCTTTGACAGCCTTCACATCCTTTGTTAATGCAGAGTGCCAGGATATGACATAATATCCTGGTGCCTGCTCTCCCATGCCGCACAGGGACCACAAGGGGCCATCAATAGGGACATCGGTGCAGTTAGTGGGCTGCTTTAAAAAACATGCCCGGGCTGGTATTCCCCTACAATCCGCCCCTACACATGCCCATGTATTTCACAATTACCTTAAACCCCATTGGGCTAATTTGCACTTGTAACAAAACTGTAGCATCCCCCACAACAGTTCTGCTGCATGAGTTCATTCACTCAAGTTTTACAGAACTCCACCTCTGAGCCAAACAGAGGAGATGTGTGTCTACTGATTGAGGGACATGAGCAAGTCAGTATCTATGTGAGTACACCATTCATTGAATGTTGCAATGAGCAGTCCATGAATGCCCATGTGAAAGATCTGCTGGTGGCCCCATACAAATAAATCTCTGAGGAGCTATTTAGTCAAATAAATGAGGAACATAAAAGAGGTAAACCATTAAGACTAGCGGATAGGAGCTTTAGAGTATAACAAAGTCAAGGAGTTTTCTTAGTTATGGCAATAACGTTCTGGAATTCTTTGCTTCGGATGCCATGTTAGAAAATAATGTAGTTGCTTTCAAAAAAAGTAATTGATTCTTTCTAGCTGAGAACAAAATGAACCCAGTGCCACAGTGGTACACAACACACTCAAAGATGAGTTCAAAGCAGATAGGATGCTGGTCCAGAGAAATATCTGACTGTCATTTGGTTTCAGGAAGGATTGTTTTTACCTACATGGGCAGGGGAGGGCTGGCCTGGGGGGCAGGGGGCAATTTCCCCCTGGGCTGGTCATATGTATGGGATGGCGGGCCACTGCATCTCACTAAATCTCCCGATTGCTGCTGTAAATGGAGCTACACTAGTGATACCACAGAGGTTCAATCCAAATGGAGCTACACTAGTAGCATAAACCAATTCCCTTGTAAGCTCTATAGTATCACTAGGTAAGCTTTGTAGTGGCACACCAGTGTAGCCCCATTTCAACTGTAAGCTATGTGGTATCACGTGACTTACATCACAATATTAATGCTAATTTTAAAATTACAAAAGGGGGTTGGCTGGAACAGTGGCCTGGAACAATAATAGAAATGGGACACTTGAATGTATTTGCCCCCTGGGCCACAAATTGCCAGCCCTCCTCTGTACATGGGCTCAATTGGGAAAGGCTTCAAAGAAGCTTTTGCCTTCTCCTGAATCAGCAAGAGTGATATTGTGTGGGCTGAACTTGATACATGTCTTTTTTTCATCCTCATCAACTATGTTCCTATGTAGATTAATTAGCAATTATAAAAAAACACAATACATTCTTAACAGATCTATAGAGCTTAAATAACAACTCTAAATGAAATGCACTTATGCTTAACCTTTTGAGTGCCAGAGGGATACGCAAAGAAACGTGTTGCGTACCCCTCTGGCACTCAAAGGGTTAACCGAGTATCACTTTAACCCCTTAAGGGCCAGAAGGCTGTAGAAAGTATTGCTTTGTAATGCATTGTGCACCCCTCTAGTCATTAAAGGTTTAACTTGTCAGACGTTTTTCAATGTACATGTTGTAAAGGAAGTTGTTGGAATTGAATAAATAGGCTTTTAAGAATGTACCCAGTCATATCATCCGACACTACTGATTTTGTATGTATATCTTCCAAAGGCCTGTGCATTTTAACTTCTTCTGACATTGGGTAACACTCTGACGTTCCTAATGTAAATTTAAATTCGATTCTTGAAGCCCATTATTGTTTAAGCAACAGAAAATGACTGGAGCCTACTGGTGAAAACCTGTACTGGTGACTTGAAAAGTCTGCATCTCTTTAAACAAAGGCACCATACACAAGATGTACATTTTAATTAAATATAAAACAGAACACTTTGCGAGTTCCTACTGATCTCCTTAAGTGTCCTACATTTAAAAGAAAAACAAATCTAGCTTATTATGTTCCAGGCACTGGGGCTCACTTAAGTACTTTTCCATCTCTTAGAGTCTTTTTCAATAACTTCAACCACTGGATTTTCAACTCACATGGGAATTGTTTGGAAATTCTTGCTTTACTACTTTGTATAGAAAAAAAAGCTGATTATACTATTATGCTGTAGCTGTTAACTTATTAAGATATATATCTTACCAGAACTGTGGCTTTGTGATCTGGGAATACATGGATCCCCAAATTAATTAATTACATTAATCATTATCATAGACATTCTTTAACCATGTCAGGATTTTCCATGCAGGATAAAGATCCATCTGGTTTTAGGAGTCTACATAAATATGTCATAACTGAATAAATAAATGCTCTTACTGAACCCTACTAAACACAGCTAGCATAACATACTTTTTGAAATATATACACAATAAATATATTGCAATAGCCACACGGTAGGATTGATCATACATTCATCACTGTGCCTAGTGTAACCAGGTACCCTCCACTGAGGAAGCCAACAGAGGCAGAAACGTAAATGTAGGATTTCCTGTTAGGGAGCTAATCCTAATGACCAAACTATTATGTTCGTCAAAACTATGTAATAATTCTAAATAACATTTTGATTTAGCTAATTAAGGCCTAAATTACATTGCAGTAGAAAATGCTCTTAACTCTTTGAGAGTCATTGCTTTGAAATGCATTGGATATCTCTCTGACACTCAAATGGTTAATATCTTCTGGATATAACCCTTGGTAAAGTTATCAGCTGCATTGCTATCTGGGCCAGTTAGATACAGTTATTGACTGTCACAATCAATGTAAAAAACAAAAACTATCCCTTTCAATACCAGATAATTTTCTATCATTACAGAAATTTGCCCCGCAATGCTTTGGATAAGTGTAGCAATCAGTTGGTTACAATATAATTGAAACGCAGTTAATTTGTAATCAAATAGTCTAAAGCAAAGTATTATATATATTTTCTTCTATACATATATTGTGGCCAGTAGTGGAAATGGCCACTCATAGTTCTCTCCAGTTACCTTTTATATAAGAAGGAAAAAATGAGGATATTCTCTCTTTACTTAAGTGAAACTAAAAAGGTAAACCCATTGAATACCAGAGGGGTGTCCAACACATTGCATACCTCCCAAATTGCATACCTCCCTCTTTGAGACCCAAATCCCTCTGTCCCGCCTTTCTACCCGTTTGTCCCTCTTTTTAGGGGATCAGACTGTGTGGTGTGTATTACATTGCTCCACATCAATAAAACTCACATAAACATGTTGTTAATCTTCAATATATGTGTTTATAAATGAATCTGTGTAATTAAAATACTTTGATCATGTTCTAAATCATTAATCAGTTACACAAAGAGGTGTGGATAGGTCAAGAAGTAACCTAAAAATTCTTGGAAATGCCCTGCCTATCAGCCATGCCCCCAGAAACCCCACCTAAGTCAGAAGTGTCCCTCTTTGGCCATTTGGAATGTTGGGAGGTATCACATTGTGCTGGTCACCCCTGTGGCAACTACTGGGTTAAACTGGCACTATCTCTAGGACTTTGAATGCTGGCAAATCCAATGCAATGTGTTGGAGACCACTATAGTATTCAAGGAATTAACCGCTTGAATGCTACAAAGGTCTCTAAAGTGTTGCTTTTCAAGGGGGGGAGATTCCGTAAAAGGGGATAAAGAGGAGATGTCCTCCAGCTTATCACTTCTCCAATTCCTATGTTATTTCATGGAGCCTTCAGCTTTGAAGATCTTAGTGCATAGGCTCAAGAGAATATCCTCAGAACTGTAGAAATGATAAACTGGAGAATCTATCTCGATTTTATCACAGCTTAGTGAATCTCCCCTTGTGTTGTTGACCTCTCTACAATCTAAGGAATTAAATACATCTCCTCTAGCGAAACCAAGGAAGAAGAGAACTGCTGCAGTGATGCACTTGCTAAATTTTGAGCTGAAGTACGTCGCATTTTCTGATTTTAGCAGCCATTTTTATTACAGGCTGAATTGTTGGCTTTGGCCTTGATAGTTAAAATATCAATTATTTTCAACATTATGTTTATATACAGTCTTCCACTACATTTTGGACTTGGTATCTGGATACATTTCTCCTGTTATGTGTTCAAAGGGGACCTTTTTATCTTAAACTGCATGCACCTTGTGCTTTTTGTTTTCTAAAAAGGTTACTAGATATAGAGATATTTGACTTAGTAGTTGGGGAATCGATTCTTAACAGAGCTTTGTTCTCTGACTTGGTGAGAATAAAGCATGCATGATTAATTACTCACATGCTCAAGAAATCACCTCTCTCCACCACCAGAGGGGTAGAACAAATTGATAAGAAGAAATAATCTTGCAAAAACTTTCAAGATGGAAGCTTCCATGGTGGGGGGATCTTAGAAGTTGATAGGTCTTCTTTAAAAAATAAAGAAAATAGTGCATCTTAGAAAAATACAAACACAATGGGGGAGATTCAGTAAGCGGTAATAAAGAGGTCATAAAGTAGAGATGATATCACTTCTCATTATCAGCTCTTTATCACAGCTTTGTGAATCTCCCTCAATGTAAATTAAGGTTTTCATTTTTAATTAATAGGCAAAAGTGTTTTCAAATTATTAGGTTCCCTTTAAAGAAAACATGGTAAATTTAATATAGTTCCACTTTAACAAACAGGGCATGAAACTGCAGAGATGATAGTTGCATTTTTTATATTAATGATTGACAACAATTCTGTGCTTATAAAAATGTATATTGCATATATGAAATGTACATTGCTCATAGAAAAATTTGCATTGCTAAAAAAGATATAAGCAATGCCAATAAAATGTCTCAAATCATTGGAAGCTGTGTGTATTTCTATGCACATATTTGAATGTGATGGTATTTTTTTTTATAAGCAATGAGTTCATTAACAAAAATATATCTGACATGCATAAAAACTCAAGGACATTCAGTGGTATTATGTATTTAATCTGTAATTGTTAATGTAACCTTTTAACATTTATTAATGGCCTTCCTCATACATCCCAAATGTCCTTGTTTAGGATATATTAGAGATCCATTCTTTGTAAGTGTCCCTCTTTAGGATATATTAGAGATCCATTCCCTCCAAGTGTCCCTCTTTAGGATATATTAGAGATCCATTCCTTCCAAGTGTTCCTCTTTAGGAGGGCCAGTCCCTCTTTGAGACTCAAATCCCTATAACCTTCTTTCTCACCCTGGTGTCCCTCTTGTTAGTAGATCACACTGTATGGTGTGTGTGTATAAATGTACCACATTGCTCCACAACACTCATATTAATGATTGCGTAAACTTCAGTATATGTGTTTATAAATTAGTATGTGTAATTAATTTGGTCTTGCTCTAAATCATTTATTCCGTTACACAAAGAGGTGTCAGTAGGTCAGGAAATAATCTGAAAATTCTCTGTAATGCCGCGTCCTCCAGCCACACCCCCAGTAACTCCACCTAAAACCAAGTGTTCCTCTTTGTCCATTTGAAATGGTGGGACGTATGCTTCTTGATTCATCATCAGTGTATCACTGGGGAATTGGTGAGATATTAAACAAAAAGTACCTGGTGACTGCCTTCAACCCAGTAAATACAAAACCAAATCTGTGATTTTGAAAATATAATAAAAATGAGTAGCAGAGGACTGTGCAGAGCATTTCTCCACCAGGAGTTGTACACTTATGTGGCACACAAAGATTTATAGACAATAAAAGGTATGCAACCTTTAAGAGATAGTAAGGTTTTTTTTCTGCATTGCAAAGCACTGATGTTAGTCATTCTCTTTAAGGAACACACACCAAAATCATCTGGGGTTATATACACTTAACCGTTTGAGTGCCAGCAATACCTCTCTGGCAATCAAAGGGTTAAATACCATGTACTTCATTCTACCGTCTGCTAATCCTTTGAGTACTAGAAGGATAACCAATACATTGATAAGCAATGCATTAGATACCCACTGGCACTCAAAGGATTAAATATGCTGTACTTCATTCTACTGCCTTCTAACCCTTTGAGCACTAGAGGGATAACCAATACATTGATAAGCAATGCATTAGATACCCACTGACACTGAAAGGGTTGACATTTTAACCCTTTGAGTGCCAGAAGGGTATCCAATGCATTGCTGTGGCACTCAAAAGGTTATGTATTAAAAAGTGGCTTTTAACCCCTTGGATTCTAGAGACGTCACCAATGTATTGCTTTGCAATCAAAGAAAAATGTGTTTCCCATATAGTGCATTTGGTTTGCCCCAGAATTGCTCCAATTGTTCTTGGTACATCAGCCTCCATGCCATGAGCAATAAAAGACGGTGAAGGCAAGTATCAAGACATAAACAAAAATCACTTTGCTGAATGAACAACATATGGTCTTTTTCAAACGTTAGCAATTTGCTAAGAACAAGTAATTTGATTTCATGTTTTTGCTAGAAAGAACCTAAGGTGCTTTAAAAACAGAACAATGCATATGTGTACTTGGTCTCTCTCATAATGTATAAACACAGGGTGATCTCAGTTTTGATAGCAAAATATGATTGACTGACCAGTATTGGCAACTCCCAAAAACGTTCTGGATTGACAATGAAGCTTATGAAAAAACAAATAGGGTTGTAAGTGTAGACATTCCTATTCAAGGCAATACAATTTACAATGTCAAAAATCATTAATCATGTTGTCAACCAGCACTTTACATATTTCCTTTTTTCAACCCTGTTGGGCAACTGATCTGTATCATGCCCGTTTTTATATTGCTTCATTGTAGTTGGTGCTTGGTGAATTGTTTTTGGCACCACGTCTGAGACTACAAGTCTAAAGCTCTTCAAAATATAAAGCAGAACCAGTTCTGACATTATCCCAGACTAAGGTGTAAGTGGAGTACAGTTGCTGAAGTGTGTATTGGTTTGACACATCCAGGCCTCATGCACAAACAAAAGTGGAGTAATTTCTGGGGCAAACAAACTGCTGTATAGGGGAGAAATAAAAAAAATCCCATTGATACAAATGGGACATTTAACCCATTGAATGTTTAGCAATGTGCTGAAGACCTCTCTAGCATTCAGTTGATTAAAAGCCTCATTTAAGCCAAAGGGAATTTGGGAAATTTTTATTTGATGCGATTAGCTTGCCCTTCTTCATTTGTTTTGTGTCAAGTGACACTGGGGAGTTGCCTTTACAATTATATCTATTTGTATGTATTTTGTAAGACCTAGTAACAGATTTTACTACATAGTCATTTCATGGTATGTTATTAAATACAATGACACAGTGAACGGATTGTCATATTTTCACAAGTGAAGTAGAGTTATTATGGGGCAAACCAAGGAGAAATAAAAATTGAAGGCTAGTGAGGCCTCCAGTACTGAATCCTTTGGGACTATCTTTCCCCAATGCAAAAGATCAGGAAATGAAAGGTACCTTAAAGGGATAGTAATGTTTCACAAAATGCAGCTCCAATTAATCTTCATAGTATTTGGGCCATGGAGAGTGTTATTTCAATACTGTCAGAGTTGTAGTTCAAGAGTAATTGAATGATAAAGTATCCCCCTCCCTCCTCTTTTACTGATGTAACACTACTCAACTCAGAGCAGCAAGACTGTCAGGATAGATTGCAGAGAGGGACAATCTTCAGTGAGCATAAGGAAAAACCTGAAAACCTGTCAAGGGGGGAAGGGTTTTCCTTATGCTCACAGTAAGAAGATTGTCCCTTGCTGCAAATTGTCCAGTCAAGATTCAACATCTGAGGGGAGGCAGCTTACACTAGGTAAAAGGGGCTGGAGGGGGGTACTTTATCATTCAATTACACTTGAACTACAACTCTGACAGAATTGAAATAACACTGTGCATGGCCCAAATACTATGAAGATTAATCGGAGCTGCTGTTTTTGTGAAACATTACTATGACTTTAAGGTGATACCATTCTGCTTCAACTGAGAACAAACAAACAGTGAAAACAGGCTAATCACAAAAAAGTAGTCACTTACTCAGCTATGTGTTGGGTGTCACACATATAAAGGATATCTCTGCCTCTACAGAAGGGTGGGCAATGTGAAGCCCTCCAGCTGTTGATGCACTACAATTCCCATTATCCTCTGAGAGCTGTTATGATGACCATTGTATTCCAGAGGCAGGTGCAGGGCCTTATGCTGCTCATTCTTTGCCCTACACAGATCTCCAACCACTTATTTCTAGTTACAATATGCTACTCCTCCCCAGACAGTGGCTTCAAGGATGTATTAGGACAGGACATAAGAAAGAAATATGTGGATACTATATGATACTGCTAGTGGATAATTACCTAATGAGCACCCCTATTTCTTCTGTCTTTCCCAAAAAAACTGGGGAGCACAAACCAGTTATTGCTTGATCCAGGTATGAAAACTCAGCATTGTGTGTACATTGATGTGAAAACACAATGTTGAGCCAGGCTGTAGGTATAAGGGATTGGCATTGTGTGAATTATGGATGCCACATTTAAAACTGAACAGCCTTTCCCAATGTTGAGACATACAAATCATGTATTGGTATTTTTGTCACAAAGACAAAAGTAGGCCAAAGAATGGCTGGGGTAAACCAACTCAAAAGTGTAAATATGTAATATAGCCCATTCCTTATTGCGATCTATGGGTATTTTAGGAGTCAGATATGTTTTTGGCTATCATGGCTTTAAGTATTAATGAAAAAAAGAGAGAAAAAAACAAGAACACTGAGCTAATACAGGTGCTGCTCTACCACACACACACACACACACACACACACACACACCCCAACACACACCCACACAACACACACACTCACACCAACACACACCCACACACACACCCACACACCAACACACACACCCCACACACACACACACACACACACACACCAACACACACCCACACAGACACACACACACACACACCAACACACACACATACACACAGAGACACACACACATACACACACACACCAACACACACTCACACCAGCACACACCCACACCGACACACACCCACACACACACCAACATACCCACACACACCCACACCCACACCAACATACCCACACACACCCACACCAACACACACCCACACACAGACACACACACACACCAACACACACACACACACATGTGAGGAATGGAGGAGTCTTTAGGAGAAATCAGAGACATAGACTAGGATGTAAAAAGAAAACTGCACTGGGAGATAAAAGAGGGACAGCTTGTAAAATAGGAAATAGAACATGGGGAGATAAATGATTTAAAGAGATTGGGGGGAAGAAACAATGGAGGGTGAAAAAGGTGAGAAGCTGGAGAACAGAAGTGACTGGGGGAGAAAGGATACAGAGAAGGAGACTGGAACATACTAGGGAATCTGGGGGAAAATTTGGGATATTGGAAAAAACTAGAGAGAATGTGGGAGAGAGAAATGATCGCAAAAAGAAAAGTTTGGAGGATGGGATGAGAATATAAACATGGAGGGAGACAGGTAGGAATGACAAACTGCTGGGGAGGGGGTGAAGAGGAACAGAGGTTGTGGGGTTTCCCACCAGCAGCTTATTTTCTTTTTTTGTCCTCTATGCAGAGACAGAAATGAGCAGTGTTTGTCCCTGACTGACAGCGCATGTCTGAGGTTCGTGCTGTAATAATCATTTACAGTAATTGTCCAATCAGCATGCTCAGTTCAAACTGGTTGTGAACACTGCGATCATCAAATCTCAGCATTCACATCCAGTTTCATCTAAGCATGCCACTGTGCATTTAAAGGGATAGTAATGTTTAATTATAAAAGCAGCTCTAATTAATCATCATAGTATTTGGACTTTGGAGAGTGTTATTTCAATTCTGTCAGAGTTGTAGTTCAAGAATAATTCGATTACAAAGTATCCCCCTCCCACCCCTTTTACTGATGTAACTGCACAGCCAGAGCAGAAGGGAGGTGCCCAGGTAGACTGCAGAGAGGGACAATCTTCAATTAAGATAAGAGAAAAGCCTGAAAAACTTGTCAAGGGGGGCAGGGCCTTCATTGTTCTCATAGGAAGAAGATTGTCCCCTGCTGTTATCTGTCTGGTCTATGGACTGCATTCCACATCTGAGAAGAGATTGATTACACTAGGTAAAAGGGGAGGGAGGGAAACTTTGCTTGTAAATATCTCTCAAACCATAAAGGTTTGAGAGATAAGACTTATATCGTTCTTCATGTTTTTTTAATGCCTACAAAATAAGATAAAAGATAAAATGACGTATTACTATCCCTTTAAAGGGATAGTAACACTTTGTTTTAACTTTATTTTATTTTGTAGGCATTAAAAAAAACATGAAGAATGATATAAGTCTTATCTCTCGAACCTTTATGGTTTATGAGATATTCACAAGCAAAGTTCCCCTCCCTCCCCTTTTACCTAGTGTAAGCAATCTCTTCTCAGATGTGAATCTGGTTGTATGACCAGACAGATAACAGAACGGGACAATTTTCTTTGTATGAAAACAATGAAAGCCCTTCCCCCCTTGACAAGTTTTTCAGCTTTTTCCCTTATCTTAATTGAAGATTGTCCCTCTCTGCAGTCTACCTGGGCACCTCCCTTCTGATCTGGTTGAACAGGGGGGGATACTTTGTTTGTGAATATCTCTTAAACCATAAAGGTTTGTGAGATAAGACTTATATCATTCTTCATGTTTTTTTAATGCCTACAAAATAAAATAAAAACAAAGTATTACTATCCCTTTAAGTTTACAAGCTGCCAGCTTCTCTTTATAATCATCCTCCCAGGGGTTGGGTGGAACTGAAGGAAGAATATTAATCTATCTGCGTTTAAGGACCAAAGAAACCTAAATAGAGAGTAAAAGAAAACTGGGGTGTACAGCTCATAAGAGGACATCCCTAGTGTGAATTTTGTGGTGACCATAAAACATTATCTGAAGTTAATTTTATATAATCTAAAAATCATATACAATTAAATCATGACTACTCACATTTATTATTCAACTGAAGTCCCAAATGCATTGCTTCCCAATACATAGGAAACCTATCTAGGAATCAATCTGTTAAAGGGCCCACTAATTTATACTTTGTCTGGGGCCCAGAATGGTGTGCAATGCAATTCAAAAAAATCTGTTGCATATCCCCTATGGTCCTTAAAGGTTTATAATGGCCCCGTGTTCTTAAAGCTCCTTTATTCACTGATGATAGGAATGGCAATGAAGACACTTATTTTGGTACCAGAACCACTTCACCTGAGTTCCTGCCAAAGCACTGCTCTGAGGGAAGCTGACCTTAGAGGGATAGTAATGTTTCAAAATAAAAGCAGCTCCAATTAATCTTCATACTATTTCATCCATGGAGAGTGTTATTTAAATACTGTCACAGTTGTAGTTCACGAGTAATTGAATGATAAAGTATCACCCTCCCACCCCTTTTACTGATATAACACTGCTCACCTCAGAGCAACAGGGTGGTGTCCAAGTGGCTTGTAGAGAGGGACAATCTTCAATTAATATAAGGGAAAAACCTGAAAAAACTGTCAAGGGGGCAGGGCTTTCCTTATACTCACAGTAAGAAGATTGTCCCTTGCTGTGATCTGTCTGATCTGTGGACCAGATTACACATATGAGGGGAGGTGACTTACACTAGGTAAAAGGGGCGGGAGGGGGGATACTTTATCATTCAATTACTCTTGAACTACAACTCTGACAGTATTGAAATAACACTCTCCATGGCCCTAATACTATGAAGATTAATTGGAGCTTTTGTTTTTGTGGAACATTACTATACCTTTAAGATAGGCACAGGGCCATATGTATAAAGTCAAGAGTGGAGCAATTTATCAAGTACACTACAGGGAACAAATACATGTTTGAAAAAATAGCATTGCTTTAAAAGGGATTTCAACCCACTTGAATGCTATATGGGGCTCCAAAGAATTGCAAAGCAATGTGTAGGAGACCACTTTAGCTTTTAAATGGTTAACAGCTCCATTTAAATAAATAGGAACTTTTATTTGTCCCTTATGGTGTGCTTACTTAGTGCCATAATTGCTCCACTTAATGTCTGTGCATATGGCTCAGGAAGCCTTGATTTAAAATCATGTAAAATTTGTATGTGTGACTGTCCCTTTAACAAGTGTTTCTTACTTAAATAGCTATTGTAATTATACATCAGCATACATTACACTTTAATTACACTTTTAGATGTATTGTTTTAGATTTCTGAAATAAATACTGTAGAAAACAAAGAGTAGCCATCTGAATGGGAATACCTGCAGGACAGAATGTCAGATAGCATTTTCCATGTATTGAGATATCAGATGACCTTGGTCAATGCATAATTACACAGAATACATAATGGCTTTGTTTCCCTGTGTTCTGACATGCAAGTGCTGGTCTTTTCTTCCTTTACTATAGTCAATTTTTGAACTGATGTAAGACTATATTTGTAACCAAAATACTTTTTCATTCATGTGCCTATGGGTTACATGGACAAATTTACTGACAAGAGAAGAAGGTCTGGTTTAACACATTGAGTGCCACTGAAGAGTCCAAAACATATGCAAAAGCATAACTGCCAAATGTCCCTCTTTAGGAGGGACAGTCCCTCTTTGAAACCCAAATCCATCAGTCCCTCTTTCCTACCCTGGTGTCCCTCTTTTTTTAGGAGAAAGGACTGTGTGATATGTATATAAGTGGATCACATTGCTCCACAGAAATAAAACTCACTTGAATGATTGTTTCAATTTCAGTATATGTGTTTATAAATTAACATGTATAAATAAAATTGCTGTAAATAATTTATTCAGTTTCACAAAGGGGTGTCAGTAGGTCATGAAATAACCTAAAAATTCTTGGTAATGCCATGCCTACCAGCCGTGCCACTAGTATCACCACCTAAAACAAAAGTGTCCCTCTTTGGCCATTTGAAATGTTGGGAGGTATGCAAAAGCTGTGCACTGCTGGATAAAACCAGCTGCTCCACAGGAGACAAGCAAATAATACCACTGATTTTAATGGGGTTCTTGACTCTTTAAATGCTACAGAGGTATTCCGCCCACCTCAGAAACTGAGAAGTTAAAGAGATAGTAATGTCTCACTATGAATGAAGATCCAATTATTCCTTATACTTTTTAAAAATGCTCTATACCTTTGGCAGTGTCCATTTTGGTGTAGTTTCCTTTGTAATTATATTTTAAAGTTTCTCCTTCCACTCCTTTTACCAACGTCACTCTTCTTTCCTCAGATCTGAAATTCTGACTGGACAGATGACAATAAGGGACAGTATTGTGTCTATCATTAGAAGGAATACCTGTCCCCTTGACAAAGGAGGGAAGGATTTTCCTCATGCTGATACAAGGCTGCCCCTCGTTGCGATCTGTCTGACCAAAGTATAGTGACACCATAAAAGGGACAGGAGGGGGACACTTTAAAATAGAAATACAAAAAAACTACACAGAGAAGAACAAGATACAGAGCATAATTAAAAAGTATAAAGAACAATTGGATCCTCATTTATAGTGAGCCATTACTATATCTTTAAACCTCTTTGAAATAGATAGATTTACATTTTTTAAGGCCAAGGCCTTAAATAAATTGTATGGGGCATTACATTATCCTCCATCTCTCCACCTTGATCAGGTAAGGATGGAGAGCGTCAAAAACTAATACTGGGTCCTACTGAGACACGTTATATATCTTGTTATATTAAATGGAAAACATTCATTGCATTTTTTTAAATTCATTTATAAATTAAATAAATGAATATGGGGTAAATATATTCCATATTCAATCTTAAAAATATAAACGTCAACAAAATAAATTAATATTAATTTAC
Source organism: Rhinophrynus dorsalis (assembly GCA_037306005.1). Lineage (NCBI taxonomy): Eukaryota > Metazoa > Chordata > Amphibia > Anura > Rhinophrynidae > Rhinophrynus > Rhinophrynus dorsalis. The sequence goes on from CM074718.1 coordinate 64,426,529, forward strand.
TTACTGCCTGATGAATTGATACCAGGACACTTTCTTACACTTTTCCACTGGACAAAGAAGTTAAAAAAATAGTCTGGAACCTTCATTTTAATCTCAAAGAATGCCCAAGGAAGGGGTACATGATACGTTCCCCTCCCCTCCCCCCCAAGGGATAAGACTGATGAAAGTACATTAGTATAGGATACGGAGCCCCCATTTTAATTTTTTTTTTTAAGCCAAGGAAGTGGTCCTTGATGCCTTGGCGACTTCTGTCACACGTGAAGCTAAAAAGGATTAGGGATCCTGTGCCCCTCAGGGAGTGGGGAGTGTAGAGAATTCCAGAATTCTTAGGTGAGAACAAAGAGTTGAAATGTTCCAGAAGGTGGACCTCGTCTGGGATCTTGGTCCCACCAGGACCAACTCTGGAAGTGAGGAAGAAAGGACTTTGGTTCGAGACCCTGTACCATGCAATCAATTGTCCTTACAAACCAGAAAGAAGATCAAGCCCTACATATGAGCAAAAGGTACACTTTGGAATTTACTACACTAAGGGGTTGCACTACCTTCACCCCAGCACCACTGGTGCTCCAGTATTTGTGGGGACACACAGGGTATACTTGGATAGGAATGTGTATTACTTTAGACACTATATATGGGGTTATTGAGTGTAAGATTTAATTGGTGTTTTCATCTGTTGCATAGGGTGATGGTTTGATACATTATATCTTTATGTATGTGTGATCTATTCTTACTAGCTCCTGGTTGTATTTACCCTGTCCACAGGCAGTCTTTAAATAGACTCTTTTAAATTAAATTTAATATTTTAGATATTACAAATATAAACTAACTGATCCAAGTCTTGTCTCTCAAACATTTATAGTTTATACAGATATACAATGCTAAACCCTCCCTCCCTCCCCTTTCACAGATGTCAGCCTCTAGATCCCATCGTGAAACCCTAGTCTTAGGACCGGCCTGCGGCTCTTCGGCAGAGCTGAAATACCGATATCGAAAAAGAAATACTTAATTGGAACAGTCTACAGAAACATGAAGTATTTGTTTTCAGATAGCGGTAGTTCAGCTCTGCAGAAGAGCCGCCGTTGAGTAGAACGACTCAAATGTCCTGTCTGCTTTACAGCTGACGTCTGTGAAAAGGGAGGGAGGGGGAATTTTAGCATTGTATATCTCTCAAACCTTTGAGAGACGGGACTAGGATCAGTTAGTTTATTTTTGTAATATCTACAATATTACATTTTATTTATTTTATTTTATTTAAGGTGGAGGCACTGTCATATTCACTATTGCCCCAATGTGATTCACTGAAGATCTCACTGGCACTGAAATGGTGAGGGACATCCAAGTTTTTCAGTCGTGGGCTGCATGATCCGAAAGCCGTAAGATGATAATGATGGTGAACTATAACGTGTGAGCTGTGCAAAATTATGGATTTATTTATTGATCAAATCGATGACAATACTGATATTTACCAGGCATCTATTCTTGAACTGTACAGTGCTAACAGGCAGGAGATTAGGTCTTACTGACCTACTAGTTCAGGTGATACGTTTTTTACGTGAGTGCCAGAGAGGTATCAAATGTATTCAACTGAATGGGGGAGATTCACTAAGCGGTGATAAAGAGGTGATAAAGTAGAGAAACTTCTCCAGTTTATCACTTCTCCAATTCCTAGGTTATTCTATGGAGCCAATGCACTAAGATTTCTGCAACTCTGGAGAGCTTAGTGAATATGTTCCATAGAATAAAATAGGAACTGGAGAAGTGATATCACTGGAGAAGTCATCTCCACTTTATCACCTCTTTAACACTGCTTAGCGAATCTCCCCCCATTGCGTTGGATACCTCTATAGTGCCCAAAGAGTTAAATCTCTAGTGAGCCACATCCTGGGTTCAGACAGGCTGTATTTGGCCCACAGGTCACATATCAGATATCCATGATCTAAGTGAATAACCGTGTAACGTTTATTTAGATTAACCTCTTGGATGCTAGAGACATAAAGATCCTATGCTGAAAATAAGTGATGAGCAATTCTGGAATATATTATACATGCTATAGGAAATAAATAAATATTCTCTTTGGTATCAATATGGCTTTTAAAGGGATAGTAATGTTTCACAATAAAACAGCTCCAATTAATCTTCATAGTATTTGGGCCATGGAGAGTGTTATTTCAATACTGTCAGAGTTGTAATTCAAGAGTAACTGAATGATAAAGTATCCACCTCCCATCCCTTTTATTGATGTAACACTGCTCAGCTCAGAGCAGCAAGACTGTCCAGATGGATCGCAGAGAGGGACAATGTTCAATTAGCATAAGGAAAAACTTGAAAAACCTGTCAAGGGGGGCAGGGTTTTACTTATGATCATAGTAACAAGATTGTCCCTTGCTGTGATCTGTCCGGTCCCAGGACCAGATTTCACGTCTGAGAGGAGGTGGCTAACACTAGGTAAAAGGGGTGGGAGGGGGATAATTTATCATTCACTTACTCTTGAACTACAACTCTGACAGTATTGAAATAACACTCTCCATGGCCCAAATACTATGAAGATTAATTAGAGCTGCTGTTTTTGTGAAACATTACTATCCCTTTAAAAGCCTGACTGCTAAAGAGGTTCCCTAAGCAAATCAGTGGAAATTTTTCCCCCTCTGATGCAGTGTTGTGCTCTGGAATCGCTCATCCTTTGCTTTCTACATAAGACCCTGCATTGACAGATCTATGATGATAGGGATTGTAGTCTTCCAAAGCTGGTGGACCTCAGGTTACCCATTCCTGATCCAAGGGATTCAGTGAAAGCCCCATGTCGTTGGCCTTCTCTGGAATAGATCATGTTTTGCATTCTGCATAAAGCCCACAATGCTTTGGAAACATATCTAGAATTCAAGAGTTTATACTGTGCTTTTTTCTATTACTAAGAGTTTCATTGCTGTTTAAATATGCTACTGTGTCAAATTAAAAATGTTCAGAGCTAATTATAGCAAATACCAAACCTCACAGGCCTTATTCACGTCTGCTGGCGAGGAAGTGTTAATTTTTCCATGTTCTTGTATTCTATAATGAAATGGGAGCAATTAACTACACCTGTACTGACCCAGAAATCTATATGGGGTATTAAGAATTTATATTCTATTAATAAGCAGGTGGTCTGTGGTAGATATAAATGTATCCCCAGGTTTGTAGCACACGATATTCTAGAATTTCATATTTTTCTCAGAAAAGGGAATTCTCTGAGGTAAATCTTGCAAACATGGAGTGCACCTGGTGAATGAACCTCATGGCAAGTATTAACCCTTTAAGTGCCAGAGAGGTATCCAACGCATTGCTTTGCAATGCGTTCAATACCTCTATGGCACTCAAAGAGTTAAAGGAGAAAAGTGACATTTCCTAATAGTAACCATCCACCTACCTTACTATGGCCAGAAATCCTAATGGTCCCTGTGAATTTTGCCCTTGTGGCTTTGTGCAAGAGACAACATCTTCAATAAGTCCCAGATGTCATGTCATGGAGGCGGACATGACACTTGTTTGTAGGGCCACAGAACACAAACTGTACTCACTGTATTTCATAATCGTAACCCTTCAAGGACTGGCCGCTCATGTACACAGCCGGTACTTAAGGACCACAGAGCGTTTTTTTTTCTTATCTGATTCAGGGCTCCCCGCATGGCGTGCAGTCGAGCGGGGCCCTGAAATCCATGATGATCCTGGCACATCATGAGTCCTTATCGCATGTTGGACCCATGATGTACCAAGACCGTCATGGGTCCTTAAAGGGATAGTAATACTTTATTATTACTATCCCCAATATTGTAGATATTTGAAAAATAATTTAATATCCCCTTTATAGTTTGAGAGATAACCGAAGGCAAAGTTTTCCCCTCCCTCCCCCTTCCCTGAAGTCAACATTGTACTGACTGCAGGGGAAGTCTGTCGTATGACAGGCTTGCGGCTCTGCAGCTGAGCCGAGATCACGTTAGTGAGAAATTATTTCACTGAAACTGTCTTCTACATGTGCTTGGTTTGCAAGCACACATAGAAGACTGTTTCAGTGAATGAATTATTTTTCACTAACGCGATCACGGCTCAGCTGCAGAGCCGCATGATGAAAGTCAGACCGGATAACCCTGCAGTCAGTACAACGCTGACTTCAGGGAAGGGGGAGGGAGGGGGGAACTTTGCCTTCGGTTATCTCTCAAACCATAAAGGTTTGAGAGATGAACCTGGGGGCTATTAAATTATTTTGCAAATATCTACAATACTAGTTGAAGAGCCCGTTACACTGGCCACAGTGCCACTGCCACCCAGTCGCAGGGCAATCATGCGCAGTAGAGACTGCTGCTGATACATCCAGCTCTGTATCAGCCGCGGCGCAGGCAGACTCTACTGCGCATGACTGCAGCATGTGCAGCAGTGTCTACTGCGCATGACGTGGCGTTACCCAAGTTTTAGTGAATTATTATTATAAAGGATGGGGGATAGAAATAATAAAGTATTACTATCCTTTTAAGGGGTTAAGGACCAGAAGGGCGTTCAATGCATTAATTCACAATGCACTGAGCACCCCTTTTGTGTGTAGAGAGTTAAAGCAATAGTAACCCTTTATTTTAACTTTCCTTATTTTGCAAATACATAATATGAACAGTCAGATTACCTATAGTTTTATTATCGTTTTTCATCTCCACCTATTTTTTCACTTCAATCATTCTGATAGTAAACACAGTTCATTTCTATTTCCAGGGAGTTTTGTGATCAGTATACCATCACAGCAGGATGTAACACAATGTTACTCTCCCTGCAGCACTGAATGCTCTGTGTGCTATTTTGTTTACATTGTATCCCCAGACCTTCTTTCATGTTCCCTGACAGAAAACTCTCTGCAAACAGATCCAGGGATCTCATTGTCAGGGACATTAAAGTGTAAAAAAATGGTGAAGATGAAAAAAATAATAATAAAAAGTATAGGAAATTTGACTTTACATATTATATAATTGCTGAATATGTAAAGGTCAAAATAAAGGGTTGCTATTCCTTTGCCTGCCTCAGTTAGAAAATGACTTCCAGCATCTGCCATGTTCTCCTCTATGGATATGACACTCAAGATCGACTGAACACGTCCTCTGTTGAACAAAGGCAAAATTCATCTAATCATACCCAGGAACTCATATCTCAGGGTATCAGGATAAAGGAACTACTTCTATTGGTGAAAAAATTCATTGTTACCTATTACTATCTGCACCAATTAATGAGTCTATAACCTGGTTCCAATTCTACCAGGCAAGAAATGAAACCCACTCTGGTTGGCCTGAGCGCGTCAAGTAGTGACACCTCTAAGTTATATCATGTTAAGGGCTGTTAAGGACTCACTGGAGCCCCTCTGGATTAGAGGAAACAACCACAGTTTTAAGAACCACTGAAGCCTCTGGCAAAATTGTGAATGGAGGCCACCAAATTTAGAGAAACTTTTAGGACTATCTTAGTTTAGTTGTAACCTTCCTTTCCTATTTGGGGGAAAACAGTCACCCAGAACAGCCACCTCCCTATCCATCTGATCACAGGATTATATACTGTGACTCCTAGGAATTCCAGGTAGGTTCCCTAGAAAAAGGAGTTCCCTGTGAATGCTGGATAAACCCATGCATTAAAATGCCTCTAGTGCAAAAAAAGCACATTTTGAGGAACGTTAATATTTCCGCAAACTCAGGGTCAGCTCATTTTCAAAATTTCCAGATATGATCCTAAGTATAAATCTGAGCTGAAAATCCTAATAGCTACAATGAATCAATTCTGCTTGGAGCTGATCCTAAAAATGTATTTTTAATCATTAGTGGACGTCATGTTCACAGAGGCAGACATGATTCTTTCCGCAGGACTCAAAGAAGATGTCAGTGGGTGCATTCTGGGGTCCCTGAGTCCAGCAAAGAAGAATCATGTCTGCTTCACGTGAACATGATATCTAGTACTAATTAAAGGATCATTTCAGAAAACCATTTCACAAAGAACTGATTAATAGTGGCCATTAAGATTTTCTTCCCAGATTAACATAAGGGAGGGTATTTTATTAGGAGGTGACTGTTAATGTTCATGAACTGTGTTTTAACCCTTTGGTTGCTAGAGGGGGGCCCAACGCATTGCATTGGTGGTCTGTGGTAGGCCTCTGATCAGGGAGGCCTCACCTGACTATTGTAATATTTATTCAGTAATGGATCAAACTGTAATGAATAGTACAGCATTTCTAACAATCAACCTGTCTGTTATACAATCCAGAAGCACACTGGGAAAAATGACTTAATTTGACCACCTGGGGATAACCAAACATATTTTCACTGCCTTTTTTTTACAGATTGGTTTTATTATTGGATTTTATGGAGGAATTATGTTTATAATTTATCAAGTTAATCCTTTTAGCATATTAGTTGGAAGCATACACAGAGGTGGACAAAGGGTTAACATAGCCCATATTTCCAGGAAAAGTACAGTTTTCAGAAAGACAAAGTTCATTAACCCTTTGAGTGCCAGAGGTGTATACAACGCATTGCAGAGCAATGCCTTGCGTACCCCTCTGACACTCAAAGGGTTAAATGTAGTTCTAGAAGTATTTGAAGTTGTCACATGTTACTTGATAGTCGAAAGGGGGTAATGTACTTGGTAGTTCTAGTTTGAGCTGACTTGTACATTGTTGCAGCTCATCATGAAATGCAAATCAATGGCAATTTTTAACTGCCCTTAATGGTGCAGATTGCTTGACCCAGAATAACTTCAGTTTTCTTATGAGCATTGGGCCTTGATAGTTTTTATTTGATGAATTAGCAGTTTTGGCTTTAAAGGGATAGTAATGTTTCACAATAAATACAGCTCCAATTAATCTTCATAGTATTTGGGCCGTGGAGAGTGTTATTTCAGTACTGTCACAGTTGTAGTTCAAGAGTAATTGAATGATAAAGTATCCCCCTCCTACCACTTTTACTGATGTAACTCTGCTCACCTCAGATCAGCAGGGAGTGTCCGGATGGATCGCAGAGAGGAAAAAAAACAGAAAAACCTGTCAAGGGGGGCAGGGTTTTCATTGTTCTCACAGTAAGAAGATTGTCCCTTGCTGCAACCTGTCCAGTCAAGAGACCAGATTCCACATCTGAGGTGAGCAGTGTTACACTAGGTAAAAGGGGAGGGCGGGGGATACTTTATCATTCAATTACTCTTGAACTACAACTCTGGCAGTACTGAAATAACACTCTCTGTGGCCCAAACAATATGAAGATGAATTAGAGCTGCCCTTTTTGTGAAACATAACTATCCCTTTAACTCTTTGAATGCTTGAGAGATTTCCAACTCATGCTTCGGAAGGCCACAACAGTATAGAAGGGGTTAAATATAAATAATCTGAACGCCTTTTCCACAAAGAAAATTAGAGCAATTCACAAGTAAAGCAGCCACACCATAGAGGAGAAATTAAAATTATAATTGCTTTAAGTGATCCTTTAACCCATCAAATGCTGGAGGTTTCCAGCACATTGCTTTGCAATGTCTTGAAGACCTCACTAGCATTCGAAGTGTTAAAAGCCCCATTCAGAATTTTTAGTTCTCCCCTATGGTGCAGATGGTTTGCTCCAGAATTGGTCCTCTTTTCTTTTGTGGATAGGACCTTTTTATTTAAAATAAATAGTGAACAAATCCCCCATTTAGTAAATTTACCCCATAGTGTTCATGTGTTGTTTTCCTTCTGCACAGAACAATCATTAATCATGCTCAGCATCATTTTTTTCCAACTTATTCAAAAATTCTTGCCAATTATTTCCCACAAAGGCATTTTTTTTTCATATTCTGTTTGCATTCAGAGCCCCATTCATATCTGTCCTGTCTTTTTGGCATTTCACTTGCTCCTGTATGCCAAAACGCTGTTAATATACTTATGGTTTTTTTGCCCCACTGGTATAGACTTACTGAATCATGTTTTTATTAGAATGACAATGAAAAATGTCTGTTGGGTGTCATACAAAGGATTAGTCAAGATGCAAGGCTTTTCATTCTTTCCATACAGTCAGACTGAGAAACTGCGAACAGCTCTCCTTATTATGATTAACCCTTTGCGTGCCAGATGGGTACACAACGGATTGCTTTGCAATGCGTTGTGTACCCCTCTGGCACTCAAAGGGTTAACCCTAATTTTTTTTTTAAAGGGATAGTAAAGTCTAGTAATAATAAACGTTAATATTGTAGCTATTAAAATAATAAACTAAGCAATGCTAGTTCTATCTCTCAAACCTTTATGGTTTGAGAGATAAATGAAGATAAGTTCCCCACTCCCCCTTTTGTGACATGACCTGTAAAGCAGTCAGCCCGAGATTCTGGTCACGCGACCAGACGAGGCTCTTCAGCAGAGCCGAAATAGAATGATCGTGACACAAATACTTCATTGGAACTGTCTGTAAAGTGTGCCTGGTTTGCAGACGCACTTTGTAGACCATTCCAATTAAGTATATGTGAAGTATATGTGAAGATGTTACTATCACATTTTATGTAGAACTGCAGTCAGAGACTCACCTCTCATAGAATGCAGTAGAATAACCCTCTGGATACCAGGTGAACTGTAGGGGAACTGTCTGGACACCAGAGAGCACAGTTAATATTAAAAAGAAAACAAATTTAAGATGAAATAACTTTGGAACAAGCCAGCAGGGAGTACCATTGTCTTCCCAGCAAGAAAACTCCTACAATATGTTTTTTGTATTCATAATAAATGTTTACCACTCCTTCGTGTACACTGATCAGTGCAAAGCTTCAATGGTATATATACATTTTATATTGCTTCTCCGATATCTAGGAGTTTTATATTTTAATAAATCTATATGTAAGTATATTGAAATCCTGGCTCGTTGAAACACCAGAACCAACTCATATAGCATAAGTTGGGAGAAAGAGCTTTTTGGCCCTTTTACTGTCTGTGAGGGTGCAAGGCTCAATGGTGGAGGAAAGGTCTAAAGGAACCAGAGAAAGAGAACAGGACTGAGGGTCAGACTCAGTCGAGGTGCTCAAACCGAGAGGTGGGTTCCAGCCTCATGACAATGTGAGTACCCTTATGAGGGGGAAGTTTGTATGTGGGAGTATATATATATGTGTGGATTCAAGTAACCTGCTTCGCTTAGGCTGGTGCTGTTTCTTTTCCTCTTGTTTTTAGAAATGCACTAAAGGTCGATGCTGTGGCAATATCATTTTGTTAATGTGTTCAAAGCATTTTGACTTTTCAATCCCCATATGCACTAAAATTTAGTGATGCAAGGGGAGGAGAAGGACCCAATTAGCATACAAGATTGTCGAACTGCTGTCGATGTGGAAAGGATACCCTCCCTCACACATCACCAGCAGTATGACATTCCTGAAATCTGAAAACATACTCTCTGTTGCCCACTTGGCCAATAGTGGATTAAAGAGGGGATTTAACCCCTTGGCTGGTAGAGATGTCATATCTACAATTTATTTATCAGTTGTGCATCCATGGGAATTTGTGGCTGCCAGCTGCCCCTCAGCCAGTTGGGGGTGTCAATCATGTATGTGGGGCTAACACTCAATTGTGATATTCCCCATTCTGACACAATGGTTATGTGCTTTCCCAAAATGCTTATGTTCGACTGGCTTCTCAACAATGGTGATGTTTGACTGGCTTCCCCACAATTGTGATGTTTGACTGGCTTCCCCACAATGCTTATATTTGACTGACTTCCCCACAATGGCTACCAGTGGTCAAGGGAACACGGCTGGGAGCCATCTGGTAGCAAAAAATCCCCATGGATGCACAACTGATAATTAAATTGTAGATATGGCATCTCTACCAAGGGATTAAATTCCAAATTGTTTAATAATGGGAGTGCATTTCAAATATGACTATGAAAAATCAGACTCAGCTGAGTGGATGATTGTGTACTGGTTGGTGTACTTTTCTAATCCTTTGAGTGCCTCTGGGATATGCAATGCACATCCTTGTGGCGCTCAAAGGTTTAAGGGAGTGATGCTGTTCATGGTGCTGAAAATATCCTCTCCACTCCCCTACTGTTCAAGTGAGGAAGCAGAGATAACTCTGACTTCAGGGTAATCTACTGCTGGTGATGTGTGAGGGAGAGCATCCTTTCCACATTGCCAGTAATTTGACAACCCTGCATGACTATGACTGATTGAGGGCTGTTACTGCATAGGAAAATACAGGGAGATCCCAGCATCACTAGCCAAAGGTAGGTGAAGTTGAAACTGTGAACTCTGACAGCAAAGGCTAGTGCATGTAGCGAAGTGCAAGAGTATCATATAAACACAGCCAGATGAATAGGATAATGGCTCATTATTCTGCATTTTCATATGGAAATAGGCCATTGTCGAAGTGATGAGGCAGATCTGATTAATGTAGATGTGGACAGATTATTGTCGGATTGATGGGGATATGATGTCGAAGACACTTTAGTGTATAGAGTATAACCTTTTGTGTGCCAGAGGGGTATAACAATGTGTTGGATACCTCTCTGGCACACAAAGGGTTAAAAGCTAATGCTGGTATCCTGGCCATGCTATTACCGATTGACACTTATCCCTCTCTATGATAAGTCCTTTCTGTCCCCCCCCTCCCTTTTTATTTCCCCGTTCCCTATCTGACAAACAGCTAACCCAATGTTTTGTAAGATACATTCTACCTCAATCCAATAACAGTTGTTCAAACTATTGCGGTAATGCTTTTATTGTATACATGAGATAAATGTGTACTTATATAACCTTAATGGAAATTATAGCCTCTGTTAGCAATCGGATGAGTTTCAAATACTCATTACTGTACTGTTTCTGCAATGTTTTATTTTTCAATATAGCTTATTAAAAAAAATAATAATGCTGGTGATTGAGTTACTGGGAGAAACATATGTTATATGCTCTTTAACCCTTTGAGTGCCAGAGGGGTGCGGAATGCATTGCTTTGCAATGTGTTCTGTACGCCTCTGGCACTCAAAGGGTTAATTAATAAAGGGGGTAATTGTCGCCCCCATGCTAGGGGGGTGTCATGAGGGGTCATGATACCCCTCTTGAGGTCTGAAGTACTTTTTTAATACAAATTACATATATAATTTAAAAAAAGAAAATCATTGTTGCACATAAATTAAATATTCAATTACATTTTCACACAAATTACATATATAATAAAAACAAACACCTTTTTGTTATACATATACAGGTTGCCTATTAACCCTATGAGTACCAGAGGGGTAGCAAACACATTACAATACCTCTCTGGTACTCATAGGGTTAATCTTGCAATACAAAATACGAGGGCATGTCGAATATAATAGGAGAAGAAAAATGTCGGATAAAAATGGTGAAAGAAAGTCCTGGGAGCACTGTAGTCGACTTTTCAAGAGGGAGGAGGGGGGGTTAAAATGTCGGCTGTACAATATTCGTTGAATTAATATGGTGAAAGAAAGCACTGTAAGTCAGATTTGGAAGAGGAAGGGTTAATTGTCGACTATGAACAATATTTGTCGGATTAATGTGGTGGAATAAAGCACTGCAAGTAGACTTTTAAAAGGGGGGGTAATATGTCGAGGGGGGCACTCTGTTGTATTTTGTTATGTGGAGAACACATCTAACACTGAACTTGATCTTTCTGCCATCAAATGTACGCCTCTTTCCTTGGACTTTGACATTTTGAGCGTTTTTTTGTAAGCGGTGGTCGGAAAAATGCAGACAGCACCAGTTTTGTTCCTACTCTGAAAAGTGCTGTCTACGCCAGTTTTGTTTTGCTGTGGTTCTGCAATAGAATACAGACGTAACACCTGTTCAAAAAATTTGCGCTACTTGTTTTTCTTGTAACTCCGGTTTTAGCGCAGGTAATAGGATTGAGCCATAAATCAGCAAAACTAATTGGAGCGATTATGGTGCAAACTATCTGTACTATAGGAGACAAATGGAAATTTCAAATATTTCTTTTGATTTTAACCCCTTGGATGCTAAAGATGTCTCCAATGCATTGGAGACATGTATTCAAGGGGTAAACCCTTTGAGTGCCAGAGGGGTGTGCAATGCATTGCAAAGCAATGCATTGAGTACCCCTCTGGCACTCAAAGGGTTAAAAGTCCCAGTTAAAGGAGAAGTAATTTTTTTTATTAAATTATATATGTTATAGTGCTATTCCTGCTGAGTGAAACAAGGTCACTCCCACTGCTGTCAGATATTTTATTAAAAAGTTATAACAGTTAAAATAACCAGGAAGTGAATTTACTGTGCATTTAGTTCCTGATAATTCTGACAGGAAGTGACGGGGCAGTTTTCTATCACAGTCTATGGAGAACTCTAAGGGTGAGATGTTCAAAAAGTCATCATAATGAAAAAATTGTCAGATCATGAGTTGGTGGTAAAAGAAGGATAATATTTTCAGAAGTAAATCCATCACGTTTGAAAATGCATCCAAAGAATTTAAAATGACGGTAAGAAAATCTTGATGAACATTGCCTTTAAAAAAATTCTGGTATTAAAAATGTCTTTGATTTTGTCTTTGAAATGAAAATTTTCAAAGGAAAAGGCATTCAAAGAAAAAGGCACTCCTGCTAACAGTAGTTTAATGTTTCTTCTCCAAGTTTAGACCATTTTTATTTTGTCGGGAAAAAATTATGTCAATCAGACAAAAAAGTGACATTGAAACAAATATTTTTTTCTGAAAATACCTTACAATATGATGGTAGCTTAAACCACGCCCACTTTTAAGACGGATTTTTCCCTTTAACGGAGATGGTGGAATTGGATGCAAAAAATGACGGAAACATGTTTGAGAATTAACGGACCGTGGCATAAGAACTTTTTTATGCTGATTACAGACAATTTCAGTTACCACCACTTTCTGAACATCTCGCCCTAAGTCACTGACTTTTCTCTACATTGGAATGTAACAGAATATCTAACTGGAATCTGACCACTAGAGAGCGCTGCTAAGGTAAAAAAAAAAAAAAAAGATGGGTTTAAACTAATAACTCTGAAAATATGAACTTCTCAGCAGTGGGGGTACCTTTATTTTACTCAACAGGAAGCACCCTACAATATATATTTTTCATAAAAAAAAAAAAAGATTACTGCTCCTTTAAACAAATGGGAATTTTCATTTGTCCCCTATGGTTACAGCTGATTTGCTCCAGAATGGCTTCAAGTTAGTTCGGTGACTTAGGCCCTAAAAGTACTTGCACATCTCAAACACATTAAAGAAGACACTCTTTCAAGTAACCAACATAAAAATATTTATACGCATAATATTTGTAAAACACATCAAACACAGAAATGAAACATCTTGACTATGTTTATGTGTATTTTTAAAAGTGTTTCTTTACTTACTTTGATATTTAAGGATTTTATACACAGTAACTCAAATTCAGGATTAAATGGTGGATATTTTAATTTCTACAAGAGCCAAGCCACACACACCACACATGATGGAAGAAAGATAGAAACAGACCATAAAATAGCACACACAGAGGTAATAAAAACAAACAAAATATTATCTAAATACATACTCTATAATCAGCAACATAAGCTCTCCATAGACAGCAAGAGCTGTAGCACCACTATAAAATGTCATTCAAATATTGCAACCATTCTATGCCAAAAAGTTCAGTTTTGCACTTCAATACTGTTTTAACCCTTTGAGTGCCAGAGGGGTGAGCAACGCATTCCATTGCATTCAAAGGGATAATTAGATGTCTCCTAGTACCTAGATACCTAGCACCTAGTTATAGTTATGGTAACAAAATTAATGTGGGTGAAAAAAGACGTGTCTATCAAATTCATCCTTTGCCATATTCATCACTGTTTTGTTGATCAAGGAGTCAGAAATAAAACCATTGAAGCCATTTCCAATTATAGCCTAAGAGGGTAAAAAATCATATGGATTTCTCCCTTGATCAACATCCTATCTGTATTGTAACCAATTATCATAATGATGTACATTATTCTGATCTAGAAAGGTATCCATTGCTTTTAGGAAATCATCTACAGTATCTTCCAAAACAGTCCCAGAGGCAAAGAATTACACATACTTACTACCCTTAATGTAAAAAAATCTACGTATACATATATTCGTTTTTTTACCACCCTTTTACTAGATCATACTAAAGACAAACCATGTGCAAGTGTTAATTTGCATAGGTTTACCCACATTTGACCATTTATTCTTGCTTACAGATGAGAATCATTCATCTGATTAGGATTCACTGAAAGTTTAGTCCCAGTAAACTTTAGCAAACGAGTTTACTCATGTCTAAACATTACATAACTGTTAGGTTTACTGTTTTTTTGTTTTGAGGTTATGAATCTGTAATGTAAACAGAAAATATAGGGCTGGATAACATTACAACCAATTCAAAATTTGGCCAGTAAGAGTCATTAAAAAACATTTTTTCTAGTCTTTTCCTAACTCATTTTATTTCATTAGGTCAGTATGTAGACCAATCTTGGCAATTCGGTATACATAAAAAACTGACATTGCAAACAGCCATTCTGGTATCACACAATAGCATAATGGACTGTGCAAGTCTCCCTTTTGAGCCTGAAAAGGCCTTCCCTAGCTCAGAGCTCCAGGCTCCTAAGCCTGGAAAAAATGCAATTTTGGTCATAAAAGACAGTGACCACAACAGCCCTCCCAGTGTCTCCATGCTGTGTAAGGAGTTGTAAACTGCATGATATTAGTGGGGTTAACAGTGAAACCTGAACACTAGCTTAAACAGCCTGCCATTACCCCCCCCATTGCCAGATTGGTTGGGAACACATTGCAATCAATGCGTTCCAACCAACCCAGCGAAGGGGGGTGGGGGTTAAACTTGGGAAAAAGAAGTCAATCACTAGATACAAGCCAAAAATGAACTTAGAGGTATAGTAATGCTATGTTCTATTCATAAGTTATTGCAGCTCATACTTGAAATCTTGAAAGCAGTATCTCAGTGGCCTGAAATTTTACAGTGGCGCTGTTGCTACACCATCCTATGGACAGCTCAGTTGATCATAAACCTCTATAGGATGGTGCAGAAACAGCACCACTGTAACGTTTCAGGTCACTGAGAAGCTGCCCCTAAAAAATGAATGTTTGAGCTGCAATAACATTTCAGTAAAACAACTTTCAGCAGTGTGAGTGCCATTGTTTTACACAGGAGGATAAACCCTTCAATATATATATGTATTTCTACAAATTAAGTGTTACTGTCACTTTAAATAATTGTATGTGGAACAACATTACCTCCTCATGTCTCCATCCTGATCAGGTCAGTGTTAAGAATGTTAAAGAAATAAGGGGGGGGGGGGGTCATGGGACCCAAAATTACACTTTTTTTCTTTCATTCCTTTACCGCACTTTTTTAAGATACAACAAACTGAATTCATATGTGGTATGTACAGTATATATACCTAATATTAATGCATAAAAAGTAAAACCTAATGAAAAAAAAAAAAACAAAGGCCAATAAATTAATCAATATGGGTCCAGAAAGTGACATTTTAAATCATACAGTGACCCAGGTTTAAAAAAAAAAAAAAAAAAAAAAGATTTATATGGGGCTTGGATCTGCACATATGTCCAAGGAAGGGGTCCTTCCTCCACCCCCCTAAAAGGAGAGGAAGTAAAATATAAAAAAAGAGAAATATGGGGTTTGAAATCCTCATATTAATCCATAGAAGCACATAAGGAGAGGACTAGTAACCCCATACTCTGCACTCACTAAGGGAGTGGACGTGTAACAATAAATTAATATGTGATCTGAAGCACCCATATTCATTTTAAAAAAACCCAGAAGGGCAACATTCCTTTGGCTTCTTTAAATTAAATAAAAATTGTAATTTTATGTTGAGCAGGTTGGTCCTTAATTGCTTCACTTTTAAGATAGTCTCGTTTGGCTTTCCTTTGCTTGTATTCCTTCTTTTATCAATGATCTAAAAAGTGCTTCACAGGTATGAGAGATTCATTGTAGATAACTATTAAAAGATAGATGTGTGTTAGCGCAATGCAGGGCTTATGAGTAATAACTCAATTTGCACCTTGGGAATTTAGGAAAGACTGTGGAGCTAGTAACAGAAACATGCTGGATTGGAACTGGTAGGAAAAATAAACATTTCTCTGTTTTATTTAGCAGTTGGCATGCAATAAAGCTATTTATTTTAAAATACTGTTTGCCAGACACCGGAGTCTTCTGAATAACAAATATAATTACACTGTATGGTAAAGCCTTATTAAATATAGAAATCCAAATTTCCCAAAACATTGTGTGAAATCCAAGTGTTACAGCAAACATAGCTTAATTGAATTATATAAAAATATATACAAAGATATAAAATTGGAGAGGTTTTTCTTTACATTCTGATATATTAAAGTTTACTGAATCGCTGCATTGGGAAGAGGATATTTAAATCTGCAGAAATATATTTGATGCTATGATTCACTTGGATTGTCCGAGAATTATAACAGATCTTAGTAAATCAGCCTCACTGCGGCTGGAGAACGGCAGGAGCAATTCTGTAAGCTAAAGAGGTGGGATTCTGGAACAATGCGTTTGAGATCAAACTAGTATTCATAGGGTTAAAAGCCATATTTACCGTAAATGAATGGGAATTTGGGGAATGGTCATTCCTCCACTAAGGTGCAGCTGGTGTGCTGCAGAATTGCACCTTTTTAGTTTATTGAACTGTACCTTAGCCCTTTGAGTGCCAGAGGGGTATGCAACTCATTGCTTTGCAATGCATTTCATACCCCTCTGACATTCAAAGGGTTAAGAGAGGTCTCTCAAACAGGCAGTGCAGGTTTTCTTGATCTCGCTGCGGATGTACATGTGAGATAAAATGCTGAAGCAAAAACAACTGCACCACAGGGGAGAAATGAAACATTTCCAATTAAATAAATGGAACTTTTAACCGCTTGTGAACAAAATCTTAAGAACATGGGGCGCAGAGAGGGCAGTTCTGCTGGGGCCCACCATCCAGGGGAACAAGTTTGGATTGGAATGGGAGATTGTTCCAGGTCTGCTTAGTACTGCAGCCTCACTGTGGTTTCCCATTATTACTCTCCTCCTCCTAACTTCACCCCTGCAGATTTCTTCTATCATTGTCATCCTTCTAAAACTCCTTTTATGACCTTTAAAGACCAGAAAGGTATGCAACACATTGCTTTGCAATACATTGCGCACCCTTCTGGTCTTTAAGGGGATACTTATCCCAGTTTTGCCCTCAATTATATATCATGGTGTCCCCCTCACACTTCGTCCTCTTTCCATATTTCCACAGACACCTCTAGTTTTCTTTAATTCATTTTTTTTTAAATCTACTATATTCAAAAGAAAATGGGTTTTAACCCCTTGAATGCTAGAGAGATCGACAACATATTTCTAAGCAAAGAGTTGGAGATTTATCTAGCATCCAGATTCAAAGCCTCATTTCCATCAAAGGGGAAATTTTGGAATTTATCTTTTTTCCCTGTATGGTGCAGTTGGTTGGCCCCAGAATCCACCACTTTTCCTTTAAACATATGATGCATAGTGTTATAGCAATTTCCAGTAATGCAGATATCTCTCATTTAGTCATGTAGTGAAGTCATGAGATCCATGTTCTCTTACAGAATGGTCGCAGTGGTAGGGAGTCTTGAATGCCAGTGGGGAGGATTCTGCAGTACAAATGGCTCAGGTGAAAGGCAACTATTATGTTTTTCTAAATCTGCTCCTGTGGGAGTCAGCATGTCTACTATGTGGTCACAAAGCAGTTCCTAGCTCCAAAAAGGTCAGAGTGGCTACACTAAACCAGGAAGTTTGTAGATTGCTGCACACACATTACTCACAGACTGCTATATCAGGTTTGATAACCTTTCACTTGCAGACTATGGAGACTGTAGTTGAGCGTTAGCTGTGGACAACAAAGTCTAGCAGTTCATTTTCCATCATGGGAGCTTCTAGTCAGCCACAGGTTCATTTTTCTAACCTATGATCATCTCTGAACTGGAAGGCTGCAAAATTCAACACAACCTTCCTTGTCAGGTCTTCACCCACAGGGTTAAGCCTGTTGAGAAGCCAAATATCATGTGATAATTTAGCTTTAAGGTGTTTAGTTGGGAAGTGTTATTTCTCTCCTGATTAGATGGAACTCAATTTAACTGAACTATATCATCTTTGTTATAACCACCTGACCGACTGCCTGTTTTACCAGAGTTCAACTGCATGCTATGGCTTTGTCCTCTCTACATTGCATAAGTGACACCACACTACATTTATAGGGTCTACCAAGGGATGTTGCCTTGGTTCCAGTGGAAATAATGATTTGACTCTTCCACCTAAACACAAGGTATCCATATTGTTACGTAAATAGTTCCAGTGTTCACTAGATCCACTGTGGAGAAACTGCAACCACAATAACAATATTCTAGCTTCCTATGTCTTTGAACCCCATGGCTCAACTCATATCACCTTTAATGGTTAATTGAGACATATAGGCATATATATTATTCATGGTTTTCCACAGGCTGGTTTTAATGAAGGCCATATTGGCAAGGAAATTTTATGATTTCTGCTTATGACCAAGTGCACAGGAGGCTAACCAGATTTATTATTTTTTAATGTTTAATATTATACATATTTCCCACTTGCATGCCTATTATACTTTCATTGGTTTTTAAAGTAAGGTTTTATTGATAATTACACTTTTTATGTGCTACAGAAACCACAAAAGTGTTTGCCACCTAAAAGCTTATTATGAAAAAATAAAGGTTGTTCAGATTTAAGCTTTTATTGTGAGGCTTATGCCTAGTTTATATTTTTAAAAAAACTGAAATATTTAGATATATTGCAATCCTGGAGAATGAATATTGAATAGATTCATTTAAGTTATTTATTTAGTCAAGTCCCAACAGATTGCACCGAAGGCTGGATAACCCATTACACAGAGTAGAGTAGATCCGCCCAATGTGGGGATTTGTGGGAGTGGCCACACCAACTCTAACTAAGGAATAGTGGAAAGACCAGTTTTAATTTTTTGTGGGATGTCGTGGAAAAAAACATGTTTCTCTTTTCCACAAAAAAATCCCACAAATTAATAAACACATTAAAATTTCCACCTTTTCTTTATCAGCAATGAAAGACCTGCACAAACTTTACAAATTTCCACTTATGTTTTCTATGTCAAAGATATTTCCAACTGCAATACTACTACTACTACTACTACTGCTGACCAGTTTGCATATTTGAAGACTTCAATCAAAGCTATGTATCATGTTAGTCAAACGATATGCAGGTGCATCATTTAAGAGATACTCATACCCCTTCCACCTTTCTTCTTACAAGAGAGTAACAACCTGCTCCATCATAGGCTGCAAGCAGTGGATTAAGGTCTCTTTCCCCTTTTTGGGTTCATTTGAAGAACACTTCTATAATAACAAGGCATGCTGGCATGAGTGTCACCTGTACGTTATGTAAACTGAAAGCTAGATTCACCATTGTGAATTAAACAAGCTGTCAATCAGGTTTTACCTATAAAACCGCAAATTATATTGCATGAAAACAGTGCTCAGCATAAGAAAGCAAACTGCACATATAAAGCAGTAAAATTATATAGCTTGCTGGAAATGCTTGACAAGTTCTAAATGTGAAGTTATTGTACCATCTGTTGCAGAGGTAAACTTATCTTGCTCGGACTTGTTCTGTGATAATTTAACACAGTGGGTTACTTTTACGAAGCACGAGCAACACATTAAAAAAAGGGATGCAAATGTTGGAGAATGCCCTGCTCACAAGAGCTTACAATCTAGAGGGAGAAGGAAGCAATTGAAAAACATGGTATATTCAGATTAGATTCTATTTAGTCAGAGAGAAGGGAAAATTCTAGACCAACTACAGAGTTTGTCCCCCTGAAGTTGAGAGTGGGAGGTGGAGGCAAGGAGGGATAAATCTGAAGATTGTTTATGGAGCATAAGGGGAGGTTGAGTGCATTTAGGTATACAGATGGAGAAGAGAGTATGTGGAGGGCTCTATAGGTGAGTGACAAGATTAATCATTTAACCTTTGAAGATACCAGGAACCTATGTTGCACCTGAAAGAGTGGGGCTACAGAGAAAGTGTGGCAATGTGAGATGGTGTGTCGTAATGCTTTGGATACCTCTTTTGCACTCAAAGGTTTAAGCTAGCAGCAGCCATGGTGGACTGGAGTGGCGACAAGAGGTTACAAGAGGAAGACCATTTATTGCAATAATCAAGCTGAGACATAATGATGGAGTAAACTAGGTTTTTATTACTGCCCTGTGTAAAAAAGCTCAAATATTAGAATTATTATGAAGGTGAAAATGACAAGAATTTGTGAGAAATAGTATTTGTGGAATGATGTAGAGGACAGAGTCCAAAATGACACCCAGACAGCAGGCTTGAGTAGTATGGTTTATAGTGGAGAATTCTACATTAGTGGTAGGAAATGGTAATCCTTTAAGAAGGATTTTCAGGGATTTAGGCTGCAAGCTTGCAAAAAGGACCCTGAAATACTGCCACTGTAATTTGCTAGACCAGAAAGGCAACAGATTATGGAGTTAAGTGCATGGTTACAGATTGGTGTAAGCAGAAGGATATGGTTTTCTAGAGCACTGGTCTGTCTTTTCTCTTGGAGGCTAACTTCATACTACAGATGGATTGTACCTTAGTGGAAAGGAGGCTATTATGCTAGGGGTTAGGATGAGAAGAGGGCTGGAGGAGACTTTAAACTAGACAGGTACGAGGGTGATACAACATAGAATGGGATAGACAGTGTAAATTAGGAAATGGTATTAGAGAAGGGACATGGAAATGAAGAGGGGGATGGGATAGTTAATCTAACTGGGAGATCCCTATGTTACAGTCTGATCGAAAGGAAGTAAATAAGTCAAATAAACTATTCTTCAGAATAGTAATAACATAAAATGTATTCATGTACATGTTCATAGTCTGGCTGGTAAAATGGGAAACTGGTACTGATTGTAATGAATGAACAGCATGATCTAAGTGGTGTGACTGGAACCTGTTTAGATGATACACATGACTGGGCAGTAAATCTAGAAGGTAATTTACTTTTTATCAGGTATAGGGGTAATTATTATTATAATTTGTTTATATAGTACCAGCTTATTCTGAAGCTCTGTGCAATAGGGAATAGACATACAGGTACACAAAGCTATACAAATGGAGCATAGAACAGAAGAGGATCAAAGGACTAGGGGTGGGCGAATCATGAGAAAAATTTCCCGCATGACTTTTCATGAAAAATTTTTTACTTTTGTCCACTGCAACAATTTTTCCTCCTTTTTGCCTATTGCAGCAAATTTTTTGCCTATTCCAGCACATTTTCTCCGATTCTAACACATTTTTCTCCTGTTCAAATACATTTTTCTCCTATTCCAACACGTTTTCCTATTGCAATGCATTTTTCTCCTATGTTTAATATGGTGCAATTCTCTGAGGGCTGTAGTGGAGAAATAAGTGGCTGGAAGTCGAAGTTGTGAGTCCTACAGCAACATATACCTTGAAAAATGTGTTAGCATGCAGAGTGCATTTGTCCTTTGCCCAAAACACTAAATTCCTGCTTAAGTGACACTGGCACATATTCATGATGATGTCAAGTGATTAAAAAAAAAAGTACAACCTACAATGTGGCAGATGTGTATGGTAGTGGTGGTGGGGGATTGGCGTGGTGTGATTTGTGGGACAAACTGCATTGACCCTGGGAGGAGAGGGCTCATCATAATTTATTACACATTCCGCAGCAACCATTGCAAGTACTACCACTTTACTCCCACATCTCTGCGCTGCTCCACCTTCCCCCCTCCCGCTTGCGCGTTTGCTAGACATTACTCAACTATTGTGTGTATTTTTTCTCTCTACAGTAACAACCGATGGTGTGTAATGTCTTGCCTTGGTCCTCAACACAATTCTCAATGTCATTGTTGTCTATCAAATCTGCCTCAGTCACAGAACTCACATCAGGCTCCCAATTAGCTGTCTAATATATTCTTTCCCCAGACAATAAAAGCAAAATCAGCAAGCAATTTGGACCCCAGTAAGTCATACCAAATTTTGGGGTATTTTGCGCCAACCTCCTTCCTCCCTTCTTCTCCCCTAGAGTGCCCCCAGACTCCCCTAATACACAGAGCAAATGTCCTACCTAAATGACTCCCTAAACTAAGCTTCAATTCCCCTTTATTTGCCTATCTTCTCTAGCTAAAAAACATGCTGCTCTCTCCTCTCACAAACACAAAATGGCTGCTGTGAGAGCCCGACAGCCTTGTATATGGCTGTGGAAAACTAAAGACAACTTTTGCGTGGCGGAGAAGAATTGTTCTTTCCATTGATTTCAATTCAGTGAGCTAGGCAAAAAAGTGGGAAAACAGCACTTTTAGCTCGAAATTTTTCGCCAAGGGGAAAGTGCCATTTTTCGTAGATTTCAGTAGCTTACAGTTTAGAAAAAGAAAGATGGGTAGGAGAAGGAGTAGGTGGTGTGTGGTATGAACCGCTGGTCAGTGGGTGGGAGAAAAAAGTGGTTTTCAGTAAAGAGGTCCAGTCAAGTAGTGGGCCTGTCTGGGAGAAAAAGATGATGATTGATCAATGATGTTGTAAGTGGGAAAGTGATTGTAGTAGGAAACAAAAGTGAATAGAGGTTGGATAGGCTTTTGATCTAGTCTTGCATAGTTAATGGTTATGGGGGAACCAGTGTAGGGATTGACAGAGAGGAGTGGTATTAGAGAAGTGGTGCATGAGGTAGATTAGTCTGGCAGCAGAGTTCATTATGGACTGTTAAGGGTTGAGACAGGGGAGAGGAAGGGCAATTAGGAGTGGGATGCAATATTTGAGACAGGAAATGATGAGTGTTTGGATTAGAATTTTGGTAGTCGCTTGGGTGAGAAAATGTCAAATTGTAGAGATGTTAAGTAATAAGTGGATGGAGTCTGCATGAGTTGCAAATGTAGCTAAATTATACAGAATAGTAGTGGTCAGCTCTCTCGCCATGGAATGGTACTACAGGAGGGAAGTAAAGGGCTACAGAACAGTGATTTCCAGGCAGATACTTAGGAGTCAAATAAGCAGTTAGTATAGTGTAGTGGCTGCCCAGCAAATCAGAATACCAGAAAGGACCTATAAACTGTCCCTATAGTAGTGTCCAAGTAGTGTATCCTTAGTTTGTTCCCTTGCTGCTAGTCCTCAGAGTTCATGTAGATTGTTTCCAATGAGTGGTGAAATTGTACATGCAAAAAATAGAACAAAGATCTCCAGATGAATGCGCTGGTCTGTGTGCGGACAGATGTCAATTTGATCATTGTTCCCCACTAGGAAGGAGGAAGGTGAACTTTGAATATCAAGCAAAAATTGGACAACATTTGACCAGCATTCAACCAGTGTTTCAACACTGAATATCGAACAACATTCGATCAACATTCAACCAGAGTACGACAAGAGTTTCTAACAGTAGAGAGAATGAATGAAACACACTGCAGAAAATATGTTGGGAGTCAGATGTTTCAGAACAATCATGCAAGCTCTGCCCAAGTAAGAGCATAATATACCAGAGGGACTCTGCACTTACATATATGCAATCAAGACTTTGTTTTGTAAATAGATAGACTCATTTGGGCACTAGATACTTGAACACTGACTGTTCCACCATTGTTCATATTCCACCCACTCACAGGAACACTCTGTACCTCCTAGGAGTGCTCCCAATGCATGTGAGATGGTTTCAGCATAGTTGTAGGATAGCTACATTCCCGGTAGAAACAATGACCCCATGGACTACTGACAAACAAAACAATGTGTGTGGCCAGTACTTACATGAATGGAAACAGTTGGTTGCCCTCCAGCAGGCGTTGAGTCTGAGCGTGGTTTCAGTGCAGCAGGTTCTATTGTAAATTACTGTAGGACACGACTATCAAGCATCAATGTTGGGAGACTAGCATTCTTAAAAATGAACCAACACCTAATATCATATGAGTATCAGGTAACAAAAATGGACAAAACCCACACATGACAGAGAAAGTATAATTACAGGCTTGCTGAGAAGGCCTTCATCCAGTGGATCGACAATGGCTAAAGATGATGATGATGATAATATATATACACATCAATCACACCACACCAGTCTACCACCATACACTTCTGCCATATTCATTACAGAGAGAAAAGCCAGGCTAGCCAAGCAAAAGCCTTGAATAAATATTTTTTACATGACTCAGGAGTGCCAAAAATCAAGCCCTAAGTAAATTATTTTTTGGCAAGATAATTTTTTTCTTTTGCTTATTCAGGGCTGTTGTGCTAAAGTGTGTACCCCCATTCCATTTTCCACAACCTTGTCACAAATAGCGCACAGTACAGTCCGCGATGACTTCACTGTTCCTGCCCCAAGGGAAAATATTCCCATACCCAAGAATTCAGTAAGGGGAGAGGTGGAAAAGAATGGTCTTCTTCTTCAGCAGAATCACTTTCACTGGCGGGAACAGGTGATGCTGCTGCTTCAACATCATCACTGCAGCTATCAGGATTATTTATAGCAAGTTGCTGATTGAAGAAGCCAGTCCCATGGGGGCCATGTTGCTCAGATTGTGGCAAACTAGCCCTCTCATCACCATCCCGCTGCTGAGATAGATGAAGGTCTGCTGCCCCCAGATCACACGGGATGGACAATGTTGGGGGACGCAGACTCATTTGGTCTGGAAATTGTGTGCTCCAAGTCCCTTTAGCACTGGTGGTGCCACTGCTAGTGTTAGTAACTGACTTCTCCTCCTCAGAGTCACCAGCCTACGGGTCCATCCAGCGTCTCTTTTTTTTGTTCCCAACAGTGATGGTGAGATAGTGTCAGCCAGCACTATGAACCACAAAGTAACCACTTCATCTTTTTTTTAATATTTGCTTTAAATTTTTTTCCTCTCTCTTTCTCTCTCTCTCTCTCTCTCTCTCTCTCTCACTCACTCTGTGTCCTTCAAATACACCACACTACAATGCAGGAAATTATGGGTGTATTTAGTATAAGGGTGGGATGTTTTGCCCCATCAAATAACGTAGGTGGGAAATCAAACTATTCTATCACAATTTTCTGCATTCTTAGCAAAACACCAGAAAATCTAATAGTTTCTCTATTGTGTAAATTTCACTAGGGGGAATAAAACGGGACTTTTCACCCATCCCTGCTAATGACTCCTCCTCCCCAGAATCACTAGCCTCATGGTCCATCCAAGTATTTTTTTAATTGTTTGTTTGTTTGTTTTTTAAACAATGCTGGTGGTCATGGTGTCAGCCAGCACTATAAACCACTACTTTATTTTTCTTAGTTCTCTCTCTCACTCACACTCTGTCTCCTTCCACTCTACTTGGGTTCTAAAATGCACCAAACTAGAGTGCAGGAAATTATGGGATAAGACTGTATATGGGCAGGAATTTTCATCTCATTGAGTAACATAGAAGGGAATTTGAAGAATTGTCGCAAATTTTTCTGTGCTGGTAGAGAAAAGGCGGAAAATCTACATGGATCCATATGGAGTAAATTTCTCAAAGGGAAAGCGGAAAACCATGCTTTTTTCATGAGATTTCCATTGGAACAAATCAGGAATTTTTGCTCATCCCTACCACTACATATATATCTGTGCCATGGAATCTAAATACAATCAGCACATAAAACCTAGTTATAAAATGAACACAAGCTATGTCATATGCTGTGTAACCTGGCACCAAAGATAGATAAATGAATTGTATAGGGGAGCTATGTTCCCCGAGAAGACACAGCCAGAAAAATAAGCTTAAACTATGCTAATAATAAATAGTATATAATATATGCAAGAAAAATACCATAGTTTATGACTATCACGGTCCCCGTGATTTTCTGTCAGTCTGGCCTGATTTGCCTGTGCATTGGTGGAGACTGATTGGTCCGCCCAGGATGTGCCTTTATATGCTGGAGCTTGGGCACTTGTCAGTTGCCCTTTCGTGGTGTTCCTGTTGCTGCGCCTTGTTGCTGTATTCCAGTGTCTCCTGTGTACCGACCCGGCTTGTCTGACTCTTCTCCTGTTCCTGCTCCGTGATTTGACCCGGTTCTGGCTGACGACCCTGCTCCGTGATTCGACCCGGTTCTGGCTGACGACCCTGCTCCGTGATTCGACCCGGTTCTGGCTGGTGTTCCTGCTCCGTGATTGATCTGTTCCTCAGCTGTGGTGTGCCGCAGTGCTGATCCTGTTCCGGTTGCCGTTCCGGTCCTGCCTGCTGTTCCGGTGTTCCTTTATCATTCCGGTTGCTCTGGCGACATTCTGAACTGTTTAAGTGACTCACTGTTCCTCTCATTATTCACTAGCTGTAGCCTGAGGTTGCTTTGCCTTCTGCTGTTTGCCAAGGTGCTCGCTCCCGTACAGAACCACTTAACCCTTGCAGTGCCTGTAGTCTCCGGTTTAGTGCCTCCGATATATCTTGCCAAGCATACGATTACTGATTTGAGTCTCTACTCTGAGTACCTCTGTTGCTGCCTTGCATCCACCCTCAGAGCCTTGTCAGCTCGGTGTTCGAAGTCTGGTAGTCTGTTCGCTCCCACTGTGAACATTAAGAACGGCACCAGAGGGGTGTTCTGGCTCCGGCCCACATACGCTAGAAGGTACATTACCCATTGCACTTCCCAGTGCGACGGCTCTATTACAGCTTGTGCAGTAACCGTCAGTATAAGCACCCAAGGTGTGTCAGGGCACAATCCAATTGGCACACGCAGGGTTACTACTATTTCCAGTTAAGGGCGATTCTGGTTCTGATTACTTCACCGTTGGCAATAGCATTCCTCTGTAGCCCACGGTGGTGGTATCGGCTCAGCTCTGGGCATTGGGGCGCATTCCTATACCAACTTGAGAGTGAATTCAGTGCAGACACTTTACTCCTATCCAGCTATTGAAAGACTGTGTTACAGAGACTGCTATTTATCCCGGGCGTTGGCCAATCTTGTTTATATCTCTCCTATTGCACTTGTTAACCCCTTGGGGGGATATTCCCTATCCATATATAGCACCTATTACTACCATTGTGTGCATTCACTTTGTCAGTATTGCCATTACTGCTATTCCTGTGCTGGCCCTTAGGGGCATTGTTTTATTTTCTGTTTCAATAAAACTGTGTTTTTACCTCATACCCTGGTCTGAGTGTCAGAAAACCGTTACAATGACATAACCAATTCCAGTAAAAATACTACAGAATGTGCAATGTGAGCACCACAGTGATATATAGAAGAGGATGCCACAGTAATAATGAAACTGTCACTAATTTGTGTCCAAATGTATTAACATGAATGGTTAAATATAAAAAAATATATCACTCTATATCTAAAAGATATGTCATACATAAATTATCACCATAAGAAAGGGTACATTTATTACCTGATAATATTCTACAAAATACTGCATGTACAGTTGTCTATAGATTTGAGTGATTTGGATTCCCATACCCTCTACAGTGAAGGTCTCAGGAATATTCCTATTTGCTTGGGACGATCTATTAAGTATATTTTATCACACTATTATTGCATATTTATTACTCCTATTGTTATATACCTGTAATGGTTAACCTTGATAGAGCGATGCTTTCTGTGTATCACTCTCAGAGGGATTTCCTATACATACGAGTGAGGAGGGACGAAGACATTCAGTGTGCGACTCAATGCCGATGAGTGAGGAGGGGAGAGAGAGAGGAAGCTGGTGGCAAATACAAGCTTACCACCCCACTTCCTCCAATGTCTCTCTCCCCTCCACCCGGCTACCTCCAATGCCTCTCTCCCCTCCACCTGCTTCCTCCAATGCTTCCTCCAATGCCTCTCCACTATTAACCCTTTGAGTTCCAGAGAGGTATCCACCGCATTGCAATGCAGTGCGTTGGATACCTCTCTGTCACTCAAATGGTTACTCATTTGATGCCAACAGGGTTAAAGAGCATATAACCTATGTTTCACATAGGTTATATGCTCTTTAATTAATAAAAGGGGCAATTGTCACCCCCATGCTAGGGGAGTGTCATGAGGGGTCATGATACCCCTCTTGAGGTCTGAAGTACTTTTGTAATAAAAATTACATATATAATTTAGTAAAAGAAAAACATTGTTACACATAAATAAAATATTTAATTACATTTTCACACAAATTACATCTATAATAAAAATGAACACCTTTTTTATACATATACAGGTTGCCTATTAACCCTATGAGTACCAGAGGGGTAGCAAACACATTACAATACATCTCTGGTACTCATAGGGTTAATCTTGCAATACAAAATACGAGGGCATGTCGAATATAATAGGTGAAGAAAAGTGTCAGATGAAAATGGTGAAAGAAAGTCATGGGAGCACTGTAGTCGACTTTTCAAGGGGGAAGGAAGGATAAAATGTCGGATGTACAATATTCGTCGAATTAACATGGTGAAAGAAAGCACTGTGAGTCGACTTTGGAAGGGGAAGGGTTAATTGTCGACTATGAACAATATTTGTCGGATTAATGTGGTGGAAGAAAGCACTGTAAGTTGACTTTTAAAAGGGGGGTTAATATGTCGGGGGGGTACTCTATCAGATTTTGTTATGTGGAGAACACATCTAACACTGAACTGGATCTTTCTGTCATCAAATGTACGCCTGTTTCCTTGGACTTTGACATTTTGAGCGTTTTTTGTAGGCGGTAGTCGAAAAAAAGCAGACAGCACCAGTTTTGTTCCTACTATGAAAAGTGCTGCTTACGCCAGTTGTGTTTTACTGTAGTTCAGCAATGGAATACCGACGTAACACGTTTGCAAAATTCGCGCTACTTGTTTTTCTTGTAACGCCGGTTTTAGAATAGAATCGAGCCCATATTGTCTTGAATGTAAGAGGCACATACTCTTTTGGTGTATCCTTCAGCCAAAGGGATTTCTTCTCCCTTGTGGTTTGCATATACAGAAAGTATATGCATCATAAGTTCTTCCAATAATAAGCAAAAGAAGAAAACCATAAAATCCTCAAGGCAGGTTAGTCCTACTTACAGTGTAGGTCCTAACGAGATGCTGGACCTACTGTAAAAGCAGCAGTGGAAATGGGAAAAGAAGCTAACATTCAGGAATGCATGTCGGCTATCTGGACCTGGATAATATCAGCATGTTCCCCAGACTGACAAGAAGCTCATACCTTCCAACATGTGCAGGGAATTGGCATTCAAGCTCTATAGCAACAGATGCAGGAGCAAGTCACAAGTGGGTGATGAGTTCTGGAAATTTAAAGAAACAGGAGAGGAAAGCCTGAAGGCCTAACTTTGCTCAAGGCATCAGCCTCACTTAAATGATGTGGATAAAGTTGACATTATGCACACCCAAAGGGCCATGACTAGGGATGCATGTGGAAGTATTCTTTTGTCCTGAATAGTGCAGATGTTTTTTTCCAGAATTGAACCTTTTTGTATTTGTGCATACATGTCATCCTATATAATAATTCACTAATGTATGTTTGTCAGAAGCTGTCATGTGCACAGACGGCTGTGCTCACTGCAGTCATGCTCAGTACAGACTGCCCACACCGTGGGTGATACGGAGCGGGGAAACCCTAATTCAGACCGTAGTCCTCTATGGTTTGAATTCGGAGCCCCCTGCTCCGTTATCAGCCCTGGCGCGGGCAGTCTCTATGGCCGTTGCTGGGTGGCACTGTGGCCCGTGTACACGGACTGTTCAACTAGTATTTAATAAAACTGTGCCTCAGAACCACCAGACAATTAAATAGTGTGCTTAATTTAGTTATACATTTAGCATTTTTGTTAATGCACTCAAAAACTCATACTGCTTATAAAAAAACAATTTAGCAGTGCATTCAAAAATGTATATTGAAGCACATTCAGCTTCTGATGCCTTCAGACATTGAGAAATGGATCCCAGTTGATACAATTACTACAAATTACTCCATACACTGCAATAGGATTCTGATAAATCCACTAATAAAATGTGATTTACGCCTGAATTACCACTGATACTTCTTTATAGAAGAATCGTGAACTTTTATTAACATTGCTAATTTTTAAAGAAATGTGAATTTTTATTAAAATTGATAATATTTTTGGAACAACACATTTTTACTAAATATTAATTTTTTTCATATGAGGAACATTATTTTTTTATAAGCAATGCACACTTTTTAGAAGCAATGTACATAACATTACATTATATATAATTATTAAGCATGATAAATGCAAACAAAATCCCTGTCATCTTTATGCTGCTGACAATCAAATATACATCTCCTGTCTCATCCTGTCATTCACCCAACTTTCTCATGTCTCCAGTATTTATGTGCAGTTTCCTTTTGGATGTCCCAAGACCACCTGATCCTAAAATTATGGAAAACAGATCTTAAAACATTCTCCCCTCATGTTACTATACCCATATCCGATATCACATTAATGTGAAAACAATGCCACTAAAACCCCTACCAATAAAGCCTGCTGTCTTGAGGTCATTTGCGACTCAGCCCTCACCTTCACTCCTCAGATACTCTCTTTCACAAAGTCTTGTCACTTTTACATAGGCTATTAAAACCTTAGTCCACTCCCTCATCATGTCTCGGCTCAATTACTGCAAAACTCATTTTGCTGGACTTCTTCTTGTAAGACTGTCACCACTTCAGCTGTGCTAGGTCAATTTATCTCATTTGTCTCAAATACTCAACAGCCCCACTCTGTCAGGATCTACACTGCATCCTTGTATCTGCAAAGGTTACATTTAAAGGGATAGTAATACTTTGTTTTATCTTTATTTTATTTTGTAGGCATTAAAAAAACACGAAGAACGATATAAGTCTTATCTCTCAAACCTTTATGGTTTGAGAGATATTCACAAGCAAAGTTTCCCCTCCCTCCCCTTTTAACTAGTGTAAGCCATCTCTTCTCAGATGTGGATTGCAGTCCATAGACCAGACAGATAACAGCAGGGGACAATCTTCTTCCTATGAAAACAATGAAATCCCTGCCCCCTTTGACAAGCTTTTCAGGTTTTCCCTTATCTTAATTGAAGATTGTCCCTCTCTGCAGTCTACCTGGGCACCTCCCTTCTGCTCTGGCTGAGCAGTGTTACATCAGTAAAAGGAACGGGAGGGGGATACTTTGTCATTGAATTACTCTTGAACTACAACTCTGACAGAATTGAAATAACACTCTCCAAAGTCCAAATACTATGATGATTAATGAGAGCTGCTTTTATTATGAAACATTACTATCCCTTTAAATATTGTTACTTACTTACAGAGCCCTCTACAGTAGCACTCACCCATACATGATCATATTCAGTACTCACTAAACCATCTTCAGTTTGTTATCTCCTTACCAACACTGCTGACCCTCAACCCCAAGATTATGCCAGAGCGCTCCCTATCTCTGGAACTCCCTACCATAATCCATCATACTCTCCTCCAGCTTTCACTCTATCAAAACTCATCCATTAAATAATCTTACACCCAATGCACTTAATTGTCCCAAAGCTGCCACTTTAGCAGCTTTGCATTGTCCTTGAAACAAATTTAGAGAAGCAACTATACCGTTGGCCCAAACCTTTTCCCTTCTAAGTAAATGTAATCCCATCTTAACGTACTCTGTGTTTCACTTGACCCCTTTACCATCTACATTGCAATCTTTTATTAGCAGGGTCATCGCCACCATTTATATATGTCTGTTAAGTGTGCCATGTATATGCAATGAGTTCTCTTATTGCACAGCACCAACAAATATGCTGGGAATTTATACACTAATGGTAAGAACAATAACATTTTTTTGCACTGCACATTTAAAGCTCAATTAAATATGACTGAGCAGAAAATATATCATGTTAAGCAATAATGGAGACTATATTACGGCAAATTAGGGAAATAATTTATCTCTTGGATGCTACAGACTTTGCTTTACATCACACAAATTAATACTAGAGCAATTAATATATTGTGAAATTGTATATGTCTTGCCATCTCTGCTACAAATTCCTTGTGACTTGTCACATACTTTACATACAGAAGCTCTATGGTGATAACAGCTTATTATTGAGTGACTTAGGCTTACTAAGAGTCCTTCTGACACAGTAGATGTTAAAATATTACTTATACTAGCAGATCATTTGACTACGAATTGGACCCCATTTTGTACTATGGCTGAAAGATGTTGGTCAAGTTCTAACAATGGAAAGAACCTCCTAATCACCTTACACACCTCACTGCTACTGTAAGCGGTGATAAAATGAAGGAAATCCTACGAAATGTGCTGGTTAGAAATCCTCAATTAATGCAGAACTATCACCCAAATTAAAGTTACCCCCAAATAATTATGCACATACCGATATGCATATCCATGCTAGTGTTATCTGTCCAGCGTTACTGACAAATCCAATTCGTTCTGAATTGGTCAGGCAGGCACCAGCGCAGCCAGCTTGCCAAAGAGACATCTGCTCACCGGCGCTGTCTGTCCCGGTCTCCTCTAGGAGATGTTGCATTGTGCATTAAGGTACAGGAATGGACTGACGGCACAGGAGCCCAGATGCCTCTACAGCAAGCTGCTTGCCTGGCAATCTCAGAACAAGTTGACTTTGTCAGTAACTTAATCTGGATAATACTAGTATGGATATGGTTATCGTTATGTGCATAATTATTTGGGGATAACTTTCATTTGGGTGATAGTTCCACTTTAAGGACTTTAGGTCCTGTTCTTGTGAAGCGGGTTGAGTTTGGGTCCTGTGATCCTGCTAGCACATGTCATGTTTGCCTCCATAGACATAACATCAAGGACTGATTGAATAAGTGATCTCTTGAATAAATAAATGCAGAATTCATAGGTGCCATTAGAATGTACTGCTCATAGCAATGTAAGTGGAAGGTTCTTATTAGGAGTTGTTACTGTTCCTTTAACATCACTACTTTGATTTTGTTAGCAAAAGCAAGCAAATCTCTGTGTGTGTTTGTTCTCTCCATCTTTTGCTTTTAACCTTTGTATTTAACCCTTTGAGTGCCAAAGGGCAGAGACACTCATTACAAAACAATGCATGGCTCACCCACTGACACACAAATGGTTCAAGATAATTACTGTCAACATGTGAGATGCTTCTTTGTTGGTCTTCTTACAGAACCGACCCTACCCTTTCCTTCTATTTTTTTGTTGCCACAGTCACTTCAAAGCTGTATTTACTATATCAGTAACATTGTTTTGGCCTCCGGGAACAAAAAGTTATAGTTCTAAAGACTTTTATTTAGTTATTCTTTGGTTGGTCTTGTAATACATTACAGATATAAAGGATGAATGGTGACATTTTACAATATAGGTTGTCACCTAAGAACAAAAATGAGGGTAGGGATACGAAAACATGACCTTAGACAAGAAATCTGTCAGAAAGAAGATTTCACAGACCTATGACATTTTAAGGTGCATTCATTCTATTGTATTGCCAAATTTAGCCTTAGAAAAATATCTATGAACGCAATGGAAGCTAAGAAAAATCATTTTAGTAGCCTACCAGATGTGGACTGGCTATGAAAACAAATCTGAAAATGGCCATTGTATGAGTATTGAGTGGTAGTATATAAGTCAGATTCTAGAAAGTTACAATTTAGCCCATTATGTGTCTGTGTATATGTGTATATTTGTATTATATATAGTAGCCCGTTACATGGGCCACAATGCCACTGCCACCTGGTCGCGGGGCAGTCATGCGCAGTAGAGACTGCCCGCGCCGCGGCTGATACAGAGCTGGACAGTCTGAAGGAGCGTCCAGCTCTGTATCAGCCGTGGCACGGGCAGTCTCTACTGCACACGACTGCAGCACGCGCAGCAGTGTCTACTGCGCATGAAGTGGCGTTACACACGTTTTAGAGAATTATTATATAGGATACACATACATACACAATCCAGTGCATTTTTTAAGACACTACGGGCTGGATTCTATTACAGGATATAAATGTTACCACCCGTTTATCAAATATTTTCCTATTGAAGTCTATGGGGAAACCTGGAGATAAAAACAGTGACAAAATTAGCACCTGCAATAGAATCCAGCCCTATGTTTTTTAGTGTGACAAAATATGATGTCATATATATATATATATATATATATATATATATATATATACATTTAAGTTAACATATTTTATGAATATAATATGTGTATCTTAACCCTTTAAGGATCAGAGCTGGTACCCAACCTTCTGGTACATATAGGGTTTAGCATTACGATTATTTAAAGAAAGCATGACTATCCTGATACCACATGTGGTCTACACAGACCTCAGATAACAGGATCACAAAATAGTTTTTTCAGCTTTATATAAACTGAAAATGAACATTTCTTTGATTACATGTTATAAGCTCAATGTAAAGTAAACATATAAAAGTATATATTTTCTGAATGCAAACAGTTAAATGACCCACACTGGGCTGTATTTTCCTACACAGCATTGCTGAGTAAGGGATTTTTCTTAAAAATAGCAGTTTGTCATGACAGATTATCATTTTCTTGGTAATCCCTAAAACGCATAAAACAGAGTTTGAAAGGCCTAATTGTCCCATAACATCATGTACTTCCTGAATGTAGACAATTTGGATGATTCAGAATTATTAAATATTTCTTCCTACTCAAAACTATCAAGCAAGTAATAATTGCAAAAATGAACGTTTTACAGAAATGTTTCCAGAATGTTCACAAATGTCCAAATATGCAGCTTAAATTCTTAAAAATGTTAAAGTAACAATCAAAAAGTTATTAAAATATGTATTTCATGTATCTTGTAAACACACTCGGCCCACATATGAGTGTGACTTGCAATCCATAGGGGAAGTGATCAGCACTTGGAAACAGAGGAATCAATAGAGGACCTGCCCCACAGAGCTTCAACCCATAGAGCTTACATTCAAGGGATAGAAAGACTTAGGGCCTTATGTTCAAAGGGATAACGACAAAAATGTTTTATGAAAGACAAAAAAAGTAATTCTGTGCATGAACAATATATTTTCTATAGAGTATACGACAAAAAACTAGTAATGTCCATTGTGTAAGTCACAACCCCAGATTTGCAGGGCAAAGGGGCGGGGCAAGGGCGTGGCTAAACTATTCTCCAGTGTCGTATAGAGGAAAAGAAAATTTGTCGTAACTAACGACAAAAAAATGTCTTGCAAAAGACAAAATTTGTACATTAAGAAAAAAGTGGAGGGAATGTGAAGTTCTGAATGTGAGAATATTTGTCTTTAGTTAAGACATTTTTTGTTGTTACATCCAACAGTTTCAGTCAGGACAAGCAACATATTTCCGATCACAACTGCCACTCTCTGAAAATATTAATGATCCCAATGACACTGTACTTTGAAAAGTCATTACAAACAACAAAAGCTATTTCGCTACTTCTTTGAACATATGCCCCTAAATATGTGGAAAATATATGTTGTAGAGTTTATCTTCCAGAGTAAAGCAAGGGCACTTCCATGCTGAGAGTTGTTTTACTGAGAAGTTACTGCAGCTAAAGCATGAATTTTTTAGGTGTAGTATCTCAATGGCCTGCAATTTCACAGTGGTGCTGTTGCTACACCATCCTAGAGGTTTACGGTCATGTGTATTTTACTGCTTCTCTGAGGAAAAAAATAATTACCACAAATGCTAAATTAATGTACATAAGGCAAATCTGGAATATAAGCAGAGTGCGTCCTTCAACCATAGGGCCATTTGTTCAAAAGAAAAGTGGAGGAATTCTGGACCACACCAGCTGCACCATAGGGGAGAACTAAAAAGTTCCATTGATTTAAATGAGAATTTTAGCCTACTGAATGTGTGAGAGCTCCAGAGCAATGTGTTGGAGACCTGTTTAGCATTCAAGGGATTAAAATCTCCATTTAAATCAATGGGGTGTTTTGGAACTATTTTTCCCCTATAGTGCAACTGGTTTGCCCCAGAATTCCCAAGATTTTCTTTTGAACATACAGCCCCTTGAGTGCCTGAGGGGTGTTTGACATATTGATTTGCAATGCTTTGCGATGTGTTGGTCACCCCTCTGGCACTCAAAGGGTTTCAGCTGTCAATATGGCACATTTTCTGACTCAAGAACAAATTTCCTTTTCCAAAGACAAAAAACAACAATGAAAAACAGCTGCCCAGGAACAAAGGGAAGAATGTGTTAGAGCCCATTGTCAGAAGCTCAGTAATGGACAGCAGTGATTGATTTCGTCATGGAACTTTGCAGAAACATATTTAGACGTCTTAAAGAAGCACACATAAGCTGACAGAGAACGGGAACCTTAACACCAGAGAAAGGGGAGAAACTGAGATAATTATGAAAGAATGTGCTCTAGTGACAGGGAGAATTATATGGCTCATTTAAGAAGAATACCTGTCCAATTGGAACTATAGCCTTGCCATAATTAGCTCTTAATTTGTTTGGCAGGTGCCAGCCACACAGCTTTCAGTTATGTCTATTTACTGTTTTTGCATTTGAAAACTTTTGTAGTCCGTAACTGAGCAGGAACATTTTACTGCCTTGTGAATGTTTAAATGGCCCTTTAGAATTATGGGTGGGGCAGACTAGAGTCATGGAGAGAGTCCTACCCATGAGTCTAAAGGACCATGTAAACAGTCTCAAGGTAATATATCGTTCCTGTTCAGTTACATACTACAGAAGATGTAAAAGGCAATTTTAGTGGAAAAAAAACATTTAGTTTAGGGAACTTCTTGTTGAGTAAAACAAGGCCATTATCACTGCAGAGAAATGGATAGTTCCAAAGTTATTACAATTTAAACTGTTGACATTAACAGTGTTCTCTAGTGGCTAGAAAGTTCGCCTGCAGTTCACCTAGTATTCAGATAAATAATCTACGGGAGAGGTGAGTCACTGACAGTAGTTTTCCATGGAATGTTATAGTAACAGCTTCAACAATTTGTGACAGTTTGAATGGTCATAAATCTACACAGAACAACTCCTGTGAGTGGA
Organism: Rhinophrynus dorsalis; assembly: GCA_037306005.1. Lineage (NCBI taxonomy): Eukaryota > Metazoa > Chordata > Amphibia > Anura > Rhinophrynidae > Rhinophrynus > Rhinophrynus dorsalis. Next base: position 64,463,468 of record CM074718.1, read on the forward strand.
GATGTTATTTACTCACTAGGAAAAGCCCTAACATATGGGTTTTCATAAAAATATGTACTGCTCATTTAATTGTTAAAAAAGGTAAATAGATATAACAATGCTCTATGAAGGACATCTGAGAGGACTCTAATGCATTGTGTTGGAACCCTAACACTAAAGGGGTTAAATGCCCCATTGAAATGAATGAATATTTTGTTAGTTAGCAATTTGCCCCACACTTGCTCCTATTTTGTGCATAAGGCCCTATGTGTTTCCTATATGATAGACAGCCTATTTCACTGTACACTGCACCCTCCAGTTACTAGATTCTACTATTATATTCTTGGCTCATCTGGTGAGTGGGATGACATTTCCTCACTCTTTCCAAGTACTGAAATTTTGCCCCACCAAATTAGTGCAATAGACTGGATTTGTTCCAGACATCTCACTTCATATTTTCCTATTCAGTCATTAAGACAGATATTTTTCCACATGCCAAGATGATGCGGGAGTTCTTGTTTATTCATTATGCTGGCACACAGATTCGGAAATATAAACAAGAAATGGATGTGTTCACTATCTAATCCTTTTACCAAAAATCTCACTACTCCAAAACTTGTTGCTCATTTTCATAATAATAAATCATTGTCTCAGACAGTATTATATAAAGAAAGGAGACTCATCACAAGAAGGATTCCAAATGATAAAGTCAGAATGTTCATATAACAGTGTATTGTCAGTAGAAGATTTTGCAGTACCTGAAAAATAACAGAAAGCATCTATTATGGCAGCTTTCCAAAACTTTTCATGATAACACTTGAGAAATATAAAATAAAGTAGATGTAACATTCAGCCAGGTTTTTACGTGTTAAAAGGACATTGTTTACAACTGAGACACTCCATGCACCTTTATACAGTGCACTCCCTTCTCCCACTGGTCACACATCGGAGTCATTGGAATTGCAGCCAAATTCCTAATGGCTCCCTGCACAGACGATGCAATAATACTGGGCAGGGAGTGCACAGTGGATGAAAGAAGAAGAGGGGTGTTGGTCTAGACTTGTTATCCTTTGGAACCTCAGGTACATCAGAAATTGTATCTCCAGGTAGGATTTTCTAATGGGAATAGATGAAGAACAAAGATGCATATGAAAAAATGTCAACACAGTTATAAGCAGTTTGGTGTTTTCTACTAATGAAGACAAAGGTGTGTGGAGGGCGACAGGTCCACTTTAAAGGGATAGTAATGTTTCATAATAAAAGCAGCTCTCATTAATCATCATAGTATTTGGACTTTGGAGAGTGTTATTTCAATTCTGTCAGAGTTGTAGTTCCAGAGTAATTCAATGACAAAGTATCCCCCTCCCGCCCCTTTTACTGATGTAACACTGCTCAGCCAGATCAGAAGGGAGGTGCCCAGGTAGATTGCAGAGAGGGACAATCTTCAATTAAGATAAGGGAAAAACCTGAAAAGCTTGTCAAGGGGGCAGGGCTTTCATTGTTCTCATAGAAAGAAGATTGTTCCCTGCTGTTATCTGTCTGGTCTATGGACTGCATTCCACATCTGAGAAGAGATGTCTTACACTAGGTAAAAGGGGTGGGAGGGGAAACTTTGCTTGTGAATATCTCTCAAACCATAAAGGTTTTTATTCATGTTTTTTTAATGCCTGCAAAATGAAATAAAGTTAAAACGAAGTATTACTATCCCTTTAATGGAACACTAATATTTCTTAACAATAAACTCCCACTAATATCAATCTTGGAAGAAAATTCCAATAGCCGCTATGAATCAATTCTTCTTGGACTGATTCTCCAGAATGAATATATAACCCTTTAAAGCGGAACTTTCATGGTAATAAGATTGCCACTGAATATATTACTAACTTAGAGACATGCAAACCATACTATCTTTAAGCTCGATAAATTAGTGGTATTGCAGTAAAACATATCTTCTGCAGAAAGCAGACAACAGACAGTGAACCTCTGAGCCTGCTCTGTCTGTCCCATTCTCTGCCAGCGTTGGTGAGTGGCATCCTTCGTGCCTTAACGGCACCGGAAGGGACTAACCACGCAGGCGCACAGAGCTTCTCTTGTAATCTCTGTGCAACCCGATGCCTGTAGATATGATATGTTTTTACTACAATACCACTAATTTATTAAGCTTAAAGGGATAGTAATGTCAGAAAAAAGTATTAACTATATGGTAGATACAATTAAAAGAGAGTACTTGCACTTATTCATATCTCTCAAACCGTTATGGTATTAGTGCCACTGCAAGCTGGGAAACCACCTGATAAACAGATAAGTAGACCAACAAACTGCACCAAAAATATATAAACAATATAAATAATGGAGCAAATATGCACTAAATAAGTAAGGAACAAGAATACTTATCTAAAGTGGATATAACAGGCGAAGACCTAGGGCCTAAGAATAACAGCCAGACTCTCCAGAACACCAGGACTCAACGTGTATCGCCACCAACTGTGGCTTCGTCAGGGGTAATGTGGTGTTCTCAAAGAGCTGCTTAAATGGTACCAACATCCCAACAAGACCAAAGACACAATTAGAGAGCAGGATCAAGGCAGCTAAATAAATAAATATTTTTCCACATCAGTAAAAGGGGCGGGAGGTGGATACTTTACAATTTAATTTCTCTTGAACTACAACTCTGACAGTATTGAAATAACACTCTCCATGGCCCAGATACTAGGAAGATTAATTGGATCTGCTTCTATTGTGAAACATTACTATCCCTTTAACCCTTTGAGAGCTAGGACGGTGCTCAAGGTATTGCAAAGCAATGTGTTGGGTACCCTTGTGGCATTCAAAGGGTTAAATCTGAGAAGCAATGTATCGGGGAGTACTCTGTATTCAAGAGCTTTAAAGCCTCATTTAAATCAATTGGAAATGCTGTTATGTTGCCTCAGAATTTCCAGACTTTTCTTTAAACACAGGAGAGTTGCTGCTGTCGCGCTCTTCCTGATGCACACGCACAATCCTTTCAGCAACTAGAGCATTTCCTTTTAGAAAAGAATCAGCCTTTCAGCGCCTTCTTACAAATCAGTTCCTAGTTCAGTTCATTCCGGGGGATGCACTAACAAGTGAGAAGACTCTTCAGTGAAGGCTCTACATTTCTATGTCATTCTATGAAGTCTAGTAAACAATAAAACAATTTTCAGACAGTAAACTGACAGTATATAAAGTCAACTTGCCTATTTTTTATCTGTGCCTATTTTTTTGCACATTTATTGTACAAGTATGCAATGCAATGAAAACTGGTGTCTTCATTCACTTGTGTTAGGAGACAGGGATAAAATCTCTTTGATTAGGTAAAGGGAACATAATTTTTTATTATTAAAATTGTTTATATAGAGCCAATGTATTTAGCAGTGCTGTATAAGAGGATGACGAGCAATTAGAACAATGTACACTTGGGGGACGACACATACAAACATGTTTACAATAAAAAAACACACTCAGGGAAAAAAAAAAAACTGCTTCTAAGGTGACAAGTAAAAATGCTGAAAATTGAGTCCTGAACATGGGCAAGAAACCTGTAGAAGGGGGACTGCTACAGTTCCGTGTCCTGTGTGAGGTTTAGATCACGGGGTGACTTTATCTCAGCAGCACAATATTGCCATTGACTGTAGCTATGGTTGCCACCCAGCCGGTATTTTACTGGCAGGCCGGTAAAAAATTGGCTTCTGTCCAATGTTAAGTCTATGGAGGGAATGCCATGGCCGGTATTTTTTGGAAGAAAAGGTGGCAACCCTAACTGTAGCTATAAAACCCTCCATATGAATTACCCCATATCTAATCTCTGAAGCTTCTTGTTTCAACAAAGGTGCTAATGTACTATGCCAATTTTATGTTAATTCAGGCTTTGGAATCAAGAGTTTGTCCCTACACCTGCCCAGCATCAACTTACTAAGCTACTTATCTCAAATTCCAACCCCTTAACTCCGTTTGCACCAAGGAAAGAAAAATGGGGCAGTCTATGGGTGCTTTGGGATGATTTTTTCCTCTGTGTCTTGTTTAACACTATATATAAAACAATGTTTAGAGGAAATGACCTGATTTTAAGCCATTTCCCTTCTCATGCTATGAGGTTGCCCTATTCAGTTTGCTGTCACTAAAGTTCTAACAATGACACTGTTTATCTGCCCTAATGCATACCTCTCAATACTGCAAATGGCCAAAGAGGAACACTTTAGTTTTATGGGGTGTTGCTGGGGGCGTGGCTGGTGGGAGGGGTATTACAAAGCATTTTTAGAATATTTCATGACATACTGACAACTCTTTGTGTAACTGAATAAATGATTTAGAGCAAGACTTAAATATGTTATTTTCACAGACTAATTTATAAACACATATACTGAAGTTTAAACAGACATTAATGTGAGTCTTAATGCTGTGGAACAATGTGATACACTTATACATATACCACACAGTCCGATCTCCTAAAAAGAGGGACAACAGAGTGGGAAAGAGGGACAGATGGATTTGGGTCTCAAAGAGGGACACTTGGGAAGTATGCTAATGCACTATAGGGCTGATACTCTATAGTGCTTACCCTGAATCACACCCACTGGCATTAGAGGCTGATGCCAGTGGGGCTGTACTGGTAAACTTGTGCATAGATCCCATTGTTGTTGTGACAAAGTTTCCCATATGAACTAGGCCCTCAGCCCTCAGCATTCTACAAAATACTGGAAATGCTGCACTACAGTAAGACGGAAGACTCAATTGTATAATAAAAATAATGAATATAATAAATTGTATTATAAAAATCTCCAAAGAGCTTTACTAAAAAGCACAATAAATGTTAAAAAAAATAAGGCAAAATGTAATTAGCTTACTAGCTAACGCGTTTTGCTGTTCACACACTGCTTTATCAATGATAATAAGTAAGCATATATGTCTGTGGCTGCTCTGGAAGGCTATTTAAATATTTGCACCTTTGGCTTATCTTGAGGGCTCCCTCTATTCACCCATTAGATGCCAGAGACAAGACTCTAAAATTACACATAGTATCAGCTGCGGCACGGGCTGGGTGGCACCTCACCATTGCTGGGTGGCACTGTGGCCCATGTACACAGGCTCTACAACTAGTATACATATATAAAAATAATAGAGAATCTAGGAGTCTTCTATACAAGTGACACATTGCACCCTGGGGGCCAGGAGTCTGAGTCATGCCTCACCAGGATGTGAGATGGTACTGCACAACCATGAATTAAAAAAAAAAAAATATATATATATAAAAATAATAACAAATAAAGGAACAATATGGTGCAGCAAAATATAACAAACACAAATGTTTACATAATCATAAAACATATAAATATGTATAAAATTGAGACAGAGTTAAATCTCTGTTTAAACGATCTACTACTCTCTCTGTATATCAGCCATATCCAAAGTTATTTTCTCTAAGGCATCCTATAGCTATTCACAAGCTGTGTAACACCAAACAGCAAGTAAAACAGGATATATACTTCAGATCTTAAAATAAGGGACTTTTAGTCAAATAATATATCCTATATAATCTAAACTAAAATATGTTAATATAAAACAAAATGTTTTATATTACACATTTTTTAAAGTTTGTATTGTGTTTATCAGGAGTTAAAGGGGTATTGGAGTGAACATGGCAGCTTCAGTTGGGTATAGCATAAAGCAGCAGCAGAGGGATGGATCTACAGTAGTAGTATATTCCACGGCATCAGAGTAACTATATGTGGATAAGGTTTCAAGGCCCACCATGCTGATGTGTGTGTTTCATGGGGCTCTGTTGACAGACTCTATTATATGTTGATCCAATGTCCCAGGCATATATCCATATGGCTGGTTAGCATCCCATTTTTTCTAACCTAATGGGTTCCAGAGGAGTAGACATCCCATTGCAAAACAATTGGTTGTGTACTCCTTTGGAATGAAAAAGGTTAACGGGATCATGATGGTTTATCTGTTGCATGACAGACAGATGGTGCAGTTCCAAATCCTGTCATCCTTCCCCACCGGTATCCATAGCATGACCCATCATGGAACAGAGGAATGTCCATTTGACTCTCCTGAAGCCTTGACTTGACGTCCATGAAGCTCACCCCGTGATGTTCACAAGTGCTTGTGCTGGTGATGCAATGTGAAACTTAAAGTTCATAACAACCTCTACTGAAACATTCACATGTCAATATAATACCCAAATAATAGGATTTTAGTCTTACCTGTTAAATCCTTTTCACTTAGTCCATACAGGTCACTGGTACAATGGGAGGCGATCCGCCCCTTTAAGTAGGCAGGAACATTCATTCAAATGTATGCAGGGGGTGGAGCCTCCCCTCCCTCTTAAGCTGCCTTCAGGCCAGAGCCAAGCTAGATTGGTTTGAGACACTAAACTGACCAGAAGTAAGAAGGAAAAGGAAGACTCCTGTGAGCATGCCCCGAAGGTCTCCCACTGAGTGCCACAGAAGAGCCAAGCATGGTCCCTTGACAGGGTGGGAGACCAGTGACCTGTATGGACTAAGTGAAAAGGATTTAACAGGTAAGACTAAAATCCTATTTTCACTGCCGTCCAATACAGGTCACTGGTACAATGGGATGTACAAACATTGAGCTTTCCCAGAGGCGGGAAGTAAGGCAAGGACCAGGCGCAAGGCCCAAAGTCACCAGAACTGCTATGAACCAATTAATCATAGAGCCCAATAACAGAAGTGTCAACGGACACCAACCAGGGGGAAAAACAAACCCCCGAACTAACACAGCACACTGAACTAGAGCCAACAGGGCTCGACATCAAAGAAGCACTAAGAACCACAGAGTAGAAGGTCCTAAACAGGCAAGACTGCCTCCAGGACCTTCCTCCCAAAGCTGGCATCAGCCGAGGCTAGTACATCAACCCGATAGTGCTTCGAGAATGTGTGCACAGAGGACCAAGTGGCCGCTCTGCACAGTTGATCAGCAGACGCCTGATTCTTGTAGGCCCAAGAGGCCCCAATTGATCTGGTGGAATGAGCAGTAACCCTGAAGGGAACGTGCTTATTCCGCAGTTTGTAGGCTTCACGTATGGTAGATTCTATCCAAGAGGCAATAGTTACCTTGGATGCCGGTCTCCCTGCCCTAGGCCCCTCAGGAATGACGAACAGGGCGTCAGACTTCCTGATAGACTCAGTGCAATGAACATAAAATTTAAGACAACGCACAACATCCAACAAATGGAGATCTCTTTCCTTGTCAGAGGAAGGGTTAGGGCAGAAAGAGGGAACCACAATCTCCTGATTGATGTGAAATTCAGAGACAACCTTGGGTAAAAACTCCTTGGAAGTGCGAAGCACTGCCTTATCCTTGTGAAACCCCAAGTAAGGAGGTTTACAAGACAGAGCTTGTAACTCTGCTACCCGGCGAACTGAGACAATAGCCAAAAGAAAAGCCATTTTCCAGGTCAAGAGACGCAAAGGAATAGAAGCCAAGGATTCAAACGGGGGTCTCTGGAGAACCCCCAGCACCAAATTGAGGTCCCACTGGGGAGTAGGACTCTTGAAGGCAGGCCGAACATGAGCCACACCTTGGAAGAAAACCTTAACATCAGGAAGAATAGCAATCCGTTCCTGGAAAAACACAGACAAAGCTGAAGTCTGAACCTTGAGAGAACTCAGGTCCCTTCTCAACCCCATCCTGCAAAAAAGCCAGGACCGTGGGAAGATAGAAATCAAGAGATAGATCCTTATCAGTACACCATGCTACAAAGGTGGACCATATGCGATGATAGATCTTGGAAGACACAGGCTTGCGAGCTCTAAGCATCGTGGACACCACTGAAGAGGAAAACCCTTTCTTCTTTAAAATTGAGGATTCAGCCTCCAAGCCATCAAATGGAGATGCTGAACATCCTCCTTCCACAGATATCCCTGAAGAAGTAGATCTGGACAGGCAGGAAGGGGAAAGGGATCCGCCACAGACATGGCTAGCAGTTCCGGATACCGGGACTGACAAGGCCAATTTGGAGTGATTAGGATGACAGGACAACGCTCCATCTTCAGCTTCTGGATGACTCTGATCAACAGAGGGAGAGGAGGGAAGATGTACGCCAGAGGGAACTCCCAAGGGATTGACAAAGCATCCACTGCTAGAGCAAGAGGGTCCCTCCACCGAGAGCAAAACACTGGCACCTTCCTGTTGTGCCTGGTAGCCATCAGATCCACTACCGGTACCCCCCACATCTGGGTTAGGAGATGAAACACCTCTGGATGAAGAGCCCACTCTCCGCTGTTGACTGTGTGACGACTGAGAAAGTTTGCCATGACGTTGTCTACGCCTGGAATGTGTACTGCTGAGATGACGGGCACATGAGCTTCTGCCCAAGATAAGATGGCCTTGACCTCTAACCAAGCGGTGAGACTTTTTGTGCCGCCTTGTCTGTTGATGTAGGCCACTGCGGTGGCGTTGTCGGACTCCACTCTGACTGGACAACCTTCCAGCTGAGATTCCCAGTGCCTCAGGGCAAGAAAGATGGCACGAAGTTCCAGAACATTGATGGAGAGAAGAGATTCCTCCAGTCCCCATTTCCCCTGAGCACTGAAACGACCCAACACAGACCCCCATCCCCGGAGGCTGGCGTCCGTCGTGACTGTGGTCCAATAGGGAACCCGAAAGGATCTCCCTTTCAGGAGATGAGACAGGTCCAACCACCATTCCAGGCTCAACTCGACATGAGGAGGCAGAGAGACTGACAGATGCTGATGATCTGGATGATTCTTGCACGTCTGGATCACAAACCTCTGAAGTTCCCTGGTGTGTGCCATGGCAAATGGCACTGCCTCTATCGTGGAAATAAACTTCCCCACCAGAGAGGTCAACTTCGGTACTGGAACCCTGTCTAGCTCTAAGATCTTGGACACCCGGATAGCAATCTGATGAGCTACTTCCTCCGGCAAAAACACCATGCTCTGCTGAGTGTCGAACAGGAGACCCAGGAAGAGGAGCCGTTGAGATGGGACCAAGTCTGACTTGTCCAGATTCACAATCCAGCCGTGGCGATAGAATGTCTGTATACACAACTACAGCTGCTGGTGGAGGATCTCCGCAGATGAGGCTTTCAGGAGCAGATCGTCCATGTAGGGAGTCACCCTGACTCCATCTCGATGAAGCACAGCTATCAAAGCTCCCAATACCCTCTGAAAGACCTGAGGAGCTGAAGTCAGACCAAAGGGAAGAGCTGAAAACTGAAAGTGGCCTTTGTGACAGGAAAATCTGAGATACTGTCTGCTCTCTGGATGAATAGGGATGTGAAGGTATGCATCCTGAAGGTCCAGGGAGGCAAGGAACTCCCCTGGAGACATTGCTGCTATCACAGAACGCAGAGATTCCTGACGAAAGTGGGAACTCACAACAAAGGAATTGAGATCCTTGAGATCCAAAATAGGACGAGCCCCTCCGTCCTTTTTGGCCACAACGAACAGTTTGGAATAGAATCCTGAACCTGTGTCCTCTGGTGGAACCAGTTCCAGGACCTCTTTGTCTAAAAGATCCTGAATAGCGTTGTCGAACAGACGTCTTTTTGTAGGCTCCTGAGAAGGACGAGTAAAATGGAACCGAAAAGGAGGAAGGGAAGAGAAAGGGATCCTGTATCCCTCTGATACCACCTGAACAACCCAAGGGTCCGCCACTGACTCCTCCCAAACCCGGCGAAAGATGTGGAGACGTCCACCTACAGCCGGATGCGGACCCGGGTTCGGCGAGTCATGCCGAAGCAGTCTTGGAGGTCTTGGCCTTGGGGGCAACTTTGGGCTTCCAGGACTGTTTGGGCTTGGAGGAGGAGCGCGTGGAGGATGGACCTGCCTGGGACGTGGAGCGTGTCTCAGTTTGGAAGGAACGAAAGGACCGATTGCGTTTGGCTGGAAATTTCTTCTTGAAGACTGATGGAAGAAGAGTACTTTTGCCACCAGTAGCCTCACTAATCATCTCCTTAAGTTCAGATCCAAACAGTAAGGTCCCCTGAAAGGGTAAAGAAAGCAAAGCTTTCTTAGAGGCAGTGTCAGCAGACCAAATTTTCAGCCAAAGAGCACATCTAGCCACCACAGAGGAAGTAGAGGCCCTTGCCATCATGCGCACAGCATCAAAAGCAGTGTCAGAAACATAATTTTGAGCTTCTGATATATTAGCAAGAAGCTGTAACTGCTCAGACACTGGTGCATCCTGGCGAACCGCCTCAGTCAGTTGTTCAGTCCAGGCTGCAATAGCCCTATTAACCCACGCCACTGCAAAGGTTGGATGCATGGCAGTGCCAATAGAGGCAAAAATGGATTTAAGACAAATCTCTAACTTTTTGTCTGTCCAATCCTTCAGGGCAGAGGCATCTGATACAGCTAAGGCAGTAGATTTGGATAACCTAGAAATAGGAGCATCCACTTTGGGAGGATGAACCCATTTTGCCAGTTCAGCCTCAGGAAAAGGGTAAAGTTTAGCAAACTTTTTGGACACAGAAGAGGATTTTTCAGGATTCCTCCACGCATCAGAGACTAAACGAGCAACAGTAGGATTATTAGGAAAATAAACCACAGCCTTAGACGGTTTTTGGAAAACGTCAGTTGGATCATGAGTAGATTCCTGAGTCAGAGGAAGGTTGAGCGTAGTTAGCACAGCTCTGATCAAACCCTCAGCAGAAACTTCAAGGTCACATTCATAAGGGTCACCAATGGACCTATTAGATTCTATAACAGTGCCTTCCTCAGCATCAGAATCCTGCAAAAGTTCTTCCTCAGAAGAATCAGACGTATCAGGAGCCCCCTGTGGCTTAGGCAGGGAGGTCCTGATTGTGGAGGGGGTCTGCCAGACTTGCAGAGCCCCCTGAACCTGAGAGGGAAAGAGTTGGAGAGTGGATCTGAGATCCCTAGTGGCAGCTTTAAACTCTTTCACCCAAGTTGGCTCAATAGCGTGGCTGGAAAGCCCAGGGTTGCTGTCATGACTTTCTGCACATTTTGGGCATAAATGATCTGAAAATTCTCTAGGCAGCCCAGAGTGACAAGAGGAGCAAAACGCAATGGGGGAAATAGACACCCCAGCCTCTTTAGTCTTGGGTCTAGCCCCTGACTCCAGTGGAGTAGACCATGCTCACAGCGTCAGATATACTCCACTAAGAAAAATCACCCAGTAGAAGTGTGAAAGATTAAAGTTTCACCCCAGAAATGTCAAGAATCGAACTTATCTGGCCAGCGAAGGGTTAATCTGCTGAGAGGAGAGAAGGCTTGGTCCCTCCGTAGTATACTCGCGGAGAATAACACCACAAAATGGCTGCCGCAACGGTAGCCAATCAGAAAACGAGCGCGAAACGGGTGCTCATGGGAAATGTAGTTTTTCTCAGAAGTACCCCAAAACAGTGCCCGAAACCCCCCCAGACTCCCAACACACCGAATCAAGCTACCGGATGATAGAGCAGGGGAAGACCAACAAAATGAGCCCTCTCTGAAGTCGCTGTGACAAGCAGTTCCAGAGATACGTTCCACACTGCGTAAACCCATAGAGAGTAAAGGAGCAATGGCGTCTATGCGGGTAAAAGCGCGCTTAAAGGCGCCGAACATTAAATATTAATAAATTATTCCTGAGAGAAAAAGTTTACCAAACATACCCCAAACACATGTAAAACATGAGAAAACAATAACCCAAAGCTCCAAAACCCAGGGAATACCACAGACATTGCATAAATACAGGCAATATGAAGAAAAACATATGAGTGCTGGAGTGCATAATGAGAACTCCCAAATACATGCCCAAAGAAGGGACACTGTGGGACAAGTGGACCTTCAGCACTCAAAGGGTGGCTCACCTTTCTGCAGGACTTCTGTCTTCAGGTAACCATGTTAAAAGGGAATTAACCAGAGGAAAATTCCCCAGCAGGGAAGCTACTTGACTCAAGTTGTTCCCTCTTCAGGGCATAAGGTCCACCAGAAAATCCCTGGAAGCTGCACTAGCCACTTTGGAGAGGGCAATTCACAGCCATGGTCACCCGCCTAATGGTGGTATTCCATATTTGAATAAAAACAATAAAAAACTAAAGTTGAATGAGAGATGTTCTCCACCTGGTGTGCACAGCACACAGGAACAAATCAATCTGGCTTGGCTCTGGCCTGAAGGCAGCTTAAGAGGGAGGGGAGGCTCCACCCCCTGCATACATTTGAATGAATGTTCCTGCCTACTTAAAGGGGCGGATCGCCTCCCATTGTACCAGTGACCTGTATTGGACGACAGTGAAAAATGTGTTGCCTAACATCTGGGTGTCAAACATGTACAGTAAGAATGCTCATCCTCTGAGAAACAATACCTTTTTGGACAACACATGAGCAGTTCAGGTGTGTTTCTTCAGAAGACAGTTTTTAGATTATATATACCTTTTGAGTACTCCAAATGTCCTCAATGCATATTGGTAATATACAAACACATGTATCTTTCAATGTAGTGTTAGATATATTAAAGAAGAGCCTCCCCATCCAATATTTGTCTGTTAATTTTAATGTTGGATTAGACATATCTCCATATAGAACCATAGTTATGAGTTAAGGAAGACATGGCCTTAATCACAGGGGTCTGATTGATTGACCATGAGCGAACTTGGTGATGTATTGATGCAAGGAGATGATGGCAGTGATACACTAAGGTGTGTTGACAGGTGATGAAGAGGTGATACAGGGGACATAACATAATCAGGTCCCCAGTTTTCCTTATGCTCACAGTAAGAAGATTGTCCCTTGTGAGCTGTCTGGTCCCAGGACCAAATTCCACATTTGAGGGGAGGTGGCTTAAACTAGGTAAAAGGGGTGGGAGGGGGATACTTTATCATTCAATTACTCTTGAACTACAACTCTAACAGTATTGAAATAACACTCTCCATGGCCCAAATACTATGAAGATTAATTGGAGCTGCTGTTTTTGTTTAACATTACTATCCCTTTAAAGGACTAACAGTAGTCAGAATCAAGCTGGGTTTTGATACACAGAAAAAAATGCACTGGCCTGGCTTATAAAGTAAGCCAAGCCATGTAGCCAGATCCACAAAATAGAAACAGGGGCAGTTTAATAGGAAGCAAATTACATATAATATACGGTATGTAGATACATACACCAAATGATGCATCATGGTCAAAGGAATGGCAGATGCCAGTTGAATCCACACCTTCAATATGACACACCCATGGAGGAGCTGATGCATGGGTTGCATACTGTACCAGTTGTGCGGTTGTAGAGGGCAATGACAGGGCTGTGTATGTGAGTCATCCTGTGAAGTGAAACAGATTATTGTGTGTTGTGTGAATGTGTTTGCACAAATTCCCCAAGCCTGATCATGGCTTCCTGTGTTGTACTCACAGGTGAAGTGTTCCCTGATGAGCCTCTCTTATATCTACGCCCCTCTAGGATCTCTTCATCGTGTAACTGGGGAACAGGGACTTCCATGAGGTGTTGTGATTCCATATCCTCGACTAGACGTATCTACGGCTAGGTTGTGGAGTATTGCACACACCAGAAATATGTCACATGCCTTTCCTGGTGCATATTGCAGGCTGCCCCCCACAAGTGACCCAGGCAATGGAATCGGGATTTCAGGAGGACAAAGGTGCACTCAATGGGATTCCTATGGATGGAGAAGTGTCTGAGGATGTATGAATCATGACAGCTGCCGGGATAGGAGGCACGAACATGGGTTATTCTCATTGTGTGCTTGGGGGAGGATAGCGATCCCTAGCCCTCACACGTCTTCATCTCCAATGCCTTTGCAGGAATAGGTATGCAAACATATTGGTCGTATTCTCTCTCTCTCTTGGTCTGAGTGGTCTCACTGCAAAGACGCCACGTCTGAAGATGGTGAGATGTCCCTTTAAGACAGTGGTGGGGTGTGTTACTAGCCCGGTCATCAGATAAGAAGTGACCAATGGAAAGATGTGTGTTGTCCAGGTAAGTGTTTTGCTGTGTGGCTGTTTTTGTTTGTGTGATTGGTTATAATTGCTGTGTAGCTGTCAGGTATGTGTGTGACATTGTCAGGTGTAAAGTGTTTCTCCATTGGTTGGTGATGTTGCCCAGGTGAGCTTGGGCTGCTTTGGGATTGACAGGTGTGCGTGTTGTGTGTACATATGTGTTGTTGTTTGTTAAGCCCTGTTGTTCCCATGGCATGTTGCAGTGGATTGTGTTGTGTTGCTTTGCCACGACCTTGTCCCTGGGGGGGGAGGGGGGATGATGAATTGTTTTTGGTTTTCTGGGACTTGTTTGTAGGTCTTGGGCATTGTTTATGTGGTTGCTTAGCTTTGCAGGGGTTAATTTTGCCATTGGTATGCTTTTGCTGGGTGTTGTGTGAGCTGCTGTTTCGCTGCTTTGTTTTTTCCAACAATGGTTTTCTTCTCTCAGTTGTGTGGTGTAAGGCCAAAAAAATGGGTGCAGAATTGAATCTATTAAAAGTGTCACTTTATCATCTGTTGGCACTACTGCACAGAATTGAATGGCTCTGGGTATAGCTGTTCCATTGTTCTCAACAGGAGAATCATATTGTCCATTGTGATTTTAAAACCCCGTTAGCTTTTTAAAAGGCTGCTATTGGAATGGCTTACCGTGTTTAATAAACTGCCGTCGGCTATTTTTTTGGCATCGGAGGCAATTGAATTGAGGCTAAAGAGTACCTATACATACTGTCACCACCCCCACCACCTTCACAAATGATGGTGTTAAAACACTAAAGTTAAACATTTATTCAACTATGTACTGCCAACCCACACTAAGTTCTTAGAAAGAAGTCAAAACCTGCACAAAAATAATTCAAAAGTATGCCTATGGAATATTAACAAGGTGCCCTTTACTTTTCTTGAAAACAGAGGCTTTAAAGGCTTTTAAATGTGTTACACCCTGGTGGAATATCCCAAGCAGCAGTTATTGTTATGGTGGTATCAATGTTACTTAAGCAGGAAGTTAGTGTTGTGGGCAGAGGTCAAAGGCACTCAGCCTGCTAACAATTTTTTTCAAGGCATATGTTCCATTACTTTCAGCTATGTATTTCTCCACTTCAGCCCTAAGAAGAATTAATTTAGTGGTGGAAAATGTTCCAGTCATAGAAAACATAGGTGATAATGGGAAAGTTCCGGCAAGAAATTTATTGGCATTGGTGAAAAATGAGAACATTTTATATATTCTCTATGAGCGAAAACTTTTTTCCGAAAAGTCCTGCATGAAATTTCTCTGTGTAGTCCTTAAAGGGATAGTAATACTTCGTTTTATCTTTTTTTTATTTTGTAGGCATTAAAAAAAACATGAAAAACGATATAAGTCTTATCTCTCAAACCTTTATGGTTTGAGAGATATTCACAAGCAAAGTTTCTCCTCCCGCACCTTTTACCTAGTGTAAGCCATCTTTTCGCAGATGTGGAATCTGGTTGTAAGACCAGACAGATAACAAAAGGGCACAATCTTCTTCCTATGAGAACAATGAAAGCCCTGCCCCCCTTAACAAGTTTTTCAGGTTTTTCCCTTATCTTAATTGAAGATTGTCCCTCTCTGCAATCTACCTGGGCACCTCCGTTCTGCTCTGGCTGAACAGTGTTACATCAGTAAAAGGGGCGGGAGGGGGATACTTTGTCATTGAATTACTCTTGAACTACAACTCTGACAGAATTGAAATACCACTCTCCAAAGTCCAAATACTATGATGATTAATTAGTGCTGCTTTTATTATGAAACATTACTATCCCTTTAACGTGCATTGAACCCACTGCATATAATTGAATGGCAAATTCAACTCATTTTTTATTGCGCAGTTTTTAACAGCGCAGCTAATAGAATACTGTTGCCAGTTTATTTTAAAGTGGGTGATAGAATCAAGCTCCAGATCATTTTAGATGTTAGTGTTCCTTTAAGAACCATTTATTAATATATTCCTAGAGCACTGTTCTCCATCAGACCCAAATTGAACATCTTTTATGCTCCACACAGATTCCAGGGTTATACCAAAACAAAGTATCTGTGGATACATTTAATGGAAAGTAATATCTGCCCTTAAGTACCAAATACAGCTTTAACCCTTTGAGTGCCAGAGAGGTAGACAACACTGGCTAAGATTAAGAAATTTAAAAGGGCCCTATGATCAAAAGAAAAGTGGAGTATTTCTGGGGTTTACCAATTGCACCACAAGGGACAAATACAAATTCCCCACATTTCACACAGATTTAGATGAGGCTTTTAACATTGGAGACCACCGTGAGAATAAAATGAAAACAATATACATTGTAGGGGGTTTCCTACTGAGTAAAACAAGGGTACTCCCACTGTTAAGATGCAGATTTCCAAAGTTATTGCAGTTTAAACCTGTGTATTTTTACTTTAGCAGTGCCCTCTAGTGGCCAAATCCCAATTAGTTATTCTGTTCCAGTTACTGACAAACAGTTCTCCATAAAACGTTAGCAACTTCTGTCAGTTAGAACTATCAGGAAATAATCGTGCTGTAAATCCATTTCCAGATTATTTGAACTGTTATAACATTTTAATAAAACAACTGACAGATTTGTCGGAGCCCTTTTTTTACTCAGCAGCAAAAGCTCTTTAATACATAGGTTTTCATAAAAAGTTCACTGCTTCTTTAAATACCTCATTTAAATCAGTGGGAATTTGTATCTTTCCCCTACGTTGCAGTTGGTTTGAACCAGTATATATATTTTTTAAAGTTATTATTATTATTATGCATTGATGATTTATAAGGAAAAAACCAGAAAATTAAGAAAATTGTTTAATTCTTTACATACTAATATCAGAATATCATATTTCACTTTCAAATATTTTTTTCTTTTAGCAACAGAAGATTAAAGGAAGACTAACACCTAACATGAAATTGGTTGAGATATCATTAACCCCTTAAGGATCCATGACGTACCAGGACTGTCATGGGTAAAACGCGCGTTAAGGCACCATGATGGTCCTAGCACGTCATAGAATTCAGTGGCCCTAGAGCGGCTGCTGCACTCTGCTCAGGGACCACTGAATCGATAGCCAAAAAAAAAAAAAAAAAAAAAAAAAAGATTCATTTTGTTAGATCTCTAAAATATAACCTTAAGCTTGTTTTTAATGCAGATGTAGATTGTCCTATTCAGACATAATCTGGCCAAATTTATTTGTACTATTTGCAATAAGTACAAGTGAGACAAGTGCTACAATAGTTAACCCTTTGAGAGCCAGAGGAGTACTCAACGCATTGCTTTGCAATGCGTTGCGTACCCCTCTGGCACTCAAAGGGTTAATTTTTTTATATTAATACCTACCACTTTCATGCATTTTTTTACTGACAATACAGCACTATCACTTCAGAGAAAACAAGTAGAGACTTTTTTTTTTCTCTCAGATACTAGCATAAAGTAACAGGTACTTTACTGTGCAGATATCCAGATCATTTTAGGTGTTAACGTTCCTTTAATCCTTTGGAAGAAAAAGAGAATCCCATCAACACTATCTGGCAATTAATATTTAACCCCTTTAAGTATCAGAGAAGCATACTTCTTCTCAATTCACTGTACAATTCTTGGAAAGCTGATATCCACAATACCCTGAGTAACAACTGGAGCTGGTAGTCGAAACGTACAAATGACACAATTCTCTTCTTATTGTGGGCGGGGTTAAATGGATGTGGGTGGGACTGGATGGAGAAAAGATAGGGTTTGTGCTGAAAATCGGTGGAGGGGGAAGGGTTTCTAGGGAACTCAGTTATGTGGAGAGTCATTCCCTGTCCCTGGTAATTAACTCAGAGAGTATCTAGGCCAAATCTAGAGAGTTTCAAAGCATGTGTACAATTCCCTGGCATTCAAATGATAAAATACAAGCAGTTCTTATATGAAGGAGCTTGTTGACAGTGTACGTGCACACGAGAGAGAAAGTGTGTGTGTGTGTGTGTGTGTGTGTGTGTGTGTGTGTGTGTGTGTGTGTGTGAACCAGCAGTATTATATCATAAAGGGCAACTAACAGATACAAAGATATATGAAAGCTCAATGACTTGCTAGATAATCACTGCTAAGCCAACTTTTGATAGCAGTAACAGCATTGTAAACTTACAGTCCTCAATGCATAGATAGAACTTCACTTAGAGCTGGTGCCGTGAGCTTTGGAGAGGCATCTAATGATTCCTGGGGGCTGCTTCAATATCACGCTCACCTGCACAGCCAATTGGAATGATGCAGCCGCTGCCAGATAAGCTCTTGCAGGAGGCGGGACAATAAGATTGGGCAGTCCTGTAAGCAGAGAGCTTTAACTTTATAATCATACCTGGGAACTTCCAGTTGCGCTCTGCCCAGAGGGGAGTCCTTTGGTTCAGCAGGGGGTGACAATAATGACTCGAATCATGTCAAAAAAGGGGTGGGGCTTGACACGAGTTGGGGGGGGGGCAGGGCTTAAAGGTAACACACAGAGGTTGGGGAAGGAGGAACACCAGGAAAAACAGCAGATGTGGCAGAGTTTCAATAGAAACTCCCCACATCCGGAGGAATCAGCCTCTGCCCCGGAGACCCGGTAAAGCTCTGTCAGAACCGGAGTCTCCGGGGCAAATCCGGAGAGTTCCCAGGTACGTTTATAATGCTGCTGCTCCCACATGTGGGAGTAGTTGCTGTCATCTGGCAGCAGACTGAAATTATCTTTCACGTTATTTATCCTTTAAGTTCTATCAGGGTATAACAACTGTTACACTTCTGTCTGTGAATGTTACAACAAGCTTTTTCATATATTAGCAATTTGCATAGTAGCATTGGCAAGCCTTAAACACAGGCATGTCATACTCAATGATTCCCCCTAAGCAGGGCTGTATTCTCAACAATTACCTCTAATGAGGTCCGCAACAATGCCTGCTAATGCACTATTATTTTGTTGGGGTGGTCTGGAGAGAGGGGTGAAATGTAAATGCTGCTCTGTGGTTGTTGTTCCAATAATGAGCCTCAATCCACCTATAAAAAGGGGTATGCAATGTTTGGCTCTCAAGCTGTTGTAGACATCAACTCCCCTCATTCACAACAGCTGGAAAGCCAAAGGTAGCCTACCCCTGCTCTAGAACGTGACTGCAAACCAGTAGTGGAACTAGTCACTGGAGAGCCCTGGTGAAAATATTTTTTTGGGGCCCTTCCAACAGAAAAATATTTTCACAGACATGACAGAGAGGGTCCCCTTGGATGCAGGCCCCAATACAACAGCACCTTCTTTATTTGTGTACCTGCACCAAACCAAGCTGATCTAACACGAAATTCAGACCAGCAGAGTCACACTGTAGTTAAAACTTTGAGTGTCAGATGGGTATGCAACGTGTTGCATACCCCTCTGACACTCAAACGGTTAAAATATGAAATACCTGTTGGGGGGATGCAGCTTATTAAGTTGGGGGTTGAATGTCTGACACGCCTGCTTTAAACCCTTGGATACTAAAGACATCCAATGCATTGATTCACAATGCATTAGAGACACCTCTAGCACCCAAGTGCTTAGGAGCAGTATACAACGTTATCTCACAAAGCTCACGATACAGCAAATCAACAGTAAAAACAGCATTTAGCATTGTCATATCTTACTTTTTCTAGGATTTTCTTTATTACAGAAGATATATCATGAATATCAAACTACTACTATTATTAAAGTAGATAAAAGATAATCCTTTTTAAATAAATAATGTACATTTGATAGAGTGCAAATGACTGAATTATCAGTGGTTTTTTAAAGACAACATATAAACTTTTTGGGAAGGAAGTTGACCATTGGGTTTCAATACTAATAAAGTACATTCAGTAAGTGGCCTGCAATGAGTTACTCTAATACACAAAGCATTACAGAATCCGGTATATAAATATTATCATTCTGTTTCATTTTTTCAGGGAAGGCAATGCTTATAAATCCGTTTGCTTTAACCCTTTAAGGACCAGAAGGGTGTGCAACTTTAGACAGCCCTCTGGTAATTAAAGTGTTAAACTATAGGAAAATGATTTAGAGAGATACTAATTCCATTCACTATGTCTAAAATACTCTGGTTTAATATATTTATTTAAAAATGTCCCCTCACTTCCCTTTTACCTATTAGCCCCTCAGTTCAGCTGATGTCATACAGACGGAGCTCTGGTAGCTATGGTAACTCTACTCAGCGTTTAGATTGAGGGAGAGATTTCCCTAATCTGAATGCTGTTGTAATAAGTGTTTAGTACTCTGTGAAAGCATTTAGGTGATGGAAATATCATCCTCTGTGTGAATGTCAAATACAGTTAATATAACTACCATAGCTTCATTGATGGGTGGTGTCTATTAGAGTAATCAGCTGCTTTGAAAATGGGAACTGACATCATTGAAAGAAACAGGGAGTGATTTTAAATAAAGATGACAATTAAACCAAAGGGTTTTGGAGAAAGTTACTAAAATTGGACTGAATTCCACTGTAGCTAATGACTTTATCATTGGTTTTATCTACATATTTATTCACAGACTTCAATGTGAATATTTTAGTTAAAACCAATCAATAGTGTTTATCAACTGCAATGTAGGCCACCATTTTGTATAGATTCATGGAAGCCTATTTTAAGCATTACCTCTCCTAAAAAATAATGGGTACTTAGATCATAGAAATTTGTTGCCTAAAATGCTGCTAAAAACCTGCAATTTCTTTAACATTAGTCTCAGGAGATCATTGAAAGCTATTGAAAGCTTATGTACATTATACATAATGATATTGTCTTAAATATTCTGAAAACACTACTTTAATTCAGACTTCCTAGTGTGTGGTCCAGTCCTTGGATCCAAGCCAGCCTGAGACTGCCTGCTGCTTTGTAAAACAAAGTGATATAGCACGTTTCAAAACTTCTAACTGCACTATCGAGATTGTCGCTGTTACAACAAAACTCCTGTTAATCTGTGGGTATGTGCAGTTGTAGTAAGTTGTGTTGATCCAAATCAAAAGGGAATTCACTGGATTGCACACATTGAGCTTCGAGGAGTGTTAACCATTCTTGTAACCGGCTCTTGACTGTAATTAACAATATCGGCTTTCACCACTCTCTGTAATAATAATAAAAATAATAAAAATTAGTAAGGCACATTGAACAGGTATGGGCACTACACAGCTCCAACAATATGGCCTAGATTCCACTGAAGCTGCATACCCTCCAACACATCAGGAACAAAAAAAGGAACACACACATAGCTCCTGCCACCCCTGTACCATCTAACCCTTTAGAAAGAGAGTGTGTGTATGTGTGTGTATAGCATATATAAATGATGGGAACTGAAATCTGAAAAAATCTGGAAAGTCAAGATTGGCTTATGCCTGTTAAGCAGTATTTTTTGGGATGGGAATGGGTACAAATTAGCTTTAATATATTATATAGATAAAAGGTGTGGGTGTGTACGTACATGCAAACTTTTTAAATGTATTTTTTTTTTATTGACAATCATTTATATCCCCTTCTATCCCAAAAAACTGAATTATGTTTTACTGCTTGAAACCATTCATTCATTCATTCACTCTATTGTTCCCACTGTATAACAGGGATGTGCAATGTGTGGATCTCCATTTGTTTTTGGGCTATAATTTCCATCAGCCTCAGCTATCCATTTGCTGATTGAAGATGAAGTGAGCTGTAAAATCAAGTCCAATCCTGTTTCCTGGCACCACAGTATAATTTTATTAGGTTGAGAGGTACATCATCTGATTGACTGGAGTCAATCTGCAAATCAGAGTGTAGGCTGCATCCACCAGACAATCAGAAGATAGGCTGCATCATCTGGCCAGTCAGTGGGGACTCTGGACATTCAACATGGAAAGGAAGGGAAACAGACTGAAGCACGGGAAGCTAGATGGTAGCAGGTGAACAAACAGTACAATGGTACAGTTTGATTTTCGCTGTGCCAGTGCTGTACTACTCAAAATGGTGGGGCTGAAACTGATAACTTTATCAGATGATTTACCTATAAATTTCTCCACAGACCTCAATGGGAATTTGTCAGGTAGCAATGTAATCTAGGTCTTAGATACAGATCAGCCCATTTGAGTCCCAGAGAAGTGCTCAAAAAATTGGTTTGCAATGCGGTGAGCACTGCTCTGGTATTCAAAGGGTAAAATTACTTTACATTTTTTCCATTATATACATATATGTTTGCTGCTACACTTGTTATCAAACATGATCCCAATTTTGTAGATGGAAAAAAATACCAAATTCTTATGAATACAATTGAAAGGACACTAATATGTTTTGTGAAATACATATATTTAGTTGTTTTCCGGTTTGGTGAAACGAAGATACTATCAGTGATCGGAAATGACACATTCAAAAGTTGCAAACCTGCATTGTTGTGCTAGGGTGACGGCAGGACTTGCACTGGTCATTTAACTTTATGGTGGTGTTTTTGTCATTGCAGTCTATGTAGAGCTCAGCAGTATTGACAGGGCAAACAGAAAATGGAAACATTAACCGTGTGGTTCCAGAGAGATATCCAGCGCACTGATTTTTTTTAGGTGCGGTATCTCAATAGTGGCGCTGTACTACACCATCCTATGGAAGTTTAAGGCCAACAGACCAGAGCTGTCCATATATAGGTGTAGCAACAGTGCCACTATAATATTTCAGGCCATTGAGATACTGCACCTATAAAAATTCAAGTTTGATTTGCACTCTCAGCAGTGGAAGTACCCTTGCTCTACTCAGGAGGATAAACCGTCTGTCAGGGCTTAAAACTTGAAGTCCTTTGCTACTAGCCAGACCTGAAAAGTTACTCGCCACTGCAAGATATAACATACCCACCAGGGCTGAATTTCTACTCGCCAGGGCTAAATTTTCACTCGCTATTGGCTAGTGGCAAGTGGAAATTTTGAGCCCTGCCGTCCAGTATTTTATTCGTGTTCAGTATTACTTAGGGTGACCACTTGTCCCTGATTGCCAGGGACAATCCTGGAATTTATATGTCTCCCATGCTTTGGGTGTGATGTATATTATCTTGTAGACCACCACAGACAGAGATTACTGTTACAGCAGTCAATGGGCAGTTCTCCCTATAGTGTTTAGAACTCTGTGGTGCGCCAGACGAAGAGCAATTTGAGCACTGACGTCCAGTAATGTAAACTGACCCCTCCCACAGAGCTGCCCTAGATCTGGAGAGAAGTACTCTCATCACCACAGTGTCGCTGAATGGCAGAATGTAAATGTGTTCACCCTAGTATTACTATCCCTTTAAAGGGACAGTAATGTCCTATAAAAATGTTTTATAGATTTGTAGAGGGTAAAAAAAGAATCTCATTGCCTCAAACCCCATCTCACAAACCCCTATGGTTTCCTCTTCCCTCCCTTCTCCTGATGTCAGTGTCTACCTGACAGCAGGAGATCCCAGCTCAGGGACCAGCTGGTCCCATTATTAGAAAATAATTACTTCAATGGAAAGGTCTACAAAGTGTGCTTGTAAACCATGAAGTAGTTCTTTTCTAATAACGGGATTTCGGCTCTGCTGAAGAGCTTCATCGTGTCTGCCGACAAGAATCTCCTTCTGTCAGCTTTACAGCTGACATCAAGAGAAGGGGAGGGAAGGGGGAACTTTGATTGCCAATATCTCTCAAACCATAACGGTTTGAGAGATAGGGTTTGTGTCAATGAGATTCTTTTTTATCCTCTACAAATCTATAAAAAAATTTTATGGGACATTACTGTACCTTTAAACAACTGGGAATGCATATTATTTGTGTTATATTGCAGTAAATTTGCATCATGAAGGACTTTGGTGCATTCCCATGAGGCGATAGTAGCCCCTGTAAAAGGAACTATTAGCACAGCAAACCACTCAGGTGGATCAATCTGACAAACCCTACTGTACAAATGGAAGAATCACCTGTGCCAGGTGTGCGTGCATGTGTGTCTGCAGTGAGGAAGACTTTAACTCACTCCTCCTTACTGTCAGCTCCGGTGTGCAGCCGGCACAGATCCATAAATGGATCTATGTTCATTTCTATTTACATATAAAATATTTATTTATAAAGGTTGACTGTATCTTTAAGCTGATCTTTCAGGATCGCTCTGGTCCTTATAGGTTTAAGAATCTAATAATTACAGACATCTCACAAATCTGCTCTAGTTATGGTTGTTGACTAAATTCACCACCTCAGTCACAGTATCCAGTGACTTAATAAAAGGGTTAACCCTTTCACAGCCAGAGGTGGGTGAGCCAAGCACGGCTCTGGATTGCATTACTCTGTCCACTCGGGTTGGTCATGATCTTCTTCGCCTCAAATTTATTTTTATTTAGTTTGAGACATTTCCTCTGGCCCTTTCAGAGGATGTTTTGCTTCTGAAACGTGATCCCTTCATCAGGACACATGAATGTGCTGCGGAAATATGAAGTGTCCGGAACACGTCCCCCACTTAACACAGTGCAGTGTAAGAGGTTACCATGGTAAGGTGGGATGCTAAATATTTATAAAACAGAACTGTTCAAAATAGTTACAAGAAAAACCTAATGAGCAGGAAATAATGACATGGACAAGCTATTAACTGGTATTAACTTATGAAAGTGCCACGGTTATTTCTGTGCGACGTTCATATAAACCAGAGCATCTTAGAATAAGGAGTCGTAGCACAAGTCCAAGCACCCTGCAGCCCCAGAGCTGGTGCTTAGCGCCATCATCTGCCAATGACAGGAAATGTAACCCAAGTTGTCATACCCAAGGGATAATAAAGCTAAACTCCTACGTTCCTTTATGTTCATTTTTTATTTAGCCCCTGGGACCCAGAGGTGTTGAATATATTGTCAAAGTGTAATTATCATGCAGATACTACCCCCATCAGCAGATCTGCTCCCCGGTAGGCAGACCAGCTGAAGAAGTCTGGGCTGCACTGTGCTCTAGGGAGTCAGAAAAGAGACCTCTGGTGCACTCAACTGAAATGTTGCAGTCCAGTTTATTATCCTGTATATCACAGGTCCCCATAGACCCATAGGATTGGGCTTGAAAGTCTGACACACTGAGGCTATAGCAACTGTACATGGCTGAGAGCGACATAAACCTGGGTTTTCGGCTTTTTGTCAAGTATCCTCCCATTGGACCAGACTTGGTGAAATGTGATAATCACTGTTTACCCCGAACAGGGAGTGTTAAAGGAATTACATATTCCTCCCAATAATAAACTTCAAAGTACTAACTGTATATGTATATATCCTGTGTAATAAATTGCTAGGATGTTTGTCAGCAGTCGTCATGTGCAGCAGAAACTGCCTGAACGCACGGAAAGCTGGGAGCACAGAATGCTGGGATTTCTGTGCTGGGAGCATTCTGTGCTTTTGGCCAGTCTCTACAGTGCATGACTGAGGTGGTGGCAGGACGCAGAGCAGGACCGGCTTCTTAACCCTTTGAGTGCCAGAGGCGTACGCAACATGTTGCGTACCCCTCTGGCACTCAAAGGGTTAACATCACCCAGACCTTGGCCCATGTGCACAGGCTTTTACACTAGTGTGTATTATATATATATATATATATATATATATATATATATATATATATATATATATATACACACACTCAAATCCTCACACCAAATTGTTTTCCATGATAAACCAGAGTAACACATTCCCCCACCCCACATCCATTAGAATATTTATTCCCTCATACATCCCTCCTTTATCCTTCTGCTCTTTATCTACTTATCTCTCTCCTTTCCTTATTCCCTCAATCAAGAAATTATATATCCGCTTTCATTTTGCTACTGTACCCAAGATACTACCCCTCATCAACTTTTGAAAGAGATTTACTACCCCTCCAAGCAGCTTGAAGAACTTACTATGTATTATCAGATTGTTATCCTAACTCACATCTCCCCCCCATGTATCCCTAAATTTTTCAATAAGGTATTATTTAAAAAAGGGTACTCCTACTTCTGAGAGAGGTTTTATTCAAAAGTTGTTGCAGCTCAAACTTGCCTGAAACATTACAGTGGCGCTGTTGTTACAGCATCCTATGGAAGTTACGGTCAACTGACCTGAGCAGTCCATAGACTGCTACAGCAACAGCGCCACCATAACATTTCAGGCCATGGAAGTACCCCAACTAAAAATGCAAGTTTGAACTATAATAGCTTTTGAATAAAAACAGCTCTCAGCAGTGGGAGTACCCTTCTTTTACTCCGTAAACTATACCCTGTAATATATATTTTTTTACAGCATTAATAGTTATTATTGCTTTAATCTGGAGAGAAAATCCTTAAGGTCACTATTACATAATCCTGGATTGGGTTCCCAAAATGAATCATTCATTAGGACTTTATAATGTGTTCATAACAAGCAAACAAGCAAGCAAGTCTTCAATGGAAAGTGTCTGGAGTTCTGGGGTCAGAAACAAGTAATTGTTAAAGATGAATTGTGGGGAATTAGTCCATGAAGAATTGGTTCATTGTGGTCACTAGGATTTTCAGCTGAGGTTAAGGTAAGAGTGGGTTTATATTTTTATGAGAAGTTAGTGTTCCTTTAATGTGAAAATTCTAAATGCTCTGTGTGAAAGAATACACTGTAACATTCGGAGATATATATGTAAAAGTATCCATTACTTGTAAGAATTAGATATGTTATTGCAGGTGCATAAATCAGTATGTTGTGAGCAGCTAGTCTCTGTGCACCCCTCACTTGATACAATAGATTACCATCTCCTGGTCACAAAACATCAACTGAAAGGAAAATGGATTCCTGCAGCCTCTTTACAACCAGTACATACAATTTAATATATCAAGTTATGAAAACATTTATATAAATAAAGATTGTTAGATATTAGACCAACCTGTATTTAGTATTCAATAATTCATTAACCCCTTAACGACCAGCGGTCGCGGGGTGAGTGGTCCTTTAAGGACCAGATAGAGAATTTCGGCGTGCCGCCCCACGTGACTGATCACGTGGTGCGGCACGCCGAACTGAGGGACTGAAAGAGATCGCTCCGGTCTTGGAGCGATCAAATTCAGTCCCCGGTATTACTCACCGCGCTCCTGCAGGAGCGCGGTGAGTAATAGTACGTGACGTACCAGGACCGTCACTGGTCCTTAAGTGCCGGACCAGCGTGACGGTCTGGGTACGTCACCGGACTCTAAGGGGTTAATGACCCGCATTGTAATACTAGTATTACCTATCAATTTCTTGGACACTAGCAACGACTCCGTGTTGCAAATCAGTACAATGAAGACTTTTCTAACAATCAAGGGGTTAAAGTGGACCTGTCAGCTTAACCCTATGAGTGCCAAAAAAAGTATCCAGCACATTGTGTTTGATATCTCTTGGCACTCAAAGGGTTAAACTCTGCACAAATCTTGTACTAGCCATTTTTTCTGTAAAATAAATGTCTCTCCAGAAATGAACCTTTATATTTTGGTGGCATAGTGGGGCACTCTATGTTAATTTCCTGCACAGTATGCTAATTAATTCTGTTCGAGGCCAATCGTATCACTCTGTGCTATTAGGAATACACAGTGTGTGGACTCTAGTGTCTATTCTAGATGCATTCATAAAGCACTGCTCTGTAAAACTGACCATGCACATCATTAAGTTCTACACCTTGCAACAACAAATACACATTAATTTCTCAAAAACTATTTATATTACAAACACATGGACAGTACACCATATAGGAAGTTTTTTATTCTCTTTAAGTTTAACTAAACTTATGCTATGATAAGGCATTACAATACTGACATTATATATCTTAAATTGATAGTAAGCTTTTATTTTGATTTCACACATTCTGCAAGAACAAAATATGTGACGTCAAGTTTCCTATACTTTTTATTACATTTTTCTCCATCTTCAGTTTTTTTCCATCACTTATGCACCCAGCACTGAGCTCCCTGGTTCTGTTTGCAGATCACTTTCTGCTGGGGAGTGTGTAAGCACTAGTAGTGATACAATATAAAAAGAGATGGAATGTAAACAAAATCTCACACAGAGCACTACATGGAGAGTGTTACATTGTATCACTGTTCTGCTTTCATGGTCGACTGACCAAAAAAAATTCTCTGGAAACAGATATCCAGGGAGTTCACTGTGAGGGTCTTAACTGTAGGAGAAGATTAAAAAAAAACTAACAAATAAATTATGAAAAGTATAGGCAACATGGCTTTAAAGGGATAGTGATACTTGAAAATAATTTTATTTTATATTGTAGCCCTTAAAAAAACATGAAAAATTATATAAGTCTTATCTCCCAATTATATAAGTCTTATCTCTTTATGGGAGATATTCGGAAGTAAAGTTTCCCCTGGAGTGACGCATTGCTCCACCCATCAGATTTGGAATCCGGTCCCCGGACCGGCCGTGCCTCTCCAGAAGTGCTGAGATCATGATCTTTCAAAATAATTTCTTCATTGGAATGGTCTATAAAGTGGGCTTTCAAGCCAGGCACACTTTGTACACAGTTCCAATTAAGTAGTTATTTTCAAAGATTGTGATCTCGGCACTGCTAAAGAGCTGCCGGTTGCTCTGTGGACCGAATTCCAAATCTGTCCACTAGATGGCAGACTTGGCTGAAACAGCCAGGAAAAGAGAACTTTACTTTATTTTACATGTGAATATCTCCCAAACCATAAAGGTTTGGGAGATAAGACTTATATCATTTTTCAAGTACAATATAAAATAAAATTATTTTCAAGTATTACTATTATTACTATTATTATTCCTTTAAAGGGTTAGTAATGTCTTGTTAAATGTATTTCTGTGAGTCTTCTTTATATTAAAACTGGTTACAAAGCCCGTATACACAGGCTGATCCGGAGCCGAGTGCACAGACAGCCTGTCAGCCTTCCGGAGCTCTCCGCTCTGGATCAGCCCATTCTGCGACTCCCTACTGCGCATGTGCGGTTACGCACACAGTGAGCAACGCATTCTAGCACTTTATGTTATAAGGATTAAGAGATTGTGCTATATTTAAGTCCTTACTTTTGTGTAGTCAAAAATGTATACATAGACAAAGATCCACCGCCCGCCCCTTTTGTCTACATCACCAGAAGCTGCAGTCTGGTCCGGATGGCTGTAGCGAGGACAAACTTCAGAAAGCAAAGGGAAATCCTGCCCTCTTTCATCGAGGGGGGCAGGATTTCCCTTATACTTACTGAAGTTTGTCCCACGCTGCAGCCGTCTAGTCGCACGACCTGATCAGAGAATCAGAGGAAGGCGGACAGTGGATCTTTATCTCTGCATACATTTTTTAACTACACAAAAATAAGGACATAAATAGATAGTAATACTTGCAAATTATTAATCCCCATATTGTAGCTTTGTTAAAAGAAACTTATTGCCCCCAGTGTCATCTCTAAAACCCTTTTGGTTTGAGAGATGATAGCACTCAAATTTCCCCCCTCCCTCCCCCTTCCCTGACTGAACGCTGACTGCAGGGATATCCGGTATTACTTGCATCAGGCGGCTCTGCAGAATTCCTGAGATCTTGTTTATATAAAAGAAATCTTTCACTATAACAGTCTTCTACATGTGCTTGCAGACCAAGCACATGTAGAAGACCGTTTTACTGAAAGGATAATTTTTTTATAAACGCGATCTCAGCTCAGCTGCAGAGCCGCCTGATGCACATAAGACTGCTGTCCGACAGCTTCACCTGCAGTCAGCGTTCAGTCAGGGAAGGTGGAAGGAGGAGGGAACTTTGAGCACTATCATCTCTCAAACCATAAGGAGAGAGATGACACTGGGGACAATAAGTTTCTTTTTAACAAAGCTACAATATGGGGATTAGTAATTTACAAGTATTACTATCCCTTTAAATACAGCACACTCTCTTAATTTTAATATAAAGAAGACTTGGAGAAATACTTTTAACAAGACATTAATACCTCTTTAAACCCCTCCATGACTAGGAGACTACTCACATCTAATGGGTTAACATCAGTTTACAGGGCTTAACCTGGAGACAGTCAAATACAAATGATACAGGGCAGTGAACAGTTGTTATTGGATAGTAATTCCAAGTATAATACCTTATCTACTGCAAAGAGCACACTTTACTCTGAGTGTTTGAGTTCAATAGATTATCTTCAGGATACTTCACTAGTTCTGCCTTTACAATATGCTGCCAATCAGGTACCAACATAGTGAGCGACAAGGAAAGAAATCAGCATGAAAAGCAATAAAAAAAGAGAAAGATGAAAAAAGATAATGGTTAAAGAAGCAAAGAAAGAATGAACAGAAAATGAAACAAATAATAAAGAAGTCCACAGGTATGAGATATTAAATGTAAACACTTAGGGCTCCATGTTGGAAAAGTTGTGATACCAGCATTTTTTGGTTAAAAAAAAAAACAACAAAAAAAAAATATTATGCCCTAGTCTGTCAATTCTCATACATATAACCATATTTTTTTACTTCAATCCTGTCACATCCATAAAAAGGAAAAAGCGGTCTTAAAAGGAAAGTAATGTCTTAATTACATAAAAAGTCATATTGTACAGCATAAAATAAGAAATCCATTGATGCTGTTCCTATCTCTCAGACCTTTATGAGTGTTCTAAAGTTCCCCCTCCCTGATGTCAGCTGTAAAACTGACAGGAGGAGATCCGTGTTGGCTGACAGGAGGCGGCTCTTCAGCAGAGCCGCAGTCAGGGCCGAATTTATCATAAGGCAGAGTAGGCATCTGCCTACAGGCGCACCCCACAGAGGGGCGCCTGTCATTGGGACCGTTTTTTTGTTTTAACCCTTTGAGTGCATTCCCCTCTAGCAATCAAAGGGTTAAAATTAGCCTCGCTGCGCTCACTAACCCCATCCCCACCCGGTGAGGTCTGTGCCACAGACCTGTAGCTGCTGATCTCCCTCGTCAGCTCTTTAGTAATGCAGAGCGCTGGGAGATGACATCTCCCAGCGCTCTGCATTACTAAACAGAAGACTGCGCGGAAGCAACAGCAGCTACAGGTCTGTGCAGAAGGAGGCACAGAGCTGCCACGCTGCTGGATCACCAGGGATCAGAGGCATCCATAGGAGGTAGGAAATGGACGCGGGGGGCCATATGGAGCTGATGGGGCAATGCAAGGGTAATATGGAGCTGATGGGGGGCAATATGGACATGATGGGGCAATATGAGGGCAATATGTGAATGATGGGGCAATGTGAGGGCAATATGGAGAAGATGGGGGCAATATGGAGAAGATG
This sequence comes from Rhinophrynus dorsalis, assembly GCA_037306005.1. Lineage (NCBI taxonomy): Eukaryota > Metazoa > Chordata > Amphibia > Anura > Rhinophrynidae > Rhinophrynus > Rhinophrynus dorsalis. Next base: position 64,494,581 of record CM074718.1, read on the forward strand.
GGACAATGTGAGGGCAATATGGAGATGATGGGGCAGTGTGATGGCAATGTGGAGCTGATGGGGGGCAATATGGAGATGATGGGGCAATGTGGAGCTGATGGGGGCAATATGGAGATAATGGGGCAATGTGATGGCAATATGGAGCTGATGGGGGCAATGTGAGTGCAATATGGAGAGGATGGGGGCAATGTGAGGGCAATATGGAGATGATGGGGGGGCAATGTGGAGAATAGGAACATTGTGGAAGTGGCCATTGGGGGGGGGGGAGGCGCCTCAGATTTCTGTGCCTACAGGCTCCTGAGATCTAAATCTGGCCCTGGCCGCAGTAGCGTGATTTAAAAAGAAATACTTATTTGGAATGCTCTAAAAAGTGTGCTTGTAAACCAAGCACATTTTGTAGACTGTTCCAGTGAAGAATTTCTTTTTAAATACTGCGGCTCTGCTGAAGAGCCTCCTGTCGGTCCCCAGACCAGGAACTCCTCCTGTCAGGTTACAGCTGACGTCAGGAGAAGGGGAGGTAGGGGTGAACTCTAGAACACTCTATCTCTCAAACCATGAAGGTTTCAGAGATAGGAATAGCACCAATGGATTTCTTAGTTTATGCTGTACAAATTTACTTTGACGTAATTAAGACATTACTATCCCTTTACAGCGGAACTATCACCCCAAATGAGGTCCTCCCCCAATAAATAGTCATATAGCAATATGCTTAGAATTTGTAGTATTATCCAGCATAAGCACAGCGTTATTAAGAAATCCTACTTCTTCTGAAAATGACGGCCAGGCATCAGCGCAGACATCTTGTGTTAGAGACATCTGCGCGCTTGCGCTGTCCATCCCATTTTCATCTATGAGGCGTTGCATACTTTAAGGTAACAGGAAGGTGCCGGCACGCAGATGCCTCTAAGGCAAAAAGCCTGGCTGTCGGTCTCAGAAGTAGGATTTCTTAATAAAGCTGTACTTATGCTCGATAATAGTAGTATTTCTAAGCATATCACTATTTGACTAATTATTGGGGGGTAATAGTTCCGCTTTAAAGGGATAGTAATACTTTATTATTACTATCCCCCATATTGTAGATATTTGTAAAATAATTAAATAGCCCCCAGGTTCATCTCTCATACCTTTATGGTTTGAGAGATAACCGAAGGCAAAGTTCCCCCCTCCCTCCCCCTTCCCAGAAGTCCCTACAATATGAGGGATTGTAATAATAAAGTATTACTATCCCTTTAAAAGCAGGCATGGTTTACTTTATTGTCAAATTGTAAGGTATTTTTAAAAAGCTTACTCAGTCATTTCTTGCCTAATTTCCATAATTTGTATTAGAACAAACTAAAAATTGTCTCAACTTGAAAAAGTCAATATAAAAGACTATTGTCAGAAAAAAGTCACCTCACCTTTCTTCTACTTTTAATTCTTTATGACAAATTTTCAAATTGCTTCTGAAATTCCTGTCCTTTTATCACAACCCAAAACGGGATATTTTTTCCATTATGTTGATTTTTAGAACATGTCAACTTCAGTTGATTTCCTATACGGTAACTACACACTACATCTACTTTTAAAATATTAACCCTTTGAGTGCCAGAGGGGTACGCATACCCCTCTGGCATTCAAAGGGTTAAAGGTAAGCTTATAATATATGAAAAAATGGCAATTTAAGGGTCATATGCAAAAAAAAAAAAAAAACAAGTTGAAGCAGCTCTGGAGCAAACCAAATGCACCGTCCGGGACAAACAAAAAATCCCTTTAATGTAAATGGGGATTTTAACCCTTTGAGTGCCAGAGGGGTACGCAATACATTGCAGGGCTAACCCAATGAATGCTAACAAGATCTCCAATTCATTGCTTCACTCTTTGGTATTCAGCAGGTTAAAGGCCCCATTTAAATCATAAGGGCGGGGGTCTTCAGTTGTCCTTTATAGGTACAGTTTGTTTGCCCCAGAATTTCTCAATTTATTCCTTTGTGCACATGATTCTTTGTTTGTGAAACTCCTTGAGGACCAAAGGATTCTGCTATGCGCTGCAATGAAATGCACTGAACACTCCTTAGCTCCTCAAGGGGTTAATAAAAAAATCTTACTTAGACAGTAGTTCTCCATACAGGAGTCAATATTTTCTTTTTTTCACATTGGTAGACTGTTGGCTATAGCTGGACCATTTCATTTCTCAACCAGAACTTATTTTATTATTATTTCTTTTGCTACAAGTTTCTTTTTCAGAGGGTATATGCCTATTGTCTAGACCAGTGATTCCCAGGTCCTGTCCTCAGGACAAACAAACAGGTAATGTTATAAAGATCTCCTTAATTAAGCATTAGTATTGCAATCAAATCCACTGAGCCACTGATCATCCCGCTGTGAACAAGCAGAGATATATTGAAAACACGACCTGTTAGTGTATCTGGAGGACTAATGTTGAAAATCACTAGTCTAGATAAGGTGATATGAGCTACAGAAAGACTTCAAATATAAATCTGTAAGTGGCTCCACTTTAACCCCTTAAGGACAGGCTGCGTGGCTGGCACTTAAGGACCACAGAGCTTTTTTTTTTTGCGATTCAGGGCTCCTTGAATGGCGTGCAGCCAAGCGGGAAGCACTGGAATTCATGACGTGCCAGGACCGACAATGGTCCTTTAGGGAAGTCTTCCCATGATGGTCCTGGCATGTCATGGGTCCTTAAGGGGTTAACAATTATTGTTGTGACTCACAATTGCAACAGCACTTTACTGAGATCAGTAAAGATTTATACCATTATATGTCCCAGGGTGGCAACAGAACATGAGGCCCAGGAGCTTATGCACTGAAAGAGATGGTAATGTTTCACAGTAAAAGCAGCTCCAATTAATCTTCATAGTATTTGGGCCATGAAGAGTGTTATTTCAATACTGTCAGAGTTGTAATTCAAGAGTAACTGATTGATAAAGTATTCCCTTCATGCCCCGTTTACTGATGAAACACTGCTCACCTCAGAGTAGAAAGGTGGTGCCCAAGCAGATCACAGAGAGGGACAATCTTCAATTAACAAAAGGGAAAAACCTGTCAAGGGGGCAGGCTTTTCCTTATGCTCACAGTAAGAAGATTGTCCATTGCTGTGAGCTGCCTGGTCTATGGACCAGATTCCACATCTGAGGTGAGCAGTGTTACACTAGGTAAAAGGGGCGGGAGAGGGAAACTTTATCATTCAAATACTCTTGAACTACAGCTCTGAAAGAATTGAAATAACACTCTCCATGGCCCAAATACTATGAAGATTAATTGAAGTTGCTTTTATGGTGAAACATTACTATCCCTTGAAGTGTGATACAGAGTTGAAAAAGAGAATGAAACTTTTCCAGTATAATTAACTCTCCAAGAGAGATCTTAGTGCATAGGCACCACAGTATAGTATAAGTAATCGCCTCTTAGCACACCTTAGTTTATCCCCCACCCCCCACTGGTGTTCAAACCCCCACAGCCAGTACCACACTGTTATATGAAGGACACATACCCAGGCAAGTTTGTTGATCAATTAAACAACCATGTATTTCTAAAGGCTTAGTTTCCCTTTAACAGATAATCCTAACCATACTGCCAAATTAGCAGAGTGCTAAATACACAGTAAATTAACATACTGTCTCTCTGTAGCCAGGATTCTTTTCTGCAAGTTATTTACAAAGATTCTGTAGAGTAAGAAATCCAACAAAATAAAACATTTGGGCCGTAGAAAAATATGTTGGATGAACATTAACCCTTTGAGTGCCGTAGCATACCTCTCTGGCACTCAAAGGGTTAGCCAAACAGGTTGGTGTGTGCAAGTACTTACACAATAAGAAACATTAAAGGAGCAGTAAGCTCTTTTTATGAAAAAATATATATTGTAGGGATTTTCCTATTGAGTAAAATAAGGCTACTCCCACTGCCGAAAGATTTATATTTCCAGAGTTATTATAGTTTAAACCCATGGGGTTTTTTTACATTAGCAGTGCCCTCTAGTGGTCAAATTCTAATTAGATTTCCTGTTAGATTCTAATGGAGCAGAAAGTCAGAAAAGTCAGAGACATACATTTCTCCATAGAATGAGATAGAAACTGCCTGTCACTTCCTGTCAGTTAGAACTATCAGGAAGTAAACACAGTAAATTCACTTCCTGATTATTTAAACTGCTATAAATTTTGAATAAAACATCTGTTTTATTCGGCAGGAAATTCTCTATAAAATATGTGTTTTCATAAAAAAAAAGTTTACTCTCCTTTAAATTGATAGTAATAATTAATATGCAAAAAAAATATATTGTCGGGTTCATTCTCCGGAGTAAAACAAGGGTACTCCCAGTGCTGAGTGGTATTCTGTTCAAAAGTTACTGGAGCTCAAACTTTATTTTTTTTATGTGCAATATATCAATGGCCTGAAATATTACAGTGGAGCTGTTGCTACATCATCTTATGTAGGTTTATGGTCAGCTATCCAGAGCTGTCCATAGGATGGTGTAGCAACAGCACCACAGTAAAATTTTAGGTCATTGAGCTAAAAAATTCAAGTTTGAGCTGCAATAACTTTTGAATAAAACCCCTCAGCACTAGGAGTACTCTTGTTTTACTCAGGAGGCTAAACTCTACAATATATATGTATTTGCATATCAAGTGTTACTAACCTTTTAATACCTTCAAATAAATTGTTCTCCTACGAAAGTGCACATTTAACAATGACAGACATGCAAAATGTCTTTATCTCTGTATTTCTTACTGAGTCTAATAATGAAATTGGTTGATACAAGTATATATTACATAACTTTAAATATCAGGAACTTACAGATAGCATATATAAACATAATAATTCAGGTTACATCCCTAAAATATAATCCTATATATATTTTTAGTGCACGTGTAAACTGTAATATTCAGAAAGCATTCATTTAATTTTGTTTGTGCTCTTTTTAAAGAGGGAAGAGATTAAAGGGATAGTAATGAGTCACAAAAACAGACGTTTATATTACCTTTCATAGTATTTGGGCCTTAGAGAGTGTTATATCAATACTGTCCGAGTTGTAGTTCAAGAGAAATTGAGTGATAAAGTATCCCCCTCCCGCCCCTTTTACCTAGTGTAAGCCACCTCCCCTTAGATGTGGAATCTGGTCCTGGGACCAGGCAGCTCACAGCAAGGGACAATCTTCTTACTGTGAACATAAGGAAAACCCTGCCCCCCTTGATAGATTTGTCAGGTTTTTCCTTATGCTCACTGAATATTGTCCCTCTCTGTGATCCATCAGGACAGTCTTGCTGGGATACTTTATCATTCAATTACTCTTGAACTACAACTCTGACAGTATTGAAATAACACTCATCATGGCCCAAATACTATGAAGATTAATTTGAGCTGTTTTATTGTGAAACATTACAATCATTTTAAGTTAGCTAATTAATGTGTTTTGTGCCTACATCTATTGTATTCAGAAAGCCTGTTATATTATGCTAGACCATTTAACCCCTTGACGAGGAATGACGTACCAGGTCCATCACACATTTCTGTCCTTTTTCATGATCGCAGTGTGCCTCAGGGTGTGGTGTGATAATGCTGGGGAGGCTGTAACTGACTGCTAGAGGATTGGAACAGTCAGTTGCAGCCTTTCCAAGTAAGCTGGTACATGTGATCGCAGCTACAGCAATCACATGTGCCAGTTGAGCCAATGACAAAGGCAATGTACAGAATACATTGCCTCTCTCTTTTCCTCACAGTGATAACGAGGAAGACAGAAGCAGAGAATACACATCCCCACAGGAGGAAAGGGACACAATGGGGCTATTTTTCAGTAAATTTTACATACTGGGGCAGAACTAGAGGTAGAACTAGAGGTAGTGTCATTTGCTCACTTGATGACCTACTGCTACCTTTGTGTGACGGAGTAAAAGATTTATTTGCACAGCCTAATTTATAAATGTATAAATTTATAAAAACATTTATTTACACGGACTAATTTATAAACACATATACTGAAGTTTCAACAAACATTAAGTAAGTTGTGTTACTGTGGAGAAAGTGAAACACATATACACATTGTCTCATCACCTAAAATAGAGACAACAGGGAGGGATTTTCACCTCAGAGGGACAGTAACCCCCCTAAAAATGGACATTTGGGAGGTATGAATGACTGTTCATACCTTTTATCCAGTCCCTTTTAAAAACTGAGCATAAATAACAGGAAACCCTATAAAAAGTTGTGTTTTTCTTCTCATTTATTTTATTTTTAGCAAATGAAATGGTGGGTTAGCCATATAAATGTGGTATCAAAAGAAAGCCCTACTTATGCTTAAAAAATTGTATTTAATTTCTGTGAGTTGACAAAATGAATTAGGAGAAAAATACAGTGTCACAAAAGCTCTCCTCACTAAGGGGTTAAAGGCAATCCTGGCCAATCACTTCAAGACTACAGCGGTACTTTGAGCCCTGGAAAATATAGGTGTGGCTGTTCCTTCAGGGAATATGAAAGACGTGATTTTAGGCCTCTGACAAATAATAGACAAGTTTTACGGATATAAAAGTATATTACCCCAGTTAATTTTTACTTGTCTGTTGTCTTTAAATTGTAGGAGAATATCACAGCTATCTGACAGGACATCAGAAAAAGGAAAAACAGGAGGCACTCCTAATGCAATTTTGTAACAATTGGATTGTATCCCTAGATATCACCACCGACTTAGGAATCCTACTCACAAAACCAGTGTCCGGAATCAACACACACATATTGTCCAAACGTCAGGTGGAAGGGATCTTCAGACTGCCCCAAGACCAGTATCTGTAGAACTTCTAGACATGATTGGCTTCTCAGTTGTTATTAACAGGCAGCTCCTCTCAACACATCCATCAAGAGGTATTATTCAAAAGAAAAGGAAAGCAAAGGAGGGCACCCAGTAGTGCCTTATCACTCAAGAAACAAATAAACAAATAGATAATATGAGGGTTTTCACATGTAAAAGTAGTTGGTAGGGGCTTATGCCACCCAACAACAAGAACAGCAAGAAGAGAGATAATATCTGACTATGTTTGGGTTCACTATGGAAATATGCTGCAGGATTTAGGACATGGTTTCAAATGTACAGAATATGAAGTCCCTACCAACCACTTTTACATGTGAACACCCTCATATTATCTATTTGTTTTTGGTTCTTGAGTGATAAGGCATTGTTGGGTATGCTCCTCTGTTTTCCTTATCTTTTCATCTGACAGGTCCAGTATCAATGAGTCTGTGACTTTAGAAAGAGTGTAATTATTTCACTGGTTATGATTATTATAGTCAAAATCAAGCTATAAATTTATAAAGAAAGATTTTGTGACTTTGTGAAAATATTTACATAAGTCTGTTATTGTTTAAATGGGTAACAGTAAATAACCATTTCCAAATATACCATATCTTATTGATTTCACCCTTGTGCAAACATCGTACTGGACACTTGCATGTGGCGGTGTCAATGTCAGAGTTTGCTGGCTCAAATGTAAGGTTTTGGGCAAGTCCATTTCTAGGCTATATGGCTCACATTGTTAAATTCTAAAAGGCCCCCAGCTGGCTTTTTTTAAAAATTTTTTTTATAAATGACATCACGCAGTGCATACATAAAAAAAAAATTAAATAAATACAAAAATAACCTTCAATGTTAGGTCCACATAAGAGAGGAACTGAGCTTCATACCAGTTCATGAAACAATCAAAGCATTACACCATTAAGTGAATACTGCGGGATATTGCAGAATTGCATGAGACACAAAGGAAATAAAAGAAATGTAAGTAGTGTCAGACAGTGGAAAAAGGCTGGGGTGTCAGACTGTGTGTATGCAGTTTTGTCACCACAAGGCTGGAATGTCACACAGTACATGTGTGGTTATGTGACTATGAGAGGACAGTGGAAAAAGGTTGAAATGTCAGACACTGTATGTGTGGATTTGTGACTCCCAATAGAAAAAAGCTGGGCTTTCAGACAGTAGATGTGTGGTTTCGTGACTACCAGAGGACAGTGGGGAAAGACCAAGGAGAAAAACGTTGGACTGTCAGACATTGGATGTGTAGGTCTTTGACTACCAGTGTACAGTGAAGTAAATCTGGGATGTCAGATAGCATATACATAGTTCTGTGTCTACCATTCCATAACTCGTATCCCTCTTTGAGACCCAAATTCCCCTGTCCCTCTTTCCCACCCTGGTGTCCCTCTTTTTAGGAGATCAGACTATATGGAGTGTATATAAGTGTATCACATTGCTCCACAGCAATAAAACTGACATTAATGTTTGTATAAACTTCTCAACCTTTAACTATCAATTTAAATAGATGTTGAATGCAAGTATTTTAGAAAAATACATTTTCTGTAGAACAATGTTAATTAAATCTGCTGCCTACAAATTGTTATATCTTCTTAATTGCAATTGACTTGGCTACTAAATATTTCTTTTTAGTCTGGATTTATTAGCTACTGCAGCACCCTGCTTAGAATTTACTTGATTGCTAACATATTATCTTATCTAGTGGACAGGAGTAATGATTTACAAGGGTTTAGGTTATCTATGAAAATGTGTAGAGGCTTTGTAGTGCATCAGTGTTGAGCTCTGATATCTAACATGGCAAGATATGATATGTTTAAATGAAGTTCCCTGTTAGGTCTAGAAAAGCAATCAGCAAGGAATTAACTATTCACAAAATGTTTACTTAAATCCTATCATGTAACACAGTACTGCTAGTGACCAAGGTACCTTCTGACAGGATAATTAGTAACAAACCTTTTACTGCAAAATAAGACTATTTACTAAGCAAAAAAAAGATAGTGGTTAACATGAAAATACATATAAAGTTAATATTTTATAATGACAGGAATGAAATATAGAAAAGGATTAGTAAATCTTATTTCTATTTTCCCACATAATTGTGACAGTTTAAAATGCATATGTGGACTGGGGTGAACTCACCAGTAGGAATGAGAATGTCTGGGGAACCACAAATACTGCTCACTTCTTTAACCCTTTGCATGCCAGAGGGGTATGGAACGCATTGCTGTGAAAGTTCCCCCTCTCCTGACGTCAGCGCTCTTGCTGACTGCAGGGGAATCCTGTCCCTGAACAAGCAGAAGCTCTTCAGAAGAGCCGAGATCGCGTTATTGAAGAAGAAATCCTTCACTGGAACGGTCTACAAAGTGTACTTACAAGCACACTTTGTAGACCGTTCCAGTGAAGGATTTCTTCTTTAATAACGAGATCACTGCTCTGCTGAAGAGGTTCCACCTCTTCAGGGACAGGATTCCCCTGCAGTCAGCTAGAGGGCTGACGTCAGGGGAGGGGGAACTTTCACAGCGAATATCTCTCAAACCATAAAGGTTTGACAGATGGCACTGGGGGCATTTAATTTCTTTCTTTTTTAAATACCTACAAGATTAAAACTAGTAAAACTGATGTAATACTATCACTTTAAGGTCTGTTATTCCTTGCGATGTGGCTGCTATTAGGAGGGAAGTTTAAAGGGATAGTAATGTTTCATAACAAAAGCAGCTCTAATTAGTCATCATAGTATTTGGGCCATGGAGAGTGTTATTTCAATTCTGTCAGAGATGTAGTTCAAGAGTAATTGAATGACAAAGTATCCCCTCCCCCCCTTTTACTGATGTCACACTGTTCAGCCAGAGCAGAAGGGAGGTGCCCAGGTAGACTGCAGAGAGGGACAATCTTCAATTAAGATAAGGGAAAAACCTGAAAAACTTGTCAAGGGGGGCAGGGCTTTCATTGTTCTCATAGGAAGAAGACTGTCCCCTGCTGATATCTGTCTGGTCTATGGACTGGATTCCACGTCTGAGAAGAGATTGCTTACACTAGTTAAAAGGGGCGGGAGGGGAAACTTTGCTTGTGAATATCTCTCAAACCACAAAGGTCTGAGAGATAAGACTTATATCGTTCTTCATGTTTTTTTAATGCCTACAAAATAAAATAAAGATAAAATGAAGTATTACTAACCCTTTAAACATTCTATAAAGCAGACAGTGGTTCACATAGATGTTGTATGCCACAAGGATAGTCAGAAGCACTGGTAAAAGCAGAAGGCCATAGCATTACAGAAATGTACCTGTTCTAAGCCAGTCTGAAACAGAGTTCATGCTGACTCCTTTCTGACCGTGCAGTGTGGATGGGATCAGCCTCACTATATTACAAAAAAAGCATAGAGGTGGGAGCTTATAATTAACACATATCAAAAGATATAAAATGGAAGACCTCTCCTATTGAGTACAAAGGGAGAAGGAGAAGCTACCAAAAGACAGAGCTATTGCTAAATACAGAGTATACTGAGTGGAGGCACTGATTAGGATCCTCCATAAGTGGCCATATACATTGTATGTGAGTATTGTCTTTTTCCTTTTTAATCTACTGTAAAACACGCATTCTGATTTCTACTTTTCTCACTATGCACAAGGCACTTCACCTTTCCACTGGCCGTGTGTGAGCTGCAAGCTGCCCAACAGGTAGTTCCACCCTGACTTGCTACTAGTGTGGGGTCATGTGACATGACTTAGCTGTAATGAGAGCCGCCTCCCAGTAGGCTTAAAATAAACAAATCACAGGGCGGGAAATTTAACCAGTCCTACCACCACCAGATAAATGAGCGCATGATGACTTAAACTTTTCTTATGCGAGGGACACTTCTCTCAATTATGATGACAATTTCAGACCATAAAAATCATCCTATCAGAACGAGCGATCAGAAAGGGGGGTTTACAGGACAAATCCTGAAGTCCAGCAATTTGCCAAACAGACACAATCACCCTAAGAAAAGCTGTCTTAAGGGTCAAGGACATAAAGGGAAACAGAAGACAAAAACTCAAAGGGAGTCTTTTGAAGCACTCTGAGGACCAAGTTCAAGTCCCACAAAGGAGAGGGATTTCAAAAGACTGGGTAAGCACGAGCCACCCCTGCACATCCGGTAATAAGGAGATACACTCTCAAAAAGTACAGACAGAGCAGAAATCTGGACCTCAAAAGAGCTAATACTAAGCCTGTGTAGGAACCACAGAACAAAAGAACCAGTAGAGACTTAAGAAGACTAATCAGACATGTTCAGACACAGCTAGGAGACCCCCAAATAAAGATTACAGGACACATTTAATAGCAAAATAGTTTTCTGTCTGAAGGAGTTAAAAACAGAATTTGAGGAATATGACTCCATTTCTAGTACTGCACGTTGCTAGGAAAAAGGAAAAGGGTAAGCAGAGAACCTGCCCTTTCTACTCCTTGTAGCACAGAAAAAAAACTGGACCTCATGGGAAATGTAGTTTTGTTTTCCCCAAATATATAACAGTGTGGTAGCTCTCCATCTGTCACATATGTTTGCCATCCCAACAGAACGGGCTCAAGAGCATCCCTTTATCTCCAGTAAGACAGGATAAAACAATAAGCCCCTTTCTGCCCACTGAATCTAGCCAGTGCAGCAGAAATATTAACTGCCGTTGCCCCATCCAATATGATCACGAGTACATGTTTCTTAAAAACGTTGCTGACCCATAAGGAAGCAAGTCAAGAAAGAGGTCACCTCCAAAGAGGAGGAGGAGGAATGGGGCTGTCAGAGAGGTGCTGTGAGGGATAAATTGTGAAGAAAAATAATTTGACAGGGAGACCAGAGAGAGGAAATCTTCATCCCTTCAATTATCTTCTCCTCCGCGCTTCCCTTGGGTTCTGCTAATACTCAGAATGTTTCCCATGTAATCCCTTGGATCTGTAGAGTAGCCAGCAAAGAATTACAATGCCATGTACTGAAGAAACCTCATGCATGCAAGATGTTAAAGGGGTAGTGATATTTCTCAAAAAAAATCAGCTCAGATTAATCTTCATAGTATTTGGGCCGTGTTATTTCAATAATGTTAGAGTTGTAGATCAAGAGTAATTGAATGATAAAGTATCCTCCTCCTGCCTCTTTTACTATGTAACACTGCTCACCTCAGAGCAGCAAGACTGTCTGGATTGCAGAGAGGGACAATCTTCAGTGAGCATAAGGAAAAACCTGAAATACCTGTCAAGTGGGGCAGGGTTTTCCTTATGCTCACAGTACGAAGATTGTCCCTTGCTGTGAGCTGTCTGGTCAAGGGACCAGATTCTACATCTGAGAGGAGGAGGCTTACACTAGGTAAAAAGGGCAGGAGGGTGATATTTTATAATTCAATTACACTTTAAAGGGATACAAATGTTTCACAAGAACAGCAGCTCCAATTAATATTCATAGTATTTGAGCCATAGAGAGTGTTATTTCAAGCGGAACTACCACCCGACAAAATGTTTAGCTTAACTAAGTCCCCATCTGGCGACTAGCTGCTTAGTAGCCCTAGTCGCCAGAATTATTACCTTATTTAATAGATTTCTGCTCTCTTCCATGGGTGACAGGCAGGATGGAGCACGGACAGTCTTGCTGTCCTGAGGTGAGCAGTGTTACATCAGTAAAAGGGGTGGGAGGGGGATACTTAATCATTCAATTACTCTTGAACTACAACTCTGACAGTACTGAAATAACACTCCCCATGGCCCAAAAGCTATGAAAATGAATTGGCGCTGCTTTTATTGTGAAACATTACTATCATTTAATGAAAAATCCCTTTTCCTGTGACTAAACCTTACATTGTTAGAGACAGTGTCACTCCTCAGAGACTCTCCAACCACGACATGATCCTATGAGCACACGGACAGAAATGAATTGCAGTGAATGATTTATTCACAGGAAAATTTGCATTAACTCTTGCATGGGAGCATTTAAGGGGTTAAAAACACCTGCCCAACATATTGCTATCTGCTCATCAATGTTACAAAATAGAATGCTGGCAGGTAGACACCATCAGATGATGTTGAGGCGTTCTTGAGATTTTATTGTTTATTTTGGGGCCCTCGACTCAAGTTTACATACCTACTCTAAATCCATAAGGAGAAATGTAATTCAAAGTGTTAACCTCCTTTCAGTTTTAAAGGGATAGTAATACTTCAAAATTACTATCCCTTATATTGAAGCCCTTAAAAAACTGAATTAAATGCCACCAGTGGCATCTCTCAAACTTTTATGGTTTGAGAGATAGCCGCTTTTAAACTTTGCTCTCCCCTGCCTCTCCCCTGATGTCAGCGTTCTTGCTGCAGCAGGGGAATCCGTTCATTGAATCAAGCGGAGGCACTTCAGCAGAGCCAGATTTCGTAGCACACGTAAAAGACCATTTTAGTGAAGGATCTTGTCTTCCATAACGAGATCTCGGCTCTGCTGAAGATCCTCCGCCAGACCCAGGATCGGATTCCCCTGCTGCAGCAAGAATGATGACGTCAGGGGAGAGCGAAGTTTAAAAGTGGCTATCTCGCAAACCATAAAGGTTTGAGAGATGCCGCTAGTGGCATTTAATTCAGTTTTTAAAGGGCTTCAATATAAGGGATAGTAATTTTGAAGGAGATACAGTTACAGTTACTTCCTAAACTATCCCCTGTAAAGATATGACTTTGTCTTAAGCATGACATGCTGACTTTAACCCCTTAATGACCATTGACTTGCTAGAACTGTAACCGGTGTCTTTGCTCGGATTGGTCACTATCAGATCCCGGTTCAGCAAGCCAGCATACATGATCAGTCACATGTGCCGGATTGACGAATAAGATCAAAGAGTACCGTAAGGGGAATCCCCTCCCTGGACTGCTGGTCGTTAAGGGGTTAAACTTTCTATTACAACTCAGTTTAGCAGTTCCGCTTAACCCTGTAAGGATCAGAGTTGCATGCCATCGCCTGGCTTTGCAGTGAATTGCCCCCCTGTCCACTGTTCCTTAACCCTCCGAATGCCAGAAGTGTCCAACGCATTGAACTGGACATGTCTCTGGCACTCAAAGGTCTTAAAGATGAACCAATACTTTAAGTGGACCTGCCCCACTGATACAAGTTTGTATATTTGAAAACCTCATTAAAAACTGTGTCATGGTAGCCATAAAAACTGCATATATACAGTTAAGTAGATATTCATACTTGGTACTTTACGCTAATGAATACTAATTGAGGTATATATATAGTATGTTTAATATGCTAATTCGGCATTTCAGTGACATTTCATATACCAATGAAACAGTTTCATTGACTTTCATATGCTAAATAAGCTCTGTGCTATACCAGCAGACTTTCAATTTTCCCAGAAATAAAAGTGTTAATATTTCCTAAACCATGTATCTCCTGAATTAAGTTTTCAAATACATAAAAAAAAGTTCAAGGTGACAGGTCCATTTTAAAAATAAGAGGTCAATATATTTCCATTCATTGTCCTTTAAGATTAGAAAATAATATAAAGCTGCGCGAGTTCTAACACAAAAGCTCACTGCAACGAGGTGGGCACAAGTGTCTATATGGGAAAAAACTGAACCCATAAATAGTTTTATTAGTGCAAAGATCATGTTTAAAAAAAAAAAAAAAAAAGATTTTCAAGGCAAAAAGTGTCTCCATGGACAACCCAAGCATATACAGTGTTGTTTAAAGGGATAGTAATGTTTCACAAAAAAGCAGCTCCAATTAATCTTCATAGTATTTGGGCCATGGAGAGTGTTATTTCAATACTGTCAGAGTTGTAGTTCAAGAGCAACTGAATGATAAAGTATCCCCCTCTCACCCCTTTTACCTAGTGTAAGCTGCCTCCCCTCAGATGTGGAATCTGATCTCTTGACTGGACAAGTTGCAGCAAGGGACAATCTTCTTACTGTGAGCATAAGGAAAACCCTGCACTCCTTGACAGGTTTTTCTTATGCTCACTGAAGATTGTCCCTCTCTGCAATCCATCAGGACAGTCTTGCTGCTCTGAGGTGAGCAGTGTTACATCAGTAAAAGGGGCGGGAGGGGGTTACTTTATCATTCAATTACTCTTGAACTACTCCTCGGACGGTACTGAAATAACGCTCTCCACGGCCCAAATACTATGAAGATTAATTGGAGCTGTGAAACATTACTATCCCTTGGATGCTAGCAAGATCTCCAATGCGTTGCGTACCCCTCTGGCACTCAAAGAGTTAACGATAGACAGAGGAACTGGCAAATTATGGCCATTATACGTAAGAAGAAACAATAGGGTTTAGCCACAATGGGAATGTTCTTAGAATGCTATTAAACAAAGAGAGAGAAATAATAATGTCCACTGAATGGCTAACTTGCATAGCCCTAGTCTAGTGATGTGCGGTTGATGCAGACGTAGGCTGCCCATCGATTACACCTCTAACCCCCAGTGAAGCGAATGCTGGGGGAATGGAGGTATGTCACTGGGACAGACAAGTTAAAATGGATGACTTGAACATAGCTATACTGCAGTTCCATCTAAGTCTCAAGTAGGAACATCGCCTATTGGGAGAGGTATCATAATAGAACATTTACACAGGTAAATTAAAATGAGGTGTATATTTATAACTGTACGGAGAATTAAAGAAACAATGTGATTAAAAGTTGCAGAAAATAGTCAGCAAGGGAGGGTTGGCAATTTGTGGCCCAGGGGGCAAATACATTCAAGTGTCCCATTTCTATTATCGTTCCAGCCCACCCCCTTTTATTAATTTTAAAATTGGCATTAATGTTGTGACGTAAGTCACCTGATACCACATAGCTTACAGTTGAAATGGGGCTACACTAGTGCACCACTACAAAGCTTAAAATTTAAGTAAAGCCTTCCTAGTGATACTATAGAGCTTACAAGGGAATGGGTTATGCTACTAGTGTAGCTCCATTTCAATTGTAAGCTCTGTGGTATCACTAGTGTAGCTCCATTTACAGCAGCAATCGGGTGATTTAGTGAGATGCAGTGGCCCGTCATCCCATACTTTTGACCAGCCCAGGGGGAAATTGTCCCCCTGCCCCCCAGGCCAGCCCTCCCCTGATAGTCAGTCTATAAATTCTGAATTGTGAATATCAGCATGAAATAAAATGCATAATATAGCAAAATAAAAATATAATTTTTGTTCTTGTTGCCCATAAGTGATATTTTTCTCAATAATGATTTTAAATAATTAGGTAAGCAAATAGCATTTTCACCTGGGATTGTTCAATTTCTGCTTTGTTTAATTTGATCCCAAGAATCTCAGCAGCAACTCTTTGAAAACACAGGAAAACCTACAAAGAAAAAATGGGAGTTTAAATGATTAAAAACAGACATCCTCCAGTTACTTTCAAATAAATCAAGTCTTTCCTGAATTGTAAACATTGTCGATATGTAAACACAGAATTTCTCCTCAACAGTCCTTAAAATAACTTTAGCAGGGTGTCCTTTTAATACAGAAACATGTTGTATTTGGAAATAATATTTAATACATTTACCAGATTCATTTTCATTCACAGAACATACAGTTGCCTTCAAGTTAAATTCAAATTAAAAATATGTAACATTAAGCTAGGTTAGCATTTACTTGTGGGCTTGAGAAGATTTCAGCCACATAAAGTAAGAGAAATACACAGATTTAACACTTTCAGTGCCAGAGCGGCATGCAATGCATTGCTGGGGAACTACTACTCTGACACTGAATGGGTTAAAGTGGAAGCAACACCTCCTAATAACTCCCCACTTCCCTTACTATGCCCAGAAAATCCTAATGCCTCCTACAAATTTTTCCCTTGCTCTTTGGTTCAAGAGAGAAAATCTGTTAATCCTGGATGTCACTTGTATTGAGAAGGACATGGCAGCTTCAAGCAGGACCACAGAACCTTAGACTATGCTCATTGCATATGGTAATCATAATCTATTAATGACCAGAGGGATGTGCAGTTCATTTCTTAGCAATGTGTTGAGCACCCTCAGGTCCTTAAACCCTTAACGATGAGCAGTCCAGGAAGTGAACTTCCCTTAACCCCTTAAGGACTGGTGACGGTCATAGAACATCACGTACGTAAGTACATACGTACCTCCGGGACCGTTGTAAGTAAAAACGGGGTCTCAAATTAACCGCTCCAAGACTGGAGCGGTCTCCCTCAGACCCCAAATGTGGGGCACCGGTACATGTAAGAGGTCATGTGTACCGGTGTGCATCGGAAATAATCTAAGTGGTCCTTAAGGGAAGATAACTTAAGGGGTTAAGGACTGATTTGATCTTGGTCAGTGCACCAGCACATGTGACTGATGACATGTACCTGCAGGTAAAACAGGGGTCTGATAGAGACCACTCCAGACCTAGAGAGGTCAATTTCAGACCCGCAGGAGCGCTGTAAACACGAAATACGTGACGTGCCAGGATCCTCACTGGTCCTGTAGGCAAGTTTAAAGGTGACAGTCCTGGCATGTCACTGGTCCTTAACCCCTTAGTGACCGGCCGTGCACGCACGTGGCCGGCACTTAACACCTGCCGAACTTTTTTTTTTTTTTTTTTTTTTTAATTCTGCTGAATGACGTCCGGGGCTTACAGGTACGTCCTCTGTCACTAAGTGACAGTTTCTGCAGGACGTACATGTACGTCCATTGTCGGGATGGGGTTAAGTTGTTAAATGGTTCTATAGACTCATATACTCTTCCACCTTTCATTTGAAAAAAAAAAAAAAAACTGCCAGCAACCATCATGTCTGCCTCCACAGACATAACTTCCAGGGCTGAATGAAAATGTTATCTCCAGAGCAAAGGCAGAATGATAACATTCACAAGGTTTTCTAGTTATAGTAGGGTAAGTTATTATTCTTATGCCTAGAAAGTATTAGTTCACATTTAAACCTTTGAGTACCAGAGGGGTATGCAACACCTTGCTTTGCAGTGTGTTGCATACCCCTCTGGCACTCAAAGGGTTAAGAACATTTATGTGTGTTTGAAGGGTATTTCTCAACAGCTGGCACCTGACATCTCAATGTAATGAAACAGACAGTCCGTTACCTGAACGCCTTAGCTGCTACGTTATGAACTGTACTAAGGCTGCATATGTTTTCATGGCGTTGTTGTTTATAGTCAAACATCTATTTCAGTGATATTTCTGAGTAAAAACCCACACATACCATACATATTTTTTTTTTCTACAGAGACTGAAATTTTTAGAAAATGCCAATGGTGTGTAATGTCTCTACCATGACAGAGAACAATCTGTCCGTTATTTTTTGTATTATTATTGATATTTGAATAAAGAGAATGACAAACTGTGCAGAATTGGACTTTTCCATATTCTGCTAGAAAATGCACATGGCTTTACATTTGTCACCTTCTCACATTTCCAAACCACCAAATTCATGGTTTTACATGTAGAAAAGTAGAATGCATGTTACATTTTGTACCACTCTGCTTTGCAGGCACAAAATAAATGAGAAAGAAACACTGAATCCAGGAATTCTATATATTTTTGAAAAGTACACACAAGTTTTATCACAGAGAGGCGTCATTTATGTTTCTATCATATAAATTGAATGCTATGACATTTCCAGGTGATGACACAAAGCAAAGACAAAACAAAAAAAAACAACATTTTTTCATATTTCCACTACATCAAAGATTTTGAAAAGGTCTAAAAAATATATTTTTTTTTGTTGTGGGGGTGGGGGGGTGGGGGGGTGGCACTCAAAAAAAAAAAAAATTTTTGGAAACATTTGCGAGCCCTAGCCTAGGGTTAAAAAGACAAGTAATCACTCATAAGATGTATCTTGTTGTCTTCTTCCCAAAATCTTATAATTTGTTTCTTTTTTTACCTCACATTTCTTGTTTTTACAACCTGTTCAGTCTAGGCATTTCCTATTAAAATTAATGCAAGAAAACAGATTAATTCAGGTGCAGTTTTGTGCTCCTTCCACCCTCTACACTATGTCAGCCAATAGTAATGGGATATAATTAACTCTGGAAGAGTCCAGCTACCTATCCTGATATGAAATGTCTTTGTCTATTGCCAGGTAGTCAAAAGATCATTATTATTATTCTTTATCTATATAGTGCCAACTTATTCTGCAGCGCTTTACAATAGGGAATAGACTTATAGAGATATTAAATAGTACAAATCATATGTGGAGAGCAGAAGGATCAGAGGCCGATCATCTGGAACAGGTATACATATGTATACTACTATGGAACTCTCCAGTTCCTAGGTTATTTGATGGAGACTGTGATTTAATATCTCCCAAACTGGAGAGATCTTACTGCATAGGCTACATAGAATAACATAGTAACTAGATAGTTCATAGCACTGGAGAGGTTATCTCCATTTTAACATCTGTTTAACACATCTTAGTGCATCTCCCCGCCCAGAATAAAAGGGTACACAACCCACAAAAGATGATTTTAGTGAACTTACCATTAAATCCCTTTCTCTTAATTGATGTGGAACACAGGAACTATTCAGTAAAGTCCCCTCCTGCTGAAAGGCAGGTAACTTCTAAAAACAAAGTTTCTGAGAAGACTCCCTTCTTTCTTCCACTTTAAACCTGCCTACACCAAACAACAGTAAACTAACAAGAAACAGGTTTCCTACCTTCAAAGAAAAAAAATGCAAGCAGGATGCTGGGTTGTATAGCTAGGGACATTAGTAGCAGAAAAAGGCATGTGGTCATGCCACTCTACATATCTTTAGTTAGACCTCACCTAGAGTATTGTGTACAGTACTGGAGACCCCACCTCTAGAAGGATATAAATACTCTAGAGAAAATTCAGACAAGGGCTACTAAAATGGTGACTGGTTTACAGGAAAAGAAATATCAGGATAGACTAAAGGATCTGAACATGTATAGACTGGAGGAGATAAGAGAGAGAGGGGATATGATAGAAACATTCAAATACATGAAAGGATTCAACAAAATGCAGGAGGGAAGTACATTTCAAAGGAGTAAAAATGTTAGGACAAGAGGCCATAATCTAAAATCAGAGGGACACAGGTTTAGACGTAATGTAAGAAAGTTTTACCAGCACTGTGACCCACACAGTGGACCTCAGGGATGACACGGAATAAATCAGATTTCTAAAATGGCTTCATGCATTGAACATAGTGCTTCAAGAAATGTACTACATCCAACAGTTGAATTCCTTCCCCTGTCTATTAGAAGGAGCCAGAGAGAAAGAAGGAAGGACATTTCCATGGATGATGTGAAACTGAAATAATCTTGGGCAGAAAAGCCCTCGGAGTGCGTAAAACCACCCTATCCTGGGAAAAAAAAAAGAGAAAGGGCCCTACAGGACAAAACCTGGAGTTAGGCTACCTGCTGACTGGACACAATGACCAGTAGAAAAACCATGAAATGCCAGATGCCAAGAAACAGCTGAAAGAGGCTCTGAAGGAGGCTTTGGAGTACACTTACTCCCAGTTTACATGTCACAGATTTGTGAGATCCCGAAAGACAGGGTAGGCATGTGCTACCCCATGAATGAAGGTGTTAACATAGGGAAGCAAAGCAATGCTCCTCTGGAAAATAACTGAGAGCTGAAATCTGAACCTTAATAGAATTAATTATAATAACATAAGCTCAGCAAAGACTACTCATAAATGCAGTTGCAGAAGTATTTTTATATCTTAGTAGAAGTAAAAATAACCCCTATCTGAACACCACCCTGAAGAAAGGCCAAGGCTACCGGAAGCCTAAAAGTCCTGGTCGTGAATCACAGTCGGCACACCACTGGTGGAAGAGGGATCAATCCCTATGATAGGTCACGGATAAAATAGTTTTTCTAGCTTGGAGGATTGTAGAAATGACAGAGTCAAGAGCCAGCACACTGGGCCTTTGGTCAGAAGGTCCGGCCTCAACACGAAGAAAAAAAGACTCCACTATGGACAGATTGAAAAGATCCAAAAACCAAGCCTCATGGGGCCAGAATGTAGAAATCAGGATGACATGAGCCCTGTCCACCTTCTGGAGAGAATCACAGTGTTTATCCCCTTGATCTTTATTGGCTGCAGCATCAGCCAAAGGCAGGGTGGTGTTCTTGGCAAGGTGAGAGATTGAGAGATCAAAAGCAGGGTGTTTAGCCTACTGCATCAAAGCATCAGCTGTAAAAGGATACAAATCAGAAATGTGCTAAAATGTGATTTAAAAAAAGTCACCTGTTAGGTGTCTTCCACTCTTCCAGGACAACCTGTTCTAACGAATGATGAAGAGGAAATATCCTTTTTGCATATCTGGAAAATGTCAAGGCAAGAGGAACTGGAGTCAGAAACCTCTGAGACCTGGATAGGTCCATCAGCCAAGGGGCTAGAGACATCCTCCAAACACAGAGAGAAAACCAAGTCATCCATATCAGTCTTCCTGTCCTCAGATTAGGAATCCCCAACAATCTGAGAATGGCTCCCAAACACAGGATTGAATTAAAATTAAAATGTCCCTGGTTTTACCCCAGTCCAGTTTTTTATTTTGAGGGGGGAGATATATTGGGGGATATTATCTCCCAAAGAATCAGTATGAAGCCCAATATGTTGCCAACAATCCCTCATTCTACAATGCAAGGCAGCACCCCTGGCAACTCACACCTATAGAGGAGTTTAAAAAATTCTGGGCCCCAGCAATGACTATGGGAATAATTAAAAAACCTAGCACTCGGCCATATTGCAGCACAAATACCACCTGTGCTACCCCTATATTTCCCCAAATCTATGACCCTGTGCTTCATGCATTTCACTGACGGCACCCAGTTCCTGCCAAAAGGACATACCCAGTTTGACAGTCTGTTTAAAATTTGCCCCCTAATAATTTACTTACAGGCCAAGTTTGCAGATTTATACTCACCCACAAAACTATCTGCATTCATGAATCCCTGATGAAGTACGCTGGAAGACTGTGATTCAAGCAGTACACCCCCTCCTAAGCATGCCAGATTTGGAGTAAAATTCTACAAACTTTGTGAGTGCCACACAATATACTCATTGCTTTCCGAGTATATGAGGGCAAGGACTGCCACCTTGATCCGTATGGTTGCCCAGACTTTGTGGAAACCAGTGCAAAAATAAGTATGGGACCTCATTAACCCCTTACTTAATAAAAGATACCATTTATAAGTAGATCATTTTGTTTGGACACAGTGGCCTGTGACACCATTAAAAAAACAAACAAAACAAATTTTAGATACCCAGCTGAAATGGGGAGAGTACACAACTTTGCACCAAGAGGATGTATTAGCAATTAAGGTTAAGGACCAAAAGGATGTATACATTCTAAGCATCATCCACGATGACTGCACTGAACCAGTCTCAGTCCATGGCACAACTCAGGTACTTAGAAAACCACTCTGCATCAAAGAATACAACAGACACAAGGGGGGTTGGCATTAGCTGATGATTTTATGCAGTATTACCTCATTATGATGAAAAGTAGAGCTTGGTATAAACAGGTTCCCATTTATATGATGCAGATTGTCATTCATAATTCAGATTTAATTTCTAAAATGGCAAACCCCACTCTCAAACGCACATTATTGCAGACCCAGCTCCAACAGGTACCTTGTTCTACAACAGTGTGTAAAGAAATGAGAAATAGTACAGCACACACTTCCTTTTAAAATTTCCCCAACAAACAAAAAAACAAAACCCACAAAAATGGTGCAGTGTGTGGTATAACAATGGAAGGACAGAAACTACATTTTGCTGTACTGACTGCCCTTCACAAACTGGGCTCTGCATTGTTTTAAGCAGTACAACATAGCTGCATTGCAGTAGTGATAGAACAGCTGCCATTTCATTAAAGGGGATGTATCACCTTATAAACAATTTTTACCATAGCTTTTGTTAATAAAGTAGTAATAGGAAAGGTTTTTTTTTTTTTTTTTTTTTTTTTTTTTTTTTTTTTTTTTTTATGCAAGTACTTTGAAAGATATCCTATCTTCTGTGCTGTGCATTTCCGCCTAATGTGCACAGCACCTCCCTCCCAGCTGCTATTTTTGGGGGGTTTTTTGTTTTTGGTTTTTTTTTTTTTTAACAGAACTCTCCTTAGATCTCACAGTATGAAAAATATAATGGTACGAAAAGTACCCTAAGCGTTTAATTTTTTTATTACTGGTAGGTTTAAGAGTTTTTTTTAAAAATTAATTTGAATTGGAGCACTGATAAACTGCGCCAAATGAGACACGGCACCAGAAAAGCAATCTGTGAAAAATCTATGTCTGAAAATGGAAAAGTGCAAGTTCCAAATTTTTCCCAGTAGTTTCCCCAAAGCCTGACTCACCTATGCTAGTGAGGCACTGCGGTACTCAGAAGATATAGCGAAACACTAATCAGTGTGTTTTTTCAAATCTGCAAATATCATGAGCTTGAAATCCATAGCAAAACTGTAATATGAGTGAAAAAGATTGATTTTTTTCTTTTCTTACTGCAGGTTTTGGGAGGGATCGGTGGTAAACTGGAAATTCTCAGAATGCATCTAGAATGAAACCCTGGGTTGTCTACTTTTCAAAAACATACACTTTTGCGGGATAATTTCAGTTGGAGCAATCTTTGAAAGCTTCATGTCTGAAAATAGAAATGTGCATGTTCCAAATTTGGCCCAGTAGCTTCCCCCAAACCTGACAACCCTATGCTTGTGGAGCATTGCCATACACAGAACATGGAGCTGAATGCTAAACAAGGCTTTTTATTCTTTTGGGTTTTGTTTTTTACATCTGCAAATATCCTGCAAACCTCCCAACATTTGAAATGGCCAAAGAGGGACATTTTTGTTTTAGGTGCTGTTGCTGGGAGCGTGGATTATGTGCATGGCATTACTGAGAATTTTTAGGCTATTTCATGACCTATTTCCACCACTTTGTGTAACTGAACAAGTAATTTTGCTCAAGCACAAAGTATTTAATGTACACAGTCTAATTTATAACACATATACTGATGTTTATACAGACGTTAATGCTAGTTTTATTACGGCAGAGCACTGTGATACACTTATTTACACACCACACAGTCAGATCTCTTAAAAAGAGGGACACCAGGGTGAGAAAGAGGGACAGAGGGATTTGGGTCTCAAAGAGGGACACTTGGGAGGTATGATCCTGTGCTCAAAATCCAAAGCAACATTGTAACATAAGTGAAAAAAATGCAAAACACAAAATATTACAACTTTGGTACAGATTTGTGGAAAAATAGACGCAAGAAAAGCTCTAAATATGAATTACCCTACTTTTCATAAACATATACTTTTGTAATGCATTTTTGGGTTCTGCCACAGTTAACTAAGCTATGATCCTAACATGCCAAATTTTGAAAAATAAAAGCTTGGAAACAGTGGTGCTCATCTTTGTAATATTTATCCTGTAAATGTGAAA
Organism: Rhinophrynus dorsalis; assembly: GCA_037306005.1. Classification (NCBI taxonomy): domain Eukaryota; kingdom Metazoa; phylum Chordata; class Amphibia; order Anura; family Rhinophrynidae; genus Rhinophrynus; species Rhinophrynus dorsalis. The sequence goes on from CM074718.1 coordinate 64,518,736, forward strand.
CATAGATTTAAATCCTAGGCATACGGGGTACTGCCATATTCAGGAAAAGTGAATGAATATATTTAGGGGCATTTTTTTTTCCAGATGCACCAACTGTTTACAAGTCATGACAGGAAAACCTATGACACTTATGTGTTTATCTCACTGGACTAAAAAAAAATTGTTATTGGTTCTGACTGCTGTTTATTGACACTCATTCTATATCATTGGTTTTCACAATGTTCTTATGTGTAGTTATGCAGGTTGTTTAGAAACACTTGGGGCAAATTTAGAGATTAAATTTGCGGTCCAGGGTTGTTGACTAAAATCAGATTAATAAGTAATGAAATGTAATTTTCTGCAGCTGTTCCAGGCTGCTAATGTATTAAGGTGTTGTAATACACTTGTCTTTCATATTATTACACACAAGGATTGGAGTTTGTTTTTTTTGCTCCATTTGATGACCATTGCATATCAGAGTGGCAAGATGTGCAACACAGCGATGGTCGTCTTTAAGCATACTGTAGGTGGTGACAGTGATATGGTTATCATTTCTTATATACATCCACAACTCTAAGCAGCTGTGTGGGTTTCTGAGTGCTGTTATTTTGAGGTTATTTAATAAAACGTATGCATTAATCAATTAATCATAATCTAAGAGTGCATCAAACTCCAACACTTTCTTTTAGCTCATCATTCTTAGTGTAGCAGTGTGATATAATATCTAGGTAATTGAAGCTGAAATTGTATCGTGTAAAAAGCCCTAACAATAGTCTATGACTTTCCCTTAAAGTTCTACTGCCTTTTTTTCACATGGAGGACACAATTGAGTAAGATTTTTAATCTCAGCATGAACGTCATAGTTCAAGTGAGACTATTACTTGATGGAAGCCTGGAGTCAGACATCCAGACGACATGAACATTGCAGTCTTCAGGTCTCATGATGTAATGTAAAATCATGTGCCCTCAAGTAACTGTAGAATACATTTTCACATTTCAAGGGCAATTATCTGGTTTTACCCTGTCTACTTCACTACAGTCTATGATGTAAGCATAACAAAAATACTGAACTGCAAGACTCCAAATTACAATGCAGAGTCTCTCTTAAAAGAATGTAGGGGGCAACAGAGGTCTTTATTCAGTACAGTACAACCCACTGGAATAGTGTGGTGCTCTCTAGGCCTAAAAATATGCAAAAACCAATAAGTTTGGTCAAAGGGACCACCAGAAAGATCTGATGGGCTGATCCAACAAACAGTAGATCCACATTAATGTGCAAAAGTTTTAGGTAGGTGTTTTATTCCTCCTACACAGCTGTTTCTGTTTCAGTTAATGATTACGTTTCAACCTACATATTAAATTGATGATCATTAGCACCTGTTTGGTATAATTGTTTAACCATACACCATGCCTACAAAATCCATGACTTTGTGCAAATGTACCTAGAAGAAGTGATGTTGTACTCCACTCTGAACTTTAACTGTATTGGAAAATTGTTAATTTACAGCCACACACACTGTTCCCTATACTTCAACCAGTTTTCTATTCAATTGCAAAGGTTATCCCCAAGCCCCAATTTCCTTATTTTATACCCCAGCCCTCTGTGTGGCAGTGTATCAAATACCTTTGCAAAATCTAGATCTACTACATCAATTGGCTTACCATTATGTAGTTTGCTACTTACTTCTTCATAGAAACTGAAAATATTGATTTGATTTGATTTCTGCTAATCTTATTTTTTGTGGTGTAATCCTGAACATAATCCCTTAACTATCCCTTCTAGCAGTTTTCCCAGTACAGAGGTCAAACTCACAGGTCTAAAATTCCCAGTTTCTGTTTTAGTTCCCTTCTTAAATAGGGATACTACATTGGCTTTACAGCAATCTTGTGGCACTGAGCCTGTGGTGAGAGAATCTTTAAAGAGTAAAAAGAGGGGTCTTGTTAACAATGCACTGAGTTCCTGAAGAACCCTTTGAAGTATACCATCAGGACACAGTGCTTTGTCAGTCTTAATTTTGTTCAGTCTTCCAATGACCTTTTCACGTGTTAACTCAATATCTGATAATGTATGGTTTTATTTCTTACTTTATGAGGTTCTTCTACCATTCCTTGTTCCCTTGTATATACTGATGCAAAAAAAGTGTTCAGAACATCAGCCTTTTCCTTATCCCCTCTAATCAACTCACCCATCTCATTTTTGAAAAGTCCAATGAACTCCCTCTTATGTTTTTTTGGCCATTTATATATTAGAAAAGAGGATTTTAGTCTTACCTGCTAATCCTTTTCTCTTAGTCCATACAGGTTACTGGCAACTCTGGGTAGGCGATCCGCCCCATTAAGTAGGCAGTAACAATTCTAGAATTGTATGTAGGGGGTGGAGCCTACCTTCCCTCTTTGGCTGCAGCTAGCCAACCAGCTCCAGAAAGATTTAAGACACTAACTATGACTAGATAGTGGAAGGAAAGAAGACTCCTGTGAGCATGACCCCGAAGGACCCCCACAGTCTGCCACAAGAGAGCCAAGCATGGTCCCTTGACAGGCTGGGAGACCAGTAACCTGTATGGACTAAGAGAAAAGGATTTAACAGGCAAGACTAAAATCCTCTTTTCTCTGTGGTCCAATACAGGTTACTGATAACTCTGGGATGTACAACCATTGAGTTTCCCAGAGGCGGGAATTAAGACAAGGACCAGACGCAAGGCCCCCAAAGTCACCAGAGCATGTATGAACCATCAGATCAAAGACAGCCCAACAACTAATGAAGTGTCAACGGACACTGAACAGGGGCAACAACACCCCAAACTGTTACACAGCACACTGAACTAGAGCCAACTGGGCTCAACAGTGAAGGAAGCACCAAGAATGAAGAAAATCCTAGACAGGCAAGACTGCCTCCAGGATTTTCCTCCAAAAGCTGGCATCAGCCAATGCCAGCACATCAACACGGTAATGCTTCGAAAAGGTGTGCACAGACGACCAGGTGGCAGCCTTGCACAACTGATCAGCAGAGGCCTGATTTTTGTAAGCCCAAGAGACCCCAATAGATCGAGTAGAATGAGCCGTGACCCGAAAGGGACAGGCTCCTTCCTCAGCTGATATGCCTTACGAATAGTAGACTTGATCCAATAGTCACCTTGGATGCGGTCTTCCTGCCCTAGGACCCTCAGGAATGATGAACAACACGTCTGATTGCAATGTACATAAAACTTAAGACAACGCACCACGTCTAACAAGTGAAGATCCCTCTCCTTGTCAGAGGTGGGGTCAGGGCAGAAAGAGGGCACCACAATCTCCTGATTGATGTGGAACTCCGAAACCACCTTCGGAAGAAACTCCTGAGAGGTGTGAAGCACAGCCTTGTCCTTGTGAAACAACAAATAGGGTGGTTTAGAGGACAGAACATGTAACTCCGCAACACGATGGACAGACACAATCGACAGGAGAAAAGCTATTTTCCACGTCAACAGGCATAGAGGAATAGTAGTCAAAGACTCAAATGGAGGGCACTGAAAAATGCCCAAAACCAAGTTAAGATCCCACAGAGAAGCAGGAATCTTGAAGGCAGGATGAGTATAAGCAACTCCCTGGAAGAAAACTTTGACATCAGGAAGGATGGCAGTGCGTCTCTGAAAGAAAACAGAGAGAGCAGACGTCTGAACTTTAAGGGAACTTAAACTGAGGCCCTTATCCACACCGTCCTGCAAATGGCCAGGACCATAGGCAAATCAGATTCCTGTCAGCACACCAAGATAGATCTTGGAAGAAACAGGAAGAAACAGGCTTGCGGGCACTGAGCATAGTAGCCACCACACCAGAAGAAAACCCTTTCTTCCTCAATATTGAGGATTCAATTTCTATGCAGTCAAGGCTAGACCCTCCTTCCACAGATAACCCAGAAGCTCCGGAAACCAAGCCTGGCGAGGCCAGAATGGAGCAATCAGAATGACTGGGCAACGCTCCAGTAGTAATTTCCTTAACACCCTGTGCAACATGGGGAAGGGAGGAAAGATGTAGGCCAGAGGGAATAACCAAGGAATGGACATTGCATCCACCGCCAGAGCTAGAGGGTCCCTCCATCGAGAGCAGAACCTCGGATCCTTCCTGTTGTGTCTTGTCGCCATCAGGTCGATGTAAGGAAGACCCCATTTCTGAATAATGAGGGTGAACACCTCTGGGTGTAGCTCCCACTCTCCGCTGTCCACTGCGTGTCGACTGAGGAAGTTCGCCATGACGTCTACACCAGGAATGTGCATTGTGGATATGGCAGGAACGTGTTCTTCTGCCCAGAACAAAATAGCCTTGACCTCTAACCAAGCAGCGAGACTTCTTGTTCCATCCTGCTTGTTGATGTAAGCTACTGCATTGGTGTTGTTGGACTCTACCCGGACTGGACAGTCTTCCATCTGAGATGTCCAACGACGAAGGGCATGAAATATCGCCCGAAGCTCCATCACGTTGATGGGAAGGAGAGATTCTTCCGGAGACCACCGACTCTGTGCATTCAGGCGACCCAGGACTGCTCCCCATCCGGAGAGGCTGGCATCCATCGTCACCGTGGTCCAGAAGGGAACCAGGAAGGACTTGCCCTTCAGCAGATTGGAGAGGTCGAGCCACCAGGACAAACTCGGTTCCACATGAAGAGTGAGAGACACTGACGTCTTCAGAAGGTCTGGCTGACCCCTGCACACCGGGATCACGAACCGCTGGAGTTCCCTGGTTTGTGCCATGGCAAACGGTACCGCCTCTATGGTGGAAATGAATTTCCCCATGAGAGATGACAGCTTCTTGGCTGGAAGTGGATCTTGAGCCAGTATCGAAGAAACCCTGTGGGCGATTTGGTGAGCCACCTCGTCCGTGAGAAACACCATGTTCTTCTGGGTATCGAAGAGGAGAACCAGGAAGGCCAGACACTGGTAATGGACAAGATCTGATTTGTCCAAGTTGATGATCCACCCGAGATGGGTGAGAGCATGAATGTATTGCTGAACCTGCTGATGAAGAAGTTCCACGGAAGGGGCTATCAGAAGCAGGTCGTCCATGTACGGAGTAACTGATGCCGTCTTGGTGGAGGACAATCACTAAGGCTCCCAGGGCACGGTTGAAGACCTGAGGAGCTGTCGTCAGACCAAATGGAAGAGCTGAGAACTGAAAATGTCCCCTGCCGGCTCTCTGGATGAATGGCAATGTGTAAGTACACGTCCTGGAGATCCAGAGATGCAAGGAATTCCCCCGGGGACATGGCAGCAATCACTGTCCGTAGAGACTCCTGGTGATAACGAGTCCAGGTCACAAAGGAGATCCTTCAAGTCCAAAATGGGATGACAACTGCCGTCCTTCTTGGAGACCAGAAAGAGGTTTGAGTAAAAACCCATACTTCTGTACTGAACTGGAACCGGCTCCAGAACGTCTTTGTCCAGAAAAGCCTGAACAGCGCCATCAAATAGACGGCGGTTCTCTGCGCCCTGAGGTGTATGAGAAGGAAGAAAACGAAAGGGAGGAAGAGAGACGAAAGGGATCCTGTACCCTTCCGTCACTACCTGCAGAACCCATGGGCCCGTCACTGAATCCTCCGAAATGCTGTGATAGTGACGCAGACGACCACCCACAGCAGAGTGTGGACCCGGGTTCAGTGAGTCATGTCGAAGAAGGCTTGGAAGCCTTGGGCTTGGAGGAGGTAAGTGGAGCTGAGGGAACCATCTGGTTCGCCGGACTTGTCCGGTTACCTTTAAGCGGTGTTTTCTTCCTAGGAACTAAGGGTAGAAGTGTACTCTTAACCCCGGTAGCCTCACTGATCAGATCCTTGAGATCTGGCACAAACAAAGAAGTGCCTTGAAAAGGAAAGGAGACCAATACTTTCTTAGAAGCAGTATCAGCAGACCAGATCTTGAGCCAAAGAGCTCATTTGGCAACCACAGACATGGTGGAAACCCTAGCCACCAAACGGATGGCATCAAATAGGGCAGCAGAAACATAGTGCTGTGCCTCAGAAATGTTGGCAAGGAGGCGCAACTTATCCGAAGTAGAAGCATCTTGACGGACAGCAAGAGTGAGCTGTTCAGTCCAGACCTCAATGGCCTGGGTTCACCCATGCTGCTGCGAATGCTGGACACATGGCAGAACCAGCAGTGGCAAAGATGGACTTAAGGGAGACCTCAAGTTTCTTGTCAGTCCAGTCCTTTAGAGCAAGCTCATCAGAAACTGGCAAGGCAGTAGAATTAGATAGCCTGGAGATAGGGGCATCCACTTTGGGAGGATGAACCCACTGAGCAAGCACTGCCTCAGAAAAGGGATAAAGTTTAGCAAATTTCTTGGAGACAGATGATTTCCTGTTCGGAAACTTCCACTCTTCAGACACAAGGCGGTCAAGAGTGGTGTTAGGTGGAAAGCAAGTAAGGGGCTTTTTAGGCTTCTGAAAGACATCAGAAGGGTCAGAAGGAACCTCCTGCATTAAGGTAATGTTTAGGGTATTTAAAACAGCCCTGATCAGGCCCTCAGCTGAGGGCTCAGGATCAGCCTCAAAAGGGTCCTCAAAAAACTGAGAGGAGCCCACCGCAGAACATTCCTCAACATCTGAATCCACCAGCAGTTCCTCCTCAGAGGAATCTGACACGTCAGGTATACCCGGAGGCTTTGGCGGGGAAGACTTGACAAAGGAGGGGTTCTGCCAAGAATGAAAGACCCCCTGTAACTGGGATGGAAAGAGTTGCAAAGTGGACTAAGGTCCCTAGTAGCAGCCTTGAACTCTTGCACCCAAACTGGCTCGAATGCATGGCTGGAGGTCCCTGGGAGACTCTCAAGGACATCAGAACATGCTGGGCATAAATGACCTGAGAATTCTCTAGGTAACCCTGAATGACAGGAAGAGCAATGCTCAATAGGGGATACAGAGACCTAAGCATCCTTAGTCTTAGGTCTGGCCCCAAGCTCCAATGTTATAGACATTCTCACAGTGTCAATAACCTTATTGTATAAGAAATCACCCAATTACAGTGTGTATGATTAAAGTTTCACCCCAGAAATCGCTAAAATAGACTTATCTGGCAGGCGAAGGGTTAATCAGCAGAGGAGAGAAGGAGAGTCCAAGCCCTGCATAGGATACTTGTTCTGGAAAGATCACAAAATTGCTGCTGTGGAGGGAGCCAATTAGAAACGAGCGCGCAAAGCAAGCGCTCACAGGAAATGTACGCCAAACAGTGCCCGAAGTCCCCTGAGCCCCCCAACACAATAGACACATGCACTGGATGATAGAGCAAGGGCAGACAAGTAAAATGGGCCATCTCTGAAGTCGCTAGGTTAAATGGTTGCAGAGATATGTCCAAAAATGTACAGTTCCATAGGAGTGAATGGAGCAATGGTGCCTATGCGGTAAAGCACACGTCAAATTTTACAAAATTGAAGGTGTAATATAAAAAGACAAGAAACATTACTAAAACATGTTAGTATACCCAAAAAAAACACTGAACCAGTAAGAAAAGTGTCAGAAACCCCCCCAAATGAATGCCAAACCAGCAGCTAAAGGGTTAAATACCACATAACCCTGCTCCAAACATCCAACAGACATACAGATAGACCCAATGAGTGCAGGAGTGTGCAATAGGAACTCCAAATGAACCCCTGTGCGGAGAGGCACTGTGGGACATGTGGACCTGCAGCACTCAAAGGGTTGCTCACCTTTCCTTCAGATCTTCTGTCTTCAGATTACCATGTATAAAGAAGAAGCCTCACTGGGCAACTCCTGAGGAAAGAACTTGTAGCCAGGATTTTCCCCCCAGGGCTTAAAGGGATAGTAATGTTTCATAATAAAATCATCTCTAATTTATCATCATAGTATTTGGACTTTGGAGAGTGTTATTTTAATTCTGTCAGAGTTGTAGTTCAAGAGTAATTCAATCACAAAGTATCCCCCTCCCGCCCCTTTTACGGATGTAACACTGCTCAGCCAGAGCAGAAGGGAGGTGCCCAGGCAGGGCCGGATTTAAATCTCAAGCGCCCCTAGGCAGAGTACCCTCTGGCGCCCTTAGCCCCGCCTTGACCCAACCCCTAACCACACCCCCTAATTTAACCACACCCATTTTCCTAGTTATTTTTCATATCCTGGCACATACATGCATACACTAGAACACACATGCATGCACTAGCAAACACATTCACACCCTGACGCGTACCCATGTATACACTAGAACATACACTCACACATTGGCACAGATGCGCACACATTCACACTCTGTCACACACATGCATGCACTAGCACACAAAATTCACATCCTGGAAGACACATGCATACACTAGTACAAGGCTCAAAATTGATGCCAATCCTGCTGCTTTAAATAAGTGTCCCGCTACCAAAGCTTGTGCCCCACTTGCTACTCTCAACCCCAATGCTGACAGCCACCTGTATGCCTGTTACTAAAGTAACCAGCAGACGCTGGCTGTACTGCTGATAGAGCCGGAGGAGTACAGTTACTTGCTGTGCTGTTGGAGCTGATCAGTCTGGAGTTGCTTCTGCTCGCAGTGCTACCGGCCTCATTTAGTCTTTTTCTTGACCAGTTCCAGTGGTGTCAAGAGGGGGGTGTGGACCACACCGGGTGACACCGGCAACGGGGGTGATACCAGGGGCATCGCTTGGGGGGGGCTGGATCCCCATGTGTAGTTGTGTGAAGCCCAAAATGTTTTGAAAAATCGCAATATACAATGACCTGCCGAACTTAGTGCAGTCAATGAGAGAGCAGCATATAACAGGTGGCGCTGTTGCGCATGGTCACAAAGAGCTCAACTCACCTCTGGCTCGAATGTCCAAACCACAGAAAGGCAGCGCAGGAGGGTAAAGGGTAGAGGCTCCGGGTCAAGTTCATTCAGGGCAGGCTGGGCAGCAGGCAGCATTAGTTCGTAACTGACTCCTCAGACCTCAGTCACCTTATGTGTAGAGCAGCCAGCACCGGCGGCGCTGCTTGATCTTCTCTATACTCTGTCACGTGAGTGATCTTTGATCAAATAAATAAAATAATGTGGCCGGGTTATGCAGCGGCGCCCAGCTGACTTTGATAGCACTAGTGTCTTCTGCACTATAGACAATAGACTCGGCGGCGGCACGGGTGATAGATCTTGTCAGTCTGAGTCACACTCACACAAGGCTTACACACAGCGTGACAGCACAGCAGCTGCCTACACAGACACAATACACTCACACTCACTCACACTGTCCCCCCTTTGTAGTCCACGGCCCAGACTATCAAAGGCTGGCCTGGCAGGCTAGTGAATTAAAAAAAAAAAAAAAAAAAAAAAAAAAAAAAAAAAAAAATCGCAATGGCAGGCGCCCCTCGGTGGCGTGCGCCTGTAGGCAGGTGCCTACTCTGCCTTATGGCAAATCCGGCCCTGTGCCCAGGTAGACTGCAGACAGGGACATTCTTCAATTAAGATAAGGGAAAAACCTGAAAAGCTTGTCAAGGGGGACAGGGCTTTCATTGTTTTCATGGGAAGAAGAATGTCCCCTGTTGTTATCTGTCTAGTCTTACAACCAGATTCCACATCTGAGAAGAGATGGCTTACACCAGGTAAAAGGGGCAGGAGGGGAAACTTTGCTTGTGAATATCGCTCAAACCATAAAGGTTTGAGAGACAAGACATATCATTCTTCATGTTTTTTTAATGCCTACAAAATAAAATAAAGATAAAACGAAGTATTACTACCCCTTTAAGGTTTACAAAAAGCACTTGGTCTCTGAGCTAGTCACATCTAAGGGCATTGTTATGGTAATCCACCCAATAGTGGTATTCCATTTCAAACAGAAAATAAAAAACTTCTCAAGCTATAGCAGAACTGTTCTCTTGCCTGTGTTATCTTCACCAAGGAACAAATCTTTCTGGAACTGGATTGTTAGCTGCTGCCACGGAGGGAAGGTAGGCTCCACCCCCTGCATACAATTCTAGGATTGTTCCTGCCTATTTAAAGGGGCGGATTGCCCACCCAGAGTTACCAGTAACCTGTATTGGACGACAGAGAAAACTTTTTTTGGATTAGTCTTGCTCTCTCTTGCAATATGAGTTTCATTATCTATTTTTGGTAACTAAATTGCCTTTTTGCAATCTTTGTTGCACTCATTGCATTTTAAGAAAGAGTGTTCAATTCCTTCAGACTTAAATAGTATAAATGATTTTTTTCCTTGTCATTTCCTTGTTCACATTTGCAGTGAACCACATTGGCTGTAATTCATTTCTTTTGCATTTGGTCCACACTGATATATACTGTTGGGTACATTTCTGCAACCTAAATTTGAATTCTGAATTAGTTTTTTTTTTTAATTAAGAGTCTTGGTCAAACCTATACAGTTTTGCTTTGCCAAACTGATCTCAAATGTAACCGTGCTATGGTCACTGTTACCCAAATGTTCACCTACCTTAATATTGGATACAATGTCTATGTTATTTGTTATCAATAGGTGCAATCAATTGTTATTTCTTGTCGGTAATTCCACCATTTGCTACATGTAGCTTTCTGAAGCATAGAAGCACACACATACTGACCTCCAGCCTTGTCCCTGCAGCTGTAGAACACCACATCCCAATTCCAGCCTTGTCTCACTCCACTGTTATAGCCAGAACCTGACATACTAAGACCCACAATAACTGGTAAAGTTCCCACAGGAAATTTCTGGGGGTTAGTAAAAAGGAAGAATTATTTTCTTAAGGGGGAATTTTCACGTAAAAAATTAGCAAACTGCCAGTTTTCCATGAAAATTACTGTGGGAAAAAATGTTACTTGCTAGATATGACTAAAAGACACTATACAAATGATAGTTGTTCCTTAAAGGGATAGTAATGTTTAAATGTTAGCTTATTTACTATTGTATGCATTAAAGGGATAGTAAACCTTGAAAAGAAGTTTATTTTATATTGTATCCCTTAAAAAAATGAAAAATGATATAAGTCTTATCTCCCAAACCTTTATGGTTTGGGAGATATTCAGAAGTAAAATAAAGTAAAGTTCCCTTTTCCTGGTTGTTTCAGTCAAGTCTGCCATCTAGTGGACAGATTTGGAATTCGGTCCACAGATGAACCGCCAGTTCTTTAGCAGTGCCGAGATCACGATCTTTAAAAAGAACTACTTAATTGGAACTGTCTACAAAGTGTGCCTGGCTTGCAAGCACACTTTGTAGACCATTCCAATTAAGAAATTCTTTTTAAAGATCGTGATCTTGGCACTTCTAGAGAGCCGCAGCCGGTCCCGGGATCGGATTCCAAATCTGAGAGCTAGAACGGTGACGGCACTCAGAGGGAAACTTTGATTCTGAATATCTCCCAAACCATAAAGGTTTTTTTAAGGGCTACAATATAAAATAAATTTATTTTCAAGGTTTACTATCCCTTTAAAAAAATAAGTACATCAATGTAAGTCTTATCTCTCAAACCTTTATGGTTTGACAGATATAACTGGCTAAAGATTCCCCCCTCCAGTTTCAGACAAGTCAGCGCTCTATGGGACAGCAGGAGATTCTGGTCCCGGGACCAGAAGGTGGCTCTTCAGCAGAGCTGAAATCTCGCTATTTAGAAATAAATAGTTAATTGGAATGGTCTACAAAGTGTGCTTGCAAACCAGGCACACTTTGTAGACCGTATTTATTTCTAAATAGAGCAATTTCTGTTCTGCTGAAGAGCCACCTTCTGGTCCCGGGACCAGAATCTCCTGCTGTCCCATAGAGCGCTGACTTGTCTGAAACTGGAGGGGGGAATCTTTAGCCAGTTATATCTGTCAAACCATAAAAGGTTTGAGAGATAAGACTTACATTGATGTACTTATTTTTTAACGCCTACAATATTAAATAAACACATTTAAACATTACTATGCCTTTAATGCTCTTCTGTTGTTTTTCTGTTGTCAGAAATAGCATAATATTCTGCTGTCTCACAGAATTTTGACACAAGAAGTTTTAATGGCAAAAATCGATGCCTGGGGCTGCACTGTGAAGACCTACAATGTCTCGTCAGCTGTTCAGAGGGCCAGAAAACTGACTCTCACAGCAGGCTAGAAGACAACCCAGAAGTTTGCTCCGTACAGCCACAAACATCTATGGCTGCAGATACAGCCTAAACAGACCATCTTTGTTGGGCTTAGTCTATGGAGGCTGTTAGCCCAGGCCAACAAGACTGTAGTGCAAGATTTCAGTCTTGCAGTTCAGTGTCTCTCATAGGACCAACGAGGGAGTAGTGGGAGTCTCTTTTCAGTCCACCCTTTATTTATTTTTTACATTAACAGTGTCCTCTGCTGTCCATAGAGTTCACCTACAGTTCACTTGGTTTCATAACAGTTATTCTGTTGCATTCTATGGGAGAGGTGAGCCACTTGCTACAGTTCTTCATAGAATGTGACATCAGGATTATCACTTCCTGACAGTCTGAAAGTTTATAATTTTTTAATAAAAAAACTGCCTGCCTGCATTGGGAGTACCCTTTTTTAGTCAACAGGAAAATCTATATTATATATATATATATATCCTATATAATAATTTGCTAAATTGTGTGTAACGCCGCGACATACGCAGTACACACTGCTGCGCGTGCTGCAGTCATGCGCAGTAGAGACTGCCCGCGCCGCGGCTGATACAGAGCTGGGCGCTCCGAAGGAGCGCGGTCAGTCTCTTCTGCGCGTGACTGCTCCGCGACCGGGTGGCAGTGCCACTGTGGGCTGTTCAACTAGTATTATATATATATATATATATATATATATATATATGTATGTGTGTGTGTGTGTGTCTTTTAATAATAAAGGTTTACTACTCCTTTAAAATACTGACAGTTGAGTCTCTTGACATTCTATGTGTACACATATATCTCAAAGGATCTCTTGAAAAATTTTATGTAGGTTGTTTAGCTCTTCAAATGATATGTAATGTTATCAGACAGCAACAATGAAAACTTTTGCTAGTTCTGCAACTACCCCCAGCTTTGACCAAAAATTGCTTGGTAGCACCTCCAGGAAGTCACTCTATCTGCATGTGCCATTAAACCCTCAGGGATTAACAGTGTGTAAAAAATAACATGGCACAGACTGCAAAAATATGAACAAGTTATTTTAAAATCTCAGGTTTTGAATTTACATAAAATATACATACAGAACAATACTGATACATAGTACAACTTACAGAATCTCCTGTCTTTGCAGAAACAAAATAGCTTCCCAGACCATTTTCTTGGCAAAATCTCTGATGTTTATCCGCTTTTACCGTTCGCATATGCTCCAAGTCAACTGAAAATACAAAACATATAGTACACTTATAAATATATATTTGTGAGGACAATGCATTATTAGCAACCCCATTTAATTGTAGAAACATTTGAAAACCAGACAAAAAACAAACTGTCAATACTGTTCTTTTAACAAAAGAAAAAAAAGGTAATCTCATTTGATGTTTTCAGATAATATCTTATGAATATATATATGTATCATTTGATAGAATAAAAAGCCAACCATGGTTTTTTTTTTTCCCACCGATTCACAGTAAAGCAAACACCACTGTGGAACCTCACAGCTAGAAATTTTCAAAAGTTCACCACTAGTCTGTGACAAGTTCAAAATTAAAGGGGATGTATCACCCCTATATAAATTAACCTGAATATCTAGGTTATATATCAAATATGAGTAAAAGTTTATTATTTTTATTTAAAGCTCCTGTTGGTCTGAATTGAAGTTATAAACACTGCCCTACTCCTACTTCTGCATAGACTATAGTTACCTGCTCTGTAACAGCAGTCTGCCACTGTGCCTCCGCTCCCCTCCCTCTATCCAGTCTCCTCCGATGATGAATGCTTTCTGTCTGTAAGCTGGAGCAGTCTCATTGGCTAAATATCGATCTCTGCCGCTCCAGCTTACAGGCAGAAAGCGTTCGTCATTGGAGGAGACTGGATAGAGGGAGGGGAGCAGAGGCAGAGTGACGGACTGCAGTTACAGAGCAGATAACCACAGTCTATGCAGAAGTAGGAGTAGGACAGTATTTATAACTTACATTTAGACCAACAGGAGCTTTAAAAAAAAAAAAATAAATAATAATAATAATAATAATAAACTTTTACCCATATTCCATTTATAACCTAACTATTCAGGCTAACATATATAGGGATGATACATCCCCTTTAAGCAGATGAGTAATAAAGTATGCTTTTCCATACGTTTAATACTGAGCCAACTTTTAAAACGTTTCCTCTCCCAGATATTAATGTTTTTTTTTCGAAAGGATGGTGAACATTATTGATATTTTCCGGTCTTGTGTTATTTATCCTTTTACTCATCTAAATGTTACAATTTATTTGACGACAATAATTTTGCACTTTTATATCATCTTCCAATGATGATCTTTTAGGTGGCTATATTCTCACATTTGTTATAGCACCCCATGCAGAATTTATTAATCAGGGATGGTTTAGTGGGTCAAAATGTATGCCTGACCTAATTTCTTTAGGACCTTAGGGTTGTGATAAGGCTTGATCTCAGACCAAACTGATGACCTAATAAACCATCGCTGAGCTCTTGAGGACATGCACTTGTAAGGATTGCTATGGCTATTAGCACACATTAAGTATTCTCATTCCTAGGCCAGGAAAGAAATTTGAGTATAGGAGTGTAACCTATAATGCACAAACTTTAAAATGACCACACTTCAAAATATCTTGAGAGAGTGGTCTGCAACGTTCTCTTTATTGTATCAATATTTCAGCCTTAATTTAGGCCTTTGAAAATAAAGAGCACCTTAAAAGCTTTTGTCAAGTTCCCGTGAGTTTAGTAATTTTCTGGATTTTTGTATAATATAATTTCATTTGACTAATACCCATGCCATTATACCTTGATTAGCAGAGTGCTGTCTAACACCTCTCTCTATCTCTCTCTTGCCATCTCTCTCTTATAAACTTAAACAACAAACAAATACAACATTATGCTGTTCAATATGTTTAACATAAGGCGGACTAGTAATGTTTCTCTGACTGGTGAACACCACTGATCATTTTCCCAACAAAATATATTGGGTTCTCGGGCACTCATATACTCAGATTTCTTCCCAAAGTAAGGTAAATGGGTGCAGGATATTATAAGGAGATGTTTGTATTACATTAAAATCTACAGTGAGACACCTCTGAAAGACAAAATATTTGTGTATATTTCAATACTGATAAGATTAGTACATTGCTAGTACTCCTTTTCATTATCCTTGTTAAGGGGCAGTAAATTATTCTAATTAGTAAAAATATATATGTCACAAAACTTTTCCTGCTGAATAAAACAAGGATATTCCCACTGCTGCCAGTTGTTTTATTCAAAAGTTATAACCAGATTTTAAGAAACTAAGTAAAAGTGTCATGATTTAATCAATGTTCAACTGTCAGGAATGACTCTATAACATTCCATGGTGAACTGTTTGTCAGTGCCTCTCTTCTCCCATATAATGTACCAGAATAACTAATTGAAATCTGATCACTAGAGGGCACTATTAACACCTCCCACAAAAAAAAACCGCAGTATAAACTGTAGTAACTCTGGAAAGATACATTTCCTAGCAGTGTGAGTTGCACTAGCCTGGTTTATCTAAGCAGGAAAAACAGTAGAATATATGTTTTATTTTCACAATCAAAAGAGTTCCTTTAATAGTAAACTTTATTTTCAGAATGGATGTTAGTTTGTTTGAAACAAAGACTTATGCTGGTAGGAATCCTTGATGTAGAGGTCCAGTGTACCTCTTCATGTATTTTTGCATTGCATTTTCAGTTGTCTACATTTACTGATCTATCATTCTCAGAGAACCCGTTTGACCATTTAAGGACCAGACATGTGTGCACCTCATTGCTATGTAATGTGTTGTACATCCCTCTGGTCTTTATAGGGTAAAAGGGCAACTATCTCATTTTACCTAAATAGAAACATGGTATAGGGAAGTCCTCAACTAAATGGCAATCAGCAACAGGAAATCCAGTAACACATCCTATATAATAATTTGCTAGGATGTTTGTCACAATGCAGTCATGCTCAGTAGACACTGCCCGTGGTCTCTACTGAGCATGATTGCATTGCATGAGTGAAGTGACGCAAGACTGCATCGCGTGGAGCAGTGAGGTAGCGGACACTTAACCCTTTGAGTGTCAAAGGTTCACTGTTTCTGGTTCACTATCCACCCAACCCGAGGGAGGCAGGGGATGGAGATTTTCACAGGAGTAGGCGGTGGTGTGAGATTCACAGGGACAGTCATTAGCAAAGCAGAGGGTAGGGGGACAAACGTGAAAATTGCTGCATTGGCCCATCGTCCCCACCTTTCTCGGGAACCCAATCAAATGGGCAACTCCATGCACCATTCACTAGTATGAATATAAACATTAATTACAAAAAATCCACATACAATAAAGGCCTAAAAATAGTCCATAGGCAGCAATATCACAATATTACAAACTTATCTCAAAAGTAAAAATAAGTTCATAAAATGTTAGTATAACAGTAAATAATCCAAGAGGCTTAACCCCTTAACGACCCATGACGTACCAAGACCGTCATGGGTTAAATGATAGCAGCGCGCCTCTGTGCACGCTGCTATCATTAATTCCTGGCTGACACTAAGCGCTCCGGGACCGGAGCATTAAGTCCCAGCCACTGTCACAAGTGCCGGGTCATGGGATCACTGCAGCAGCGATCCCATGTACCGGCATTGTGAAAGAATGAATGAGGCAGCGTTCTACACTGCTTCTAGTGTCTCTTCTCAGCAGTCTGTCCCTTGCTATCAAAGTAAGGGACAGAGAAGCAGAGAGGAGACACCTAGTGGACAAATAAAATGCAGCAGCTGGGGGTATTAACCCCTTCACTGCTGTGCTGGAGACTGGCTAAATGCAGGTCCATTTTTGACCTGCTAAAATTAACTTTTTTTTTTTTAACAAAAATTTTATTTAAATAAAAAAACATATCAATAACCAAAATAGGAAGTGTGATTGTTGTGGAGCCATGAAATACATTTATACACACAGCCAAATGTCATCAATAAAAAAGCAGGAAAACAGGGTGGGAAAATGGGACATGGGGTTTTTCACCCAGGGGGGACAGTGCCCACTTAAATCTGCCCATTTTGTAGGTATGACTGACCGGTCATACCTTTCATTCAGTCTCCATAAAAATTTAACCCATTGTGCCCAAATGATCCCAAGAGAAAAAAAAAATGCTTTGTTTTTTTTTTTTTTTTTACTTTTACTTTTTTTTACCTGCTTGGAAAACACAGATAACAGCTCAATTTCTTTTTTGCACGAATTAACTGTAATTTTCTACTGTGACCATCAGGTGGTGTTGTTCCCATTACTTAATATGGAGAGCCACAGACTATGACTATTGTGCAGACATGCCCATCAGATACTAACATTTCACACTGCTCCTCATTATCAAATACATAAACTGACAAATAAAGCTAAATCTCTCATAACTATTGTTTGACATAAAAAATGACCAACTTTGATACAGGTGATTTTGAATGCTCCATCAAAATTACCTATTTTTTCAGTTCAATTTAAAAAATAAATATGAGATTTTAATAACTTTTTTCTGCATAAGCTTTTTATTGTTAATGCAGGATATACAACAGCATTCCATGCAACAGCAAGTATGAACTAAAGGAAGCCATGATAATATAATGGGATGAGACATTTCATATACCATAAGATTAACTAAGCGCTGCATGCACCTGACAAAAAAAACGTTTTTCCCTGGTGACAATTCATGAGAGAACTCCAGTGAGTTAGGGTGACAAAATGAGAATAGTCATTTCATTTGACAGTTTACTAATATGCATTAATATTTCAGTATAAACGAACAAAGAATAACCAGGAAATAAGAAAGAAGAGTAAAAGAATGAAAGATGAAAAACAGCATCAAAGAACCGAAGGAGGAGATGTGACTGTCCAATATGGAATCGGCCCTAGGACTGAGAGGTAGGATATTAAGAAGATATATAAATTAAACCCCACAATGTTAAACCCCCTTCCCACCATGCCCCCAATGCAGAAACACAATCTGACAGATCAGTAAGTTAAGCAGAAGGTATACTGAGATTTAAGTTGTTGTGTCCCCCAAGACGTATACTGAAAGCATAAATAAAACTCATCTTGCAAGGATTGGGGTAGAGTGGCTATAATAGGGTTCTTCGTTCTATAAAATGTTTCCCATCTATTTCTTTATTTTGTAAAGAAAAACCCCAGTATAACTTTGTGAAGTGCAGCTTTTTCCCTTCCATTGCTTAAAGGTTAGTGGAGAAGTTTGTGTCTAATAGTATAGTTTTTATGCCCAACATAATTAGATCAAATTCTTCCTACATTTATCCAAAGATTCATCTTGTGGGTACATTCCCAGACAGAAATTGCAGGAGGAATGGATGAAACTGAGATTTTTTCCTCAAAATGTGTGTATCTGAGGGCAAGACCATAATAGATGTGAAAGAGATGCTTTGTGGTATTAAAGGGATAGTAATGTTTCACAATAAAAGCAGCTCCAATTAATCTTCATAGTATTTGGGCCATGGATAGTGTTATCTCAATACTGTCAGAGTTGTAGTTCAAGAGTAACTTTTTACTGATGTAACAATGCTCAACTCAGAGCAGCAAGGTGGTGTTCAGTTGGATCACATAGAGGGACAATCTTCAATGAAGATAAGGGAAAAACCTGAAAAACCTGTCAAGGGTTTTTATTGTTCTCACAGTAAGAAGATTGTCCCATGCTGTGAGTTGTGTGGTCTGTGGACCAGATTCCACATCTGAGGGGAGGTGGCTTACACTAGGTAAAAGGGGCAGGAGGGGGATACTTTATCATTCAATTACTCTTGAACTACAAATCTGAATGTAATGAAATAACACTCTCTATAGCTCAAATACTCTGAAGAATAATTGGAGCTGTTGTTTTTATGAAACATTACTATCCCTTTAAGCACTTTGGACAACAGTTCTTATCTCAGAGGCCTAGTTTGTACACCATCATGGGGGAAGCATGCTCTATGGAGAAGTCTGTAGGATAACTTGAAGAAATAGCTAGAGGGGGACCCATAAAGACTCCAGTGTAAGTTCAGGAACATCTAGTATCCAACCAGCAGACCCTCCCCATACATTATGCAGGTCAATAGGTGGAAAGTAGAAATGTCATCAGAAGTCTGATTAAGTAAATGACCATTGAATACTGTGCTATGTAGCTCCCTCCACTTAAACCTGAGGTCTGCATTCCCATTTTGAAAATAAGGATTACCAAGAAGAGTAAACAAATTGAATTGTGTTAATTTTCAAACAATTTTTGCCTCACTAATTGCTAGGTCTTTACTGCACTTGCTATAAGTGGGTTAGACTGACAGTGAGGTGGGATAAGATTGGAATACATTTTGAATAAAAGCAAATCTCCTGGCAATGGTAGTACCCTTGGTTCACTCAGCAGCAAAGCCCTAGAACATATATTTTCCACAGACAAAGTTTACTGCTCCATTAACCCCTTAATAACCCATGACGGTGGAATTCAGTTAAGGACCCATGATGGTCCAGGACCATCATGGGTTAAATTATAGAAGCGTGCCTCCATGCACGCTGCTATCATTAATTCCAGGCTGAGACTGAACGCTCCAAGACCGGGGCGTTCAGTCTCAGCCCTTCTTGCTTGTGCCGGGTCATGTGATCTCCATAGAAGCGATCACATGTACCAGAATTCTGAGTGATAGAGGCAGTACGCAAAGCATGCTGCCTCTATGTCTCTCCTCTGCCTCTGTCTCCCTTACTATCAAAGTAAGGGAGAGAGAAGCAGAGAGGAAACACGTAGTGGAGAAAGAAAATACAGCAGCTGAGGGTATTAGCCCCTTCACGGCTGGTGATGGAGGCTGGCTAAATGCAGGTCAATTTCTGACCTGCATTGATAAACATTTCTTTTTTTTTTTTTTTTTTTTAACAAAAAAAAAATTAATTAAAAAAAAAAAAAAAAAAAAACACATCTCAATAAACAAAACTGGGAGTGTGATTGTTGTGGAGTTATGTAATACACTTATACATACATGTTATAGATAAAAAAAAGTGGGAAAATTGGGTGGGAAAAAGGGACATGGGGATTTTCACCCAGGGGAGACAGTGGCCACTTTAAACTGCGCATTTTGTAGGTATGACTGACCGGTCATACCTTTCATGTAGTCTCCATACAAATTTAACCCTCTGCGCCCAATTGATCCCAAGAGAAAAAACAAAAATGGTGTTTTTTTTTTTTTTTAACATTCTAATAAAGTAAATGGTGGGTTATCCATATAAGTGGGGGTATCAAAGGAAAGCCCTATCTGTGCATAAAAAAACAGTATATAATGTATGGGGGTGGAATAAAAGCCTAAGAGGGAAAACACTGTTGAACAAAGACAGTCAAAAAGGTCAGAATTGCTCCGGTCCTTAAGTGAAATCCACCTCAGATTTTCCCGGTCCTTAAGGGGTTAAAACCCTATGAGCACCAAAGAGGTGTGCAACACTGCTCAAAGGGGTTAACTCCTGACTGTTACTTAATAAAGCATGGACTAGATTCCTCAATTATCCTCAATTAAATGCATTACCCTCCTATAAAAATATCCAGACAGGCTTGTCAATTATCCTTAATTAATGGTATTACTTTCCAATAAAAATATCCCAGAGAGCACACATTTGTGGTCTGTTAACATGGATTCAGCTTACAAGTTTGTTGTATTTCAGCTGCAGAGGCACAGAGACAAAATGAGGTAGAAAGAGACAGACATAGAAAAGAAAAAGGGAGGACAGGCAGAATATGAACTCATCTCATATCGTACACTGCTTGAACGACAAACAAATTGAATCCAGGTACAGACTGTGTACCCAAACTTTGATCGTCCTTTACGGTGACATAAGGTAGCTTATATAAATCTACAGTGTATTCAGTACCTGGAGTGGTCAAAATGGTAACCCCTTCGATGCTAGAGATATTTTTGAGAACTCAAAAGCTTAAAGGGATAGTAATGTTTCACAATAAACGCAGCTCTAATCATCATAGTATTTGGACTTTGGAGAGTGCTATTTCAATTCTGGCAGAGCTGTAGTTCAAGAGTAATTCAATGACAAAGTATCCCCCTCCCGCCCCTTTTACTGATGTAACACTGTTCAGCCAGATCAGAAGGGAGGTGCCCAGTTAGATTGCAGAGAGGGACAATCTTCAATTAAGATAAGGGAAAAACCTGAAAAACTTGTCAAAGGGGGCAGGGCTTTCATTGTTCTCATAGAAAGAAGATTGTCCCCTGCTGTTATCTGTCTGGTCTATGGACTGCATTCCACATCTGAGAAGAGATGGCTTACACTAGGTAAAAGGGGCGGGAGGAGAAACTTTGCTTGTGAATATCTAGCAAACCATAAAGGTTTGAGAGATAAGACTTATATCGTTCATGTTTTTCTTAATGCCTACAAAATAAAATAAAGATAAAACGAAGTATTACTATCCCTTTAAAGATACCTTTAAATGAAGAATGCTTATGAAGAATGCTTATGAACAATTCATTCAGCAGGACTGAGGAGGAATCACAGCAACCCTGCAGTGTGTTTTTATGTGTACCTGATTTAACTCCGAGTGCCAGACAGGTATCCAATGCATTGCGTTACAATGCTTTGGATCCATCTCTGGCACTTAAAGGGTTAAAGACATATGTGGTCACCCTACATTCAAGTGATTCAAAGTGCCAAATAAAGGGTATTTGAGAAATCAACCTTTGAATTTTGGTGGCACAATGTGGCACGTTATGCTTAATTATATTTGAAGCAAACTATATAGGCTCTGTCTAGATTCATTCATAGCATGTGGTAAGATTGGTCTAGCACATAAACTAATTAGCATACACTATCACTCTGTGCCACGACATCCAATACAGACTGAAGATGTTATCTCTTGAACAAAAGAACAAGGGCTAATTTCATAGAGGAAATTAGCATGTTCTGGCAGTAGTAACAGAAGTGGGGAACATGGTACTTCTCTTTTAAATGGGGTTTTAATCACTCAAATGTGAAAGAGGTCTCCATTATACTGCACTTGTTTGCCCTAGAGTTGCCCCATTTATTCTTAGTACATCAGCCCCATTGACTTTCCGAGTTGTAATTTGCTTATTTAGTAGATCATTTAACACTGATTTATAACGTGAAGTACTGAGGCACAGAAATGCTGTGTAAGCGCTTTGGAAACACTTGTGGCAGTCAACATGCTTTATTTTCAAGGGCAAATGTTAATCCCATAAGCCTATGTTCCAAAAAAAAGAGAGTTGCATTAAAACAGAAAATGCATAATTTAAGTGTGAGGTATATTATTTAGTTTTTACCATTATATACCCACTGGAAGCAGAGCCAAACCTAACAAACAATGCCATGTTTCATTGAAAAGGGCATGGCACTCAAGCTGTGTGCAGGTTTTATTGTGTACATTCCAATTTCTCCAAATCTGATCCTGGGGTGACTGGAAGCTACATTGAACAGCTTCTCTTTTTATTGCGTTACAGTCTCTATAATGGTGTTGACTCAATGCCGTCAAATTATAGGGCAAATATATTCACAAGCATTTAAGGACAACCAGGCTCTTTGAGTAAATACAGGAAAAAAACCTTAAACTGATTTCCTGAGGAAGGGACCCAACTGGCTTGTAAAAACCTGTAAATTTGCAAATCTAGTAAGTCTGCATAATGGTGTCATTTGATTATCAACTAAAAATGTTCACTTACTCCATAAAAAAGCTTTATTTAAAAATGATATTGGAGGTCTTTAATTTGTATACTCTGGAGATCTTTGCTGTTCTTACACGGAATTCCAAAGTCATACTTTACTGCTCGAATTAGCTAATGTGGAGATTTACT
The DNA here is from genome assembly GCA_037306005.1 of Rhinophrynus dorsalis. Classification (NCBI taxonomy): domain Eukaryota; kingdom Metazoa; phylum Chordata; class Amphibia; order Anura; family Rhinophrynidae; genus Rhinophrynus; species Rhinophrynus dorsalis. The sequence goes on from CM074718.1 coordinate 64,541,564, forward strand.
GCAACATGCCAGAGTGTCATTAAACATCACTGCATCATTCTTTATAAGAACAAGCATTAAAGGGTTGCAAGCAGCCAAAGGGCCTTGGAACTTGAGGGTCTTAGCACTCAGCAGCCACAGGACCTTAGAACATGGAGTCATTATTCATCAAGATAAAGAGGTGCAATTCTGGAACAACACACAAACAGCACCGTAGGGTTGAAATAAGTATTCTATTTAATGGGGCTTTTAGCCCCTGAATTTAATGCAGTAAAGACCTTGCAAGCAATAAAGAGGTTAAAATTACCATTCAGATCAATGGGGATTTTCCTTTTTCTCATATATTAATCCAGAACTGCTCCTCTTTAGCTTGACAAGGCCCAAAGAGATTTAACCTTTTGAGTGCCAGAGGGGTGCACAACACATTGCAAAGCAATGCGTTTGCCTACCCCTCTGGCACTCAAAGGGTTAAACAGGAAGCAAAATGGGTACAATTCTGAAACAAACCAAATGCACCAGAGGGGATAAATAAAAATTCTTAATCTACCAAAGTGAGGTGTTGGAGATCTAGCACCGAAAGGTTAAAGGAACACCAACAACTAAAATGACATTGGGTTGTATAATTTTAAATATCATGGATTTCTAGTTAGTATCTGGAAAAATAGAGAAATTTACTAACCGATATTTCCCTTTCTTCTGTGTATCTCCACGTCACCAATTAAGTATGGGATTTACTTCCTTCCTCCAGCTGGTAGGACCGCTTCATTTAATTTAAATAGGATCCACCCCAACCATCGCCAGTTATACTCTTGTCCAAGCTGAAAAATCCATATATAATATAGCAAGGTTAAGGGTGGGTGTGACGTGGAGATACACAGAAGAAAGGGAAATTTCGGTTTGTAAATTTCTCTATTTCTTCTGGGTACTCCACGTCACCAATCAAGTATGGGACCTTCCCAAGCAAAGTAAAACGGAGGGAAATACACATATTCAATTGAAGTACTTATGATAACAACAGCTTATCACATAACATAAACAAGCATGTGGGCAAAGTGCAGTATGAAAACAAGATTAATCATACCCTTTTATTGCGGAATCACAGCTTGCAGAACTCTGCGTCCAAATCTTCCGTCAGCAGAGGCATCAACATCCAGCCTATAATGTTTGATAAAGGTGGAGATGGAGGTCCATGTGGCTGCTTTGTATAACTCCTCAGGAGAAGGATTAGCCTTTGTTGCCCGTGATGTGGCCATGGCTCTTGTGGAATGAGCTTTTACCTTAAGTGGGGGATTTAATTTCGCCTCACGGTATGCAGAGATTATACACTGTCTGATACACCTGGCAACTGACTGCTTAGATGCCGCAGAACCCTCTCTCTTACCCATGTGTTGGAGAAACAAACTATCTGACTTCCTAAATTCTCTACTTCTCTCTAGATAGACAGACATCTAACCAGGTCTAAAGAGTGGAATCTCTTCTCTTTATCCCCTTTTGGAGAAGCACAGAATGAGGGCAGAATAATTTCCTGGTTTTGATGGAATTCTGAAACTACCTTTCCCCTAAAGGATGGCTTCATTCTAAGAACAACCTTGTCCTGATGAAAGGCCAGAAAGGGGTCCTGGCAGGATAAGGACTGCAACTCATTGACCCTCTTGGCAGAAGTTATTGCTGTTAGAAAGACAGTTTTCCTGGTCAAATGTCTTAATGACACTTGCTCAAGTGGCTCAAAGAGGGGGGAATTCATGAGATGTGTCAAGACAGGTGTTCAAATCCCATGTAGGCACGATCTCCCTAATCCTGGGACGCTCTTACAAATCTTTTTATTAGGTTCTCTTCTGCCCAGTGTCTGGTCATGACTACTGAGCATGCAGAAATTTGGACCTTTACAGAAGCTGGGCTTAGGCCTATGTCGAACCCGTTCTGCAAAAATTCAAGGATTACAGGTGAATTAACCTGATGTTTATGGATCTTGTTTTTGATGCACCATACTCTAAATGTTTTCCAGATTCTGTCATAGATCTTTAGAGTAGCCTTTTTTCTACCAGAGAGAATGGTATCAGCCACCTTATTAGAGACTCCTTGGGACATTAGACTCTGCCGCTCCAGGCTGTCAGCCGGAAAAAATTGGGGTGTGGATGGAACAATGGACCCTGTGACAGTAGATCCTGTCTCTCTGGTAATGTCCAAGGCTTCTGACTGGACATCCTGACAAGCTCCGAATACCAAGTGCATCTTGGCCACCTTGGGGCAATCATTATGACTTCTGCTCTTTCCATTATCACTTTCCTGAGAACCTCCCTGATCAAGGGAATAGGAGGAAAGATGTATGCCAGCGAGAAATTCCAAGAATGTTTCAAAGCATCCTGGCCTAATGCTCCGACTTCTTGCCATCTTGAGAAAAACTGGTTGCATTTGTGGTTTTCTGGACTCACCCTCAGGTCTATTACTGGGTTTCCTATCCTCTGGATGATCTGCTGGAACACATCCTTGTTGAGGGACCATTGTCCCGGATGTACCCTGTTTCTGCTTAGGTAGTCTGCTTGTACATTCTGTATTCCTGCTATGTGGGAAGCCGTAATTGCGGTTAAGTTCTTTGCTGCCCATCGGAATATTCGAGCCAGTTCCCTGTTTAGACTTGCGCTCTTTGTTCCTCCCTGATTTCTGACATACATGACAGCTGTCATGTTGTCTGATCTGATGTGGACAGCTGTATTCCTTAGATCTTTCCTGAATTGCAGTAGAGCATATCTTATTGCCCTGAGTTCTAATATGTTTATGTGCAATACCTTTTCCGCTACAGACCATATACCTTGAACTGTTCTGGTTTCCCAGACTGCTCCGAATCCGAGAGGACTGGCATCTGTGGTGATGATGTTCCAGACTGGGTCTGCTAGTAATGTCCCCTTTCTCAGATTTCTTTTGTTCGTCCACCATAGAAGATCTTGGCGAACATCTGTAGACAATCTTATCTTCTGGAGTTGGTTTTGTTGATGTTTGTTCCAAAATTTCAGGAAATAACATTGCAGATGCCTTGCATGGAACCTTGCCCAAGGTACCACTTGGATTGCTGATATCATAATGCCCAGACATCGCATAAATAGGTGAGCTATGTGGCTCTTCTTTTTCCTGAAATTTTTTTACATTTCTCACTATGTTGTTTATCCTTTCTTCTGATAAAGTTATTATTGATTTTTGAGTGTTGAATCTCATACCTATGAAGATCAGATCCTGTGTTGGAACCAGATGACTCTTTTGAGAATTTATCATCCAACATAGATTTGAAAGATGGTTTACAACCATGTCTGCTTTTATGATGGCCTGACTTCTTGATTTTGCTATTATAAGGAGGTCGTCCAGGTATGGGATGACCGATGCTCCTCTTTCCCTTACTGGCTCTATTGCTGCAGCTAGAATTTTCGTGAACACTCTGGGGGCTGTGGATAGGCCGAATGGAAGTACTTTGATTTGAAAGTGCTGATCTCCCAGAGCAAATGTTATATATTTTCAATGTTCTTTCTTTATCAGGATGTGACAATACGTGTTCTGCAGATCCATCTTTGACAGGAAGCTGCCTGGGTATACTGACCTTATCACTGACTTCACTGAATCCATTTTGAATGTTCTTTTTATTAGGTATGTGTTGAGACTCTTGAGATCCAGGATGGTTCTGCACCATAAACAAGATAGAATAGATGCCTGCAAATTTCTAATCTATTGGGACTGGTTGAATCACTCCTTTTTCCAGAAAGCTCTGAATTTCCAGATTCAACAGTCTCTTTTTCCATGGGTTGGTCAGAATTTTGGATGTTAGGAAACTGTGAGTTGTTGGGGGTCTGTTTGAATGGAAGCGGATACCCCATTCCCAGAATCTGTTGGACCCAGATGTCCGATGATTCCCACCGGTCCTGAAAAAGGTGCAGGCGACCCCCCACCTGCTCTGGAAATGGACTCCGCTGACCTTCAGAATTCTTTTTTGAACTGTTGCTTCTTGGGTAATCCTTCCGGTATCCTCCCCTGGATGTTTGGTATGAGGACTGTTTTCTCTGATCAAACACTTTCCACTGGTATTTCTTGGAATCTCAAAAGGAATAGGTTTTGTTCCTATATGATGCTGATCTAGGAGATCTTCTTTTCCTTTCCTTAGGTAGGAATGCACTTTTTCCTCCTGATAATTTTTTTTAATTATCTCTTCCAACTGTTCACCAAACAGCATTTCACCTTTAAAGGGAAGGTTAACTAATTTGCTCTTAGATGAGGCATCCACTCCCCAGGGTCTAAGCCATAGTGCTCTTCTGGAAGCCACTGAAAGTGCAGAAGATCTAGCTCCCAGTTTTACCGAGTCAATGGAGGCATCGCAAATAAAGTTATTGCCGAAACTTCTCTGGCCAACTTACATCTTGAAGTACCTGATTCGATACTCTCCTCTAGGTTAGTGAGCCATAGTCACATATCTCTAGACACACACGCTAAGGCGGTAGCAATCTGAATATTGCTTCCAATAAGAGAATACTGCCTTTTGAGGGCGGATTCTAGATTCCTGTCAATGGAATCTTTTAATGAAGATCAGTCCTGTAATGGTATAGTGGTGCGTTTACCTAGCCTGGACATGGCTACATCTACCTTGGGTGGGAATACCCAATCTTTCATTTTTGATTGGTCAAAGGGGTACATCTTGCCAAATATTTTGGTAACTGAGGATCTTTTGTCAATCTTGTGCCACCCCTCAGATATAATATCAGAAATGGATTGGTGTACTGGAAAACTTAGAGTAGGTTTTTTTGTTCCCTAAAAAGGCTGCATCCATGATTCCTAAATCCTTTTGTTCATCTACCAACCCTAGGGAATTACGTATATATTTTAAAAAGCTATCTATCTTGTCTAAGGCAAATGCTCCTGATTTTTCTACTATTTCTCCTTCCTCTTCTTCAGAGGAAAATTCAGAAGGCCCCTGGCTATTTCTGTCTTCATTATCTGTTATCCTGAGGACAATGGACCTTCTCCAGGGTCCTATAATCTTTGTCTCTTCTTGGGGACTACAGATTCCTCCACTTCAGAGAAGGTCTCTTGCATACAGACCTTCATCCAAGACAGGAAGTCCTGAAACTGACCTGGCATCTCCTGAAGGGCTGCTTTTTTTAGGCAATCCTGGCAAAACTTGGCTTTTCAGAGGCTGGTAATTTCTTATTACAGTTAGAACAAGACCTAGTTTTCTGGGTTTTATCCTCTTTAGGGGGACCTGTATCAGACTTCTCCTTGCTTGAAAAGGATTTAGTTGAAGACATCTTAAAATTTAACTTTTAATTAAATTATGTAAAACTTCCCAACTACTAATATATACATGAATCCTGCCGCCATGCTGTTCTTTTATTCGGCGTGCGTTCCATAGGTGAAATGCATGCCAGGCTCCACCGGATGTAGAAGTAAATCCTATCAGGATGCTGGTCAGACTTCCTTCTAGCCACAGATCCGACTGAAATGCACTATGCGTTAGTGCTTTGGCTGATACACGGCTTAGAGGCCTCCACTCATGTGCAGAAGGGGTTATGTTGGTGCCACTCCTCTACTCCATGGTAGCAGGAGGAAGATGACTGCCTGATCCTGGATATATTGGAGAGACAATCCCCTCTGAATGCCAGCTCTGTATGTTCTACCGAGACGCTTTTTCTTTTCCGCCACCTGGTTGCTTGCAATGCGATAGCGTTGTCCAGGTAATCCTCTGTAATGGAGGCTTTCTTAATTTCTTGGAGATTTTTACTCAATGACGGAGGCATGCACCTCCTGTCCTCCAGGTACTAGGACCAGAAATAACTGGCGATGGTTGAGGGTGTATCCTATTTAAATTAAATTAAGCGGTCCTACCAGCTGGAGGATGGAAGTAAATCCCATACTTTATTGGTGATGTGGAGTACACAGAAGAAAACATTATTTTTATGTTAGATCCCTAGAATATAATCCTAAAAAATGTATTTTAACCCTTTGAGTGCCCGTGTTAAAGGGTTAATGCTTGTGTAACTGCCCTATATATACATCACTTGATGGTTTTCTTTGAATGAGATTAGTACCTACTGCTCCTCTGTTACCCTTTATTAGCCCATTTACAGAAATAAAACACTAGCAATTCTCATACATAATTTAAAACTAATTATTTCATTGGAACGGTCTACAAAGTGTGCTTACAAACCAGGCACACTTTGTAGACTGTTCCAAAGAAGCAATTATTTTCCAATATAGCTATTGGGGATGTCTTGCTGTCAGCAGAGCGCTGATGTCAGAAGGGGAGGGAGGGGGAACTTTAGATGCCAAATAATTTATTTTTTTAAATTGTACAAAAAAAATTTTTTTTTTTTTTATGGGACATTCGTGTCCCTTTAGCCCTGTGAGTGCAATGCAATGCATTGGATACCACTCTGGCCCTCAGACGGTTAAACTCACTGTTAGACCTGTCAAAACCACACTTAAGATCAAAGCATAGCCAACCCTGCCTCAATTTATATGCCATTCATGACGCACTAAGCAGAGAGAATGATGAGAGAAGAACTCTCCCATTCCCACATTATTCTATTGAGCTTTTGCACTGTATCATGTTTACATTTTATTTTTGTACTAGTGTAAAAGCCCGTGTACACGGGCCAAGGTCAGGTGATGTTAAGAGGCCAGTCCTGCTCTGCGTCCTGCCACCGACGCAGTCATGCACTGTAGAGGCTGCCAGGAAGCACAGAATGCTCCCAGCATTCCTACACCTCCCAGCATTCCGTGCATTCGGGAAGTCTCTTCTGCACATGACGGCTTTTGACAAACATCTTAGTGAATTATTATATAGGATGTTTTCACAGTTCTTGACAGAAATCTCTCCAGAACCGGATCCCGAGAACTTACGGTCAGACATAAAAGTGTTAAAAATAGGTAATGAAAAAAGTTTAGACAATTTCACTTTGCATATAATACACATGCAGTGAAATAAAAATAGAGAGTTACTTATTACTTCACATTAAAATATGAATGATTACATTTATATACATACTTTATTTTTCATTAACTTGTGACATATATGAACAAAATATATGTCTTCCTTATGCATGAATAAGAGTCATAAACAAGAGCATAACGACTCTAAGGTAGTGACACTGTACAGAAGTAATTTTTTAGCGGAGTTTATTTGCCTGATTCTCTGGATAATATCAAGCACAGTTACTTGCCTAAAACCAATAATGATTACATCCCTTTATCAGATTTTCAGACCTAAGTTTCTGTCCCAGCTTTATGTGTACTATATAATTCCTTGGTATCCTGAACATTCTTTCATTTCGTTGAACATTCTCCCCGAGTCAGCACAGATGCAAGTTCAGAAGTTCTCAAGAAGAAATTAAATTATACGACAGAACAGCATTTGCCATTTAAAGGGATAGTAATGCTTACTTGCAAAGCAATATATAGATATATTGTAAGCATTATTCTCCTGAGTAAATCAAGGGTACACCCACTGCTGATAGTTGTTTTATACAAAAGTTACTGCAGGTCAAACTTGGATTTTGTAGGTGCAGTATCTCAATGGCCTGAAATTATACAGTGGCGCTGTTGCTGCATCATCCTATGGAGGTTTATGATCAACTGACCACAGCTGTCCATAGGATGGTGTAATCAACAACACCACAGTAAAATGTCATGCCTTTGCGATCTTGTACCTACATATTAAGTGTTACTGTCCCTTTAAGTCTTACAGCTTATGCTGGATCGGTGTACATTATTTACAGCAGACCCTAGAAAACAAGAAAAGCATATGCTAATTTACAGTGTTGAAAAATGGTAAATATTCATGGTCCAAGGGACAGAAATAGAAACTATATAACTTAAAAAAAATGATCACCTTTACATAAAATTATTTTTATTTATAATTTTAGTATATCAGCTGTTAAACAAAAGCCATCATTTTACATTTTTATGCACCTTTTAATGTAAAGAAAGTCTCAGCTTTTTATTAAAAATGTTATACTGACTTTAAATTGTTTTTTTTTCTTTAACCCTTTGAGTGCCAGAGAGGTATCCACAGCATTGCTTTGCAATGCTGTGGATACCACTCCGGCACTCAAAGGGTTAAATTCTTAAAATACTAGAAAGGCCTCCCACTGCAAAGCAAAAACTGGATGACAATGTAACATCAAATATGTTAAATCCCCTACCATGCTGAAATGCTGTACCACTAGAGCTCTATGGGTCAGCCAGAGACCCATTACTACAAATAGATTTGTGACACCATTATACCATCCCTCACCAAACAACAGTCTTCTAAGCACTGATGTGGATTTTCAGCAAAAAGAGTTATCTTTCTAGGCAGGCAGCAACACAAATGTTAGTTAAGAAAATACTAACCCTTTGAGTGCAAGGTAATACGTTGCGTACCCCTCTGCCACTCATATGGTAAAAATCCAAGCAATCTTGGTTCCAGATTTTTTTTTTTTTTGCTTCAAAATGAATAGCATGATAAAATATTGCAAAAAAGATTCAATGTAAATCATTTACAATATAAAAATACATATTGAAAAAAGTTATGTTCAAATGATGCATATGTGACCAGGTAAACTTACAGAAATATTAGTGTTTCATTATGAAAATATATTTGTTATAGAATTGTTTCACTGAGGTACTCTGTAAAGCAATGAGATGCTTCATTCTGAATTATTTCAGTTCAAACCTGGTGACCAGAACTAAATATTGCATTTTGTTCACAGACATCTTTTGGTCATCGGTCAAAGCTCTCCAAAGATAGTGCTATCATTACTGCCAACCTGGTGACCAGACAACTGATTCCAGGCTGATTTAAACAGAACTGAGATGTAACAACATTTGAATTAAGCATCTGCAAGGAAAATACATAATTTTAAATATAAAACATGAATACAAGGTTAAAAATTATTATATTATTAATATTATAATTAATTATATGTATTATGCACCTCCTTAGGAGTAAGTTGAAAAAACTGAAGGCATGCATGGTCCCTGCATCCTCCAGTCAAACACACACACACATGGCCTGACCAGCCAGCCAGATTCCATTATCCACTGGTTGTCACAGATCCCCACATATACTGTCTGACCCCCCCACACACACACACACACGCACGCACACACACACACACGCGCACACACACGCACACACAATTAAACTGTTTGTTCCTCCAGCCTGGTTCAGCTGTCCAAAGTTCCTCACATACACTGACCTCTACAGCCTAACTTCACTGTCCACTGGTAATCCCTGATCCCCAACATACACTGTCTGATCCCCCTCCACACTCGCACACACACCTGGTAAAGTGGGAGCCCATGGGACTGCTTCACCATGTGATATGAAATGGATGAGAGTAGCAATGGAGACTGCTATGATTTAAAGCTCCCATTTAAAGGGATAGTAATGTTTCAGAATAAAAGCAGCTCCAATTAATCTTCATAGTATTTGGGCCATGGAAAGTGTTATTTTAATACAGTTGTAAATCAAGAGTAATTAAATGATAAAGTATCCCCCTCCCGTCCCTTTTACTGATGTAACACTGCTCTCCTCACAGCAGGAAGACTGTCCGGATGGATTGCAGAGAGGGAAAATCTTCATTTAGCATAAGGAAAAACCTGAGAACCCTGTCAGGGGGGACAGGGTTTTCCTTATGCTCACAGTAAGAAGACTGTCCCTTGCTGTGAGCTGTCTGGTCAGGAGACCAAATTCCACATCTGAGGGGAGGTGGCTTACACTACAACTCTGACAGTATTGAAATAACATTCTCCATGGCCCAAATACTATGATGATTACCTGGAGCTGCTGTTTTTGTGAAACATTACTATCCCTTTAAATGAAGGAGAAATGTGGAAGTTTTGGTTTATTCCATGGTAAGCTGGGGTGGGGGGGATTGCACAAAACAATGGCTTCACGGAGAGATCAAATCCTGTGTTGGTCAGCTCACTGCAGTAAGTAATAGTGATGAAAGAATGGACCGCACCATCAGTACCTACAGAAAAATGATTAATATGAGTAAAAAAAACTGTGAGGGGCCCACAGAGCATTTCTCCAACCATCATGGGACCACTTTTCCCAGAAGCCTCACCTTGACTGCTGGAGCCTCTGTTAAGCCACTGTTTGTTCAAACTATTAATTAAGTTACACAGTTCTTCTTCTGTGTGCCACTAACCCCCCTTACTGAGTTCTTAGGAAGAAGTAAAACTCTGCACAAAAATAATCCAAAAGTACACTTGTGGAATGGCACACTTGCCAAAACGTTTGTCGCTGACATGATGTCCTATTGTTTTATTAAAAACAGATGATTAAAAGAACTTAGGTTATGTGCACTTAGTTTTCATGAACTGCTGTGCCACAGTTGCAATAGCAGGTGGTTAGTGTCGTGGGTGATAATTTTTTCAAGGGTTATGTTACTGTAGGACTTAAAACTAGACCAGTGTATAAACAGCCTTAAAGTACAGATGGAATTTTAGAAGAACATAGGAGACAAGGGGGAAGGTGCATTAAGGTGTGATGGAAGATAATGAAGTGGAGATGACTTCTCCAATGATATCACTCCTCTAGTTCCTGTGTTATTCTGTGGAACCTATACACTAAGATCTCTAAAGTTGGAGCATGGGCTCCACAGAAAAACATTGAAATTGGAGAAGGGATATCACTGAAGAAGTTATCTCCTCTTTACCACAGCTTAATGCATAACCCCAATGGCTTTTAAACTTAATATGAGAATTTAAATGACAAGATTAGATCTAGGGATTTTAGCAAACAACATAAAAATGTACAATAGAATAGAATTTCCATTTAAAGGGTAGTAATGCATAGAAAAAAGTTATACAAAGGACCCTGTTGTAACATTTACAGAATATAGATTCAGTTTAAAATAGCAACAGTTTCTTTTCAAATTAATTTTACATTTTCCACATAAAAATATAACACTATTGTATTGGCAGAGATACATTTTGTCCAAATATTTTTTGAAAGGCACATTGATGAGTTAACCAACCCTTAAATACATGCAATTGGTTAATAACGTTCAATGAATGCACTAGTAGTTGATTGCTGAAATAGTAATACCAGATGTGTCAATAAACAAGACATTAAATACAACCACACAATTATTACAATTAGGCATTAAGTTTAGATTCCAAGCATAGTTTTATGAAATACCACATACAGGTAAACGAACGTTAACCTGCATGCAGAAACGATGTAATAAAAGACTAGATAAACCCCTGATAGCTGGTGGGGATCGCTTTGTAATGCGTAGGGTACAGAGTAGGTTTTGGATTGGATGTACATGTGCAGTTTTTAATTTTTTTTTTATACATTTTGTATTTGTATATTAAACATATTCTATTTTGCTAATAGTTTGACTTTTTTTGAATACTGGTATATCTGCCATTAATATTCCCCAGTGGCACCATTACTAGTCACCTACCTACCATAGGCTATCCTGTGTTTCCAAAAGAATACTTAAGGTGAGTTGCGGAGCTGAAAGTCCAATTCTTTGGATCAAAGAAATTCAGAGGGGAGAAGGAAAAGGACGGGTAGAGACTGATGCAGATACCTACACTGGAGGTTATCCAGTGAATACCTTCCAACTACGAGGCTGGTTTATGCTTCTGGCAAATGTGAGTAAAACAACTGAGCACAAAAGAAGGTTATTCTCAATGGTGGTGGTCATCAATATTCAAGCTGTCTACACTTAGAGCATGCGTGTCCTTTGTTTGTGGTTTTGTTTTTTACATGTATATGAAGATCCGTTTTGCCAGCAGTTCTAAGGGGCAGCACTGCATCAGTGAAGAATTGGATACAGTTTCAAAGCCTCTCTTTTGGTTCTATTTGGGACTGGTTGGACCATACTTGACATAATACTTGTGGTATTTAGCGCTCCCGTAGAGTGGCTGTGTACAAGAAAAGCCATTTAACCTAACAACATTTACATGCTGCATTTCAGTGTTTAAAGAGACAGAATGTTTTACTAACACAACTAAAAATTATAAGTGTAACCATAAAAAAGCATTCTACTTATTCTTAACCTTTTATGGACCAGAGGGATGTGCAACTGATATTAGTCTCTAGGAGTTCCTTGTCATGGTAAAGTTAGTGTGAGATAGAGAGTGAAAGAGAGAGAGATAGGGTGTGTATTAGTTATTAGGCGTTCATGTTCCTTCAAAAGAACACTAAACAACTCCTAATGATAAGCACCTCGTACCCTAATCTGGGCAGAAAACTGTAATGGAGGTGGCAATGATTCTCTGTTGGTGGACTCCATGGGGATAATGCACTAAGGTAAAATAAGCACCCCAGTAACAGGGTGTCTCCAATTCCTATATTATTCTTTTGGAGTTTATTTTTTTTAAGAGCTACATAAAACAGCAATGAGATTGGAGAAGTTTTCTCGTCGTTATCTTAGCTTAGTGCATCTCCTCAAGACTACAAACTCCTCACATTGGAATCTTCAAAGGAAAGAAGACTTCAGTAAGTGGCATTTGGGGTCTTGGAGTTTAGTAACATCTCAGTGAATATGATTAAACAGTGCTAATCAAAGATTAATTCTGGAGAACTAATCCGGACATAATTGATTCATAGTGTCCATACAGATATTCTACCCAGATTCCTTTAATACCTTTGAGGATAGCGATACCTTCTTTACATTTATTTGCAATATGTTGGAGACATAGAAACAAAGAATTTGATGGCAGATAAGAACCATTCAGACCATCTAGTCTGCCCATTTCCTACTGTAAAAACCTTAAACCTTATTTGGTCCTTGGTCTTGTCGTATGTTCAGGACAGCCTTATGCCTATCCCATGCATTCTTAAATTCCATCACTGTAGTATCTTCTACCACTTCTGCTGGTAGGGTATTCCACTTATATACTACCCTCTCAGTGATGGATGGATCTGAAGGCTGCCAGCATTAATTTCTTAATTTAATATCAGTAAGATCAACGTCTTTGATCTTAGAGTAGCAATATATCTATCTACAGATTTAATTAATGAATTTAACAACTACTACTTCCATTGGGAGGTTATACAATTTATCTATCACCCTTTACATAAAAGTATTCTTTATGCATAATCCCACTTTGTCTCTCACCCTTCACTTTTAGGTCAGGTCACCTTGGTTTAGTGTGCCTTGTTTTCTAAAAAATGGTTCACTCCTTAACCTAATATATATGAAGAATTAAAGAGAAATGAGAATAAAAATAATCTAAACCCCCCTCATATACTAAAGCTCAGACTTTTACAAGATACATAGTTTTACTGCCCCATCAGGTTGTGACAGATTATAACCTGCTATCCTAAAAGTCTACTATGAGCCTTTTGTTAATCTCCTCTGGGAGCTGAAGTTGTCTGTGGCAGCTGCATTCCTATTGGTTGTGCAGCTGAGTATGACATTATCAGCTGCCTCTCCAGAGGTTACAGCACCAGCTTTGAGGAGAAGTCTGGGATGGACCTGTTCAATGAGGAACGTAGGTGGAAAAAGGTAGTTATTAATTAGTAAATGACTAAGGTGCAACATTTTTATTTAGTTGCTCTTTCAGTCATATCATCCATTTTTGTTATATTCTTTTGAGAACTGTATTTCTTCTACTAAATGCCAACAAATCAATGACCAGCAGTCCATAACCATGGAAAATCATGGCCAATTCACATAGTTATTTTGATTGGCATGTAATTACTGTTTCTTCAGCTTGACTTAATATGGGACATTACATTTTCTCTCCTTAACCTTTGGATCGCTAAACATAAGCAGAGTGTTTATCGAGGCACTGAACTAAAAGTGGCAGATTGAATGACTGACAGCTAAATGGATCCTAATTATCTAAATATTGCCACTGCTCATTATTGTACCACTGGTTGATTAATCACACTCTGGAAAACATCTTAGCTGTGTCCACAGCAGGACACTGATGTAAGAGTCTATCACAAGCATGTGAAATGTTAGATGTATATATAAATTAATAATCACTTCCAGGAAAGACAAAAAGATCTGGTGATGCTCGTTCTTTAGAAGAAAAAAAAAATAATCAGGAACATAAGCCACATGATGAAGTTAACAGATAGTTTAACATTTAATTTAAAGATCTAACACTGCACAGAAGTTAGCGGGGGCATTTTCGTTGGGCTATGTTAACACACAATTTTTTTTGTAACAATGTTTGACTTGATGACGTTGCATGAAAATATTGCTGCAATTTTATTGCATTGTAAATGAAATTTTGTAGCAAGAAATATTTTCTCCAAAGATCCCTTCCTTTCAGTATGACAAGTGGCAACAACCCTGCACAGAGAACACAACTTTGGTACCTGCAATATTTGCATGAGTCCAAAAAAAAAAAACCTAGAAAGTTGTAGGAACATTGTTAGGTTAATGTTGCATCACGCAGCATCAAGTTGCAACATGTTCTGATAAAATTGCGCTTGTGAAAAGTCTCATATTACATGATACCAAACTAATGAATTTATTTGTGTTGTTATTGCTGAGCTAAGGTCATCCTGCTGAACAATCACAAAGTGGACCTGTCACCCCAAGACAAGTGTAGTTTGTTTTACAGAGAATTCAGATCTGCCATGTACTAGCCATTTTTTTGAGAAATTAACATTTTATTCTTTGATCTCATAGTGTGGCCCATAATGCTAATTACCAGCACTATATGCTAATTAGTTATGTTCACTGCCAAACATAACACTTGCTGTGCTAATAGAAATGGTCATAGTACAGTACATTTAGCATAAAGTGCAATATTAGGTCACCAAAAAGTAGAGGTTCATTTCTCAAAACCTGTTTATATTACAAATGAATGACAAGCACAACATGTAGGACATTTTTAACGATAATTAAAATCTGTAAGGGGTAATTCATTGCATAACCCTCTGACACAAACAGTTAAGGAAAAAAACTGAAGCCTTCTAGTCCGTATTTTGAAGATATTGGATTTTCTTATGTGCTTAAAGATTATATGTACACACAAACTTGTAACATATATTTTTTTTAATAATTGCAATAAACTAATGTTAGAAAAGCACTGCTGTTCAACAGTATAGTAGGGCATATTCTACTAGAATTAGTAAAAACCCAATGTCTCTGCACAAAGTACTTGCAGCTGTTCATACAAGTTGTGAAATTACATAATGCTTAAATAATGACCTCTCATGATTAGCCCACACAGAAATGACAAGTAAAATGCTCTAATAATTTATTAATTTGATTTACATGTGCTTAAAATTATGTACATATTTTCTCTTCTAAAAATACACTAGGGTCATGGTATAAAGGACCAAGGATACAGCAATTTCTTTATTGCAAACTTTGCATCTTATTTTTTTTCTATTGGATCTTAATCAACAGATATCTCCATGGATTAGGACTTATTAGTAGGCCAAGGTCTTTCTACATTTTTTTCTTTTATTCCACTTTACTGTTCTTTGAAGAAGGAAACTTTGAAGGCCCTGTGGATTACCCCATATTATTTTAGTCTCTATTTTTGTTGGGAGAAGAAGGAGAGATGAACATCATAGAAGCCATTTGAGTCCTGAAGGCTGCCAGCATTAATTTCTTAATTTAATATCAGTAAGATCAAGCTTTTATGAATAATTGCAGAGAGACACGAAGCCCATAAGATGGAATTGAATATGTCTACAATGATCTCTGATCCTTTAGTGTTTTTCAACACATATGTTTCTTTTATTTTACTATGTTTTTGACCCTGGTGCACTATCTTCTAGTTCTTTTTGGCATGTCTGTGCTTTGATAAAGCAGCCTTGCCGCTGCAAAATGCTTTAGCGTTCAAGACCATTTTTTTAAAATTGTTTTTAACCTATGTGGATAATCCATTAAATTTTATCACTTGGAACCAGCCATCTGTTTGTTAGTCTGTAGATGTGTGTTGCCGATTGTCAGTCCTCCGAGTGGAGACGTAAGAAATTTCTCCACAGGTGTTCTTGTCTGACCACTTCTATATGTGAGTGCATTCCATCTTTTAATATCATTCGTTGTTTTGTGTGCTGTATTACACTATCGGGCGCTCTCTCTTGTTTTATATCACTTTTGGGATCTTCTAGAAATGCACTTTCTCTGGGTGCTGTGGGCTACAACTCAAAGCTATATGAGCAAACAAAAAGCTGAGAAATATGGAGGCAAACAAACTGTACTTAGTGTTCATATAAAAATGTTAATAAATCGGCTCTCAACACACTGAGGGGGCTCCAGGTCCTGCACTTCTATTTGCTGGGTGAGTATGTTATGTTTTACCCCTGTGTTAATCTACAGTATAATCTCTTCGCTTGGAGAGAGTGTTCTATTTGCTAACAAAGGCACCAAGTTTTAATACGAAGACTTGCATAGCAGTGAACTATCCCTACGTGATTTGATGTTTCTTTCATGTTATTTTTTTTCTGCTTAGAGGATATTGAAGCTGAACAATCATGGTGAAAACCTGAATTACATAAAGGCTGGGTTTTAGGAGAAAAGTGGGAGGTGTTCATACTGTCATAGTGCAGTGTTGTTGACGTTCACTGCTCAGGGTCTGCAAACTGGGTACCATTTAAAGATTTTCCTACTTGAGGACAGATAGGTTAGTGAGAATGAATAAGGTACTAATTAATCAGGGATATCCTTAAATTCCAACCTGCTAGTAGATCAAGATCTGAACTTGAATTCCCCCATCATAGAGTCATAATAGTGAAAGATAAAAAAGTGGTATTGCTTTTGGCTTACAGAAAATCTATCACTTTCTACCATAAAGATATATTAGTGGGGCCTGCAATGCACTGCAGGCTGAATTGTAAACTTTGTTCCATATGCAGAAAGAAAATGTAGAGCAGTTCTACAGTAAATCAGCTATACCATGGGGAACAAATAACAATTTTCCAAATTTCCAATCTTCTAAATGGGTATTTAACCCCATACATGCTAGTGAGGTTGCAAATGCATTGTGAAGTGACCTCTCTAGACCTCAAAGGTTTTAAAGCCCAATTTAACTCTGCTGACATTTTTTACCCCTATGATGCATTTGGTTGGCTAAAGAACATTTTAGCTAATGAAGTGGTTAAGTAGAAGAGCACTCCATTATTTGTTTGTGTATAATGATATAATGATGTGGTTAAGTGAGAGGGAGAGTAAAAAGCCCAGTAATATAAGAAAGTGGGTGTGTTGACAGGCAGCCATGTTGTTTCACATACAACTGAATGGTGATATAGGTTAACCCCTTAAGGACCAACAGTCCTGGGACGTTTCCATCCCATAAGGACTGCTTTGATCTTTGCCGACGTGCCGGTACACGTGACCTGTTGCGTGTATCGGTGCACCGCTTTGGGGCCTAAAAGTAGGGTTGCCACCCAGCCGGTATTTTACAGACAGGCCGGTAAAAAATTGGCTTCTTTCCAATGTTAAGTCTATGGAGGGAATGCCTTAGCCGTTATTTTTTTTAAGAAAAGGTGGCAACCCTACCTAAAAGAGATCGCTCCGGTCTTGGAGCGGTAAATTTTAGGACCGTGACGGTCATAGTACGTCACGTAGTCCTTAAGGGGTTAAACAGAAAAAGATGATGTAGGCACTGACAAATCATCTTAAAACGTTTAAATTTTCCAGCAGAGGAAAGGTTAAATACTTAATATTCTCTATCACAAATGGAAAAAGAAAAACTCTGAAAATGTGTATGGTACATATCCATTTTTAATATATTTTGTGTGTCTGGTCATTTATCAACCAAAGAAATATACTGCATAGACTTCATTACAGTTTCATGGAAGCAGCATGATGTTGACATTACATATATGTATATACACAAGGAAAACACACAGTTTCTTTAGGCGCTCTCAACAAGGAGTATACAAGAATATAATCCATGTCTTAACCCTGGAACGTGCTTAGGTGGTGCAGCTTCTCCTGAGGTGAGGGTAGTACTATCATTCACCAATAGAATCTGGAAAAACAAACAAACAACAAGAAAAGAGCGTGCAAACCACCTCTAAGTGTAGTATGTTCAGTCAGAGGGATAAACCCACCCGTGGTAGAGTACTCACTAGACGTGGAGGCTGTATCCTACCTCCAAGGACTATTCACAAGCACTGGCTATGCCCCAGGCTAGCAAGACATCTGTGTAGGCTGCAGTATGTGTTCTCCAGTCACCACCACCACAATGTGTCAACTCAATATTTCCAACAATTTGTTGATATATAAAAAAACACATAAAATAATAAAATACAATGTATTAACCCTATACGTTTCTTAACAGAAACGCCACTTCGTCAGGGGTCAAACACTTCTGTTTTATAAAATCCGCTTTTTAAACCTTCAAAGAAAAAAAATGTGCAACAACGTATCCTCTGATTGGATTAAATCAAATTAAAACAAGATGACAACCATCCAATTTGCTAATCCCGTTACACCTGTCACAGATCCTACGTGTGAGTTCCACTCTATGTATCTTAAATTACCAAACCTCCTTATGGCCATCCATTCGAAGAATCTAAATTCCATGGGGACTATGTCCCGTCATGAATTGTGAGGGGTGACCCGGAGATATTATTTCACCCTAATAGAATAAATAATATACAAAAAATTCTTAATAAAAAGATTATCTAAAACAAAAAAACTAGATTTTTTTTAACATGATCAAAAAGTATGCTAAATCATCAAGACAATATATACATCTATTTATAAACCTATAGTATATACTCAAGTAAGAATACACCACCATACATTAGGAACACTTTTATATGGGACATGCTCCAACACAAAAAGGAACATCTCACTTAGTCAAAAGGGTTATATGTATATAAAACTAGTGACTGGTTCCAATACGTCTCTCTAGATACCAACATTTTATAGGTATCACGATCTCATTAAGCCACCAAAACAAGGTACTGTTGGACTACCGTAAATTGGAGCCTGGTCACCTGAACATAAGAACCCTATAATCTAGTGAACTGTATCTTACACCCAGTAAACCTCATTGAGCCCCCTTATGTCATAAGACAAAGTACCAGCTATTAGTCCCAAAGGTAGATACATGTAGGTAACTCGAGATACAAATAGACCATAAGTAAAGAAAAAGAAGAAGAAAAAGAAAGGGAATCTAAGTCTCTATACCATACACTGGATATCTATATCCTCATTTAATCCCCCAGGATATAGAGTATCCAATTTGAAAATCCAGAAGGATTCACATCTTCTTAATTGTGACATACAGTTAGAAGCATTAATATCAATTTTTTCTATCCCCATCATTTTGAAATCCTCCAGTCCACCCTTAGGGCATTGCACAAAATGTCTAGGGACTCCATGATCAATCTTAATATTAGATATCCCTCTTTTATGCTCTCCTATTCTTTCACGTAAGGTACGTATCGTCCTGCCTATGTATTTTTCCCACAGCCACATAAAATAACATAAATTACATACTGGCTCTCACAGTTAATAAATTGCTTGATGGCATATTTTTGGGTATCGTTAAAATTTCTGAATTCTGCTGCTTTATTAACAACCACTGCAAGTGATTTAAAAATACCCACTTTTTGTGTAAGGCTTTTAGGTTTACTGGGGGCCACTAAGAAGCCGTCATGTGCAGTAGAGACTGCCCAAACGCACAGAATGCTGGGATTTCTGTGCTGGGAGCATTCTGTGCTTTCGGGCAGTCTCTACAGTGCATGACTGCGTCTGCAGCAGGATGCAGACCAAGACCAGCCTCTTAACCCTTTGAGTGCCATAGGGGTACGCAACGCATTGCAAAGCGTAACCCTGGCACTCAAAGGGTTAACATCACCCGAACCTTGGCCCGTGTACACCGCTTTTACACTAGTATACGATAAATAAAATAGGGGTTATTGCCACAGTTGGAGAAAAAAAAAGAAAAATCTTCCCGAACCAGGGAGCTTACTGTCTATATGGGTTATAGGAGACTAACAGACAGATGTGAGGGTTACAGGTGCTGTACATTGCAGTGCTGATATTAGCAATAGGCCGCAACATAATGCTAGTGCTCTACAAGGTGAGACTGAATAGTAGATTTAAATATAAAGAACGACAGTCCCAGAGATAGGGTGAGAGGTATGGAGCAGAAGGAGTGAAAGGCTTATGTCAAGGTAGATGGTGTGACAAAAAGGCAAAGTTGTGTTTGGTGGAAAAAGTGACCAGAAACAGCAGCAGAAATAAGGGCTGAAATATAGGGGGAGCTGCTGAGCAGAGGACTTTGAAGCTTAGAAGAAGGATTTTGTATATGATGTTGGTCTTAACCCCCTGATGACAAGCAGGGAGTACAAAGTACAGCAAATCAAGTCACTGCCCACCCATATGGTCATCAAGTGGTTAAAGGGGTAGTAATACTTAACATGTAAAGAAAATATATATGTTGTAGGGTTTATCCTCCTGAGTAAAACATGGGTACTCCCACTGCTGAAAGATATTTAACTCAAAAGTTATTGCAGCTCAAAGTTGAATTTTTTTTAGGGACAGTATCACAGTGGCCTGAAATTGTACAGTGGTGCTGTTGCTACATCATCCTATGAACAGCTCTGGTCAGTTGACCATAATTCTCCATAAGATGATGTAGCAACAGTGCCACTGTACAATATCAGGTCACTGTGTGATACTGCACCTAAAACTTTCAAGTCTGAGCTGTAATGGCTTTTGAATATGACACCAGTCCACAGCGGAAGTACCCTGGTTTTACTCAGGGCGATAAACCTTATAATGTATTTTTTAACAAGGTGCCATGGAAGAGAGAGAGATCAAAGGAGAAGTTTAGCAGGTTCAGGTTTTTGGAAGAGTTGGTGAGTTTAGGACAGAGTGCCAGAACAAGACATGAGAAGTCAGTTTGCGGCAGGTTTCAGTAATCCATGTGAGAATAAGAGCATTCATGAGAATTTTGGTTGTAGCTTGCGAGAGAAATACGTGAATTTTTGCAATATAGGATGTTAATGTTGTCATTATTTCAGTAACTGATATACATATATATAACATTTGTGATGTTATAACATTAAAAGCATGCAATTACTATAACTTTAAATGCTCAAAATCACTGTATAGTTACATGAAACCAAAAGCACTATAAGAATTTCATAAGACACACAGTATAAAAATTCCACCTCAAGAAATTTGGCAAGTGGATAACAGAAAGTATTAGTAACATGCATAAATCTTTTGGTCCAAACATGCACTAAGAAAAATGGGGTATGCTTCACACAATGTTTGTTTATATATATATATATATATAGTTTGTTGGTAGAACACTCAAGGTTAACCCCTTAATGTCCAATGCCGTTCCAGGACAGTAATCTAATTCAGGGGTCCCCGAGCGAGCGGCTGCAAACTGCTCGAGGATCTGTGAATTGAATGCAAAAAAATAAAACCTGCCCAGTGGTCCCATAAAAAGTATGTTCTAAATCGTAGCTGCACTAAAAACATTTAATGTGCTTAATCCTTTCTCTCAAACCTTTATGGTTTGAGAGATGTAATAAAACAAAGTCTTCCACTCCCTCCCCCTTCTCATGCGTCCGCTGTACAGCGGACGTCATGAGATCCTGCTTCCGGGACCAGACAGCGGCTCTTCAGCAGTGCTGTCATCTAGATATCTAAGTATAATTACTTCATCGGAATGGTCCACAATGGGTGCTTTCAAGACAGGGACACATTGTAGACCATACCGATGAAGTAATTATACTTAGATATCTAGATGACAGCACTCCTGAAGAGCCACCTACAGTCGGGCGACCGGATTCTGCCTCTGACAGCTTTACAGCTTGTCAGGCAGAAAGGGGAGGGGGCGGAGGACTTTATTTTCTTATTTCTCTCGAAAAGATTAAGGGGAACTACCACCCCGCAATAACTTTACCTTAAATCAGTCTTCATCTGGCGACTAGCTGCTTAGTAGCGCTAGTCGCCAGAAATATTACCCGGTTCAAAAGATTTTTGCCTTTTTCTGATGGTCACAGGAGCAGGAAGCACGGACATCTCGTCACAGTGACGTCCGTGCGCCTGCACTGTCAGTCCCTTTTGAGCCGGCCGGGGTGGTAGTTCCCCTTAAGTGTTGAGAAGCATGAGAAGAGTAATGATGCATCTGATGTTACGGTATACAATCAGAAACATAATCTGGGGGAAGGATATACTGTCTTATGGTTAAAATGGCAACTGTTCCTTACACCTGCGCAAAATGTCATATTAGACAAACATTTTAGTGGTAAGCAACCGGGATATTGAATATGGAATAAATGCTACATAGTGTTTAGTAGTATAGCAATATATGGCTGATGGGATCGGTATATGAATGTAGATGTGGAGTATGATGAGAAGATGTAAACATGATATATAAGTGTAATAGTTTCTTTTGTAACTCACAGTTGCCAGATGTCCGATTCGGCAGTAGTTCTTGTGTATAAATGGGCACCATGTATCATAGGTTGGTTGGCGTTGTACTTGCACCAAAGAATCAAGTACCATCTGGGTCTGTCTTCCCTGGTACAGTGACCTCTTTGTCAATTCTGCATGGATTGGTTCCCCACAATTAATTTACAGTTAGTACTGGATATCATGTCTTCAGTGAACATGATCCTCGCTGCTGGACTCCAGGGTGCCAATACCCTTCCTAAGATAACTTCAGTAGGAGGAGTAAGATGAACTTAGGGGAGATTCACTATGCGGTGATAAAGTGGTGATGACTTCTCCAGTTTATCACCTCTCCAGTTCCTATGTTATTCTATGGAGCCTATTCACTTACATCTCCAAAGCTGAAGAAATCTTAGTGCATTGGCTCCATAGAATAACAAAGGAATTGGAGAAGTGATATCACTGGAGAAGTTATCTCCACTTTATCACCTCTTTATCACTTCTTAGTGAATCTCCCCCTTCCCCACTGGAGTCCTGAAATGAAGACTCATGTCCACTTCCATGGACACGATATGCATTACTAATTAGAGAGTAATTGCGGGGGAAAATCCACAGAGTTGATTAGCAGTATCCAGATTAAGGTAAGTGAAAGTTCTTTATTAGGTGGTGTTAATCTTCACTTAACTTGTACTTTTTCATTATCTATGAGAGAGTTCAAGAAAATACCAATGAAATATGCCAGAAAACCTTCACCTGACCTTTGCTGGTTTATCCTGTGTTAAAGGGATAATAATACTTGCAAATTACTAATCCTCATATAGTAGTTTTGTTAAAAAGAAACTTATTAACCCATAAGGGTTTGAGAGATGACATTGGGGGCAATAAGTTTCTTTTTAACAATTCTACAATATGGGGATTAGTAATTTGCAACTATTACTATCCCTTTAAACTAG
Source organism: Rhinophrynus dorsalis (assembly GCA_037306005.1). Lineage (NCBI taxonomy): Eukaryota > Metazoa > Chordata > Amphibia > Anura > Rhinophrynidae > Rhinophrynus > Rhinophrynus dorsalis. The sequence goes on from CM074718.1 coordinate 64,564,830, forward strand.
GCAACAACACAAATGTACGCACCAGTTGTGTATACAGATGCTTTTCTTATATGGGGATTTCTACTAGGAAAGCCTTACACACAGCCATTTCTTTCATATTTCCAGTAATGTAAATTACTGGAAAGAATCGAGGACATCGATAAGTATCCAAAAGCCTTATTTGTTAACCCTTTGAGTGCCAGAAGGTCTGGCACTCAAAGGGTTAAAATAAAGAGTAGCAAGTATGGATCAAACCAACTGTACCAAGTATGAATGAAAATTACAATTTAATTTAAATAGGGCTTTTAACTCCTTGAATGCTAAAGTCTCCAACACACTGCAAAGCATTCGAGTGGTTAAAACCAACTGAAATCAGTGGAAATGTGTGGAATTCTTATTTCAGCCGGTGGTGCAGTTTGCTTCAGCGCTACTCCTCTTTCTCTTGATGAACAAGTCCAAATGCTTTTTCTAAATGACCAAACCGATCACAGAGTAGACTATCTGATAAGCTGCTTTGTAAATCAACCCCTTGGTATTACTTAGACAAGGTAGGAATAATCTACAGATATATTTCCACTATGCTTTTCGGCCTAAATTTTTTAGTTATCGGGAAAACATCTCCAGTGTTGCTCTGGTTTTACTCATTTCAGACAAAGTGCATGTCACATTAACTACCTCCAGGAAGTCGGTCCAAACACAAAATAAACTGTTTATCCCCTGCTCAGATAGATAGCATGACAGATTGTTATTAGTTGTAGACAGATGAAATACATTAATTTGATCATGAGCACGTGTTTACATTTTGACTGCCACGTACATTCGAATCTGACACCTCATTACAATGACAAAGTAACAAATCAGATATACTTCATTATAAGTATTGTTAGAAATGAATAAGCAGTGATGAAAACAATGGAAAACACTGCATATGTTCAATGCGCAGTATAACATTCTATCAACAAGCCACAAAGACATACAGCTGTCTAACATAAGAGTACTGCATAATAGATGTATAGGATTCACAAAATGTATATAGTTGAAATTCCATTGCAAGATCCCTTAATAAAACAGACTTGAATCAATATTTCCCAAACCAGTCTTTTAGAGTGTGTGGGAAATAGCTTTAAGTATGATTAAATGAATATGTAGCTAAAACTAGTTTATAGATAAGTGCATAGCTTTCATTGCATGATAACTCCCTCTGGCTTTACATTATTAAAAGTGTGTGGAACATCCAAGCGATCCAACACAATTTTAAATAGTTTACAGAGCAACTAACATGGAAATATTTAATATTATATATTTTATAATCCATCTTTTGCTAGTAATCCCTGCAGTAAGTAGCAGCATTATTTAAACTCACATCTCTAACAGTACATGGGCTTCTCATACAGAGCTGTTGGCTTAATCTAGAGGCATCTGGTGATTCTTGTTCACAGAGCCAATATGAATAAAGCTGTTAGTGGCAGGTTTAACTTCACCACGAGGTGGCGTAAGAAGATGTACACAGACTTACACAATCGGTGCTGCAATTTTATAAAGTTTCAACTCCCAAATGTAATAATAGAAACAATTAACTACTAAAAGACTGATTTTACCACTTTCCTTGCCTTTTAAACATAAGTGTAACTTCATCAATATAAAGAATTTACCCTTTTACGTGTGATAACCGCAGCTGATTTGGGACATATGTATAAAAACCAAGACCGTTCTGGGACAAAACAGCTTCCCAATATTTATAACATGGATTGCTTTTCTGTGTGTCCAAGAAGTTAACCCTTTGAGTGCCAGAGGGGTACGCAACTCATTGCTCTGCAATGTGTTGCGTACCCCTCTGGCACTCAAATGTTTAAAGCACACTTGAATCGGTGGTGATTTGAATTTATACAGTATAGCTGGTTTGCTTCAGAACTGCTTTGTCTTTACACACATAGCTATTAACCCTTTGAGTGCCAGAGGGGTACGCAACGCATCGCTTTGCAATGCGTTGCGTACCCCTCTGGCACTCAATGGGTTATATATACATCATCAACACTGACAATTTTCCATGGCCAAAGACAATAATAAAATACAAAATCCTGGGTATAGGAATAGAAGCATATTTAAAAAGTGTTAAATAAAAAAGCAAGTGGTATAGCGATGCAATTGTTAAAAGGTCAGTGTGCATGATCAGTAGTAGGGTTTAAGGAAGCATAATTGAAACCTTTGAAAGAAGCATACTCAGTAATTTCTTATTTTGTCCAGAGTTGATTGGCCCTTATGGATAGTGGGCAGTTATGGTTTTGGCTGAAAATATATAAGGACATTGTTAAAAAATAAATACTGAAAACAGTGGCAGGTGGGAATGTTGGTATTTGGCCGAACATTTCACAAACTTCTGTTTTAAAGGGGAACTATCACCTGAATTCAAGTTGGTTTTATTTGAATGCTCATTTGCAATGCATCTGTAATCCTTGTATTTTTTTAAAATATAATTTGGTATTCACCGAGATACTTGCTTTTAAACTTCAGCCCGTTACGCCACTTCAGGACAGGCTGGGAGTCATTCATTTTGTAAATGGTAATCATATCACTTGGACATCTCTTCTCTAATGTAAACAAACCCAGATTGGCTAGTCTTTCTTTAACTCAGATCCTCCAATCCCTTCATCAGTTTTGCTGCACGTCTCTGCACCTTTTCCAGTTCAATAATGTCTTTTTTAAGAACTGGTGCCCAAAACTGTACTCCATATTCTAGATGAGGCCGTACCAAGGATTTATACAGAGGTAGGATAATATTAGCATCCCTTGCATCTACACCTCCTTTTATAAAGGCTATTACCCTATTTGCTCTTGCAGAAGCTGAGTGACTGCATAGTGCTGTGAAGTCAGTACTCCGAAATCTTTCCCTAATGAGGTTTCCCCAAGGTTCTTCCCATTTAGTGTATATGTAACATGTTTGTTTCTACAGCCCAAATGCATAAACTTACATGTATCTACATTAAACCTCATCTGCTACTTTTACATCCATTTACTCAGTTTATCTAAATCCTTCTGCAGAGAAAAAATATCAAGCCCTGTATATATTTCCTTACATAGCTTAGTGTCATCAGCTAAGATTGAGACGCTACTTTCAATTCCCATTTCTAATTCATTAATAAACAAATTAAAAAGCATTGGGCCCAGGACTGAATCCCGTGGCACCCCGCTTATAACTTTAGACCAACATGAAAACGTTCCATTTACAACAACACAGCCTTTATAACTAGTACAGCAGCGGGTACTAATCTCAATAAATTACTGAATTAGCTCTCATCTTTCACTACAAAGCACACAAAAACAACTGATAAAATTGTGTCTCTACAGGATAGGCTACACATGTATTAAAATTCTACTTTGGAATTGGATTATTGGAGTTCTAAAAAAAAATAATCAGTTTTACAGAGAATAGGTAAAAATAAATTATATTTAAACGTTAGTATCCCTTAAAAGACAGCTTTATCATTTTTGCTTCTTTAAAGGGATAGTATTGCCATATAATAACAAAAGCTAATCTTGCAGGCAGTAAAAAGTTAAACTAAATACCCTAGGTTACATCTCTCAAACATTTATGGTTTGAGAGATATTCGGGACCAAAGTTCCCCCCTCCCTCCCCTTCCTCTGACATCAGCTCTCAAGCTGACTGCAAGGGAATCCGGTCTATGGGCAAGTGGAGGCTCTTCAGCAGAGCCGAGATCACGTTACTGAAACAGAAATCCTAAACTGGAACAGTCTACAATGTGTGCTTGCAAACCAAACACAAACCAAGCACAAACCAAGCACACGTTGTAGACTGTTCCAGTTTAGGGTTTCTATTTCAGTAACATGATCTCGGCTCTGATGAAGAGCCTCAGATGGTCCTGGGACCGGATTCCCTGCAGTCAGCTTGAGAGCTGACATCAGGGGAAGGGGAGGGAGGGGGGAACTTTGGTACTGAATATCTCTCAAACCATAAAGCCTGCAAGATTACCTTTTGTTATTATATGGCAATACTATCCCTTTAAGAATTATTTCCTTGACCTCTTCTTAAAGAAATATTTACTTAATAACAATTTTTATTTGTGAAGGCATGCTTATCTGAAAATAAATAAGTATTTTCTTTTCTTCTATCATCTAAAATGTTTATTATTCTTATTTTGACTGTGTGGTTGCTCTACCCTGTTTTTCTCCAATTTCGATGCACCTGAACTTTATCTCACCTAGTCTCAAAAGCTGCGTAACTGACAGCAAGTTACCACAAAAAAACAGAACACAAAAAACACACTTCTGCCTAACTAAACTGTATGCATCCCTCACATCTCCCACCCAATGGGAAATGCAGGAGCCAACAGAGAGCTTCTCTGTCCTCTCTACACAGTGAGAAAATGTACTCCCGATATAGTGGAAAAATAGTTAGGACTCTAGAAAACCATTATTTTTAAGTCATACAAATCCTGTGGTGATCAGTATACCTAGGAAATATCCAGGCTTGCCCCTGAGTTTCTAATTTTCAGTGTACTGTAGCTAGTCTCTGAGCCTGGAGAGGTGCATTGTAGTCCATTCGCTTCCCACATTTTCCTGGTCACTTTATCACAAATCTCTCATGCTCCCCTTCCTAGTACTTATGAAGCCAGTGATTCTCAACTCCAGTTCTGGGGGCCCATCAATAGACTTTTTCTACTTAAATGGATAGTAAAGGTCGAGAGGGGATGGCTGCCTAAAAGTTAGTTTGTTAGAAGTGTATTGGGATATTGTTTGTGGGTCTGTGTTATCTGCAGTCAGTTATGCAGCTTTAGATCTGGATGATAGTTACACATTTGAACTGGGTATCTTACTGAGATGCAGTTTAAAGGGATAGTAATACTTGTACTAAAAAGGAGGTCCGAGTATTCTTTATTTTAACACGTAGCACTATAGTTCAAACCTTACAGTTTTGTAGTTCAAACACTATTCAATCAGAAAAGATCCCCCTCCTGCCCCATTCTCCTTTATCACTCTGCCTCTGTCTGGTCCGGATGGAGCGTGGTGAGGGACAATCTTCAGTAAGCAAAAGGAAAATCCTGCCCTCCTTCGTCAATGGGGGAGCAGGGTTTTCCTTGTACTTACTGAGTGAAGATTGTCCTTCTCTGCATCTGTCCGGTCCCACAACCGGATTCCAGAACTGATGGGAGGCATCCAGAAGAGGCGGGAGGGGGATCCTCTCAAATTGAATAGCGCTTGAACTACAAAACTGTAAGTATTGAAACACAGCACTAAATGTAAAAAAAAAAAAAAAATTAAGACGACTCGGACCTCCACTTTACTACAAGTATAACTACCCTTCTAGCTGTGAGGAAGGAGGAAACAATATCTATGCAGAGAGGGAGTGGAAGCCTTTTCTCCATGCATGTCACTAAACTATAAACTGAAATGTAAAGGGATTGTAATGTTGTAAAAAAAAATAGCTCGCCAAGTCTTCTTTATAATATAAGAAACCTATTGCGCTATTTCAGAGCACTTACTTCTTTGTAGTTAAAAAGTTATGAAGTGGAGAAGGATCCCCCACCCGACCCTTCTGACTGCCTCCCATTGGTCTCAACCAGACGGACGCAGCAAAGTATAACAAAAACCCTGCCCTCCTTGACGAATATTTGCAAAGTGAAGTTTGTCCCTCGCCGCATTCGTCCGGACCAGAGAGAGAGCTGCTGAGTGACATAGCCAGAAGGGGCAGGTGGGGATCCTTCTCCATTTCATAACTTTTGAACTACAAACAAGTAAGAGGATTCTTATATTACTGTCACAGTTTACCAATAACGTTCAGTAATCAGTACGGTATAGTTAAATGCAAAATGTATTAATAATAGAAAAGTAGAGCACACTTTATACACATGTAGCAAGCAGAGGGTTACAAGCCAGTGAGCACTGCTACCAGGAGTAGTAGGCTGCTAAGCTTGACCACTCTGCTGGAGACTAGGCCACAGCCACTGGTAGTCTCTGCAGGAACAGGAGCAGGAACAGGAACACTGGATCTTGATCTGACAAAGCGAGAGTACTAACTCACGCCTGCAGTCAGAAGGGAGCGATATCTGACTCACGCCTGCAGTCAGTATGAGGAAATGGATAACTGACTCACTCCTGCAGTCAGTATAAGGAGAGGTATAACTGACTCACTCCTGCAGTCAGTATAAGGAGAGGGATACCTGACTCATGCCTGCAGTCAGTATCAGAGCTGGTCTACCAGAGCCCCAGGTCCACACTAGATTGGGTGTCTTCTAGGTACAAGGAACAAACGTATGAATAGTCAGACAGAGCCACAAGTCAGCACCAGAGGGGGTAGTCAGACAAGCCAGGTCATACACAGTTCAGTTAGTCAGCCAGAGCCACAGGTCTGCACCAGGTTGGGTGTCCACTATAGGGATAGACAAAAGAATAGTCAAACAGAGCCACATGTCAGCAACAGGTTGAATGGAAGACTAGCCAGGTTATACACAGAGCCCAAGGTAATAGAACTGCTATGAACAACAACGCAAGGGCAACTGAGTCAGGACTCGGTCTGACCTTTAAACCCCTCCTCAGGAAGTAGGTAGGAGGAGCAGCTCAGAGGAAGGAAGTAGGTAGGAGGGGACTACAGGAAGCATGGCACATAAAACAGAGGCCTGCTGCATGCTTGAAGCCTCGCGTCTGCAGATGACGCTGAAAACAAGGTAAGCTGTAACAATTATAAAGAAGACAACATTACAATCAATTTAATATAGATATAAAAGTCTAAAAAAAAAATATATAGTAATAAAATTTTCAGCAAAATATGCCCTTTCATCTAGAAACTAGTTGAAATCATCTGAGGAGGAGTATAAAACTCTTAACCCTTTGAGTGCCAGAGAGGAACGCAACACATTGCTTTGCAAAGCAATGCGTTGAATACCCCTGCTGGCACTGAAAGGGTTAAAGGGATAAATTTAGGTTTTGCAATTTTTTATATTAACTTAAAAAAATATAGGACACCTTGACATTTAGGTCTTGATGATTGAATGTCAGACTAGTACATAATGCAAAGGGTTAAACAGTTTATACAGTATCAAAACTTTGTTAAGAATTAAAAGTCAGAAAACATATCATAGAGATATCAAAAAAAGTTCCCCTGATACACCATTTCTCATAAATGTGGTACTTGTGCATATGTAAAAGACTATTCATGAAAACTGGCAAGACTATCTTATTATTTTTTGTGCGATTTAGATTATTCATTCTGATAAGAGATCCAGTATTTGCCCAAGAGTTTTCATATACTGCCAGCTGGGACTAGACTGTTACTCTCCACTTATAAAGCAATCACTTAAGCAAAACACAGTTACAGTATTAAACGAAGCAGCCCAAATTATTCTTGGCTAAAGAAAGAAGTAATGCTATACATATTCAGTCTTTAAACTTAGACACAGTTTATGTACAGATTTTGAAAATTTACTTTTTCTTTACCTATTTTGCTCTTCAACATTTTGTGGGGCTGCTATCTCCCTGGTCCAAGCTTATAAGATATTGGACATTTAAAGGGATAGTAATACTTTGTTTTATCTTTATTTTATTTTGTAGACATTAAAAAAAAAAAAAACTTGAAGAATGATGTAAGTCTTATCTCTCAAACCTTTATGGTTTGAGAGATATTCACAAGCAAAGTTTCCATCTCTTCTCAGACGTGGAATCTGGTCCATAGACCAGACAGATGACAGCAGGGGACAATCTTCTTCCTATGAGAACAATGAAGGCCCTGCCCCCCTTGACAAGTTTTTCAGCTTTTTCCCATATCTTATTTGAAGATTGTCCCTCTCTGCAGTCTACCTGGGCACCTCCCTTCTGATTTGGCTGAGCAGTGTTACATCAGTAAAAGGGACGGGAGTGGGATTCTTTATCATTCAATTACTCTTGAACTACAACTCTGACAGAATTGAAATAACACTCTCCAAAGTCCAAATACTATGGTGATTAATTAGAGCTGCTTTTATTATGAAACATTACTATCCCTTTAAGTAAAATGTCAGCTGTACCAAAAATTACAGTGTAATATCATGTCTTGCTATGTCAAGACAGCAGAATTTTATGGGGCAATTTCCATGGGGGGGGGTGAATTTCACGTGTCAAACCATTTGAATAATCATGTTAATGTAAGACGTTTCAGGCAACAAGAAACTCTCTTTATAGATATACAGATATATATATATATATATATACACACACACACACACACACACACACGCATATATAATTTACTAAAGGTTGCATATTAAACACATTCCCAGAAATAAAGTAACCAAGATATTTACAAGGTTTTTTCCATCACTTAAATACTTTAATTACATACATCAATTACAATAAAATACATTAAGTTACTTAAGTAAGGGGAAGTTCACGAGCAGTAATCATAAAATGATCTCATCAGTAACTAGTCTTCAAAACAGTTTTGCATGAGATCAACTCGGACACTTATTTTAAAAAAGGGTCATTTTTATTCTGCTAATAGGATTTCTATAAACTTATTGTATTCAAAGGAAGAAGAAAACTTTATAAGCATACCAAACAAATGTTTACAAATATAATCTTGACTAACATTAATAAATAGGGACACACAGAAAATAACTAATGATGCATTAATTAAAGATATATTTTTTATTAAAATTTTTGTTTTAATGCTCATATTAGAATAATTGTAGGCTTTCAAAAACATGTTTTGTTCAGGGAAATGTTACATTTGCTTAATTTTATGTTGAACATTAAAATGTCCTCGAAAACCCCATATTAGATTTTATTCAGAGAGGGGCAGAATAACAACGAAGGATGACTAGAAAATACTAATAACTATCTATTGACCCATTAAAAAACCCAATGATGCCTCTCGTTTTACAGATAATGATGAGTATGTCAGTGGTTCTCAATCTTTTTTTGTTTTGTTTTGTTCGGGCACCCCGAACACACATTACAGATTTTCAGCCCTAATGTTTTATTTATAATTTGTCTAGGGTGTTGTGAATGGTACAAACAAGTATTATAAAGTTATTCTTAGGTATCTCGACTAGAATAACAAAAAAAAAACATTGTGCATACAAGTTTCCATACACATTTGAACCTCAGCATTCACATTTTTCTCAAAGTCTTTATAGAAAATACAGCGCACCCTAAGTAGATGTCTGTCACGTACCACACTGTCACTGCAGCCTGGGTGAGAATCACTGGCTTATGTTAAATATCTTTTAACTTATAAGTATAATGAGTCTCAGGCAACACTATCCAGCAGTCTTCTGGATGATATATTTTTACCCGTGTGTGCAAACAAATCCCAGGTTCTAGTTACAATACAGATAGTGCTCAGGACTCGTTTACAACATTCAGATACGCGGAAGTGTCTCCATCATCAGATTGCCTCTTAAGGTTGTTGTGGCAACCCCAAATATTTTACTCAGCCATCAAAGTCAGCCTCTTCAAAGGTGAAGGAGCTTATGTCATGTAAAGGAGAGCGAAGCTGTATATTAAAACTAAACTGCCTAAATATAGCATTTTTAAGAGTGTGACTGAGATCAGGTATACTCTTAATGCCAAAAATACAATGAAAAGATATATAAGTATTACTATCTGTTTATGAAGATAGCAATATGAATGCAGTTCTGTCCATAATCATGTAATTTGTTTGTCTCCGGCTGTTTTACAATTTCTATTATACATAGCTCGACACTGAAAAACAATAGTGTGAGAATAAATGATCATATAATGCATACAGAACTACAGTCTACAGTACATTGCTGTTCATAAGTGTTATCACAGGTTTTATTTAACATCTCCACTGAAGTGTAAAAAGACATTTCTAGATAAAACCCATGACAAAGTTATCAACTTCAATGGGCATTCAGGACATTTGGTACAAACCTGCCTTTCTAAAATGAGAAAAGGTGTTTTTATATGATCACTACACCCTCACGAGTCTTACTGGGTTCATAATAGGTTATGTTGCCTGTCTAATCTAACAATCATATACTGGCCTTAATATTCTGCTTCCCAGTGCTGAAAACTGTGATACAGCAAGATAAGTACCCTCTTCTTATACATGACTGCACCACAATGACATAGGTTCATATGCAAGATGAAGTCACGTGCTGCCTCAAATTATTTAACGGTAATTAATGCTTTAGGCATTAGTTATATTATATGGATAGAGTTGAGCCTGCAGACAGTACTCCACAGGCAGTAAAACAAAAATATCACCAGAATCTGCTTCAAATAAAGATGATAAGAATATTGCTAAGACCAGAACCTGTGCTGCATGGGAATAAAAGCTATCTTCCTCGGATACAAAAATATTGTGCATGAATATATGAAAAAGTTGGTTAGGGGTGACTTCCCCTTCCAAAATCCAGGAGTTCTGGGGCTGGATGAGAAACCACATGAAGGAGACTTTGCATCCAAAAAGGCATAGGTCCCACCACAAGATAAGAGGTCATGGAAGGATTAGGAATCTCTTCTGCTATCTGAATACATACTCTGAAATGCCACAAAACTATAAGAAACAATATTGGTGGACATGCCTTTCTGGGCATCCAGAACGCTATTTCTACATTCGCCACTCAATCTATTTTTTATTTACTTTGAGTCATTCAGACAGAAGATTTTGAGTTTCTAAGATATCCATTAAAATGTATCCACTTAAGGAAGAAGAAATAAAGAACTGGGTTACAACCTCCAAGGTGAACACATTAGTAGCCAGGCTGTCAAGGAAGATAATCCTTCCAATGGAAGATAGACCTCCTGTCAAAGATCCAATGGATATGAGAATGGAGAATGCCTTAACCCTTTGAGTGCCAGAGGGGTACACAACGCATTGCAAAGCAATGCCATGCACACCCCTCTGGCACTCAAAGGGTTAAGAAAACAGTACTCCTCTATTCTACTCCATAGCACACACAGAATACGGTTGGCAGAACAGGGAGATAAACTAACTCTCTCTATTTCTAGATCTAAGCTATTGTGCTACACAGAAAGACCATTACCAGTGCAGAGACCTTACATTTAACCTGTCATTTGCCCAGACAGCATTTACAAATATGTCAGCAGAAACATGGGCAGGTCTAAGAGAAGGGGTTAATGATAATCCCCTAACATCCTAATTGTGGCCAGTACAAAAAAAGTCTGTTGCACAAATACAACAAAATCACATCTGAAAATCATGGCTGGATTATGAAACTAGAAACGTGTGTCAGGCAACACGATGACAGTGGCATACAATAATCACGGAGGCCCAAATAGCAGACTGGCATTCTGAGAAATATGAAGAATTCTTCAGTTGTAGGAGACAAATCTGAAATGAATCTCAGCATTTCTCATCATGTCTCAATGAGCAGATTACATCAGGAACCTCAAATATTCAGGAAAATAGGGTCTGCCTAAAACAAAATTGAGAAGAAATGTGGGATGATACATGTGGACCTAATGTTTTCAAAACATAACACCAATATATACATCTTCAGATGGATATAGAGGCAGATTGTCACCAGGATGTAAACATAGCCCTCTTGGACTGCCTACAGATTCCCGCCTATATGCACAAAACAAACTATTCTGAGAAAGATTAGAGAGGTACATGACACAAACCGCCCAAGAGGAGTTAGTACTCACTGCCAATCCAAGTGGGTCTGCTAATCCAGGGTCAAATCCTTCATCCCAATTCTGCCAGCTTAAACTTGACAGAATAAAGATTGAAAGACTCACTCTAAAACAAAAGGGATTGCCATCAAGACAAAACCTTCTAAACCATGGCATATAAAACAAACTGCTTTACTTCTCACTCACCAGGATGAAGGCCGTATCAACTGATATAGTCTGCCACTACGTTTTCGACCTAGGGATGTGTATAACATTTAGCATACACCCAAAGTATGACCCCGCATACGTTTCATGCAATTTGGGGAGATTTGCTATCTAATTTTGGGATGAATCCCTCTCCCTAGATTGGATGCTGGGGGGGGTGCGCCAGGGGGGGGGTGGCCCCCTTGGATGGAAAGAGACTTACCCTCACCTCCTTTTCTTTTCTTCTTCATTGTTGTTGAGGGTTTTGTTTGAACAATGTATACAGTTTTCAAGGTCGCTTCGGGATGACTGATCTTTACTTCTAAGTTTCCTCATCTGGTATTCATGCCTGGAATGCTACTGTATTGATTTCATTGTTTTGTTTCCTGCATTTTCTTGTTCTATGCGGTATCTCAAGCCTGTCCTTAATAAAAATATTAAAAAAACTGTACCTGAGACCACTTGGCCATCTTCTCGTCCCTCCTTGGCAGTTGAGATAGGCCATCGCCATCACATAGTTGGAATGGTTCAGAATTAAGATATAACAAAGTAGCTGGGACCAATGTAGAAGGCAAATTAATTGCCCTAAGTTCAATTATGTTAATTGAAAGATGGCTTTTGTGACTGGACCAAAGGCTCTGGTGCCACCTGTGAACTATGGACTAATCCACTATGGCATATGGGCCAGGGTCAGTTGAGATTCCTGAAGAAACCAGCACAGATCTACCAAGGCCAGTGAACCTCAAAGTCTCACTCTGGTTCCGAGGGATGGGCCAGGGACACATGCCGGAACAATGCCAGTCGTTTGGCAGAAATACCTGTCTCTGGAGGGTGGCAAATCTCATGCCAATAAACCCAAGAGATTGGGGTGGGACCTATAAGGATTTCTTGAGATTGGGCACTCAACTTCAGCAGATGATCTTCCAAATAAGTTGTAAGTGAAATCTCTTGCACTCAAAAATGAACAGAAAACTTTGCCATTAGTATAGTGAAAACTAGCAGAGTGGACGCCAGGTCAAATGTAAGTGCTGCAAACTGGAAATTGAGATCCAGAAAGTCAGTGTGGAGGAACTGCTGACATTGCACATGAATTGGAATGTGAAGGTACATATCCTCTATGTCCAGAGAAGCAAAAAATTCCCCTGGACTCATAGCAGAAATTATCAAAAGCAGAGTTTTTATCTTGAATATTGGTGTAAGCATGAAATGATTGAGACATTTCAGGTCTAGAACCACACAACTTCCATCTTTCTTGGGGACTATGGAGAAGTTACAAGAAAGAACTTCAGGAACTTTCACTGTTGGGGAACTGGGATTAAGGCATTCATGTCTATTAAGGCATGAACTGCTTCCTGGAAGTATTGAGCCCACTCCAGGTCTCGAGGAACCTTTGATACAAAGAAGTAAAGAGAAGGATTATTGTAATAACCTCCAAATTAACCTGTAAAACTCACTGTTCCACCATAGAGAGTTTCCACACATCGTGGAACTGTTGTGTATGCCCTCTAATTGACTGAGCAGGTCTGGTATGCAACAAGTCATTTGAAGGAAGCTGTATCCGCGCAGGGCTTCTGGATGGGCTTCTTGCTTGTCCAGGCCAGTTTGATTTAAGTTAATTTCATGGTTATAAATGATGATGATAGATTATGAAATTTACTTAAAATGTTTAAATATGCACTAAAATTGTTAAAAAACAAACAAAAAAAACTTACCATTAAATCCTTTTCTCGTTAGTCCATATGGAACATAGGAACAATGGAGTTGAGCTTACTCCTCTAGAGGGCAGGGCACTTCAAAAAGACCAGGTCTTTAAATGGAAACTCCCTCCTACTCTTCCACCTCAACCCTTGCCTCAAACCCAGATTCATTTGTAATAAATATCACAGAAAAAAAACTGACCAATACAAACGCAAAAATAGACTCTAAAGTTGCCCCTTTGGCCACAAAACTAACATTTTGAAAGGAATCAAAGTGCTTTTCAGCCTGATCCTTAAGACCAGCAGCATCTGCAAATGGAAGAGCTGTGTTTTTGGTTAAGCATGATATAAGGGGGATAAACAGCTGTAGAAAAGCCAACTCTGCTAGATCCTCAGCCATAAATTGGTATAGCTTTGAGATATACTTATTAAGAAAAAGTCTCTTATCTTGGATCTTCCAATCTTATAATCGGACCTGGTATAGGTTGCTGTTAGGAGGAAAGCCCAGAGAGTCTTTCTTGCATCTCTGGAAGATATGAGGTGAGGCAGATGCCCCATCAGAGGCCTCAGAGACCTGAAGGGCCCCCCAGTTTTGCTGTAATGAGCACCTCCATGGAGGGGACAGGGTCAGACTCACAGGGATCCACAAAGGACAAGGGAATCAAGGTCTTCTTCTTCTGAATCAATTTCCCTATAGAATGTTTCCCCAACAATCTGAGAATATGCCCTAAAACCAGGATCAACCCTGAATGGATGAGGGAAAAGATGCAACTGCGGACATCAGAGTTTTAACCCAAGCTGTCTCTTGATCAGTGCTGCATGGCCCTTTAGTAGGGGCCACAGTACAAGTACAAGAGGGACCCAGAATATCCCCTTGGAAGGCCAGCACAGCATAAGGAACAATGAGTGAGGGGCGTTACGGAAGCCCCTGAATGATTCAGTTTGGTTTTCCCTATACGCCCTTTAGGGTCAGACATGTCCAGAGAAAGCTGTTCAAACTAGATAAAACTAGCTATAAGTATCACCAGTCTAATACAAAGGACCCAGAAAGTACTTATGTGGCATGCAAAGGATTAAACTGGAGAGAGAGAGAGAGAGAGAGAGAGAGAGAGAGAGAGAGAGAGAGAGAGAGAGAGAGAGAGAGAGAGAGAGAGAGAGAGAGAGAGAGAGAGAGAGTGTGAGAGAGAGTGTAGCGGGTGGGATAGACCTATAAAAAGAACTGTTGGAAGTTCTTCAGTCCATTTGGGTCTTCACCCACTCACTGAAAATAATTCCTATTTGAAAACAGGTCAGTTTAAACAAGAGAATATTGATATCTTATGTCTTTAGGAGTACTATTTAGGAGTTTTTAATTAATTCTACACTTCAGGAGAAAATTACTCAGGAGCATTTTTTAAATTTAGGAATTTTTAATTTAAAGTGTTTCTGTAAGCCATAAAGATGGCAATTTGCATTGGATAGGACTCACCCGGGCAAGGTAAGCAAGTTCAAGGATATATTAAGCCAAACTATCCGACAAACCCCTCATTAAAAAAAAAAAAAAAAAAAAAAAAAAAAATGAACACATTGATATAATATATGCTTAAAACAAGGTTCATATTTAAGTATTTTGTATGAAACAGCATAGGATTGCTTGTATTTTTGCGGATGCAGTTCTGTGGTCTTGGGCTTCCTCATATCCCTTTTATACTCTGACATGGCAAACAAACCCCAAAAGACCTGGCCGAGATGGATAGAGAAAGCAGAATAGTAAAATGAAAATCTTTTCTGCACCACTCGGAGGTCAGTAGTCCGCAGGAGACAAACTGACCACTTGATTAGAAAGCCTGTTGTAAAAGTGCCTCCTGGATTTGCTGCATGAAGATAAATAATTGTCAGGGTGGCTCTCTGCATGTCACTATAAGAACAGGGGACCCAAATCTGGGGGTCCCCCCTCATGTATAAAGAAGCCCTGATATGCATGAGGTAGACTCATGCAGATGAAAACCCAAGATGGCGGCTGACCTAGAACTTAAGAGTCCACAGCCCCAATAAACCCAAAACCCAAGTTAAATTAAAAATTACAATTAAAATAAAATTAAAAAAAAATGTTAAAATGAAAGAAAGTAAAGAATAGAAGCAGCAACCCAAAATCAGACCTCAAATTGTTGCCAGCTGACAGACAAACAGATAAAGGGCCATACTCCCAGAACCTGGAAAGTGGCTTTGCGCAAGGTGGGAGATCAACTTAGCAGATATTTTAGAATATAGAATATTGTTCATTGAATTAGTCTGCATCCTGTTCTGCCTTGCATGCAAGAGGAAAAGACATTCAGAAAGAACCAAACATATGAGGAATTAATCCCCCATAAGGAACTAGAATAAATGTAAAAAGAAATGGAGAAATAAAAGTACAAGATCCCGAAAGACAAAGAAGGCATGAGCTACTGTTTGTACAAAGATCTCACCATCCGGCAGCAAGACAATGCTCCTCAGAAAAATAACAGATATGGCTGAAAACTTGACCATGATAGACCTAAGACTAAGCACTTTCTGAAGAATATCCTAAAGAAAAGCCAAAATAGCTGAAAGATGTATACATTTAATTCATACTTGATTATTGCGATTATGTCACTTACTACATTGATTGTCCCTGAAGAAGCATCAGCATCAACACAAAATGTGTTGGGCTGCAATTGTAATTTCCAAGTTATATTCATTTATCAATAAATTGTAAATGTTGAACTAGAGACCTCCTCTTGGTTTATGGTAAATGATTATATCCATGTCAGTTCTATAACCGAATGTGGTGTGGACTTTAATTTCAAGGCATGACACACCTATACATCTTGTAAACATATATGGAGGTGTCTTATAGGAGTCTGCACCATTTCTCTTCATGTGTGATTTTGTAGCTACCAATGGGAAAGTAGAACAAGTGTTATCATATGTTTTAGGTGGGGATCTGTGGTTACGAATGGGAAAGTGGTACAAGATTATGGAGTCACACAGTGCATGTGCGATTCTGTGGGTACCAGTGAACAATGGAAAAAGGCTAGAGAATGTCATGCTTAAAGGAGCAGTAAACTTTTTTTTTATGAAAATACATATGTTGTAGAGAATTTCCTGCTGAATAAAACAAGGTCACTCCCATTGCTATCAGTTATTTTATTCAAAATTTATAGCAGTTCAAATAATCAGGAACTGAATTTACTGTGTTTACTTCGTGATAGTTCTAACTGACAGGAAGTGACAGGCAGCTTCAATCACATTCTATGAAGAACTGTATATCTCTGACTTTCCTCTCCATTAGAATCTAACAGAAAAAATAATTTTAATTTGACCACTACAGGGCACTGCTAATGTAAAAAAACGTGTTCAAACTATAATAACTCTTGAATATAAATCTCTAGGCAGTGGGAGTACCCTTATTTTATTCAATAGGAAAATCCCTACAACATATATTTTTTCATAAAAAATTTTTACTGCTCTTTTAATTATTTAAGATTTAAAAATGATAAAGACACTTTTTAAAATCTCACAAATAAGAATGTTTTTAATTGTTTAGTAGTCAAATGATTATTTCTACTTTGAACCAGAAAGATTTATGGAGAGCCCTATATAGCCATCCCAACAGGCAGCTAGTTAGGTTTATGCATAATAAAGCCAAGGCAGCTAAGAATAGAAAAATCCACAAAAAAGGCACTCCACTCAAAGATGATAAGGCATAATTCTCTCAGGGTGGGATACCTACATCTCTCTAATGGACTAAGAAAAAGGATTTTTCAGGAAGTAAAAAAAAAAAAAATTATTTTCTCTAGTGTAATTTGATTGATGCAGGGGCCATTGGAGATGCCCCAAAAACACAGAGAGAAAAAAAATAGAACTGTGGCCTGCAAAACTTTGCAACCAAAACTGGCATCTTGAAGTGCAAAAGGGTTAGCCTTGTAGAATTGTGTATGAACTGATGACCAGGAGGATGTTTCAAGTCTCATGAAGTACTAAGAAAACAGGTAGAATGGGCTGAGATGCAAAATGGAGCTGGACTAGATTTAAGAAGATAGGCTTGTTTAATAGTCCGTTTAAGCCACATTACAACTGTGGTTTTGGAGTCTTGTGAGTTTTCAGCATTATGAAGATAATAGATTCGCTGAAACCTTTTTTATTTCAAGGTTTGGGCCTCAAGTTCTCAGCCATCAAGGCCAGCTTGGATAGGATGGAAAGCCGGATGGGCTCTTGAGTGAGCAGGTCTGGTAACAGACTAAGGGACTACAATGGACATGGAGATTATGGAACCATGCCATCCTCAGCCGTAACGGAGCCATTAACAATTTATGAATCTATCCTTTATTGATCTTGCTAAGAAGCCTGGGAATAATGACAATCGTAGGACTAAAATCCTTAAAAGTAAAGGCTTCTTTATATCTAAAAACAGAGTGTAACTGTATATAATTTTAATATTCCATATGTATGTATATTCATATGTGTATGCATGTATATATATATAATAACATGTAATATATAATGTTTCTCAACTTGTATAAATATGTAACCCTTTACTGAAAACTATCCAGGACATACTTGAAAAGTAGAGAAATCTCAATGTATTCTTCCTGGTAAAGCATTTTCTAAATAAATAAATAAATGAAACATTTTCAATAACCCTGTATAATTACTTGCAGTACCAATTTATCTTAGAATAACTCCATTCTAGTCTGCAATTTTGGAGTCTTCCCCTAAATTGTGGATTTAGAGGAAGATTCATGTGTTCAAGGGGGCTGGGAAGGAGTCTTAGGCATCTTTAACAGTTCTGATCTTAACCCCTTAAGGGCCCATGACGGTCCTGGACCATCAATGGTTGTTATACCCTTAAGGACCCATGACGGTCCTGGGCCATCATGGAATTCCGGGCTCCTCGCGCGGCTGCACGCCATTCGGGAGTCCAGAATCTGATTAAAAAAAAAAAAAAAAAAAAAAAAAAAAAAAAAAAAAAAAAAAAAATGGTCCCTGGTCCTTAAGTGACCGCACCATGCATGCGCGGACAGTCCTTAAGGGGTTAATCTTGTGGAAGAGTCCCAAGAGGGAGCAACATACCAAACCAGAACCTGTAGGGACGTCATCCTGTGATACTTCCTGAAACTTGTGAGGTGGTGTCACCTGGCATGAGAAAGGCATTTTACCTGCATTATCCTGTCTTTCTAAGAAGACAAAAAAAATGCCAGTTCCACAACAGCCACAATGAACTGTGGTTTGATCAGGTAAGTGGCAGCAAAGTAATTTTGATAAACAAGTTAAGCGAAACTAACACCCCTGTGATGTAGCCTCAATTAGAGGGCTACAATCTGTGATAACTCGCTGTGTAATTATTTTTTTAAAAAACATGTTATTAAAAAGTAATCCGTTAATTCCAAAAAGTAGCTGGTGACGTCTTCCCCCCGGAAAAGCACATTGCGCATGTCAGCACAGAGCCGATCGGCTCTCTTGTAACTCCTCCCGGCTACACGAAAACACCTACGTCATCAGCTTTAGATTCTCGGACCAGCAGGAGAATCTAAAGCTGATGATGTAGGTGTTTTCGTGTAGCCGGGAGGAGTTACAAGAGAGCCGATCGGCTCAGTGCTGACATGCGCAATGCGCTTTTCCTGAGGGGGAAGACATCACCAGGTACTTTTTGGAAATAACGGATTACTCTTTAATAATAAAAAATAATTATACAGCGAGTTATCACGGATTGTAGTCCTCTAATTGAGGCTACATCTTGCAGGGGTGTTAGTTCCGCTTTAGGCAAACAAACTTTTAGGCACAAGATCATGTGAAAATGTAAACACAAAATGAAAACGTTATCCAAGTATACTGCCCAGTAAACAGTACAGGAACCCACTGTAAATCATTAGGTCTAATCTGTACTCACTGGAACCTTAAACTGAAAGCTGTTTCCTCCAATGCACTGTAACTGATGTTTCTCTTGCCTCTTTAGGGTAGTAAACTGCCACTGAAGAAAATGTCTATTCTTCACACCTTCAGATGCTTTGGTCTTTGGGCCTTCCAAAAGGAAAGGTACCAAAAGGACTGGCCCATAGGCTTGCCCTGAGAACTCTCCAGCTACACTAATGGCAACCCTTATTTTAAAATGTTTCCAGTTTCTCAGTCTTTAAAAAAAAAAAAAAAAGAAAAAAAAAAAGGGGTGCCATGAGTGCAGGCCGGAGGTGTCATGAGGACAGGGCAATCAAGAGACCCTTGTGATTCAATCTCATGTTAAAAATAAAATAAAAAATAAATAGGAGATGATTTTACGCCAGGAAACAAAAATGCCCTTATACTCCTGAGGACACTCAGAAAACTTAACTAGCTGGCTGTAGTGAGGGCTATAAAGAGCAGAATGTGGTAGGAGTTTCATCAGTGAATGGCTTCCCTCAACTGATGCTACAGAAAAATATCCAGTAAGTGACTCTCTCCAAATTCATTATTATTTTAAACCCTTGGATGCTAAAGATGAATGGATATGAGGTATGCCTCTAACATCCAAGACATTTAATAACCTGAAACATTTCCAGTTTGGGGGGAAAAAAACTGATCCACTGAATATCATATGATTTTTCATACACAAGGTGACTCACTCATAAGACAGAGGGCCCAATAGTCACAACAATATAGGGGGCACTGAACGGTCTGTAGATGGGACCAGACAATATGAATATGGAAATATCTTCTCTGTAATGGCACAAGGGAGTGAAAAACATGACAAGGAAACACCTGCGGGGGCACTATCTCCACAAATAAACTATTTTCTATGTATTTTTTATTTTTTAGTCCTCAGCTATGGCGCAGTTGGTTTGCTCTGGAATTACTCTACTTTTCTAGTGAACATAGGTAGTATATATAATTGTACTGTTGTACAAGGACATTAATACTAGGTACAGCACAGTGAGCTGAGAAAGAGATATCCATACTGAATAACTAAGTTTACATGTTTATTCATTTTATATTATTTTGACTTTTTAAAAGGATAGTAATGTTTCATAATAAAAGGAGCTCCAATTAATCTTCATAGTATTCGGGCCATGGAGAGTGTTATTTCAATACTGTCAGAGTTGTAGTTCAAGAGTAATTGAATGATAATGGATCCCCTTCCCTCCCCTTTTACTGATGTCACACTGTTCAGCTCAGAGAAGCGGGGGGGGGGGGGTCCAAGTGGATTACAGAGAGGGACAATCTTCAATTAACATAAGGGAAAAACCTAAAAAACTGTCAATGGGGCAGAGCTTTCATTGTTCTCACAGTAAGAAGATATCCCTTGCTGTGAGCTGTCTGGTCTTAAAACCAGATTCCACATCTGATGGGAGGTGGCTTGCACTAGGTAAAAGGAGTGGGAGGAGGATACTTTATCATTCAATTACTCTTGAACTACAACTCTGACAGAATTGAAACAACAGTCTCCATGGCTCAAACACTATGAAGATTAATTGGAGCTGCTGTTTTTGAAACATTACTATCCCTTTAATGTCTGAATTTATTCAGAAAACTTTAACATCAAAAACGTAATGTATGTAAATTCACACTTTGCAGGGTTTTATACAAATGACTGTCACCCTTTCAAAAGGTCTTTCTTAAAATTAATTCATATTTTTCCTGAACTGAATTTGTATCTTGCCCCTTGTTTAATGGGTCACACTTTTCTTTTTTGGTCTGTCCTATCATCAGTTGCTTTGTGAGATAATGCACTGGAAAATGTGGTTGGTGGGGACATTCTTGCCAATCAATGTGTTGCAGTGATAGAGAAATAAAAGAGCATTTCACTGTAATGATGCTGCCAGACTTCCCTCAAGTCAGGTGGTTACTTGCAGTTAATGATCTGTGACATGCCACACAAGTAGTCTTAAAAAGACTTATTATCCACTGCATGTGCAACAATATTTGCTTTATGGATGGCTAAATGAATGAAGACATTCAATGGAACTGTAAAAGTAAAATCAAAAGAAAACTTACAAGTAACATGTTTTCTCTGACTAAAAAGGCTGTGAACATTTTCCATTAATACTTAACCTTTTGCTGGAGTAGTGCAACCACATGTAATGGCTATATCCAGGAAGCCCAAATGTTGCCCATAGTTAATTTTTTATTCACTGCTATAAACAAAATGTTTCAGACTCTTAACTATATGAGATTGCCTGCCTCCCAGGGATTAACCATCCCTATCTAATATCAAACACTAGGGAGAACACAGTCCATATTTTATGTATTATGCTTATTATAATAAACGATCAGCTGAAACCCAAATACCATCAGGAAACAGATACTGATCACTTTAATTAAATGGAAGTTGAACTTAAAGCCGGGTTTGTGTTAAACATGAATGCAGCTAATAAAATGGGATTGTCAATTTAGCCACAACTGAGTTAAATCCACGAGGCATGATATCTTGCACAGTCGTCAGACGTCCCAGACATTCACACGTTCTGTTTATAATTTTATTTCATTTACAAGACT